>OX123181.2:62600300-63839850 GCA_944739405.2 Euclidia mi | reverse complement strand
CTGTTTATTAATCGTTAGGCCATGTCGCAAAATTTTCTGTAAATCTTACTTATCTAGACAAGAAAGAGAAAATAGTTTTGTTATGTGGTTCTACCAATGTAATTATTAGTAAAGAACGGTATAACTGCCCTTTTCAAGTTAAAGCTCTGATATGGATCCATTGTACAAATTGCCTGATTTGCTTTCAGTTTAAATAAGCTAATTGATGTGCTGAATATGAATTCAATTGGTAGTCAATAGGTTATCTCAATAGTAAAACATTAAAGGAATCAAAACATTATTTATAGCCCTTGGTTACACATTACATAAGGCTAACCAACTGCATTACTTAATTACTTATGGCTCGTGCTCACGGCACGATTATATGAAGCCTCTCTTGATAAATGACTATCCACCACAAAAATAATTATTTGCATAAAACCCGTAGTTTCACAGATACATCACAGATGCATTCAACAAAACAAACTTCAGTTTTATTATATTAGTACAGATATATATTCAGAAGGTAGATCTAAAAATAAATTTGTGATACACATTTTTAAAGCTAATATTTGTAAAGTTACGAAATAAGTTTTATTATATATTTGTAGACTCTGTAGGTGCCTACATGATTTCATTTTAACATTATGTTGAAATTGTAACTGTCAAGTTGCATCTCAAGTTAAGGTTATATAATAAGACAAGGGAACCCGACATATCTTAATATTTATCGCTTAATTTAATACCTGTATAGAATGATTTGTTCCGACCATGATAAGTCCTTGCTGGACAGTAGTTTCCTTTATGGACATAATTATGCACTCACTTAGGTTCTATAAAAGTCCATCTCTAAGCATTTTAGGTTGAAAGTCTTAAGGCAGGTGACTGCTAATCTTTTATAAATAACAAGCCTTAGTGTTATACTCGGTAGATACAATTAATTTTAGTTGTGAGTTCATTTGCTAAGTTAGATGCATTCAAGCTGACAACCAGTGATAAACCAATAAAATTTAGTGCCAACATTATTGCTTAGCTCTTGTGGGATACAAGACAGATAGGAATATGATTATTAGGATAATGGTAAGTGGGTTTAAAGAACATGATGTGAAAATCCATATTATCTTTTTTCCCATTTAGCAGTATTTATTCTTAGCAAATAAAAGTAATTGTATGGACTACTCATGCTTTATTTCTAAGTCAGTTGTGATTAGTCAGTTTAAGTTTATTTATTCGGATAAACAATTATTAATTGTGTATGAATTAATAAGAATTACATTAACACCACATGTTAATAGTTTAAAATAAATATTAACATTATTTAGAAAATTCCCTTAAATATAACGTAAAATAAAACTATTAGTATAAACCATATTTACTATACACATTAATAATAAAACAATACATAAAATTAAAGTTTAATTACATAATGAAAGAGTAGACAAATGATAAATAAAAACATTCATTTCAGAAAGAAAGGTCTATTTATATAAATAAATAAAATGTTGAAATAATTATAAAATACCAATATCTGAATGTCTTTATTAACTTTTATGGTTTATTGTAGTAAATTTCTTAACTGAGTGGAATCATTTTTAGAAATAAGACTGCACTACTCTTGCTTTGTAATATTGGTAGCTTGTAAATTTCTCTTTTATGGCTCAGTTGGCGAACAGTTCAACAATTTCACAGCTTGCACTATGCCTAAAAATATTCAATATTGGATTAAACATGTTCTTGCATGAGTAATAATTATAGCACTAGTATTTTCGAAATCCTTGGATCTGCATGGTTTGAAATCATTTCATATTTATCATCAACAGTCCGACTGTTCACGGCTGAACATAGGCCTCTCTTTGTTCCTGCCATTTTGTTTTCCTGTTTGATGTGGATAAAACTTATTTTGAATATATTAGGTTATAACTGTTTTATCAAAACTGCAAAATATGGGTATCCTGATAACTTTATATTTGATTATCTAAAATGGCACTGTCAGACAGAACCTGAGAAAATTCAGTGTCTTTTGTATTTTACCTTATGCGTAAAATATGGGCTCCAACTCTCTTGTAGCAAAGATAACTATAGGCCAATGCACAGTTTGAACATGCCTGATATATAGATATAGCTTAATAGGCCGCACCACTTTGTAAGAGTAGAATTTTATTTCATCTACAGTTACGAAGGTTCATGGAACTAATATTTGGGTGGGAAATGTTGCCCATCACCTGTCTTTTGAGTGTTGCAGGTTGATGATGACATCCTAGCAGATGACCTGACCTTAGTGTGAAGAGAGGATGGACGAGCGGTCCTTTACTGATTAATATGTATGGATGACGGTGGCCCACCCTTTTGACGTCAGTGGTTTTGTGTGTGGGCTACGCGCACACATGCCGTATGAGTACTGTACTGAGCTGGAGTCAAGCATTGTTTGCTAACCTTTGTTGCTGATCAACATCAACAACTGTATGAGCAGCTTGACCGTATGGGCGGAGGATTCGTCAGATACCGATTTACGTGGGGGGTCCTCTACCTCCTCCACTGTCGTTGTTGGACCTATGTAATTGCATTGTATTGATATAACTGATCATGACGAACGATGATGCTTATTTTATGTATATTCATTGATGTGTTTATGAGGCAAATTTTGCATTTATGTGTTTGAGTAAAATTTTATTTTTCCTATCCAACATCCTTCCCAAACGCTGGCTGGCCACCATGCGTATCCTTGATCCTGGTCTTGTTGGCTAGATCCCGTGATGGGTGATGCCGTGTGTTGGCTAGATGCCGTGATGGGTGATGCCGCGTGGGCTAGATCGACCCTATGTGGGTGATGCCGTTTGTGGGCTAGATCCCTATGTGGGTGATGCCTGTGTGCGCTAAGATCCCTATGTCGGTGATGCCAGGAATTGGCTTAGCCATGGGTGAAGCCTTGTTTGTTAGATCCTGTGATGGGTGACGCATGCCTCAGGCTAAGATCCTATGACTAGGTGAAGCCTTGTAAATAACTTTTAGTTCATTCTGTATAATAAACGCTTATTTATGTAATTTTTATATTCATTCTTTTTGTTTGTTATGCTGTTTATTCTGTAACCGTTTAATAATCAGCGCGAGGAGCGCGCTGGATCAGAATGGCCGTATGGGCGCAAATTAATATATAATGATTATATTGTTACGGAAATGTTAATAATATTTAAGATTGATATTTAAATAACTATTTGTGGACACAGAACTGAGAACTTCACTACTTTACAATATTAGACACTGTATTGGCTGCTTAACTGTTTTATAAAGATTGGGTATTTAATTTATCGCTTAATTATTAAGATAACTCCAGAAACTTTCAAAGTAAAATCAATTAGTATTAAATAACATGATTCTGACACTTATTATTATGTTTTCGGTAATAAATAACATGCGATTATATTTACATCCTGTTGATAGCGCCATCTGTTGATGAATATTGTAAAGCAGCGATTGGTTAATAAAATAAATTTGTTATTCGTGTAAAATAAATCATTTGGTGTTGTGCAAAATTCATTACAATATTAATGTTGATTTTTGAACTATAATTGTATAGTAATTTCAATTATATGTTGTAAAGGAAGTGGCAGTTGTTAAACATTAAGTGCTATGACGGTTAGTGTATAAAAAGGACTGTAGGTCACATTTTAATTCAATTCTGTGCTAGAAATCGTCTGAAAATAAACCAAGTAATATTACGTGAGTGTTTTTATTATAATGGAGTCTGGACACGATAACCCTGGCGTATCAGCGACATATACGATGTTATCCATGTGTGTGCAAAATCTTAGGTAGTAGTGGTATCGTTTATTTTCATTAAAATCATATATTTCTAATGCATATTAAATAAAAATATTAGCATTCTGCACACCTTCTAAATGTAAGCAATAAGTGTTCCAAATTTCATAAACCTCCGTTCGCGCATTTCTCGTAAAAAGGGATCACAAAATTTCGGTTCACGTATTAATATATAGAGACATACATATACAAATCGTCACGCCTTTTATCCCCGAAGGGGTAGGCAGAGGTGTATTTCTACACCCACTTTTCGCCAGATATACTTTAGTCCCACGTAATAAAGGGCGAGCCTATTGCCGTACCGGGCACATTTCCAGACTCCGTGCTGCTACTGAGAATTTCGTGACAGAAAAACCCAATAACACTGCCTGACCCAGGAATCGAGCCCGGGACCTCCCGATCCCACGCGCACATTTATGCCGCGAGACCAACGAGGCATTTGTATTGGGTTTGATGTCGAGTTAGGCTCGCCCCTTATTACGTGGGACTAAAGTATATCTGGCGAAAAGTGGGTGTAGAAATACACCTCTGCTTACCCCTTCGGAGATAAAAGGCGTGACGATATGTATGTATGTATGTATGTATGTATTAGAGTGGTTGTTGTAGTGGATTGCTAAAATACATTATGAAAATAAAACTGCAACAGCCTACATTTTCTAACACAAACAGCAAATGCAATTTGTTTTATACGAATAAAATAAAACCGTGATAGGATTTATTACATGGAAACTAATCCCAGTGCGTTTCAAATCAAAACTTTTTCCCGCGAACAAAACATTGTTGAAAGCAACGAAAATTAGTGGAAAATATTCAACTAGCTCAACGCATGCATTGTCCGCAAGAGCTTAGCGTTTGCACATCTAATCTCGTGGGATCTCTGATCGCTACAAAGTATTGCCAGGAAATAGCACACTGTAAACTGAATTTAGAGCTTAAACTTTATTCGCACGCTTTAGTCGACTTGCGGCCGGTGGCTGGACTTAAATCGAATAAACGTCAAATGTGGTGCAACACGCACTGCCCAGGAATGCTCCACAGCCCGAGAAAACAGGAAACACTAAATTTTAACCGCTATTTGTTTTACTACTTGCCCACCACAACTATCACGAACAATTTGTAAACGCTTATCGTATTTATGGGACTTAAATAGTGCTGGAATGACTGTTTCCTGATATTTAGCTATCACAAGTATTTCGTTAGTCGCTCGTCACAACTAACCCCTGTTTTCAATTTTAGTTAAAAAAAGTTCTTACTAAATTTGTAAATGTAAAAATTCCAAGAAAACAATGACTAAATAATATAACTATAAAAAATATCACAATATTTTATTAGTCATTGAATTGTATTTTTAAGCCACTACTAATATAAAAAAATAATTAATTAAAAAAATGACATCCGGTTCTGGCCGTAAACAAATCACGTCTGTGTACATCGCTCCGCTAAAATAAAAAGTTCAATATAGTGCTCCACATCACCAGCAATCGAGAAATCCACAACCACATAACCTCACTTTCGGCAAGTCACATTCCATTTCACTATATTCAAGCAGTTTTTATGGAAAATTCGTATGTTGTTGTAAAGATTCATAAGTCCGTTGAATGCTGAAAAGAGATTTTGAACAACAACCGAATTATTAACTTGTGAACGCAAAATCTCACTGGTGGTTCTAATGTAAACAAATCTGATCAAAATCAGCTGATTTGTGATCACTGACAGCCGCACAGCGCAACAAATATAGAATAAAAATAGACCATAGACACATTTCATTCACTCAGGGCAGATATTCTCGTTACATTCTCTCACTTGACTCTATCATTGACAACCAATCATTGACGCTTAAAGCTGACTATTCATTACTACAAAAATGAGCACACGAGATACAAATAGTTCAAAAAATTATGGAGTTGATATGGATTTTATTTTCTTTTTTTATTATTTAAGGCACACCAACAACATAGGTAATTACAAAATCTTAATTATAACATTTTTACTTGGTTATACATCTCTAATGCTGTGTAAATATTTCACTTAACGGTGCGCACACCATTCATAGTACATTTATCGTACATTATGGTAAACAATTTAGAAATATGATTGGTACTTGCAGTGATATGGAATCTAGTTAATTGGTATAATTAAATTTAAATTGAGTCGAGACCAAATAAAATCAAAATTAATTCAGGTCAAAATTAAGTCAATATCAAGATAAAATCAAATTAAAAATAAATATAATTAAAATTAAATCAAAATCAAATTAAAATTAAATAAATATTAAATCAAAATCAAATGAAATGCAAATTAAAATTAAATAATCGTTGAATCAAAATCAAATTGAATGCAAACTAAAATTAAATAAACATTAAATCAAAATCAACTGAAATGCAAACCAAATTAAAATAAATTTAAAAAAAAGTCAATAAATACACTTTGTCACAATTAAGAACATAGATCTAATAAAATCAAATAAAATCAGAATGTCGTTAACAAAAGCAAAAAAAATATCATAAAGCAAATAGAAATAAGAACTACAAGTTTTCAGTATGTGCAACTCTATCCTTAAATATCTTTAGACTGTTGAAATAAATGCCAATATCACTGTTACACGAGAAGACTCTATTGTAAGTGGACATCATCCTGTTGACGGGAGCATGTTGGCCGAGATTAGTCCGGCATGATCTAACAACGAACGTTCTTGTTATTTTTTTAGACCGAACGTGCCACTGACGAGGTACGTCTAAGTTTATTTTTTTTACTAGATCAGGTGTTGATGTAAACCCATTGGCAATTTTATACAGAATACTTAGGTCGATCAACGTTCTATGCCGTTCCAATGAGACCAGGTTAAAATATTTAGGTCTCTGCGCATAGTCGGCTCTGTATGGACATTGATGGTCCTTGGATCTCAAATATCTCGTTATTTTTTTCTGTATTCGTTCAATACGTGCACTGTGGAGTTTGTATATTGGGTTCCAAACCGGTGATGCGTATTCGACAATACTTCGCACATAGGAATTGTACAGCGTCTTTATCGCAAGAGTACCCCTGAACTCTTTGCCCACTCTACTGATGAATCCAGCCATTTTGGATGCCTTATTTACTATGATGTCAATGTGTGCTACAAACGAGGGGTCACTACTTAATACCACCCCTAGGTCCCGAATGTTGTCCACCTGTTCCAGTGTTGTTCCATTGAGGAAGTAACTAGATGGCACCCGGTGTTTTTTCCGAGTAAATGTGATGTGGCAGCATTTTGTGATGTTTAAGGTCATTCTATTATCGATACACCAGTTGTGCAAAGAGTCCAGGTCTGATTGAAGTAGAGCGAAATCTTCGCGGTTACCGACTTGACAATATATTTTGAGGTCATCTGCGAACAGGGAGCACTGGCTGTACCTGATGCAATTAACTACGTCGTTCACAAATATAGTGAATAAAATGGGACCAGTGTGTGAGCCTTGGGGGACTCCAGATGTAGCGATATACTCAGGCGATTGGTAACCATTCACGACCACTTTTTGAGGTCGCTCGTAAATATATGATCTGAACCACCCCAGTAGTTACCCGTGTATCCCATGGTCTTGTAATTTACGCAGTAGGATTTCGTGGTCCACCTTATCAAAGGCACTGCTGAAATCAGTGTAAAGGGCGTCAACTTGTTGACCAGCGTCGATTGACATTGAAAGCTCATCCACAAATGACACTAAATTAGTGACAGTGGATTTGTTACTGCAGAAGCCGTGCTGCTGTGGAGCGAGCTGTTGTTTTACGTGAGATGTTAAAATAGGGCAGACTAAGGATTCAAAAGTTTTAGAAAAGGTCAATAAGAGAGAAATCGGGCGATAGTTTTTGGCATCTCCTGCGTCACCCTTTTTATATATAGGGACGATATTGGCTTTTTTCCACTCTGTTGGGAATATGGATGATTCGAGGGATTTGTTGAAAATTAATCTAAGGGGACGTGCCAGATAGCGAGCAAATTTTTTTACAAATAAAGGTGGTATCCCATCCGGGCCCACCCCCTTAGTTATGTCGACTGCGTTCAAAGCCTTAAATACTTCTCTCTTAGTGAACGTAACCGTGCTGAGTGTATTTTGTGGGTATAAATGGCGATTTGCGTTTGGTGGTGATGCATAATTCTGGACTCTAGATAAAAACGTGGTTGACAACTGAGACGCAAAGAGTTTGCAAAGAACAATGCCCATTTTTCTTAGAGCCCAGGTGTGGACCGTCAAAATTCGTAGTAGTTGTTATTGCATTCGATAAAAGAGTGTTAAACTAGAATTTTGAGATTAATTAGAGGTCGGCCACATTCATAGTTTTATTACAAGAAGTACTTTTTTATGCTCAAAAAACATTAGGTGTGTACGTACTTTTATTAGGATAGTTACAGTATTTCGTAGTTTTGAGTAGAAAATAATGAGTTAATCGCTGGTAAGGTTGGAAATCCGAAAAAAAAAGCCAGAAGTCGTAAAAGATCCACAAACATTCACAATGCGCACGAGCAAAACAAATAACAAACAAAATAAATTGAATATGACATTATTGACATTTACTAAGAGTCAAAAAAGTGTTGCCATTTTACTGCTTTTAAATAATATTTATTAATCGATATAGATTTCAGTCCTAGGTTATATATTTATACTTTTGATTAAAAATGGAACTTATTTGTAGTTAATCGCATATTATTATATACCTTAAAAATACACATATTAAAAATGTTTAAGGACCAAGTAAAGATTTGCTAGCCACTTAAATGACTTTGAGTAGAGAAAATGTGAAATCGATTAAGATAATCGACTTAATATTATGATTTCTTTACTGACAATTTCTGATCTATTACGTGTTGGCTATTTAGACGTTAACACATTTTTTTAAACCTATTTATTGAATAAGTTTCTCGGCACACTTCTAGTAACGCCTATAAATTAAGTTATAAATAAAAAGGATTATTCAACAACAAATTGAAACTCTATTGTGCTGTCCATGAGTTCCAAACTGGGCCAGAAATGGGCATTGTTCTTTCGACTCCTGTTGATGCAGTTGAGTCATTCAGTGTTATTTCGGATGGTACGGAACTCAGTTTAGCCCTTTTATTTTTAATGAACGACCAAAATGCTTTTGGATTTGAGTAAATTTGATTCTCTATTGTATGGACATATTTCTTATAACACTCTTTGATAAATGACCTTGCTCTACTGTCGAGTAACCTATACTCAAACTTGTCACGAGGATTGCCGTATTTTTTGTATCGTTTACGTAACTTTTCTTTTTCGTTTAATATGTTGACTAGTGTTTTAGAGTACCACGGGGGATAGTTACTGCTTAACTGTCGTATTATTGGTATATTCTCACAAATTATTTTAGACAGACATTCATAGAAGATCTTTATCATTGCGTTTACATCTATACACACATTCAGCGTCCTCTCCCAGTCAATTTCTTTTAATTTACTTTTGATTACGCCCTAATCAGCCGACCTAAAGTTAAAAGCAGAGGACTGTCTCGGTTTAAGTGACACGCGCGCCTTCAGGTTGATGTCCACTTCAAGAGGGGGATGATGACAATCGACTTTACATATAGGTGAAACGGACTTCCTAACAGTTGCGCTTTTTAGGGTTGAAAAGACTAGGTCCAAGATTCTATTACTAGCGTTTTTAATAACATTATATTGATATAGACCATTCAGTGACATAAAATCTATGAGGGAGTATCCTAAGCTATTGTTATAATTAGATAGTATAGCATCTGAAGTATGGTTGCTCACGTCTTGTTGCCACTGGATGAAGCCCAAGTTGAAGTCGCCAAAGATAATCAAATCTTCTCCCAAGGTATCATTGACGGTTGTAACAGAGTTTAGGAACATGTCTAATTGTTGCTGTAATACAAGGGGTGGTAAGTACACAGCACAAATATTGACTTTCTTTCCGTTGTTTACCTTTAGGCGTACCCAAATGTCTTCGGCTGTCGTTTCCCACTGGCAGGCTCTAGAGGAGTCATATTTCTTGGATACGGCTATAAGAACTCCGCCTCCTTCTTTGCTTGAAAGTGCACTAGAAGATCGGTCCCTTTGGTATATGTTGTATTGGGAGTTAAACACTTCTCCATCTGGTCGTTAAGCCATGTTTATGTCCCCACAATAAGGTCGTAAGAGTTGATGCTAGTTGCCATATTTATTTTGTTCAATTTAGACCTCATTCCGCGCAGGTATTGATAGTATATGGTGAATTTGAAAGGTTTACTCACGGTTCTTGCTGGCAGGGATGGTATTCATAGCGAATTTACGGCTTGTAGACTTTTAACATGTATAGCGCGTGCGCCATCGTCTTTGCGGACCAACACTCGGCCGTCGGGAATCCAGAAATATTTGTAGCCTCTCTCCAGCGCGATCTTTCGTGTTTCTGCGGGGATGGCTTTGTTAAGAGGAGAAAGGTGTTCGGAGACAAAGACAGGTTGTTTGGTGCCGCCATAACCGAGGTGACTTGAGCTTAATTTGTCAGTCACATGAGCTCGATTGAATTTTGTAACCGATGCCAATATTTCATCGCGGAGCCTTATATTCCGCAACTTAGCAACAATCGCTCGCGGCCGCTTGTTCGGGGGGTCGAGCTTTTTGACGCAGGTTATTGTTCAGTTGTTTGAATGTTGCATGACACAGCTTTGCCTAATTGAACAACCGTGCTCACAAGGTTTTCTGAGTGATTTTCAGGCACTCCATTTACAATTCTCCATTGACAACATAACTACACGAAAAATAAGACGTTCGATATCCCTTAGAGATGTATCTCATACAGTATTCGACTCCGCCATGACGAGTTTACCTAATACATCGATTAATGAAAATAGTTGCTGTGAAAAACTACGATTAGAGGTCTACGCACTTAAAAACGATCTTAGGTATGCAAAGAACGAAATTCAATTCTTGAGTATTGAAACTTCGCAACTAAGAGGGGAGCTTAAGGACTGCTTAACTACCATGAGTCCCTACAAGAAATTGGACTTCACTGATAAATCAATTGCAATTCGGTCTTGTGGAAAGAAAAGGAGGTCAACGTTGTATGACAATAACAGACGTAACTTAATTACCTCATCCCCGACTCAAGAAAATTCGTCACTCGATCCAGATACCCCAAACAAAGATGTGGTCAATTCATTTCAACAAGAAAGCATCTCTATTGATATCGCAGTCCAAAGGACCAGCCCAGACAAAGGAAACGACATGTTGATGAACCCAAATCAAATAACGAACAAGGCTTCAGAGGATAATAAAATTTCTAATACAAAAAGGTTATACATTGTGGCAGATCAGTAGGGAAAATATGTCCGTAATAATTTGCAAAAGCTACTTGGCATCAATTTTCAAGTATACTGCTTCTGGAAACCGGGAGCAAAACTACGAGTTGTTTGGGCGTGATTAAACAATGCTGATCAGCTAACATGTAATGATTACGTGATCATACTAGGTAGTATAAATGATACAAGTCCGTTTGATTTGCAATGTAATCTTAGTACCTGGATTAAAGAATACCTACCCGCAAATATTATAGTCTCAGAAGTGCCCTACAATGCTCATCTCAATGAAAACAAACTCAATTATCTACTGCGTTACATTTGCAAAATCCATAACGCTATGTTTGTTGACATGAATTACAGTCAACATATACCGCAGAAACGGCGCTTTGCAATAAATATGGGTAAATATTTGTTAAAGGAAATTCTCTGTATAGACTATAAGTCCAAGTATCATGCACATGTAACTAAAACAGTACGAAGAGATCAGTTCACTCAAACAGATAATGACATTGTCATTTGAATTCTCAAGTACCTTCAGAAGTGCAAAATAATAACGTAAGCGCTGATAATTTATTTCGTAAATAAATATTTTATATTAATTCATCAAAATATTAATGGTTTACTGAATAAGTCTGACATGTTGAGTGTTTCTTTGGAGGAGTTGTCCCTGAGGGGTACTCTAATAGACATTGTATGTATAACGGAGCATAATATGATAGAGGGTGATGAAGCATATTTAGTATTACCGGGCTACAGATTAGTATCTCACTTTTTGAGGTCTAAAAGGCACGGAGGTTCTTGCATTTTGATTAAAAATAATCACAAATTCAAAAAATTGTGTAACATCAATAAAATGTCAGTAACAAATATAATTGAATGCTCGGGAATAGAGTTAATAGACCAGAAAATTAACATTTTGTGTATCTATAGAACACCTAATAACACCTCTAATGCATTAAATACTTTTTAATGCTCTTATTTAAGATACTGACAAAATTATGTAACTCTAACAAGAAATTAATCATATGCGGGGATTTTAATATAGATATTTTGACTCAATCAAAGACGACTAAAGATTTTATAGAATTGCTTTTAAGTTTTAATTTAGTATTACAATTTGACAAACCGACGCGCAATGCTAGTAAAACTTATATTGAAAATATCGCACACAATATGAGGGAATGCAAACATAACAGATCTTGCGCTTTCGCATCATTCTGCGCAAATATTGATATGTCCAGTGAAAAGAAACTGTACAATTAAATATTGGTATACATTAAAACGAAACTTCACTAAAACCAACAAGGGCATATTTATCAAATATCTGAATCAAATTTCTTTCACTGATATTTTTGATGTTACAGACCCCAATATTGCTTATAATGAATTCTTAGATCAGTTTAGTTTAATTTATGATATGTCTTTTCCATTAAAACAAATACGCATTAACGCTAGTTCTAAACCTAAATGGATCTCTAAGGGTATAAAACTGTGCAGCAAGAAGAAACGAGATCTACTTTGGAGATACAGAAAGTATCCTAACAATGAAAATAAAATACAATTTCAAATGTATGCTAAAAGGTACAGAAAAATAATTCGACTCACAAAGAAGGCTGAAAATAATTATTATATTAACAATTCTGAGAATAAATGTAAGGCAACTTGGAAAGATATAAATGATGTAAAGTGTAAACATCCAGACATAGGCATGACCATTCCGTGTGGTGACGGATTAAGAATACGGAATGTCACCACCCCATATCATCCCATGGGTGTCGTAAGAGCCGACAGAGGGAGTATATTATGCAGAAAACAGCACTGTAAGAGAAGGAAAACTTGATACAAACCCTAGGAGGAATTGGCCTACTATACCACGCTGGCCAAACGGGTTGGCCGTTTGGCCAGCGTGGTATAGTAGGCCAATTCCTCCTTTCAAAGGAGAGGCCTAGTCCAGCAGTGGACTCTTAAAGGCTGATGATGATGATGAGGCATAGAAAAATTTGTTATAGATGACAAAGTAATTACGGATCCTATTTTAATTGCAAAAGCTTTTAATGATTATTTTATTGACATAGTTAAACATACGACAAAATCCACATCATATACTGAGTTTTCTAAGGTGATATACAATTCTAATTCTATTTTCATGCCCTTGACAACCCCTGATGACATTTTAAAAATAATTACTTCATTAAGGCGCTGTCCTAAGCGACTGTTTTGGTAAATGAGGCGGTGAAGCAGGGGAGGTGAAGGAAGCTTAGCTCCGTCTACTGCGGGGCGCCCCCCTTTATTCTCGTCGCGTGCGGCCGTATTCTGGCGACATCCGTATTCCAATATTTCAAAATCGCAAGCAAAACGTTTTAGCATATTGAATTGAGATACTAATATTAAAATTTATATTACATACATCAATCTGTTTGTACAATATAGGCATAGCGCAATTTTTGTTCTCAGTGCAGCCATGAGCAAAACTGGTTTACATTAGACGTTATAGGTATTAATAGTTGACGAAAGTACGTAAATACCTACGTGCCGTAAGATGATAAAAATAATTAAGTCAGTTCCATGTATGGAGAGGCCATTATTATGTTTGTTTTGTTTTTGTATAAAAAATAGTGAAGCAGTTCATAGAATACCTACATCTAATTCCATTCCTGCCAGTTTTCAAATCTGTTTTGCAATAAATTGGCTGTGACATACGGGCGGACAGACAGACAGACATTGCGAATCTATAAGGGTTCCGTTTTTACAATTTTTGGCTACGGTACCCTAAAAAACACAATACTGTTCTACTAAGCGCAAAAGCCGTATCTCAACTAAAGCGAGTTACGAGATAATTGAAGTTTAGTAAAAGTTCATTTCTTTTATTTATTTATGGATGTTATTGATATTATAAGTATAATTATTATGGTAAAGGTTTCGAAATACGTCGCCGTTTTTAGGGGTTGTGAGTGATTGGAGAGGGAGGAGGCGAGGTCTTGAAACCCCCCTCACAATTTTCACTTGCCGGAAATACTTGGTTTCCTCTGAAAAAATAAATCTCCAAACATCGGTGTGTATGGCACAGCTAACTTAAACATTCATCACACTAGTTTAATAAACTAAGGTTGACGGAGCCCTGCGAAGGGCTCCTATTTTCGGATTAAGGGTCAAAAGAGAACCTAACATAACCTATTAAGTTACTTATTACAGTCGCACCTAACCCTAGGCACTCGAAAGCAATGACGCACAAATTTGACATTAGCTGTCAATATGATCATTCCAAGATGGCAGTTTTGCGTTTCGTTTCACGTTTTTCACATAAAACCTAAAAATGACATTTATAAAACTGTACTTAAGTATAAAAACTACGTTCCGTTTTGCATAATTACCGAAGTATTTATGAAATTTTGGAAATTGTTTAAAACTATTTAGACGCAATTCCGGCAGCCAAAATTACTTTTAGGGGATTAAAACGAACTGCCTTAAGCCCCCTACACTACCAATACCCTCAAATTCAGACGACTCGTTTCGAAACCCATTATTATTTTTCAAAATAGATAAATATCAAAAATATATGTGGATATACCTTATTCATGAGATACTGCTATGTCGCTTAGAAAATTATAGAATTAGAATTTGAGTTACTGCTTTTTCGTTAGCTCTCCTCATACATGTTTGTATGGAAAATATAAAAATTTTCTTTCGCTTCAAATATGTGTTGTTTCAAAGAAAATAAATATTAAAAGATATTTACTTATATTCATTTATCATTTATTAACGAAATACAGAGTTTACAGCGCATCAAATGTTAGCTGTCTGCTACAACCCGGCAGGTTTTCTTTATTCTCATCGAATGTTAAAGGCAGTGTGTGAGGTGATAAGGCTTCAATACTTATTATTTGCTATTGTTCACGAGGCACAGTTTCATTTACTTTCCTTTTACGGCTTGGTATTGTAGAAATTTCAAGCACTGATGAAACATTTTCCTCTCCGTGATCTCGCAATGCCATCCCTTGAGCTTGACGAGAATCAACAATTTCAGGCCACTGCCTATTCATATAAAACGCCACAAGCTTTTCTTCTCGCAGAAAACATCATCTCTTTCTATAATTTCTATTTTTAGTGGTATACTTTCGCCACTCCACACAGCAAATAAACACTTTTGTTTGCGTGTAACGTGGCGTTGCCCCTGAATTTGGTAATAACAATTACAATATTTGTTTGGACTAGTCAGTTCACTTTTTATCATGTTTCCATATTTGTATTTTATTTGCTCTTATACTATTCTCCAAACCATTCTTATAGGCAACTATAGAACATTAAATTTCCACAATCGTGTTTGGACCTATTAATCCATCTGGCGTGGCACCAATAAACGGATAATCCACAAGGCTCGATTGTTACATTTTCTTGCTTCTCCAGTTGTTGCAAAGCCAGTTGTTCATTTTAGATTCAATGCGCAACTGATTTTACATTGCAAATATTTTATTTGTACAAAATATTTTTTACTAAGTTGGCTTTACTGCTGTTATCTCTTCGTTTTACCACTATACCAAAATTTCAATCTGTCAACATATTCTTACGCAAATTGAACCAGTCACTGCTATCCCTCTTGTAATTTTTGCTTATCAATACGGAATTTGAGTCAAATTTGTTAAAAATATTGTTTGGCATTTCTTGGCTAGCTCTTGAACAGATCGTGTTAGGAATGACTGCAGTCAAATGTGTGTAAGACGTTGCAGAACTGTTATCTTTAACTTCACTGTAATTACAATAAAGATAATTAGTTACGTACTTTATTATTAAAAAAATACTATATCTTGTGTTATAGCAAACAGAGAAGTCACCTTCTTACTTATAAATGATTGATTTTAGAAATAAAAAGATATTAGATGTACTGAGACATACCTAATAGTTTATGAATAATCAAAGTTTTACCCGATGTACCTAAATAGGTTTATGTTCAGAACACAATAATACAACATTCGTTACCGCTTGTGTGCGGATTGCGGAGCGCCATATTAGCGCTGTTTATTGTTCGCCATGGCGGCATCTTAGCGCTCCCGGCGCTCTGACAAGCTAATGAATTTGGAATATAGGTACATAAAATGATTCGATTTTATGTTATTACTCTTTCAAAAATTGAAAACTGTGGCAGCTATGTATTGTGAGAATAATTTATATAATTATATTATGCATAATCGATAATCTATAACATAGTTAGTCATAAAATACTCTTATGAAAATAATTTGTGTAAAAATGTTACATATTTCATAATCACTTGACCATGGATGAATTTCTATTTTATTACGACGCTTTCCTGTACAAATCCTTCGTAGAACTTCATTTCTCTAATTGTCCATATTTTATACTTCTAACTATATATTTATAAGCACAGAAACAATAACATATTAAACGCAACAAGAGTATAAACTTAGGTCCTAATTATATGTGCCCATAGTTACATGAAAAGCCTATTTGATTCAAAGTATTCAGTCTATAACATAAAACATGAAATTACGAACTCAATTTGGCGTATTATAATAACAAACAGGTTTACGTAAAATTTCGTGCAGCGGAGACGCAAGCGACATGACCTATCTCTCACAGGGCTCATAGCCGAATGATGAGGTCTGGGCGGGGCGTAAACTAGCAACTGACACTCAGTACACCGCTTATGCTAATAAGGTTTAAATTGCTGAAGCGTTTGATATTGATGGGATCTACCGAGCGTCAAAATCATAGACGTTTGGCAGATTTTATATAATTTTACAAAATATACACGTATAATATGAAAATAAATAGAGTAATTCTTTAGTTCATTAGATTTTCTACAATATTATCAAATAAAATATGACAGCTTACGATCAAAATATTGCAAACAGTGAGACGAAAGATTATTTTTTGCCTCGATTTTGTGATTTTTTTACCGTGATTCTATTTTACATACATGAAAAATTCTTTCAAAAGTCTTTTGTTCAGACTTTTGACTTTAAGCTCTATTTTTTGCTAGTTTCTCAAAAAATTTGGTGTTTCATGGCTTCTGAGGTATAACAGCGCCTTAAAAAACACTTATAGTACCGGTTATGACGGCATCACTATATAAGTCGTCAAAGACGTGGCAAACATAATTTTGTCACCTTTAAGTCATATTATAAATCTATCGATTGACCATGGTATATATCCCGATAAATTAAAAATCGGTTAAATCAAACCTTTGCATAAACAAGAAAGCAAACAATCAATTTGTAACTATAGACCGGTAGTTCTACTACCAGTGTTTTCCAAGATATTTGAAAAAGTAATTTACAATAGTTTATACAAATTCTTTGAAAAATATCACCTGTTTTCGGTTTCGCAATGTGGGTTTCGAAGAAACGAATATGTTAACATGGCAATTTATAACTTTTGGCAAAGGGTTTTGCAAAACATGGATAGACGGTCACCAGCAGTAGCTTTGTACATGGACATGACAAAAGCATTCGACTATGTCAACCACAAAATTCTTTTGCAAAAAATCTATAGATACGGCGCGGCGTCAGAGGCAATGCTTTCGATCTGATCAAATCGTACCTTAATGACATGCCACGTGCAACATCTCATAATCTTAATATATAAAATCCTTGCGTTACTGACTGACTGACAGACACGCTACAGCCGAAACTATTGGGCGCAGGAAGCTGAAATTTGCATGTATGTTCCTTAGGGACCGTAGGGGTGCATTAAGAAGGGATTTCCTGAAATTCCCACGGGATCGGTCAAAACGGGTTAATTAAAAAAAAACGCAGGCGTAGCTGCTGGCGTCCTCTAGTATGACACTATTTGCGGACGACAGTACTGTGCTATTCACTGGTAAAAACATTATTGACTTAGAAAATGACATAAATTTATCTTTGACATCTATTATCAATTGGCTTAATGAAAATGACTTACAAATTGATTTGAACAAAACTAAAATAATGAATTTTAAGCAACATGTTACAACAGTGCAGCCTCTCAAAATATTGGTTATTCAAACAGAAATATTGAAGAAACAAGTGTCACAAAGTTTTTTGGTGTTTATATTGACAGCAAAGTAAATTGGAAACCACAAATTGATCACATTTGTTCAAGATTAGCCCAATTTTCATATGCTCTTCATCGATTGGGTAAATGCGTTAATGAACAGACACTGTTAACGGCCTACCATGGTTATGTTGCATCTACTTTGCGCTATGCAATAATCTTTTGGAGTGCTTCTACAGAGAGAGACTGCGCATTTCGGGCCCAAAAGCGTTGTATTAGGAGTATGAATTATTTACAATCTACTGTTTCATGTAAACCATACTTTTTAAAACTAAACATTTTAACTCGTCCTTGCTTATACAAATATGAATGTGCGATATTTACTAAATCCAACCAAGAACTCTAATCATTATTTTAAACACGTGTGTATTATTTATCAAATATCTATTATATTTTATTATATCACCTTGCTTAACTTTATTTATATTTTCTACTTTGCTTGTTTAATTAACATTTTTTATATTTGTAATTTATTTGACATTTTGTAATTTGAAGCATGACATTTCGTAACTTAATGATTGATTGACATTTTTGTAATTTGAACATTGACATTTTGTAATTTGATGATTGTTTGACATTTTGGTATTTTGATGCTTGACATTTTGTAATTTATTTGTTTACTGTACTGTTGTGTATTTTATTGACTCTTTTCTTTTTGTTCAATTAACTTGACTTTTATTAGTAATTTTGCAATGATTATCAATTTACCATTGTAAGACTGGTAGTGAGAGACTTGTAGCTGTGCCATGCAAAGAATAAACTGTAGACCTACTTCAAATTACTTGTTATATTTTAATGATTAACTTTATGCGATAATTAATTACATTCGAATTTACGGTGAAATTGTATTTATAATATTGTGTGCTTTATGGCAGAACATAGCTGAACATTATTGTATTTTATGCCATCTTCTGTACCTATGGTTCATAATAAACGAATTGATTGATTGATTGATTGAAAAATAATTCATGTGGTAAGACCGCAGACAACTTTCGTAAAAATGACAGTTTTATACATACGACTATAGGACGCAAAAACTTCTTTTTTTTTCATTCAGAGTTCATTCCCTACTAATAGTCTTGATTAAATACAGTTTTATTTTTTTGGATCACGCAAAGTTTTTTTGTGCGAACCTACATAAGTCTGAAGCGGTGAAGCGGTCGCTCAACACGGCTCGGAGTATCATTAAAAATATATCTACCTTGCACTATAACTGCAAAATATTAAAATTCGCTTTCTTATTAGCGGTGAAGTAAAATATCGGCGGGAAACCTGCATGGAGAGTTCTCTATAATATAAATGTAATGTAAAGGAAATTTGCCGTAGCTTATTCATCAGATGAGCATATAGGCTACCTTTTGTAATCCATTAAATGTAGTTTAGACGCGAGGGTGTCACATAGTATAAATGTTTCTTCTGTTAATAGTCGAATGCAACAGCACTAATTGTACGACAGTAATTTCTATTACTGTCGTATGATTAGTGTACCTACAGTTAAAGCGCTTGGTATTCCATATGCTTGGAACATAACATGTAGGTACAATTGTTTATAAATTTATTTATTCCCAAGCGCTCTGACTAATATCGCGATAACATAGCTCCATTTCACGCAAAATTCTAGTATATCTTCTGATTACTGTCGATATTTTTTGTACTAAAACAGATCAGCTGCTATCGGAAATGTATATTTGTGTATCGTGTATGCTATGCGGGTTTTTTTAGGATTTCTAGGTAACAGCTTTACGTAGTACCTAATATTTATTTATCCATGCATGCGAATGCAATGGCGTGTTGGTTTGACTAAACATTATTCTGCGAGGTTTTTGTTAAGCACCTGATATTGCCAGCGATTGATACGTTATTGGAATAAATCTGACGATTAAACAAACAATATCTAGCTGGTTGAATGTGGACCGTAATAACAATAATTTTGTATACTTTTATTCGCTTTACGAATTTTAATTCGAGCCTACGGAAAAGGGCTACTACAGAACCCTACATTGTACTTGGCTCGAAATACACATGGCCGATTTTCTTAGTACAAAGTTTAACAATTTGACGTAGGATATATTGTATTGTCTTTCGAGATACGTACCACGTATCTTTGTTTTGAGTATCCGATATTTCGGCATTGTTCCTAGCGCCATGATCATGGATGTACCGAGGTACATCCATGATCAACAATGACAACCTGTTTAACCCCCTTAGGGGAGGAATTTCCAAAAATCCTCTAAAAGTGCGCCGCTACACACCTCAAGGAACATAAATGCCAAATTTCATCTACTTGCGCTCAGTAGTTTCGGCTGTAGCGTGTCTGTCAGTCAGTAAGTGACGCAAGAATTTTATTTATATACTAGAGGACGCCAGCAGCTTCGCCTGCATTTTTTTTTAAATTTACCCGTTTTGGCCGATCCCGTGGGAATTTCGGGAAATTCCTTCTTAGTGCACCCCTACGGCCCCCAAGGAACATACATGCCAAATTTCAGCTTCCTGCGCCCAATAGTTTCGGCTGTAGCGTGTCTGTCAGTCAGTCAGTAACGCAAGGATTTTATATATTAAGATATATACAGATTTTAATTTCTACATTTAATCACAAATTAAAAAGGTGTCCGCATGAATATTTTTTTTATTTTGGCGTATCGTACTTAATCACAGAATAAGGTACAGAAGAAGCTAATATTCTGTCAAATCTTGTTACACTAGAAAGCGGAGCCCAGCTGGAAGATGCAAGACTCGAATGTAACCTGAATAACTCTTAGTTGATCATGATATTTTAACGGGAATAAGTGATCAGTCTCTTAGCGTTATCCCATTTACAATCTGGAGTCCGCTTACAAATCTAACCGGATTTGACATAATATTGTGACGGCCGGTGTCATGTCAAACCGTCGTCACGAAAGACAATACTTAGCAAAGAGGTTTGAAGACTATTTAATTATTTGGAAATGAGTTTTTAGTCGATGACGTATACACTCTGTCAAGAGTTCGCCAAATTCACCAGTCATTGACAACTAGGCAATGAACGGGATGCGTTATCCGCACGATAACGCATCCCGTTCACGTTCTGATGGCGTGGGTTCAAATCCCAGTCATAACAGTTATGTGGATTTTGGTTTGAAATTTGGAAAATGTTTATGAATATTTGGCAAATATTTAAAAAAAGGTTATTTAAATATTTCAAGTAAAAATTAGAAATTTCTAGAAACTTCAGGAAGGAATGGAAAGGTTAAAAAGAGACAGGATATGGAAAAACAATTGAATTATGAAATGACAATCGAAATTAGTGGATCTAGAACATTCCTAGGGGTATATAAGGCGGTGTAGACGCGCTGAGCGCCTGTTTAAGTTGAGAAGTGGTAAAGTGGAGAAGAAAAGGCAAAAGTAAAAGGAAGAAAGAAGTAGTAGTGAAATAAAGTGAAGTGAAAGTATAGTGCAGTGAAGTGCAGTGAAGTGCAGTGCAAAAGACGCTAGTGTTGGTGCTGTCCGCGTCGAAATTGAACGACGCGACGTGTGTGTGAAGTAGAATAAAGAGTCATCAGTGCTACTCGGTGTTTCCTTCCAATCCCGTTACCCCGTCCGTAACAATAATATCTTTTTCACAGAGATAACGCCTGTTTGACTTCACTAACCGTTTATTCAGGGTTACTGACTACTTACAACGACTGTCAAAGATCTTCATGACAGACGGCACCGATGGCGTGCATCCGAGGCCCGGGGCAAACGATAATTAACAATTTAATACGCACAAAACTTCGAAAAATCAGTGGTGCTAGCTGTTGATTGGAGTTTCGAAACCGATACCTTATGCATAGCAGTCGATTGGTATCTCCACAAGGCTATCGCTGTCTACAAGCATACAAACCTGCATGAACATGAAATAAAAAATGTTCATTATAAATTCTTCTGCCACAAGAATCACAGAAAATCCATAAGTTTTATTCCACGTAACAATGGAATATCTGTCTGGCTGACTTCCACAAGCAATTTATTGATTTAAATGAAATCACACGCCTCACAGTAGCTAGCGTGCAACGATTCTTGGGCAAGAGCAAATTGCCAATCGCAACATGTTCATGACTCAGTGGTACCGCTGCTCTCTTTATTATACTGACGGGACTTTAATTAGTTTGTAAGTGTTGTGGAACAAACAGTAAAATGAGTTTTCGGATTGAATATTTTTCTGTCATAAAATAATAATAATAAACAAAGCAACACCGACGACCCGGTGGTGTACCGTACTGTAAACGACTGCCGAGACGGAGTATCCATCCCCGCACAAGTCAAACATTAAAATTTGTGGACTAGATGGTGTTGTGTGTATATGATAGGAATATTAATAATTGTATCTATCTAATTATAATAATAACCCTCACGAGGGCAGTTTTTATGTGATAGTGACTAACGCAATATAGCATGACATTATTACATCGGTTTATAGACACGATTAATAAAACGATGATAGTGAATCATCGTTTTATTAAACTAATAATTGTTATAGGAGATGACCAGAAAGCTTCACATTCGCTTATCAAACATTTTGTCAGCTTTGAGGGGAGCTGAATGTGAGTGCTGACACTGCCGATGCCGATAGTATTTCGGAGAGTCGTCAGCCAAAGCATTTTCGACTTCCCTTTATAGGTTGGTCGGAGAGAAATCGAAGGAATACCAACATTCAATCCTGCTTTGGTCAGTTGGCTAAAGGGACGCTGCATGAGTTATATTCTTGGATGGAAATGTCATCTTTTTTCAACCCAATATATTATAATTATTTTTAAGGGCATAATTACGGGGTCAACTGTGTAAAGTCGGTTACCTGTATTTTTTTATAGTAATTGGCGGCAAACAAGCAGAAGGATCGCCTGATGGAAAGCAATTACCGCCGCCCATAGACACAAGTAACACAGGAGGAAACCACAGGAGTCACAAGTGCGTTGCCGCCCCTTTGGGTTGGGAAAAAGGATAGGATGTGGAGTGGGAGGAGGGAGAAGGGATAGGGCCTCCAGCACTCTCACTCACCGAACGAAACGCAACAGGTTTTCATGTATCTACTGGTTTTAGATTTACATGGTTAATGGTTACATAGAAACTGTTTGTTATATATATAACTGGAATCATACACTGCTAAGTTAAGTAATATTTAGGGTCACTCTCACGGCTGCTTAGTAAGGTAGCATAATTATAGCAATCTGAGTGTACCGAATTTTGTGACATGATATAATTTCTTTATATTTGATTCTATAATGAATCCATTTATTGGTCATATGCTATGAGCTTTGACAGAACCAATGGCGTCCTGGTACTCCATTGTTTTGAAACTGTTTCAGTACCTACTGCCAACTTTGTTCCAGTGGCCTTTAATATAATTTTTCCTATTACAAACACGCTGCAGTTAGGTAAATGAATCCGTCTTTTCTTTTTTTTCTTTTTTTATTGCTGCTAGTAGCAGACGAGCAATTGGCCCATCTGATGGTAAACGGTAACCGCTGCTCATGGACTTCGCTAATGTCAGGGTATACACAGCAAAGCCGCTGCCTACCGTGAAAGTAATGCTCTCTTTAAACGTTTGAAGAAGGACAAGTCATAGTGCTCGAGAAACACCGCAGCAGGTAGTTCATTCCAGAGCCTACACGTACATGGTAGAAAAGATCGCTGGAAGCGCACCGTACTAGATGAGAACGCTTCCAGGTAGTACGGGTGAACTCTACTGCGTCGGCGAGTGGTACTTTGGTAGAATGGTGACCCTGGTACCAAATTAAACAATTCTTCGGAGCACTCCCCGTGAAAGAGTCGGTAAAATACGCAGAGAGAACCAAAATAATAATAAGAACCAAAGTCTCTCCGCTGCTCCAGCGACTCTAGTCTAGCCGTGAGATCGGGATCATCGACGATTCGAACAGCTCGTCTCTGTAGGGAGTCAAGTGGATCAAGCTGATATTTTGGCGCTCCGGCCCAGAGATGTGAGCAGTACTCCACATGTGGCCGGACTTGCGCTTTATAAAGCATAAGCCGTTGGCTTGGTGTGAAGTACCGCTTAGCCCGGTTCAGCACTCCCAGCTTCTTGCTTGCCAATTTGGCTTTATCCTCCAAATGACTCCCAAATTGGACTTTGTTCGATATTTCGACGCCGAGGATCCCAATATTCTCGGCAATATGCAGGGTACTCCTTGAAACCGAGGCGCTATAACGAAAGGGTCCTTCTTCGCAGTGAACGCGTATACTTGTGTCTTAGTGGGGTTAAATTGAACAAGGTTCTTTTCACCCCATTTGGAGGCGCGCCCTAGAGAGTCCTCGACTTCAGACACAAGTTGCAATCGTCTTTCCTGTACCTGGCTCCGAGGGACATTCTGGTGGGTGGTGTACCACGCATCACCCGTACTGTCATCTGCATAGCAATGCATGTTCTCAATTGACAACAAGTCATTGATATGCAAGATGAACAGCGTTGGGGAGAGCACCGAGCCTTGTGGGACGCCAGCGTTGATGGACTTCATTTCGGAGCAGCTGCCGTCTGCGACGACTTTAATGCTCCGATCAGCCAGAAAGCTGGCAATCCATTTGCAGAGTCCCTCGGGGATTCCATAAGATGGTAACTTCGATAGAAGTGCCCTGTGCCAGACCCGGTCAAACGCCTTGGCAATGTCAAGGCTAACGGCTAGAGCTTCGCCCCCACTCTCCAAGGCTTCTGCCCAGCGGTGTGTAAGGTACACTAGAAGGTCGCCAGCCGAACGACCATGCCGGAAACCGTACTGGCGGTCGCTGATCAGCTGGCGATCCTCTAGGTACTGGAGGAGTTTGTTGTTGATGACTCGCTCCATTACCTTGGAGAGTAAGGACGTTACCGCTATTGGCCTGTAGTTTGACGGGTCCGATCTGTCACCCTTTTTAGGAATAAGGTGAACATGGGCTATCTTCCACGAAGATGGAACCCTGTTAGCATTATAGGAAAGACGATAATAAGCGCGTTAATACAGGGGTCAACTTAGGGGCGCACGTCTTCAGCACCACTGCTGGGATGCCGTCAGGCCCACTCGACTTGTGGATGTCCAGAAGTTTGAGCTGCCGCCTGACCGCACGTTGTGTAATGCGGATTTCAGGCGGGGAGCTCCCACACTAGGGGATGGACGGTGGTGTGGCTCCCTTGTCATCCAGGGTCGAGTTCGAGGCAAATAGTTGGACCAAGACGTCAGCCTTGTCTTTTGCGCTATGGGCCAGACTGTCATCAAATTTAGAATAGAATAGAATAGAATAGAATATTCTTTATTGTACACCATAAAACATTTTATGACATTCATAATACAAAATTTACAAATTGTACAAAAGGCGGCCTTATCGCTATGAGCAATCTCTTCCAGGCAACCTCTTTGGGTGACAGGAACGATGTAGGTTAGCATTAAAGTTCTGTGTGATGCAATTTAAAACATCCAGAATAAACAATATAATAAACTTATAAATAAGGGATATACCTACACATACATATAAATTCATACATACCTACTACTATATTCAATATACCTACACATATACAAAATTCAATATACTTACACATATACTATATATAAAATACATACTAGGTATAACCACATTCTATGTTATCAAATGGATGAAAGGTAGTGCGTTTTTAACATAGCTTTAAATATTTTAAGGGATTTCGCGCTTCGAATTTCTAAAGGAAGTCCATTCCACAGGCGTACAGCTTGGACAGTAAAAGACTTATCAAAAAAGCTTGTGGAATGCATTGGCATTTCCAGCGTCAGATCCTCGGACGACCTCAAGGACCTTATATGTGTGTCATTAAGGAACTTAAAACGTTCTTTGAGATATAAGGGGGTACTAGGATTAAACAAGATATTATACAATAAAGTGAGAATGTGAGTATTTCTGCGAAGTCGAATCGGTAGCCACTTGAGCTTATTGCGGAATTCTGAGACATGATCATATTTGCGTAGCCCAAATATAAATCTTATACAGAAATTTTGGAGACGCTCAAGTTTATTTAGTTGCTCCTCGGTGGGGTCAAGATAGCTGACATCAGCGTAGTCAAGGATTGGTAGAAGCAAAGACTGTACAAGCGCAATCTTAGTGGCAGTTGGTAAGAAATTGCGTAACTTTCGTAAAGATCCAGCTGATGCAAAAAGTTTTCGGCTCGTTTCTTGTAACTGTGGTCGCCAAGACATGGTTTCATCAATGTAAATACCAAGATTTTTTACATGTTTACTAAACGGAAGGTCTTTTCCATTGAAATTAATGCTTGGCAAATCAGACCAGTTAATTTTGGAAACCATTCTTGGGCTGCCAATAATAATCAGCTGCGTTTTGTCCGGATTTACTGTGAGTCCAAATTTCTGCGTCCAATCACAGATTCGCGCCAAGTCCGTGCCAATCGTTGTACAAGCGTCCGCTAGTCTATTCAAGGGGGCTTGCGTATAAATTTGCAAATCATCTGCGTAAAGGTGGTAGGATGAAAGTAATTTGTTTGAAATAGAATTAATAAATATAGCGAAGAGTAAAGGGGATAGCACGCCACCCTGTGGAACACCTGCAATCGTATTGGACCAAGCGGAATAGGTATCATCAATACGTACACGTTGCCGGCGTCCAAACAGGTAACTCTGAAACCAGTCAATTGCCGATGGAGATATGTTAAGAGAGCGTAGAATACCAAGTATGATGTGCAAAACTACGGTGTTAAACGCATTGCTGAAATCAAGTAAGGATAGAACCGTTAGATTTCCACAGTCCATACCTAGTCTGATATTATCGGTAACGTGAACTAATGCAGTAGTGGTACTGTGCCCTGGACGGAAGCCTGACTGGTATGGATTTAAAAGGGAATTTTTACAAAGGAAGGAACTAAGTTGTGAATGGATAAGACGTTCTAGGACTTTCGATGGGAACGGTAATATGGATATAGGACGATAATCTGTTAAAGTAGAAGGCTTAGGTTTTTTAGGTAGGGGAATAATAAGTGCTTCTTTCCACGCTGAGGGAAAGACACCATGGGAAATAGACGTATTAAGTATATTGCATCGGACGGGAAGGATTTCATCAAGGATGGGAAGGATCATTTTACGGCTGACACAGTCATTACCAACTGCATTAGAAGTAATTGCCAGTATACTCTTTTTAACATCACAAGCGGCAAATTGCGAGAGGATGAAAGGAGAATAATCAGGCGTTGGTAAAGTTGAAAGATGCTGCAGGGTATTACTTTTAATATTTCCATCAAACTTGGAGGACGAGGAGAAATGTTTATTAAGTGAATCAATGTTGACATTATTAGGAATGGTTTGTTGCTGAGTCTTACCAACCCCTAAAGTTTTAAGAAATTTCCAAACTTTTGCTGGATCACCGTTTTCAACGGATTTATGAATATGTTGGCGTTGTGCTTTCCTACACACCTTATTGCAGTGATTTCTAATAGTTACATATTTATCAACATTTGAAGGTGTTGGCTTTTGCTTCATTAATGACTTTGCGGCACATTTATTAGCCATAATCCGTTTAATATCATCCGTTAGCCACGGTGTTGGTAAATGCTTAATTTTAATAGCACGCACAGGCGCGTGCACGTCATATAATTGCAGCAATTGATTTGTAAATATGTGGACTTTAGTGTCGACGCAATCTGTGGAAAACAGCGATTCCCAATTGATGTTACTGGCATCCTCACGCAATTTATCTTGATCCATGCCACCAAAATTGCGTTGCAGAATTATCTTTGGCTTCGACTTTGGTGGGCGTATATTGTAAGAAAGATAGATAAGGTCATGGTAAGAAAATGCGTCTGCTGAGCATTGGCCATGCCTATGAACATAATTAAAAGAAGATACCAGAATGAGGTCAAGTAGAGAAGGAGAAGTGTTAGGAAAATGATGCGTTGCATCAAGATTTAAAATTGTCATATTGCAGAATTCTGTAACTCGTCGAAAAGATGTAGTTCGAGAGTCCTGCTTGAGAAGGCAGGTATTAAAATCACCCATTATAATGGTGTGGTCATAAGAAGGAGTGAAGTTTTCCAGGATTTGCTCAAAGGAAGAAAAGAAATTTATACGACTGGAAGGAGAATAATATACGCCCAATAAAACTTTGGTGTGATGAAGTTCCACTTCTAAGAAGAGATGCTCGCCCGCATTTGACGGTGGCGGCTGCGAAGACATAGAGACTATCTGATAAGGAAAATGAGCACGTAAGTATATGGCAACACCGCCACCACCGCCAAGCGCACGATCATTCCTAATTAGTTGGAAACCTGGAAGTAAATAAGAAGTTGATGGGAGGCATGGTTTCAACCATGACTCTGACACAAGAATGGCATGTATATTCTTGCAATCTAAATTGGCCAGCATATCTGGGAAATGAGCAGGAATACTCTGTGCATTTATATGGACTACATTAAAGTGCTTGGGTACGTCCAAAAACTGAGTCTGAAGAATGTCTCCCAGAGATGGTACACTAACAAAGCTATCATCAAAGCTTGTGGCAGAATGAAAGCTTTCATCATCGCTATTGGACAAAATATGTGACATTCAATAATAATAGATATAAAAATATATAAATAGACAAAAATATATAAATATATATACTTATAATAAATATGTATATATCAATAGAAATAATAATTTTAAATTAAAACTTAGTTCAATAGTTCGTCCACCTGCCAGTTACGCATTAACAAATAAATAAAGTCACGTAGAACAAAATGTGTAACTAACATAATTAATTAAGATACAGAGGATACATTCAAGACCGTGGGCATTTTAAGATCAATACTTACGAAATCTCAAACAGTCCAATACATGGCAGGAAAATAACAACTTACTGCAAAACGGAACGTTGCCTTAATGCAACGTTCCGGTTCGCACTATATGCCTCTAGATATGCCTACATAAATAGCTCATATCAACACAGTTATTCGACAGATGACATCATTAAAATTTTACAAATTTTTAAACTGTCTAAAACATCACAAACAAAATAAAGTGAAAACCTATTGCAAAACGGCACGTTGCCTCAATGCAACGTCCGGTTCGCACTAGATACATAAATAGTTCATAACAAAACGCAATTATGCGGCAGATGACAGCTCAGAGTTTGATAACTTTGACAACTTTGACATACTGACTTTGACAATAGTAAATAAATTTCTTGTGATACACACAAAATGTAAAAATAAATAAATCTAAGACTATGTGAAAGTGTAAATATTGTGAAATACCCACAGACATAATATGTAGATCATGGGAATCCTACTTCTTGGAGGCAGCAGCTCGCCTGGCTTTGGTTGTGGTCGGTTGAGCCACAGGCTGCTCTGCTTCCGGCAGCTGTATGTTATTCAAGTCGCCAATGGATGTTTTGCGATGATGATTGCCGTCAGGAGCCAATATGTGGATGTGGCCCTCTCTTGTCCAGCACTTCGCAACCCCGAACTTCGCACGTGCAGCCATGAAAGCGGTGTGTCTTGATCGGGTCAAGAACTCCGACAACGTGATGCCTGATCCCTTCAGCTTTGTTTTCGAGAACCATATGCGATCCCGCACCTCAACAGCCTCAAGTTTGAGAAGAATGGGTCTAGCTTTTTTGCTAGAGGTTGGACGTCCCATTCTGTTGCGTCGCCGAATACTATCAGAGCTGAAATTGTCAATCTTGAGTTGCTGCTTGACAATGTCTGCCACCACCCTGACCGTGTCTTCGTCCTTGTGCTCCTCAACACCATGAAGCAGTAAAATTTTCCTGCGGCTGCGCATTTCCATTGTATCTACTTCACGGGCCACCTTGGCAAGTTGCTGTGAGAAAGATTTTAGGGCCAGTAACACAAAAGACTTGAAAGAAGCGAATTCCTCAGCCAAAGTACCAGTGCCCTGCGAAGACTTCTTTTGCAATTCAGCCTCAAATTTGGCCATACGCTCCTCGAAGTATGTTTGCATGTCAAGAATGCTTGTGTTGTTGACTGGATCCATTCTAGTAAATTAATTTAAACTTCTTAGTTGTTGGAGATAACGCTTAACCAGCAGGTATATACTGTTAACTATATATTTTATTCATTTAATTTGTAAAATGATTATTATAAACTACTTTTATTAAATTTTATTGTAGAGCAAATTCAGAAAATTGTTGTTGTTTCAACTACCCACACAGAAAAAAAAAAAAAAAAAATTACGCAGTGGCGGGAGACTGATCTGACAGATGTTGCCTTGCGCAGCTTTGGCGAGCGACCAGAAAGCACGACTCCCTGAGGGATATCTTCCAAGCCGCTCACCAATTCTGGCAACGTGTTCTGCCTTGGCCTCAGCAATAGCCTTCTTGCTGGATCTAGAAGCGGCGTTGAATAAACGTTTCTTCTCCTTGACCCAAGGACTTCGACTCTTCCTGGCCTCGTTCCAGGCCATATATGCTGACTGCTTCTGTTGCGCAGCCTCCCTACAGGTTTTATTAAACCACGGGCGGCTGCGCCCGTCAACAGGTATGTGGATGTTTGGGATGAATAATTCCAACCCCAGGAGTACCACTTCTGTGACACAGTCAGCACAAGAGTCGGGGTCATCAGAGGAGAAACAGTGCCGCTTCCATGGGAAGGACGCAAAGAATTCCCGCAGTCCATCCCAATCTGCTGACTTATATTGCCAGACCCTGCGGGAGCCAGTCGCATTGGAGCGATCTGGTTTCGCAACGGGGGCTGTGGTGCGGACAAGGCAGTGATCCGTCTATTAATCAATTTCCTTAACACCTCACTAAAGAGCTTTTCAGAAAGTTTCACGTCATTGTGGGAATTTTCTTAAACAGAAAGACTTGAACGCCACGCGTAGGTTAAATAGATCCAGCTTCGTTTATCGTCTCACTTGCATTATAATAGTTTCCATATTTTTGCGTAGCGTTAAAAGTGTATTATTGTGTATTTTGCCCTATAGCCGACAATTTGCATGCAGAACAATCAGTGTTACTCTAAGCGCCTACAAAACAACCAGACTACAGAATACATAATTCTATTTCCTCAGAAAAGCTTTCTATTACTTACACAATTCACAAAAACAACACAACAGCTTATAAATAAATTCTAACCACTCATTATTACTTACTTGTTAACATTAAATTCACCAAAACTTATTCTGTAGCTACCCATTCAAACGTCTTTAATAACTTTTCCGAAAACTATAACTTTACGAACATTTTCTGTCATTCAAACGGTGAAGTAAACAAAAGACAACATCAGGCGGGAGCATAAATTTCCACATTCATTACTTCAATTCCCTCACTGGAACGCCGAAACAGTGTTTAGGTAACGAAATAAAACCGGTTGGTTGTTCTAAAACAAAGCGTAGTAACTGCCTCCTGAAGATAAAACGGTCGGCAATGCGCGTTTTGACGTTTTCATTATGCAGCATTGCATGCCGTGACGGATCGCAGGTGCATCACTGTTATGTAAAATACGTCACGGGGAGCTGTTTGCAAATGACGTTTCATATATCACAGCTCTGGATTTCGTGAGCATACGGACAAAAATGACGACTGTGACACCTTTGCTTGTGCGCTGCGCTATGGACGCGTCTATACATGCGTGTGTGTAAAGCGAGTGTTACTGGTGACAGTATTGATGACCGATTCTGATCAACAAATAAAAGTTTTAAACGACGAAAGAGGGATGGCTTTTGTTGCTGTGTACAGAATGTTGTTGTCTGTCAAAAGTCCAAAGAAGCTCTGTGTGCATTTTCACAACAAGCTTTGGCTTATTTTTTATAATTCAGTGGTGACAAACAAGTTTGTCGGCACATCTGAAGGTAAGAAATTTTGTTCGTCTACGGCTGGTAGGAAAACCTATCACAAATCTCGTGCATTGTCGTCATTGAAAAATAAGAGAACATTGAGAAAGGGGTGTCGAGAAGAATTAGATTGCACTCTATTTCCCTGCGCGTAAGTAATTCCAATGCCTAGTTTTTAAATTGTATGTGTACCGAAGGGTGTAATTGACACAGATGTACATAATAATATGCGAAGCAACATTATTAGTATCGACAAATATTAGCTTTTTTCGTAAGTATATCTTTAAATACCTAAGCGAAAAGCCTAGTAAATAATAAAGCCTAGAAAATGTAATTTCTATGAAGCACTATCAGAATAGTGCTTCATAGAAATTACATTTTACGCCTATGACAAAGAATCTCACACTTTCTTTACATATTTTTATATTTGCTTGCTGGCAAAACGTTTAGTACATAATATTTTAGACACGCATTCATTTGGAAACCCGACAATGCCGCAGAATTGAAGCCAGTGCAATTTATAATTCACAAACCCCCTGACTTAGCCGCCACTAAACTGATACATCATTGGACTGACAGCTTAGGTCCAACTGCGACGGTTGAAATCCTGTAATACGCAGATTCAGGCCTTTCAAACCATGACCTAAGTAACTACATATCGCAAGAATAACCGAATTAAGGCTTTTGGACTACAGGAAATCAACAAAGGGTCCTGTTCGTATCGTCTTGTAATAAAGAAAGGCGAAAACTAGTAACTTACTTCTTCTAAATTATTTAAACGTGAATATGTTCAGAAACATTTTTCCAGAAGCATTTTAAATTTCAAAGAATTCGTTTTCTAGTAAGTTTTAAGGGATAACAGCGACAAATCACGCGGCAGTCACACTTGTAATAAAAAGAATGACGTAATAAATATAAGATAACGTCTATTTGTTATTTCTCCACCCGTCCTTTGGTATAAACCAACGTGGCGCTAAATTCATAACATGGAAGAAAAATATCGTTTATCAATGACGTTATAAGAGCCAATTACCTCAGAGGGTAATACAATGAATATTTCGAAAAACGCTGAAACAGTTTCGGCCTGAGTAATGATCCACTCAGGAGGCTAAAATAAAATGTCTTTACGACGTAACTACGGGGCAACATAAAACCCCACAATGTGACTCCGCATAAGTCCTATAAATCGTAAAAACGATTATATTTTTGATGTTATAAAATTCGGCTACCGCAATTTTTGCCATCCAACTTTTTACTACTTAATAATATAACTGCAAAATGAACGACGTTCAGTTTTTTTATCATTTTAGGGTAATTTGATAATGGCAATAAAAAAGTTGAAATCTGCTATCAACCATTTTGTGCATTTATTTTTAGCTGTTATAAGAAAGGTTGTAAAACAGTTAGCCTTTGTAGACTACCGAAAGCTTTCCTTATTATTTTTAATACCTTACCCCGATCTTATAAAAATACAAATATAAGCTAATTTTGGTGAAAGCCAATACTAATAAATGCTCTCATATTTTCCTCATACACCTGCTGTGACACGGATATTTACGAAAACAAAAAAATAGACAATTAATAAGTCACTGCATATCCACATATTTACCTTATCGGTGTTTTACGTGCAATATTGGCGAGACAATTTCCCTGAGATTTTATAAAGGAAACAAGACATATCCGTCGTCCGGTGGTGGAACGTCAACATGACCTAATCTCCCGGAGAATGTAGCGAGGGTTCGACAAACATTCACAGGTGTGATTTTGACATTTTCCCCGGGGTTCGAGTAAAAATGGCACGTATTATCCCGTGGTAGAGGGGTTGAGTGGCAGTCCTATTACTTGTACACGTTCGCCGGCTATCAGTCGCATATCTCTACTATATTAGGTGCGTGCTCAGACGTACACAGATTATATCTTTAATTAATGTTGGCGTGTGATGAATTGTATAAACGCGCTTTACTCGGATATACGTGTTTTTTAAATATATTATAACACTAGGTAATGATTCTTACTTTCCTCCTTCGCTTAATATCTGTATAATTACCACGATATTACAGTCATATTCTACCTTTGGAAATAAAAGATACCCAATCTATCGCAATGCCATCATTGTAACATTCATCCTCTGGGAAAGGACCGCTTTCAGTGGTTAATGATCCAAGGTAAGGACTGATTAATTCTAATTGTAATGGTCACTCACTCAGAAGGGCGAACCGGCTCCAATCTGCGTAATAAACTAACTCAACAAAACAATTTCTTGTAATTCTGGATGGTAGCAATAACAATAAAGCAATGAAGCATTATGCTTCCGTTTTTTACGGTCCCTTTTATAATACAGCTGTTCATTAGCGTGTTCGTATAAATTAATTACTTTAACCCTAGAATACTAATCATCGCTTGAGAGGCCACATCCGGTTGACTTTTTAAAAATATTTTTAAATTACGTCTATGTATTGCAGAGTGCGTTCGCGCCAATACAGTGTATCCCGTGACGCAGTGTGGTCACGGGTTCACGGGTCTAACCTAACGTTCGCCTGGGAGGCGATCATTCGTATTAAATTTTTTACCAATCCCGTTTCTTCGTTTTTTGCAATTATCTCTTTAGTTATTTGTTTGATTTAACTGAGAATTGATTATTTTGTTTTGTGAGAACCAGATAAAAAAATATTTGGAAAACGAAGAATCGGACAGTGAAACTGAAGATTACGTTGAGGATTACGATTCAGACGACAGTGTGGCTGATCCTTCGTGACAGCTTGAAGATGATCTTTAATATATTGCTCCGAACAATCTGGATTTACCTCCTCGAACATCTCAAATACAAGCAAGCACAAGCGCCGAGTTAGAAGCCGCTCTATAAGCCCAACCTTAATCCAAATTGCTGTAATTTTTATAGAAAAATAATAGTCTGATTTTAATTTACTGTCAAGCCAAATATCTTATAATTACAATGGTAATTTTACTTTTGTGTGATATAACATTTTAAAAATACTTAATTTAGATACTAAATTTGAGCCTATATGTGACTTTTTATTTTTCTTATTCTAAAGACTGTTCAAACAAGGGTTACGTTACACTTAAGGTTGATTTTAAGACTGAAATTATAATGTTAAATAAAATGTGTCATTGCATTTAAAGAAACAAGGTCTTTCTTCATCATATTAAAAAGGCAGCATCCTAGGGCCTTTCTTGTTTCTTATTTACATAAACGATTTACCTTTTTACTTGAAAAACATCTGTGACGTTGTACTGTTTGCTGACGATACTTCTATGATATTCAAATTAGATAGAAATAAGGAACAGTTTAACGAAATAAACAGTGCGCTCATTCAAGTAACTAAATGGTTTAATGTAAACAATCTAGTACTGAACGCCAAAAAAACAAAATGTATTAAGTTTGCTCTGCCTAATGTCAGAAACCTTGGTCCTAGTATAGCTCTAAATGACGATGTTCTCGAAACATCTGAATCTACATTATTTCTAGGAATAACACTTGATTCGAGATTACAGTGGGGTGCGCACGTTACATATCTCTCAGGGAAACTTAGCTCAGCTGCTTATGCCATTAAGAAGGTTCGTAGGTTGACTGATGTCGATACGGCTAGATTAGTTTATTTTAGCTATTTTCATAGTGTTATGTCATATGGCATATTATTATGGGGTAGGGCCGCTGACATCAAAAATATTTTTAGATTACAACAACGGGCAGTAAGGGCCATTTACCAGTTAAAGACAAGTGTCTCACTAAAAGAAAAATTTTAAAATATTGGTATTCTTACTGTAGCATCACAATATATTTATGCCAGTGTTATGCATGTACAACTACATATAAATTCTTACAAAATGAATAGTGACATACACAATATTAATACTAGGAACAGGCACAAATTATGTGTACCATATTTCCGTTTACACAAAACGCATAGCTCTTTTATTGGGCTTAGTATAAGAATGTATAATAAAATACCAAGTAATATTTTAAACTTGCCTTTAAGGTCGTTTCAGACAATTGTTAAAAATAATGTTTTACTAAAGGCATATTATAGTTTAAATGAGTATCTTGACGACAAGTACGCTTGGAAATAAATATTCTTTTATTAGGTCAATTTCTTTTTATTATTAGGTCAATAGGCAGTTTTATAGTGTAGTTAATTACCGTATTCTCTTTTATACTACATTTGCATTCTTGTTCTACTCTTTTTATTATAATTTATCGGATTTGTAAGGTGAGGGTAACTCGTGGTCATGAACTGCTAACTAATAGATTGTAAATTGCTGCAGGTTCATATACCATTACTTTTCGGAACATACTGTTCCACCATAGATCAGAACAGTCATGTTCGCGAGTTGCTTACATCAAAAGACGTAAGTGGATGCTCCTGTTTCACCATATTCACTTTGGGAGGCTTACTAAATGAACATAATTTATTGCTTGAGTATGATATCAACAACTATTAACTTTTGCAATAGTAGATAACTCACAATGTGAAACAGTTGCAGCTCCTTACAAATATAACATGTAAAAGAATTATACTGGCAGTTAAAAAGAGTGGCCACGAGTTTTATTGCCCGTTCTTTCTCGTGGTTCTACCTATTGCATTGCGAACGTGGCAGTAAATGTAAATGTAGAATCATCTAGTAATTAACTTTAATCTTTGACGTTCATAAGCGTCACTTTGTGACCTCAATGAATAAATGATTTTGAGTTTGAATTTGAATTGTTTCAAATTTAACAAAATATGTTAAATTTAAAACAATTTTTAATAGAAAAGTCTTTCTAAAATCATTTATGAAGTAGCCTCTCGAGCGATCATTCGTATTAAGCAGTAAAAAAATAAGATTAGTACTCTAGGGTTAAAGAAAAGTATTGTGTGATAGGTACAAAGGCTCAAAAAATATTTATCAGATATTTAAAATTTCAATTTTGTTTCACATACTTATTCTATGTACTTTTTCAGAAACTGTTAAAAACAATAGCCTTTGATGAATTTATTTAAATAAAAGTCTATTCATCGGCGAAGTTAATATAAAGGGCATTCATTACTAGTAGGTCAATAGGTCAATCTAAGATGGGTTGAAGTAGGTGCCCGATGGGTGACCTCTCTTTGATCGCCTGGCTAGAGCGGTTATCGCCGTGGCACAGGGAATAATGATTTTGGTCCTAAGAATCAAAGTCCGCAGCACGATAGCACTCTGCAGGTCAATTCTCGTATTTTTATAAGACATTGAAATTATATTTTTAATTGACTCAGAAGTGGTATTCTGATAACCTAATGTCATTATTGTATGACTTGGAATAAACAGTTCGTCGCTGACACATATTTTGACACTTGTTTCAATTTACGATCTCGATACAATTTCATTCAAATATCAGATATTTTAGAAGAATACGATTTTTTGACGTAAGTATGACACTGACATTATATCGAAACTGTATTTTTTTGGGAGAATTGGACCCTGGTGTAACGGCCTCACGTGGTCAACCATCCAAGTGTAGACACGTGCAAGCGTTGCTTACATTTGACGGCCTATTACGAATCGCTACTGTTGTTGATAGAATATCTTTTTTTACCGTAAGTGGATGAAAAGGGGAGTCAGAATTTATATGAAACGGTTTTAATACTTCAAGGGATGAAGTTCATACTTTGTTTATTGGATCCGCAAATGACGTAAGTAAACACACAAAAACATTTATTTTGGAAATTCTTCCCCTAAGAGGGTAGAAAGAGAGTACGGGTTTGTGTGGAACCTTTTATTTTTCAATCGAATCACTTTCATCTGTATAAATAAAATCCTTGCGTTATAATCGTCGCTCGTAATAACGAATTTTTGTAATCTAACGTTTATTTTAAAACATGTTAGTAACAGGCAGAAATAGTCTCAAAACCATATGACTATTCTAGCTTATATGTAACAATGATCGATAACCTTATAATACGTAAAATTTTTTGACTGACCGAAGTTAGAAAAATGCACAACAAAAATTTGATGTCAACGATCAGAATGTATGGCCGTAATCGGCCAAATTGTAAAACATATTAGCCCAAAAAACTGCCAGGATCAAAATTATATTCCAACATATCAAATCAAAAGAATATTTGAAATAATTCGGAACTCAGTGAGGTATCGACCATTCAAGATCTTGGAGTTATATTGGATACTCATCTTAGTTTTAGAGAACATATAGATTCTGTTGTTAAGAGAGCCAACCACTAACAGGATTCATTTCAAGACAACTCAGATCTTTTAGGGATCCTTAAGTTGTAATACCCGTATATAACAGTATTGTACGCAGCATCCTCAAATACGCGAGCCCTGTTTGGAACCCAACGTATGCTGTACATACAAAAAGAATTGAACAAGGCCAAAACAAGTTTTTGTACCATCTCGTTTTCACGTGTAACAGGTGTAAAGTTTAATCTCCTATCAATCTCGCTTAGAATATTTTAAAATGTCATCTTTGTATTCTCGGCGAAAGGCTTCTGACGTGTTATTCCTTTATAAAATTATTAATGGACATATTGACTGTGAGGAGATCTTGGCGAATATACACTTTGTTGTTCCGCGAATGGGAAGCCGCCTTTGCAACCGAAAGACTATATCGCTTCCAAGAGCTCGAACTAACGTAGGTAGTCACAGTCCTCTGTATAGAATGGGAAAATTTTATAACGATACTCGCGCTGATTTCGATATTTTCACAAGTTCGTTAGGTTCAACTAGGAGGAAAATACATAAAGCGTATAGCGCAATAGTTGACAGTGTTCTAAAGCTTTAAAATTAGTATAATTTATTTTTTTATTAAGCTTATAAAAGTTTAAAATTGTAATTATTGTTATTTTTTTTTTCATAATGTGTAACTAAGCCTGCATAGCCTTATGTGAATGCTGTGCTCACTATTTTAGGAGGCATACGATATTAGGTTTTAGTTTATAGCTATACAATAAGATATATACTTATTAAGTGTGCTTATAGTTAGTGAGCCTAAATAAAAAAAACTACAAATATTTCGCCAGACGCCCGCAACTTTTATTTTTACCCCAATTCATTAAGCAAAATATAGAACTTATTTACTCAAATTTATGTAAATTAACATACGAAGTACTTTAAAAAAATCAGAGTCTACAAGATAAAAAGCTTAATTTTTATTTAAAAACAAAACGTTTTCTTTTTATTTAGGTTTTCTAGTGTTTTGATTTGGTGGCACCTGTAGCAACCAACCGACGATATAGTCCCTCCCGTCGTCGTTTTTCGTATTTTTACATCAAAACCTGTATAGTGATAATCAAAATTGACTACTTTAATAATATTTAAGAACATAAGATCTCTCTTGGGTGTGAGTGTGTGGCCAACTCTGACATAGGCAATAATCTACCCGAAAGCCCCTAACATGATCTGACTATTCCTGTTCTGAAATAAGAAACGGGACTGGCAGTTTCACGTGCTCTCCAAAGCAAGGGCTCTGATATGTAAAAGCCACGAAACGCAATCACCCATCCAAGTGTAAACGTTGCTTAACGTGCCGATTGCTTGCAAAGGGTGAGCTAAGTCACGCTATGAGCGCTACAACATTATATGAAACAACATTTAAAAAATTGATACTGTTTGAAAAGAACAACAGAAATACTCGGAGAGCGACAAAGTTTTGTCCAGTACAGGGATTAGCTCAGGACGTTCACTGCATTGATAATGAGACTAAATTCCTGCCAACTAGATACACTGAAATTTCGTTAGCTTATTCGGATTGCATTGAATAGTCCAGTCACTTTAGGGATTCACCTCGGAATTTGAGATAATAAGCTGGAAACTCGTATACAGCTTCATTTAGGCGTTCTAAAAGATGTCTCAAAAGTCACATATTATCTCGTGTCTGCGTCGTAAGTTATTCGAGGTCAAAAGTCACGAAAATCGGTTTTTTGCAATTATCTCCGTTTCTATGGTTCCAATTACTTCAACACTTGTATAAAAATTGAATATATGCCTGAGCGTTGGGTGCTCTCCACTCTCTATCTCGAAAAGGGTTGAGCGTACAGAAAAAGAGTTGAGACAAAAGTTGTGGCTAAAAGTTGTGATAATAAGTGTTGAAGTGATTGGAACCATAGAAATGGAGATAATTGCAAAAAACCGATTTTCGTGACCTTTGACCTTGAATAACTTACGACGCACACACGAGATAATATGTGACTTTTGAGACAACTTTTAGAACGCCAAAATGAAGCTGTATACAAGTTTCCAGCTTATTATCTCAAATTCCGAGATTGACCCCGTATTTTGCCTAAAGTGACTGGACTATGAACACCATCGTCGGATTAGCGAACGCTTGTACGAGTCTTCAATATTCTCTTCTGTTGGAAGGGCGCATTAAATGATGAACTCACAGCTTTAAACGTATGATGCGCAATGTATGTGTTTATTATAACATTGTCAAACTATTTTTGTTTTTGACTGCTTGAACTTAGCATAGAATATTTCTGCTGTTAGATCTTTTGTCTCCGAGAATATCTTTTCACCATCTTAGCACTGTGTCAGTTACGATCCAAGGTCTTCACCTTTTAGCCCGAGATCTGTTATCCCGGTATATCTTCTCTACTTCTCACGGTCTTCGACATCCGTGGTGGATCCTTGCGAAGCTCCTTGATAACATTATGATACAATTATAATAGCAAATTAAAAATCAGTCAATAAATTAGGGAAAAACAGACAAATTTAAAATAAATTCAGACCACACTACGTTTTAAGCACTATTTTATTTGATTAAAACTAGCTAGTCGCCTTATACTCGCGCTATTGCCTGCATTTTAACTTCACATTCGAAATTTACATCTGCGACAAAATTATCTAGCCCACAAAAACAATACTTGTCAAAAATACCAAGTCTCGCTACCGTAAAAAGTTGTGAGATCCATGTAATACCAAGTCGGTTAATTAAAAGTCTTTAATGTTTTAAATAAATAGATGGACTCGGCAATCGCATGAAAACACAATATATCTCATAAGTAATCTTAATATATAAAATCCTTGCGTTACTGACTGACTGACAGACACGCTACAGCCGAAACTATTAGGCGCAGGAAGCTGAAATTTGGCATGTATGTTCTTTGGGGACCGTAGGGGTGCATTAAGAAGGGATTGCCCGAAATTCCCACGGAATCGACCAAAACGGGTAAATTTACAAAAAATGCAGGCGTAGCTGCTGGCGTCCTCTAGTACATAATTATATAAATTAGATTGTTTAATGCGATTGCCAAGTCAATATATTTATTTAAAACATTGTTTTAAATAAATATATTGACTTGGCAATATATTTTAAAACAATAAACTCTTTATGTTAAAAACATTAAAGATTTTTAATTAACCGACTTGGTATTACATGGATCTCACAACTTTTTACGGTAGCGAGACTTGGTATTTTTGACAAGTATTGTTTTTATGGGATCTCATTTCTTTTTGTAGATAGACTTACTTTTGTCCTTTCCGGTGCCTTCTACTTCTTGTACACCAACAACGAATTTTCTTAATTAAAGCTCTAACTGCAAATGTAATTTTGTAATCCGTTATATTTATATGGGATTACAAAGTTATTTATGCAGTTAATGTATCTCGAATACTGGACAGAAATTTAAAAATATTTTAATTTTTCCTTGATTCATATAGTAAACACCAATCGTATTCTTAATTTGAAGCTTCTATGTCAGCTAGAAGTGCCTTAGACTTTTGATGATCGGTCAGTGAGTGACAAAATTAAGAATTTCGACTCGTTATAATTCTTAAACTACTAGTTCAAATTGAATGAAATTTGAAATACACCATTGGAATACCATATGATTTGGAACGAAAACATACAATTCCAGTTAATTACAATTATTTTATTCGAGATAAAGCAACTTTTCATAATTATATTGGACAGCAGTATAATAATTCAGTAAAAGTTTATAACATGTACTTTATTTTAGATCTTAATTGGAGAAGTTTAGATCTTAATAGTAAGGCAGCTGAAAGGAGATAGGAGTTCGATTACAATTAACTGGCGGCCGACTTTATCACAAAGAGTAACATTGGCTAGAAAATATCCTCATAGGACAGAAGATTGTTTTATGGCAACTTGATATTTTGAGAAGGATGATGTAGCCATGGTGACTAGAGAGTGAAACAATTCTTGTAAAAAGGTAAGTTGTTCATAAAAAATAAAATCCCGTCATAATCCAAGTTAAATCTTCCGCAGACCATCAAACCGCTCTTGAACTACGTTTGCGCTTAGTAGTTTAAAACCGAAAACCAATATTGGAAACGATGGAATAAAAGTGTAAACTAACGAATAGCACGATGGAAGAACGGTTTGAATCAACCATCTCTTGTAGTACAAAGCCAGAAGTCCGTCGTAAATACAATCCTTACAAAGTAAGACGCACCTAAACGTAAGCGTTCTATTCGATAGGAAGCTTACTGAACATGCATTTTCCTACGAAACTATAAATTCTTTCGTCATTTTATCGAAAGGTCATCTATTCAGCTTATATTGCAGACGTGCGAGCGCAGCCACTTGATTCCGCCCAGACAAACCATTGCTGTTTCAGCTTAACTTTGTTAAACGTTCGACCTTATGAATTTTATTTTGGTAATAAAGCAGTCACTGCTATAATGTCAATGTATGATTTACGAATAAATCAATTTGATATTTACATAATAATAAAATGTTTTATTGATTTGTTTTGTGTTTAATATTAAATCCGTTTTATGAAAGGTGTGTGTTTTTCTGTTCCTTTTCTTCGAAAGATCGAAGCAGAATTGAAGCAGATCATCACAGATTTTTCAGTAGTCAGCGCACGGTCGAGAAAACCTAAAAATACCATCCCAAAAAACAAAGAATAACAAATTACAAAGCGAACTGTTTTTCAGTGATTTCACAAAATCTTTTTAGTGGTCATTTTTACGATGCTGAGAATGGCAGATAAGTTATTCGTTTTATAGGTACTTACTCACTAAAAAGTTTCATCGCAAAACCAAAGCAACCTATAAATCACAACAAAATCGAATTTATGCAAGACATTTTAAAAATCTCTCACGGAAGACGATAAAAATCTCTTAGCATAGATTAAGACGAAGTAGATGGCGGTCTCGAGCCGGTCCATCTGAGTGATGCCTTGCACACAGCGATCGCATACGGCGAATCGGCACCAATGCTTTTTTTAAATTAAGTCTCTCCTATCGTTATAAATACGCTTCGATTAGATTGATGCTCTACATTATTTGTGCGAACAGGTGCTTAAAGCGACGTGTTCTATTGTTAGAAATACAATTATATCCTGAACACACGGATGGCGTATAGTTTAAGTGGTCACACAGCTGTTGAGCGGTGCATCCAGTGTTGTGGATATGATCCTCTAAAACACTTTGTAATATCCACAAATTGGCGTGATTCTAACCTAGATTTGCGTTATTTATTGGAATTGGAATGTTTAGTCCTTCACGTGGCAAGATTTATCCGTAAGGTATTTTTATAGAAGACAGCCCTTTATAATATAAAATACGTAATATGTTGTATTAGTGTTAAATAAGTCTACCTGAGACAGTACCGGTGCCTATTATATTTCATAAGAATTATTTTGATTTGTAGTTACTTTACATAGATACTTTGCCTTTGGCCGCCCTTTGTACTGTATTTAATTTAAGATTCCTTAAATTGTTTTATATAAGTGTAGAATAAAGTATAAAATAAATAAATGAAAAGCTAAATATTAGGTCTTTACCTATGAAATTGCTGTTATTTATAAAATAAATTAAGCGTATTTTTTTCTATATTTTTTATTTCTATTCATCAAAGTTATCACCCATGCAACCAATGCATCTTTGTCAACGCATTGGTAGCATATTGTTGCCCTTCTTGAAGAAATCAGCTGGACAGGAGGCAACAAATTCTTCAAAGGCATTTTGAACTGCCTCTCGGGTATTGAATTAATTTCCCGCCAAGAAGTTATCCAAATTCTGGAAAAAGTAGAAGTCTGTAGGCGCGCTGTCTGGTGAGTACGGCGGATGACGGAGAACTTCCAACCCCAGCTCTTGTAGCTTGAAGACCGTCTGCTGTGCAGTATGAGGTCGCGCGTTGTCGTGCAGGAGCAGTGGAGCCGAACGATTAACCAAAGCTGGTTGGAGACGTGCGAGCTTCTCCATGATTGTGTTCAGTTCTTAAAGTACATATCTGCAGTAATGCTCATCCCGTTTGGTAAGAAGCTGTGATGATCAATTACTCCGGCGTTAGACCACCAAACAGTAACCATCACTTTTCTAGGGGTAAGTTTTCGTTTAGGGCATTGTTTGGGTGCTGAACCAGGGTCCAACCAACTTGCTGAGCGCTTACGATTGTCGAACAGGATCCATCTCTCATCACAAGTAACAATACGGTTCAAAATTCCTTCATTTGTATGCCAGTTGAGCAATGCAAGGCACGTCTCGACGTGTACTTCGCGCTGGTGATCATTGAGTTCGTGGGTACCCATTTATCAAGCTTTTTTACCTTGTCAATTTGACCCAAATGGACCAATATTGTTTTGATGCTAACGTTGAAAGCTGCTGCTAATTCAGCCGTAGATTGAGTATCATCAGCTTCCACAATCGCCTTTAATTCGTCATTTTCGACCAAAGTTTTTGGACAACCACGGGGTTCATTTTTCAGGTCAAAATTTCCAGAACGGAAGCGGGCAAACCAATAACGGGTGGTGTGTTCTTTTGAAGTGTTTGCTCCGTAAACGTCGTTGATGTTGCGTGCCGCTTGTGCCGCTTTGCTGCCACGACGGTACTCATACTCCATAATTATTCGAATTTTTAACATATCCATGATGAGGAAAAGTGTTCGAAGGTGATGAAAACATAACACTAACTATTAAACAAATGACGATTTTAGAAAAAGGAATTCCATGTTTTTTAAATAAAATAAATTTGAAATTAAAAATATCAGCCAAAAGAAAATGATTTTGATTTGAAATGGCCAGTACGGTAGAAATCTGCAATTTCATAGCTAACCTATTATAAATATTTAGCCCATCTCCATCATCTATCGCGTCATCTATCTCGCTATTTTGGCCATTAAGACTCACTAAATACAAAAATTCTTCTACACTTAATTTTAATTTGTAAGTAGTTGTGGATTTTACGAATGTTTCACATTGGAACCGACGGACTGCGCTGCTATCGCAGTGTCGAATCTTATATTAATAATTTCGTCAAGGAGTACATCGAAACCTTACCTGAATAATAAAACATTAAAAAATAAAGATTTCGAGTCGACAACATACAGGATGTCACAAGACCCATCACCAAGCCGAAGTCTACTCGTTTCGCACATCATGCCAAGTCATACTACGCGAAAATAATACCTGGGAAACAAAATATATTTTAAGATAAAAAAAATAGACACATTTTACTAGCGGCAATGTATAGCGCGTGCTTGCAGAAAAAATTGGCGCGAGTTATGCATCGTACCTACGCCGGCCGTATCTACCTACACCGTGCGCCGCGGTAGCGGCAGTTTGTGATCACGTGGTCTTGCTGCCGAGGGGAATGACCTCGCAGCTGATTGATGTTAGGCATATACTACGTGTCGGGAACTTTAAAGCCGTTTATTTTAGGGAAATATTGAAAATTTTGTTTATGTTTATTTAGCAAAAAGTGTACATTTATCATTCTAAACTCGATTTTGGAATAATCGAAAAAAAAATTCGTGATTTTGAGCCTCAATATCTCCTGAACCAGTAATTTCCCAGGTATGCCGCCGAAGTAATAAATGATCGTAATAATTGGTTCAATATGGGGTTTCAGTTTTCGTAAAGGGTCTTTTTACACCCTGTATATCCGCAAAATCCGGATTGTCGAGTATTTTGGTAAATTCTAAGGGTTCTGACAGACAAATCATACTCGCCATATTGGCCACTCTAGCGAAACGCCACGTATACCGAATAACATTTTGAGTACTACTAAATCTTAGTACTAAGTAGTTTGTATGTGTAAATACTTTTTGCAGTTATATTTATAAAAGAGAGGTTGAGAGCCACCACGCTACAAGAGCTGACATTCTTAAAGAGTTAAACCGACAATAAAAGGAGATTTGTGTTGCCGCGAACATAGATGATATACTATAACTAGAGAACCCCGAATTTACGCGAGCGAAGCCGCGGGCAAAAGCTAGTCTATACAGGGTGTAAAAAGACGCTTAACGATAACTAAAATCCTATGTTGTACCAATCACTACGACCATTTTTTACTTCGGCACCATACGTGGGAAATTACTGGTTCAGGAGATATTGAGGCTCAAAGTTACTATGGATTTTTTCTAATTAGGTACAAAATCGATACATTTACCCTGCAAATATGTTCTTTAGATGCCCTATAACCCCATGGATAAGTAGGTATTTCGACTATTGCACGCGCGCGCTTGTAATTGCGGCTTAAAAAATGTGAAAACTCAAAAAATTATTCGTTTCCCAGGTATTATTTTTGGTTAGTATGACTTGGCATGATGTCCACAACGCGTAGACTTCGGCTTGGTGATGGGTCTTGTGACATCCTGTATATATAAAAGAAAGTCGTGTTAGTTACACTATTTATAACTCAATAACGCCTGAACCGATTTGGCTGAAAATTGGTGGGAAGGCAGCTCAGAACCAGGAAAAACACATAGGATATAATTAGTTGCAAAAAATAATCTGACAGGGATTTTAGAGAGGGTCGAAGTTTGTAGGGACAAACCTACTACCTATTGACTGTAAGAACGCATGCGCTGTAATAATTGAGTGCTGTGGATGTGCTATCGTGTATCTGTCAGTACTGTCACATTATACATTGTCATACGGTGCACTGTCATTACTTTGTTCGCTTACTTATATAAACTATAATAATTATTGTAACAGCCTTGGCTAATCCCTACTAATATTAGGTATAAAAGCGAAAATGTATATTTACCTATGTATGTACCAATTTCACGCTCAACCGGCTGAACCAATATTTTCTACTCATAAATGCGAAAATGTGTATAGAGATATATTGGACCATGGCTTTGACATAATTATGACTGTATGCAAAGTTATGTTGTCATGAATACTGTCCAAGTTACTTCGTACCCTATAGAGTTTCTGAACTCCTTACAATTATCAGGAGTACCTTCACGCAACTTGAGACTGATCATTGGTGTTCCACTCCTGTTACCAAAGCTTTGTAATGGCAAACGGCTACAGGTAACACCTAGGACGAAACATTATAAAAGCTATTCGCTATTGCGAGTCAGACTCACTCATGAAGGGTTCCGTAGTGGAGGTATCCACTTACCATAGCCATTATCTATAACTAACTATTAATAGTATTAGCACATATAAACGACTAGCGACTAGCTATTTCCCGCGGTTTCACTCGCGTCCTGAGGGAACTACTTCGCGTACCCGGTTAATTTATAGCCTAAGTTACTCCTCGGTACATCAGTTATCCGCCAGGGAAAGTCCCGTCAAAATCAGTCTAGCCGTTCCAGAGATTAGCGAGAACAAACAGACAGACATACCGACAAACAAAACAAAAATTTAAAAAAATGTCATTTCGGTAATATGTACCGCGTATACATCCATATGCATTTAGTAAAAAGCAATTATTTTAATATTACAAACAGACACTACAATTTTATTTATGTGTATAGATTGAATTCGCCATAACTTTCAAACCAAACGTCCAATTTTAATGAACTAAAGACTAAATATTATCTACATAAACAGTACTTTGTGACAAAATAGTTTATTTTGATAAGGAGTAATGACATGGGTTAACATAAATGCGTTTAAATGAAGTCCTAAAAAAATCAAGATTTTAAATAAAAAAATGTTTGTTGTGCTTTACTCGATATAGATAGGTATAGTCTGTCGTGGACTTTTTCTGTAGGTATGTTTCAGGTCTTTAATTAATTAGAACATTTTATGATTCTATATTTTATAGTTAATGCGGCGTACTCCAAATAAGGAACTTTTTGGATGATTTTTTACACCTTGGGTCCGAAAAACCTAAATATCTTAAGGAACCCTATTTTTTCTAAAATAAAATATAGCCTATGTTACTCGCAGATAATGTAGCTTTCTAATGGTGAAAGAATTTTGAGAATCGGTCCAGTAGTTTTTGAGTTTATTCATTACAAACAAACAAACAAACAAAAATACAAATTTTCCCTCTTTGTAATATTATATATAATATACAACATGTAACAAGTTTAAATGCACATCCTGAAAGTACTTTGTTCAGAATCGGCAACTGAATCCATTTCTGTCATTTTTGATATTGTTTATTTTTAGTCTTAAAATAATTAAAATAACGTAAATTGTAGTCACTCATTTTTTTTTAAATTGAGCTATTCGAAAATAAACCTTAAATCAAAGCAGAACGGCTTATTTTTAAATGCATTTGTTAAATGGTTCCACATTGACTTACACAAACGCACACATTAAAACAACACAATTAAAAAAAAATTGAGCTATTCGAAAATAAACCTTAAATCAAAGCAGAACGGCTTATTTTTAAATGCATTTATTAAATGGTTCCACGTTGACTTACACAAACGCACACATTAATACAATACAATGCAATAGACAATAGCACACAATTGACCATCAAAATGTGTATCATCTATCTTTCACTAACGTAGGTAATAAACAACGGGAAAGAGCGAGACGTAATGTCTCGCTCGCGCTGGCGCATGACAAGCGCAGCGGGCGATGCGCTTAGACATGTTATGACAAGTACAACCAGGAATATCTATCTGATTCTATCAGTGAGTGCTTTGAAAACCTTTTTAAAAGTTCACTTGTTTACAAAATGTGTAATGGTGTATAATTTAATCATTCAACAACAAAGTGAAAAATTCAACATCATCTTGATGTTGACTTGACACCCGTGGACTTTCTCATTGTGGAGAAATATTAAATCACCAGTTTATTGTGACGAGAGAAAAAGTGCCGAGTAGTTAATTAATTAAGATAGGTACTAGCTGCTTTTGAAACAGTGAAAAGATGTGATTTGTGAGGAAATGTGAAGTGCTACGTGGACGAAAGAAATGTGATTTAAGCCTGTAAGTTATTTTATTGTAAGTATTTAGATTCACAAGACAACTTTAAACACGCCGTTCTTGTTTATTTCTCTCATTAACATTCTTTTATTTTATCTGATTAAGTTAAGATAGTCACAATAGTCACTTACGATGTTAGGAAACAATAGATCGTGCATATTAATAACAAACAATAAATGATTCGACTGTCCACTCCATAGCTTAAAAGTGTGATGGAAAGAAATACTCATAATATCTTTGGTAATATCAACAGTGGCCGACAAATTGTTCAAACATCATTTTTGTAAACCCCACTCTATCAGAGTGTGGTTTAGAGACTGAATTTCATACATTTTGTTATATCGTATCGTGTTTCGTTCCTATCAGATCGCTGTTGTTTGTTTACCATAGCAACGTTTCGTTTGTGTGCGTGCGCAGATTTAGAGTGACCACGATTTTCACTTTTAATTGAGTTAATACTTTCTTTAAAAAACATTATTTAAGCAAATAAAAAAAATCTTTCAATGCATGCATTATGATTGTAACAAGGTTTTCTAATTGGGGTGTCTGAGGATGTGCGTTATTTCTATTACACGTTGTATAATATTATATATAATATATATTAGTGTGGACAAAGCTATATTTGCGGTTTTTAAGATGTGCTTTATTTCAAAAACTGCTGACTATATTATATCGTTCAAACCAATTTTCGTTGGAAGTTTTATAACGATCTACAGCATATATTTTCTTTAGATTTGTCACTAACACTCTCTTACTTTAAAAGTTAGAGGGACACACACACCTATTTTATCACTTTGGAACCGTTTATCTTTCAAACGACTGACTATGAGAAACAATAGTTTTAGGAACCTCAAAGTAATTTTTAACGACCCAATTTTATATTAGTTCCATGTATGAAGAACCCCTCTTAATATTCAACATTTTTTATTTTCTTTAACTTCATATAGCGGTTCATAGAATACATCTACTTACTTATTTTCAAATGTGTAAACTGAATAGTTTCGGCATAAAGTAGCTTTGACATACGGATAGACTGACAGACATAGCGCGTCTATAAGGATTCCGTGTTTAGCCATATTTGAGTACGGAACTCTAAAAATACTGTGTACAGAAATGTTTTAAATACTTCTTGAGGTTATTTTTTTTATTAGTCTCTCTCTTTCTCTTAGCGTTATCCCAGTTTCAATCTGGGGTCCGCTTACTAGTCTAACCGGATTTGGCTGAATATTAGCTTTTCCACAGAGCGACTGCCTGTCTGACCTCCGCAACCCGCAGGGATAGCGATATTCCATGGTTTGACTAGTGTCAGTTTATTTTAGAAGGTACTGACGCCCTGTAACGACTGTCAAAGATCTTCATGACAACCGGGACTTAAGGCTTAACGTGCTCTCCGAGGCACGGGTCAAGCGATAATTAACAATTCAATACGCACATAACTCCGAAAAGTCATTGGTGCGCGCCACATAACTCCGAAAAGTCATTGGTGCGCGCCAAGGATTCGAACCTGATACCCTCTGCATGGCAGTCTGTTGGTATATCCACTCGACTATCGCTGCCTTTTATTAGTCTTATATTATTATTTATTTTTTATTAGTCTCTATGAACAGAATTAAAACGAAAATTACTATCGAACGATGAAGGAGTTTTGTGTTACCCCTGATTTAACGTGAGCGAAGCGGCGAGGAAAAGCTAGTTATTATATAATTTTCTGACATAGTAACCTTTGACATTTGATTTTTGACATTATTTATTTGTACTTCATTTTGCGACATTGTTGATGATGATGACTTTATAATTGTGTCTGTAATAAGATTAAATTTATAACATTGTTCTATATTATAACTCTGACATGATCTATACTAAATGCTATTATTATATAATTACTCAACATGATGCAATCTTGATATTTTTTATAACAAATTACTTTTTTTTTGTTATTGACATTAATATTTGTATGTATCTATTAAGGCAAAACATGCTGATTCTCTTTAACTCAGAACACCTGTACACAATACATATTTGAACAAATAAATATTATTATTATTTAAAATTCTGACAAAGATAATCATACTTACTTATAATTTGAAGAATGATAGGTCTTGCTATCTCATTTTTTAAGTCATTAAATACCGTTTATATACTAAACTAGAGGACGCCAGCAGCTACGCCTGCAATTTTTTTTAATTTACCCGTTTTGGCCGATCCCGTGGGAATTTCGGGAAATCCCTTCTTAGTGCACCCCTACGGGCCCCAAGGAATATACATGCCAAATTTCAGCTTCCTGTGCCCAATAGTTTCGGCTGTAGCTTGTCTGTCAGTCAGTCAGTAACGCAAGGATTTTATATATTAAGATTATGCATTAGAAGAATTCTTTGAAGTATTAAATAAAGTGAATAAGATTGAATAGATACATCTAAATTGGTTTTAATTATCGAAATTGCAGTCCTTATCAATTTTTCTTTGACGTATTTGTCTATGTTTGTATTTTATTTTCTTAAGTATTCTGATAATCGCAATCTTTTTATTCAAATAGGGGTGATAAATAAGATAAATTGGTTTACAAACGATATTTGAGCCTTCATAGCTTTAGCCAATGATGTCATACTAAGATTATTTCCATAATAAGTAAAACTAGAATCCATCATTCTTTAACTAAGTTACCAACTAAGGTCTCAATCATTTTCATGAATTATTGTATAATATTAAGTAGATCACTGATTTCAGCATGAATCCGGGCCGGCTCTACCAGGAAAGTATATGGAGGCACTTAACAGTACATGGGGATAAAAGGCGTGAAGTTATGAATGAATATATGTACTCTTGCGTTTCGTTCTGTGAGTGAGAGTGCCGGACGCTGCATTTTTCCATCTTTCCCTTTCACATCCAGGTCGGCAACACACTTGTGACTCCTCTGGGGTTGCGGGTGTCCATGGGCGGCAATAATCGCTTTCCATCAGGCGACTTAGCTGCTCGTTTGCTTCCTATACCATAAAAAAGCAGATAGACAATCTTTATTGCGTATATAATTATGTACATGTATTATAATTTGTCCTCCCAATATTATGTAGGTAATATCATCATTATAATAGGTATTTGTTTCATTATAAAGTCTGTGTAAGTATAGCTTATGCTCTCTCGTGAATTAGTTAGTGCTCTTTCGCCGATATCTTCATAAACTTTATTTCATTGTAGTATTCACAAAAGTATTAACCTTATCAACTACAAAAATTATTCCCCAGAGAGAGTATCATCATTTAAGACGAAATAAATAAAGCTAAGTAAATAAAACAAATGTTTATTTCAATGAGAATAAAACCCTACGCAATGAGAAATAATGTAGTTAAAGTGACTTATTTCTCCTCGACCCGAATTAAATGCGTGGGTCACTGACAGAATTAAGTATTTTTAAATCCATACGGACAAAAAACAACGTTTAAATTTTTTACCAGATGGCGCTAGGTACAATGATGAATAATGTAATCTACTTGTCCCGGCAGCTGAGCTTTAACATGTATCGTAGTTTTCATATTAATATTATAATATTCTGTGATCATAAAGAGTCCATTGTTATCCTCTAGACCAGTATTAAATCTACTACGAAATTCATTTTGAGCCGTATGAGCAGTCCCTAAAATTGGACATATGAGACCATTGACATCAACTCAAATATAAATTACTTTTACATTTTATCTTCATTTTGTGGAAACAAAATTGTCTTACTGAAATACACCTAAATTACTTTAATATTTTGCTTTTACTTTGATTGAAAAAAATCTTCGTTACATACGATATTGTTGACGTGGGGAAACGTAACATAATTTGATTTGAACTCCATTTTCACACCTTCATTAATGTGATGCTGATAAGATGGTCTATCTATATGAAAATATCAAAGAATTTTATGTATCGAAATATAGATGAAAAGAGTTATATCATTATGAGGATTGTTCTTACTATGACCGTTCTGTTCTTTTATAAAATATGTGTGTATTTACATGTGTATTTACTACGGATTAAAGCAGCGAATGCGTGGTGAGACACAAATAAAATGCCACAAACGCAGTTTCAGTCAAGCACCTTACTTTTCTTAGTAAAGTGCATATGAAATCCATTAAATATCGTCCGTATTTAACGATTTATTCATATATCTTTTGATGACTGCATTAGGTACAAAAATAAATTAAAGTCTATAACAATCCTTGGCACTCGTGTAACGTCTACCGTGGCGTCGTCATGCAAATCCATGCGTACGTATGTTTATCGGCAGAAGCAGACGGCTCATGTCTAGCACCGCTTCGTGAAGTTATTACTTACTTTCGATAGATTGAAAATGTACACATAAAAAACCGAAGCATTATTTTATAAAAAAATCCCAGTGCTGCCGGACCTTCCTTATTTTGGAAGCAGTGCGGTAGTACGACCCCGGGCCTACATTATTATAGGTAAACATTTTAGGCAGTCATATGCATAAAAGCGAAAGTAAATGACACGGAGCTAACTAGGAATTAATTGTATTTATTATCCATAAATAAACAAAAAAATACAAAATAACACATAATCTGACTGAATTCGTATTTTGAACTTGCAGTTTGAACTCTCCAATTTGCATATCAATATTTTTGCACTTTGCACCTGAAACAAAAAGTAAAAGTTCGCGCAGAAAAAAACAAAAATAAAATGAAGTTCTCATTTTATTGATAAAAACAAAGTTCATGTTTTATTCTATCAAATAATGTTGATATATGAGGAGCTTGTATTATGAATATTAATTTATGATTTATAGTTGTCTGGTTCAGCTGGGAACGTTTAGGTGGTGATGAATTGTTGTAATTTGACCGTCTGGACTGATCGTCACTCAACCATTAAAACTTCCACGTCAGTTCAAACATTCTAATTAATGTGTTGAATCCGCAAACGTTCTGAATGCGAACCGTTAATCTAGATTAGAGAAATATATTTGGATAGACTTCTTCGTTCCCAGACAAGTGGTTTATGTGCCAAGTAGAACTGTAGAATCATCGTATTACTTAACCGCTGAATGAGACCTTTCTAATGCATATTTAAACGATCATTCACCAATAGTGCCTCAGTATAATTGTAATCTATTTTTAAATGAGCACGTTTCTTTCAACAGTTTACTTGGTCTTAATGTAAACCAATTCAAATATTGGAGACGATCAAATGTTCTCAGACATAAGGCTCTTAAAAATAGCGATGAACCCAGCTGTTTTCTTTTGTTTGTTTTCACACAGCAACGGGCTAAAGCACAAGCTGATCATTGTACAGTACCTAATCTAATTTTGACGATGTAGATCTTGAAGAACAACTTGAGGGCTCTTTTGCTATATGGGCTTGTACTCGTACTAAAACCGTGACCTGCATGCATGAACACATATAGGTAATACTACCTTTCCTATCATGTGTGTTTTCGAATGCATAACAGAGTTGCAGGTGATTTAAATGCTGGTTAAAATTAAATGGCGGACACTTGCGCTAGAAAAACTCTATCAAACTGCCGCGATAACGATTGATAATATAAAAATAAGTATAACATAGTTGAAACACAGTGAAATGCCAATAACATCGGACTTAAGTTTCAAAGTTGCCTTAAGAAAATATCTTGCAATACAGTATACTTATGCCCCATTTCCATTAAGTAAATGAGGACATAACATCTCACTTCAACTAGAGTGAATTGGCACATAAAAGGTACTACACCTTTACATCGACATTGATACATGAAAATAGCTGTGAAACCACTTCAATCGCGTATCATTAATATCAAATTACACTGTATAGAGCTTACAATATCTATATTAAATATGGATAACGTTTTGTCTTAAAGGACAGAGGTCATGCAAAGATGAAGAAACTTGAACGACAGAAAATAATTGGAATTTTCATCAGACTTTATAAAAGGAACTTGTGTTTGCCGGAGTTTCATATAGGAATATTGAACTTTGACCTATAATGTCGCGATTATAATAAAATCTGTGTAACATAGTGGAATGCTCTTATTTACAGGCTTAGTATACTTAACGAAGGCATCGTCAAGAGGGTCCTTCAAGATTTTCACTTATATAATTATATCACTCTAATTAGACTAATACATTTAATGCGAAAGTATCAAGTCTTTGAGAGTAAAGTAGGTACTTCTTGTAGTATAGTCGTCAATACATTTTTGTATAACTGCAGTTTTGCTGCTAACGAGAAGTAGGTATAGGCTAGATCAGTGTTTGATAGAAACCTTGTAAAATAATAATATTCTCTTGCCTCATTTTGTGTGAGCTGTATTTGTATCTCCTAGACAAGTTCATGCGTACGAAATAAGATCCTTATTAAGCCCAAATAACCTAGTAGATGGTACACTAAATGTGCATCCATTCTGATATGAGATATCAAATGATGCGAGACAGACTGCGCTAGCGTAAATATTTATAAGATGACTACGAAAAAGGTTGATCATATTATAATATTGGGTTAAATATAATGATCACCATAAAATGCTTTGATACCCTTAGTTCTTTAACCAAAAATATTATTATATACTTAACACTAGAAAGATAAAGTCTAAAATTACAATAGTACTAGCTATTTTAATCACGACTCCACTTCAGATTGTATTCGAACACCAAGTGTAGTAAATGATCACCAAATAAACAGGTTATGTTGGGTTTTCTTGTGATCCTTAATTCAAAAATAGGAGCCCTGCGAAGCAGGGCTCTGTCAACTTAGTTTATTAAAGTAGGTGGTGTAACCAAATCCAATTTATGTGTTGGTATTTCATACAACTAATAAAAAAATTTTGGTTATAATTTTACATTAAAATGCTGGTCTAATTTTGGTGACCATTTACTACTTTTGGGTTAACAATGATTTATTTGAAGTCATTTTGCTTAAATAGGATAGCGAAATGTTAAAACTTTGGTTATAATTTTACATTAAAATGCGGGTTTCATTTTGGTGATCATTTACTATTTTTGACTGTTATATGTCACTATATCTGGTGGTAAGTTAAACATAAGCCTTATAATATAAGTGTAACTAGTTGTAATTGTCTTTGGAGATGTTTCGAATATCTACAACCACGTACTTTACGTGGTATATAGGCTTCACCGCTTGACACTGCGCCAAGTGTCGTGGGTTCGATTTCCACACGAGACAACACTTTGTGTGATCCATAAATTGCTGTTTCAAGTCTGGGTGTTTATTGTGTCCGTTGGTTGTATGTTCGTAAAGTCCCCCGCGACACAAGATTTATTCCGAGTGAGTGAGTTGTCTTTTTGAAAAAGTAAACAGAAAGAAGGAAATGTAGTGTCAATGACTACGATTGATAAAATTCCTATAATATTAGTGTCTTAAGATCCTGTCGCAATTTAATCATGATTACCGATATCCAATCCTTTCATATACTTCCTATCATATACTTCTTAAAATAGCTACATAGGCAATAAATTATTCCAATATATACATCGATACAATTACTGTGTATTGGCAGCGATACGGTTTCCATGTAATATGAGGCAGGATCTCGACAACATTTCACGAATATAAGTAGAGATTATTGGCACATGGCAGCACTCTAAGAAATATGTCCATATTAAATGAGAGCGAATTAGCCTTTTGAACCAGTTACAATGTTTATGTTTATTATTAAAGAGGTAAGGAGACAAGACTCATATTGCAATATTTTCAGAATAGTATGCTTAGTATTGTCCCCAAACCGAATTTTGATCACGGCAGCCAGCCTCAAAAGCGACAAGCCAGCTGTATAGTAGATATGTATTATAGCGCACACGTGTGTGCGCAAACTCAAATACACTCTCTTTTTTTATGCTCATAGTGGGGAAGAATACCCGACACGACCGGAGAAAGATTGGGTGCATGACCATCACACTAGTGTAACACCGCCAAGTTTTTGGCTCAGGGCTTCTATTGGATAATGAAATTAATTAAGTTAAACTTACAATATCTGTAACGTAAAAAATACCATAGAAAGAAAGAAGAAAGAAAATCCGTGGGCACTGTGTAATTCATTTCGACTTAAGATCTATATAACTGAATATACTAGTATGTAGTATTCTCTGTGTTTATTAAATGTAGAAGTAGTTCTTATTATTCCTAAACAAGTTTGATTACCAAAGAGACAGTCAAATCTTGTATTGTTTGAGCTCTAGAAATAACTCAATTTAAAACTACCGTAACTTACGTATATTCGTACAAACTGAAGACAAATTAAAACTGCTTAAACAAATTAAACCCATTACATACCTTATATTCTAATGGTGTCTCTTATAAAAAGAAACCGGACAGAAATCCACGACCCCAATCGACAATTTATAGATCTTTCGAAATTCATAATTTGCATAATCTAGTCTTCCACGTGGCATGGCGAGATGACCACTTAAACCACAGCTATTCGTGCTGTCAAACTTCCAGGTTCTTAATCCACCATCGATGGGAAGCGACGGACTACTGTTGGCTCACTCAAACATATCGCTTTATTCCGTATGAAGAATAGAGATGGATATATATGAGGTGCTTCTGCTCTAGAATTTGAACAGTATCGAAGACTACAGGTCTCCCAACAATCATATGACACCACTATGTGTGCTTTCATCTAGCACATATAAATAGATTATACTATATGATCTGTGGTCTAGCACAAGCTAGACTAGGCTAGCTCTGTGGTTGGATGGCTCTTCATCAATACCATGGCGCACTAAGAATATAAGACTTCAACATTCATCTTAAAAAAAAAAACTTACAACTAATAGTAGGAGAGCTGGCATCATTTTGGGTAGATATTTGAGGCAAGCTGAAAACTTGCCTCATACCTCTCCTATTATACCCCAACACGGAACTGCAGACCTGGCTGGCGAGTAGCGGGGCTATAGAAAATAATGAAAAAATAAACATTTTATTTCCAAAAAAATATTTGAGGCAACGGGCAATATTTAAACGTTGTAGTTTAATGCTTAAAGAATTAAAAAAAATAAGCCAGAAGACTTAGTCGGGGCTTTAACATTGAAAGGCGTTTTTTTATATTGGGCTACAAAATATTTTTGCATGCGCCTGGCATGCAAAATGCCAGCTCTCGGACCATAAATGGTAACCAATCGTGGTCAAATAAAGCTAGTTTAGAAAGTTGTACTTATATAAGCAGTCAGTTCTGGCAACCCCGGCCAAGTAAACACATCTAGGTCATACCTGTGCTTTTAAAATAGATTATTGTGAGAAATAGTTCGCAAATTAAGTTTAAATAGTGATAAAGTACCAAACAACATAACCTGCATTACTACACCGAAAGCTTTCGCCGATGTCTGGACTTTCTGTGAGTTAAACAACAAAACAATATCGTGCACAGCTGTTAATGTTTTTGAAATTCACTCACACATCAGTATTTTTGAGTTTATCAGCTGCTTATAACGCAACACACACACGCAAGAAACTCAAAAATAAACAACTGTTTTTGACAGCTACAGGACAGATAATATATTTACACCTGTACCATTCACAATCGTATAGTTGGGCTGACATTCTCTGACAGCTCATTTAGCGAGTGATGCAACTGTCTGTCATCTTGAATAATATGTCCTGAATAAAAACTGGAAATCAAAGGATTCATCACTATATTCGACCGAGCAGTGCCATCTGTCATAAACTAGTTGTACTACGTTGAGACATTAATCAATAGAGCATTGGAGGTGTGTATACCTGCCCGGTCACATAATTTGATCATCTGACGAAAAGAGGGCGCTTGCACTGTACATGATTAACGCGTGGACGATAAAATTTATATGTAAACGATTTCCAATACTGCTACTAGAGGGCACTACTTGTTGATTACTTGAACTAGATCCATATTATAAAAATAATGGCATCTAAATCTGTGTGTTGCGCCGGATGTTTAAGTACAATTAAGGGAAAAGACTACCTAAAATGCAGCACCTGCAACGGCACATATGATCTGGCATGTGCAAATGTACCCGAGAAGCGTTTTATTAGCTTATACAGCGCAATGAGTAAGGAACGTAAAACTTGGACGTGCCCTGGATGCCACAGCAAGCTGCCAAAGGGAGATAACTCGCGAACTCCAATACGACACGATCCATCTCAAGACGATGAGCGTGACAACTGTGATGACAACATAACTCGTCGCAAACCCAAGCACACATGCTCGAGCCCGCTTTCTAAGAATGATATCGTAGCATTGATCCGCAGCGAAATAAAATCTGCCATACGAACTGAACTGGCACCAATCAATGAAAAATTTACTGATCTCCAAAACAGTGTACAATATATCAGTAATCAATACGACGACCTAATCAAAACCACAAACAAAATTGCGAGCGATTATAAGAACATGCAGACCGAGTGCGACACGCTGCGCTCAACTGTCGCTGGCCTATCCGAACGGTTGAACTCACTCGAGCAGCACCTAAGGGACAACAATATTGAAATTCAAGGTGTTCCCCAACATAAGAGTGAAAACGTTGTTGAGGTGGTACGGAAAATTGCTGAAGTGGTTTCTTTGAACTTAAGCGATACAGACATCTTGAATTGTACGCGCGTCGCTAGTCAGAATAAGGACAGCAAGAGACCAAAAGCATTGGTGGTAAAATTAAGAAGCACGCGTTGTCGCGACGAATTTTATTCTGCAGTGGCCCGTTTCAACAAGGCTCATCCCAAGAAGAAACTAAGCTCTTTACACCTAGGTATCTCCGGTGAAAACTTGCCTATCTACGTCTCTGAACACCTCTCGCCAGCAAACAAGGCATTACACGCTGCCACCAGAGCCAAAGCCAAGGAATTATCCTATAAATTTGTGTGGGTCCGAAGCGTGCGCATATTTGTGCGCAAAAATGAAACATCACGCTACATTCACATTAAAAATGAGCATTCGCTGGACACATTAGTTTAATACTCGTCGTATATTCACAACCTACTTATTTTATTATTGTATGTTTTAACACAATCTTATTCATCTTTATAAAATTATTAATGGACTAGTTGTCGATATATTATCAAAACGTTAGAGGACTAAAAACTAAAACGTTAGACCTTGTTAGCTCTGTTTTGGTGTGCGATTATGATGTCATCTGCTTGTGTGAGACTTGGCTCGACGATTCCGTAGATTCCTCCGAACTATTTGATCCCAGATACTTTGTTTATCGGAACGATAGATCTTGTGAGTTTATGAGTAAATATAATAAGAGCCACGGCGGTGGTGTGCTCATTGCTGTGAAGAAAACCCTCATGTGCACTCATAAGACCCAGTGGCACTCATCGGTCGAAGATATTTGGGTAAGCATACGGCTTAAAAACTATACCTTGAACATATGCACCGTCTATCTGCCCTCCTACCTTAGCTTTAGTGACTATGAGAACTTCTTGGATAACTGTGAAAAAAATATTGTATCCTATTCTCCTCATCAGACGCTTATTATTGGTGACTTTAACCAACCAGATGCCGATTGGTCAAGCTCTCTCTCTCTATATCCCCAACAAGTCGCAAAACGTGCGCGCTCTTTGATTTCATGGCCAGAGCTGACCTTACCCAATCAAACACGACAAGAAATAGCCTTGATGGAATTTTAGATCTCGTCTTCCACTCTTCTAACATGAACACCCTTGAGGTAACAGAAACACAGCCCTTGAGCCGCGGTGACAATCACCATCCCTCCCTAGAAATATATATTAAGTGTAATAAATCATCCGCTCTAAAAGAAAAAGTAACCCCACGACACAACTTCTATAAAACAAATTATCGCAAATGTAACCATGAACTGTCAAAAGTCCAGTGGAACCAATACATCGACTCGTCCTGTGATGAATTCCTGAACAATTTCTATAAACATATATGGGATAGCATTGAGAGAAATTCTCCTAAACTAAGACCCAAAAGAAACTGGCCTTCATGGTTCTCACGATCGTTGATAAAGATTAGTAAGGAGAAAGATAAATATCACATAAAGATTAAAAAATATGGTAACCCATGTGATCATGACACTTTTTCCCTTTTGAGATTAAGAGCTAAACGTGTGCTTGATGCGTGTTATAAATCTTATATAATTATGTTCAGTTGAAAACAGTCTTAAACACAATATCAAGGCTTTTTGGAAATACGCTAAATCTAAAAAAACTACTAACGACATACCTCAGCAAATGTATTATAATTCGGAATCAGCCAGCACAGGTGTCGAGATAGCAAATTTATTTTCCAGACACTTTTCATCGGTTACAGTGGGTGTTAGTACAGTGATCCTATAACAGATACATTTACTCCCAATTTTCCTGAATCATCTAACAATATATCATCAATTGTCTTTTCTAGTGATCAAATAAAATCAGCCCTTAAATCCCTTAACATCACGAAGGGTGCGGGCCCGGACGGTATACCTCCGATCTTTGTAAGGACTGACTCTCATTTTTAATAAATGCCTTAGTACTGGCTATTTCCCTCCAATCTGGAAAATGGCGCACATTGTGCCCATTTATAAGACAGGTGATAAAAAAGACGTAAAGAACTATAGACCTATAAGTATTCTCTGCTGTTTTGCAAAAATCTTTGAAAGTCTAGTCTATAAACACGTAAGCAGCTTTTTAAAACCTATAATAAGTCCCAGACAACATGGCTTTTTGCCTGGCCGCTCTACCTCCTCTAACTTACTAACGTATGTTCATTATATAACGCGCTCGCTTAACGACCGTATGCATGTGGATTCGTTGTACACTGACTTTTCCAAGGCTTTCGATAAAGTCAGCCATAACATTCTTTGCCGAAAAGCACAACACCTAGGAATCCACGGTTCACTGCTACGTTGGCTTACGTCCTATCCGTCGAACCACTCACAAATCGTTAAGGTATACGGCTTTGAATCCTGCTCCTTTATTGCTAAGTCCGGTATTCCACAAGGCTCAAATTTGGGGCCCTTTTTATTTATAATCTTTATTAATGATCTGGTAGACTCAATAAAATGTAATTGTCTTGCTTATGCTGATGACCTAAAAATATTCTACAAAATAAGATACCTGGAAGATTGCACACTCCTGCAAAATGATATAGATCGCGTACACCAGTGGTGTGTTGACAATCATATGTCTTTTAACGCGGCCAAATGTCACCTGATCTCATTTACGAAAAGTAAGTCACCTATATGTCACCCATACACAGTTGATAAGGAAGTTCTAACACGCTAGAACGTCGTCAAGGACCTTGGAGTATGGTTCGACTCCAAGCTTACATTCTGTACGCATTATGACATCGTGGTAGGCAAAGCTAATAAAACCATCGGATTCATGCAAAGACTCATAAAACCATTTAGAAAACCAGAAAGTATATTACTGTTGTATAAAGCACTAGTTAGAAGTATAATGGAATACGCCTCACTGATTTGGTCTCCCTTCTACAGCATACACGTAGATAGAATAGAGGCTATACAGCGACGCTTTCTTCGTCACCTAAGCTCTAAACTTGGTTTGCGACGGAAATTACCATCATATGAGTCTCGACTCCAATATTTTAAAATGGAGACACTAGAGAACAGACGTAAACTACAAGATTACTCTACATTGTATAAGATCGTGAATTCTATATGGGATGCTAGTGAATTGTTGAGCCATCTCTCTCTTAAGGTTGGCGGTAGTAAACGCAAACAAAACCTTTTTTCTTTGCCTCTGACTAACAATAATGTAACATATCATGATCCAATAATGAGAATGTGCAGAGAGTTCAACAACCACACCAAGGACCTAGACTTATTTTATCAGACATACAATGAATATTTGAGTAAATGTAAGCAGATCCTGGCTATCCTCTGATTTTCATTGAATTTAATTGAATTTAATTTAATTTGCATTGACATTGTTTATTTGTATTTAATTTATTTAATTTGTTTCTACTGTATAGTATAGCAGATGTATTTTATTTTATTTGTTGACTGATTTTAATTTTAATGATTGCCCTACTGATTATGTTATATTGACCTCATTTTATTCTAACCTTAGATATAAGATTTTTTTTTAATTATTATTATTTTTACTACTTATTATTTAATGATTTAATTTATTACTCACAATTATTCTTTTTTAAACTATTTTTTATGTAAATGTTCTGTCGACCTAGCATATTTCAATAATTCTACACCTTTCTTTGCCTGTCTTTAGTTAAATTATTCTGCAAATGTTGTGCACGGCTTTAATCTGATAACAAATTGACATGTATACTTTCATTTATATTGTACCTATTTCTAAGTTACGATTTGATATCTGTCATTGTGCCTAATGAATAAATAAATAAATAAATAAATAGGGTGGTTTAAGTTGCACAATTTTATTTAGTAATATGCCTTAATATTATTAATGCTGCAATACGTTTTTGCTGCAGAGCCATAGATAATTGTGATTGATTAACTCAGTTTGTGAATAGGAGATTGACAATAGCACACAAAGCCACGCTTAAAATGAATACCTTTGAAAATGCAAAGAGCGTGATAGATTATTAGAAATATTTTTAAAATTAATCAACAAAAATATCAAAATAAGAACATTTAAAATATGTGCTATGTGTTGTCCGTGTGGTGACGGATTAAGAATACGGAATGTCACCACCCCATATCATCCCATGGGTGTCGTAAGAGCCGACAGAGTGAGCATATTATGCAGAGAACAGCACTGTAAGAGAAGGAAAACTTGATACAAACCCTATACCAACCCGTTTGGCCAGCGTGGTATAGTAGGCCAATTCCTCCTTTCAAAGGAGAGGCCTAGTCCAGCAGTGGACTGTTTAAGGCTGATGATGATGATGATGATGAAAATATGTGTGTTTAATTTGTAAGTACCCATTCATAATCCAAGCAAAAGCTCGAATATCGAACTGTTATAAATCTGGCTAGAATTTATATCATTGTTACTTTTAGGTTAGGTTTTAGATTAAGTTACTAGAAGATTGATTTATGGGTTATTCATATATGTATCAAACAATATAAAACTAAATATATTGTATCATTTATTATGTATAGCATAAACCTATCGTATATGGTTATATCGTATTGATGGTTGGTATGTTTTAAATTTATAGTGTTGCCAATAATAAATAAACAATTTGATCTGACGTTTGGCAGTTGACACTGTCAAACGTGTAAATAGCATATAAAAGGAGAACAGGCTCTGTTCAGGTTCAGTTCCGCCCCGACAACGGCTAACTAAGGTACGATATAATTCTGACTTTAATATTATTCTGTTTTTATATTGTGTTATTACTAATAATGTGTTTCACAATTCTTTATTGCTATTGTGGTGTTATTTAGAGTATTGTCAATATAGACAATGTATAGTTAATGTAATAATATAGCGTAGCAAAAAATTGATATTGTGGGTGGTTCCGTCAGTTGTGCGATGTTAAAGTTCAGAACTTGGGGTATCATATAGTATAGAATCGAATTATATGCTGAGAAACAAGTCGTGTCTATTATATACATCATGTAGTGAATATTTCAGTGGCAAATATTGAATACACCTATAGTAAATAAATCTGTGGTGAAATAAATCTAAATGAATTATGCTAGTCTATTGTATTAAGGTAATAGTTACTTTTGAAACATTGAACTACCCACAACCTTGATATGCGATATATATGTATTGATTGTACCGCTTTTATAAACGATAACTATAACTATTAAAAGAATGGCCAAGAGTTTTCTTGCCACGTTCTTTCTCTTGGTTCTATCTCCTTGCTTTGCGAACGTGGCGCTAAATGTAAATGTAGAATCAGAGCTTTATATTTTAAAATATACTCTCGTGACAAGCTGAATAAATGAAAGTAAAAATTGATAGTCGTATCTTTTATTTTCCAAACACCTGACAAATAGAACTATAATAATACATATAGGTTGTATACATTGTATCTATACATATACAACATGTAACAAGTTTAAATGCACATCCTGAAAGTACTTTGTTCAGAATCGGCAACTGAATCCATTGCCGTCATTTTTAATATTGGTTATTTTTAGTTTTAAAATAATTAAAATAACGTAAATTGTAGTCACTCATTTTTTTTTAAATTGAGCTATTCGAAAATAAACCTTAAATCAAAGCAGAACGGCTTATTTTTAAATGCATTTGTTAAATGGTTCCACGTTGACTTACACAAACGCACACATTAATACAACACAATAGACGGCAAAAGACAATAGCACACAATTGACCACCAAAATGTCTATCATCTATCTTTCACTAACGTAGGTAATAAACAACGGGAAAGAGCGAGACGTAATGTCTCGCTCGCGCTGGCGCATGACAAGCGCAGCGGGCGATGCGCTTAGACATGTTATGACAAGTACAACCGGCAATATCTATCTGATTCTATCAGTGAGTGCTGTGAAAACCTTTTTAAAAGTTCACTTGTTTACAAAATGTGTAATGGGGTATAATTTAATAATTATCAACAAGCCGGTGCCGGTGTGGAATGTTCAACATCATAGTGATGTTGACTTGACACCCCTGGACTTTCTCATTGTGGAAAAATATTCAATTACCAGTTTATTGTGACGAGAGAAAAAGTGCCGAGTAGTTAATTAATTAAGATACTAGCTGCTTTTGAAACAGTGAAAATATGTGATTTGTGAGCAAATTGTGAAGTGCTATGTGGAGTAAAGAAATGTGATTTAAGGCTGTAAGTTATTTTATTATTCTATTATTGTATTTAGATTCACAAAACAACTTTAAACACGCCGTTCTTGTTTATTTCTCTCATTGATATTCTTTTACTTTATCGATCAATAATGCTAACTAGGTATGATTAAGTTAAGATAGTCACAATAGTCACTTACGATGTTAAGAAACAATAGATCGTGCATATTAATAACAAACAATAAATGATTCGACTGTCCACTCCATAGCCTAAAAGTGTGATGGAAAGAAATACTCATAATATCTTTGGTAATATCAACAGTGGCCGACAAATTGTTCAAACATCATTTTTGTAAACCCCACTCTATCAGAGTGTGGTTTACAGACTGAATTTCATACATTTTGTTATATCGTATCGTGTTTCGTTCCTATCAGATCGCTGTTGTTTGTTTACCATAGCAACCGTTTCGTTTGTGTGCGTGCGCAGATTTAGAGTGACCACGATTTTCACTTTTAATTGAGTTAATACTTTCTTTAAAAAACATTATTTACGCAAATAAAAAAAATATTTCAATGCATGCATTATGATTGTAACAAGGTTTTCTAATTGGGGTGTCTGAGGATGTGCGTTATTTCCATTACACGTTGTATACTATACCCACGCTATTAAGCGCATCTACGCCACAAGAAAAATCTAGCATACATTTTGTCGTAGCTTGCGATATTATTAAAGTAAAGTAGGTGATCATTTACCTTACATTGCCATTGTATTGCTGTTATCAACTTCGGCTAAATGCATATAACATTGGTTTGTATGGACCTCACACTGTATAAGGACACCACAAATTCGAATCACTGTCCTACCATAATCTCTATTGGTCAAGCTATATTTCCAGGTCATGTATTTTGATTATCGCGATATTTCAATCACTACTTATTGAAAATATACTCAACGAATACTGACGAAAATATCAATACTGATAGTGACAGGAAAATGAATTAAATATATACTATTTGACATGTTCGTTGAATCTAATATATAACCTATAAGAATAATAAATATAAGACAACAAATATTTGATACAATTAGGTGCAGCCCTGTGTGATGGGCATGGGACTCTTCCCCCTTTGTATGTACGGTTTAAGCCGTAGACCACTACGCTGTCTGCTTGCGATCATTAACAAATTAATACGCACTTAGCACAATTACCATATAACATACACACATACATAGACTCACGCCTGTTTCCCCGAAGGGATAGGCAGAGGCATATTAAACGCCCACTTTTAGCCAGTGTTTTGATCCCACGTAATAGGTGGCGAGCCTATTGCCGCTTATCGGGATATTTTGTTTGCCAGAGCCTCGTCCGTTAATCGGCAGGTGCACCACTTGCAGGTGAGGTTGGCTTGGGACCCTAAGTTCTTGGTGGGAACCCTATGCACCCTAAAAATATGATATAATTACCATATAAAAAGACAACTATAGGTGACTATGGCCCATGGTTTCAGACTTTCTGGTTTTATTAATTGACTATTGCAATGGGTTATCCTGAAATGATATTTGTTTGTAAGAATGCGATGAATAAAAAAAATAATTACCCGTGTCTGGGCACAGAAGAGGAACGTAATAATGCCTCACTCGTAATTTGAAGAAGGTCATGCTTATGCTAGTGGATCAGGAAGACAGACAGACCAAAAGCATAAAACCGTAAAAAATACAAGAATAGAACACCGTTCACGTTCGAATTAGGTTCGTGCGCCGAGGGTTCTTTACACATTTTTTTATTCTTACTTGGTTGATGGTTCTTTACCAAAAATACCATTAAAATAAATCTTACACTTATGAGATACTTTTTAAGCAGTACCTACATAGATATCACAGACGCAGGTTAAATTGATAATTTTAAAATCATAATTCTCTGTCAACAGAAACGGATAGATTTACAAAAGCCGTGCGAATAAGTTAACAAAGTATCCTTTTATTTTCTCCTTTAATTACGTTGACGTAAAGAGTTGATTATAAAGCACCACATTGTACAGATCAGACACAGACAGTTATTAAAGCGATCACACAAACCTATAAACATTTCATGAATAATTAATATATTTTCACTCACTTATCTATGGGAGAAGGCAAAAACATTTCCCTAAGCCTAATGAGTTTAATAAATCACATTATTTAATACTGAATATAACGACTATTATGGGCATTGAAATTTGAATGCCTGAAAGACGTCGCTTCAATTATAAGGTATTGAAGTTTCATTACCAGTTCAATCATAGTTGCCGGCCGGATAATCCAATTCACGACACTCTGCAAATTCAATTTTCCGAACATCACAAATAGGCCTGTGTTTTATCAATTTGCGACCTTATTGGTATAACATACTTCGATATTTACATGTAAGTTCGCTCCTAAGCTCGCGTTGACATAGTAGTACCTATCTAATATGGATTTTAAGCGTCGAACAACTGTGAGAAGGATATGAGCCGACCTCCAACTCCGTGAAACCAATTTCACATTTGCATTTTATTAAAATTTAAAATATGGAACTGTTCCACATTTTACGGATTCAATGAAATGTAAACGCAAGACAATTTAATACAGACTGATTTAATTTCAGTCCGCGCTGTGTGTGATATTCTTTGTGTGAAATAATGTTCAGGCACAAGAGTATAGCAGCATGGGCTATAAATTCTGTTGGTATTCCGCTACTGTTCCAGTAATCAGTTGTTTCGTAATACGCTTTGCATAATTTCCTACGAAAATTGTATGAAATAATCTTAAATAACCATAATAAGTAATTAAGATATATTCCTACTGAAATATGCGTAAAATGTTGCTTACTCGTTAAACTCTGTAAAAATAACACAGAAAATATTTTGACATTAAATACATAGGTGGAAATGACAGAACAGATAATATTTATGAAAATCTAATGGTTAAATCAGGAGTTTTTATGAGCACTAATACCTACAGCCAATGTCGCACTTGCATTTTATGCCTTTTAAACGTAAGTAGGTACATTGTTACAAAAATACTTAGTAAAAACACAGCAACATTTCTTCATAGTCCAAAGAACTAAGTTGAGCATCAAATATGAGCATGTGGTTTTTATAGTATAAGGCAAAAGACATAGGTAGTAGTATCCTGTTCTCTTAAAATCTCTCTATTGGCTCGTAATGTGTGCATTTTTAATGATATTATTAGAATGGTTATTGTAGTGGTTTGCTAAATAAATATGAAAATAAAACTACAACAGCCTAAATTTTCTAACACAAACAGCAAATGCAATTAGTTTAATACGAATAAAATAAAACCGTGATATGATTTATTACATGGAAACTAATCCCAGTGCGTTTCATATTAAAACTTTTTCCGCTAACACAACATTGCTGCAAGCAACGAAAATTAGTTGAAAATATTCACCTAGCTCGACGCATGCATTGTCCGCGGGAGCTTAGCGTTTGAACATCTAATCTCGAGGGATCTCTGATTGCTTCAAAATATTGCCAGGACGCAGCACACTGTAAACTGAATTTAGAACTTTATTCGCACGCTTTAGTCGACTTGCGGCCGGTGGCTGGGCTTAAATCGAATAAACGTCAAATGTGGTGCAACCCGCACTGCCTAGGAATGCTCCACAGTCCGAGGAAACAGGAAACACTAAATTTCCATCGCTATTTGTTTTAGTACTTGTCCACCGCAACTATTCTGAACAATTAGCAAAACGCTTATCCTATTTATGGGACTGAAATAGTGCTGGGATGTCTGATTACTGGTATTTAGCTATCACATAACTACTATATTCAACTAACACCTGATTTCACTTTTAGTTAATAAAAGTTCTTACTAAATTTGTAAATGTAAAAATTCCAAGAAAACAATGACTAAATAATATAATTATAAAAAATATCAGAATTATAGTCATTGATTTGTATTTTTAAGCACGACTAAAGTAAAAATAATTCATGCGGTGAGACTACCGCAGTCAACTTTCGTAAAAATGTCAGGTTTATACATACGACGCAAATACTTTTTTTGGGATCCTGCCTTTTCGCCGAATATTGTTTGGCCGATTATCACTTGCCAACCAACGTTTCGCCTATTTTTCACTTTGACGACTAACGATTGTAAAATTTTTGTATGACAACGTTTCATTTGGTAGAATTATTGTTAAGGGGACTTCAAGAGCTAAACGCGAATTTTATAATGCTTTAAAGTATATGATTCAATGCAGTTAAAACAATCAGAAAAATATATAATATTCTTCAGGACATAATCTAGTTAAGTACTGTGTTGAAAACATAATACAACTAACTTTAATCGATAGAAAAAAATCACAAAGATACCTCTAAAAAATATTTTAACGAGTAAAAACCATATTAAAATACATACAATCATTCTGATTTTTTGACAAATTACTCAACAAGCAATAAACTAACGAAATACTGTTTTATTTTTTTAATCCAATCAATACATTTTCTGTAATTAATTTATTTCATGTTTTTTTTAAGTTCTGAACGTCCCATCGTCGTCGCTTTTCTCTTTCTTATGTATACAATCCGACAATGACAGCAACAGCTCAACTCAGTAGCTGTACTCGGCGCCTTAAGCTGATAATTGTAATGACAAAAAACGTTTGGGGCATTTATCTTTTGTTAAATTATTAGGCCAGACAGTTTTTAGACGAATAACGTTTCGTCTATTCAGGTGATGTTTCGGGAAGTTCAGGTGAAATCGAAAGGAATCGGTTAGGTTAGGTTAGTATGCTGATAAACAATGTACGTCAACTGAAACAATGGCTGGTTAGGTTAGGTTAGAACTGCAACCACAACGCACGAGCCGAGCGAGCGAAGTGAGCGTGCCGCGGCAGCGGCCAATGAAGTGCCAGAACCAAATCGCTTTTATTTCACTACACAGGGCATTTAAATATACTACATCGGTTAGGTTAGAACTGCGACAATAAAAGGAAGACCAAACGTAAAGTTGGCAACTGTGAGGTTGGGAAATAAAAACAAAATTATATCACAAGTTGCCAAATGATTATTCTGCGAAATAAAATTCAGCGAAACGTTAGTTGGTAAGTGATAATCAGCTGAAGAATTTTCGGCGCAAAGGCAGAGATCCACTTCTTTTTTTATAAAAAAAGGAAAGGAGTTCTTTTCGACCCATAGTCCTGATATTTTATTTTTTTTGTGGATCAGGTAAAGTTCTGTCGCGAACCTACATAAGTCTGAAGCGCTGAGGTGGTTGCTGAACGCGGTTTGAAGTGTCATGAAAAATATTTCTGCCTTGATAATTTTAGTACTACTGCAGTCTGTTAAAATTCGCTTGCTTATTAACGGTGAAGAAAAATATCGTTGGTAAACCTGCATGGCTAAGAGTTCTCTATTGGCGGTGATATACCTGAGCATTCACTTGAAACAGAACAGCGAGCATTCGCCGTTTTTTTGTTTTGTCGAACCGAACAACGAGCAGAGCCTAACATTGCTACGAACATTTTCACGATATTTAATGCGAACACATTAATCGTTAGAATATAGAAAAATATAGAAGCCGCACTACAACAGCAGTTTTTCCAATATATTTACTTCAGTTTGATATATCTCTCATCTTTTTCTAATGTTAGCGACGAAAATTCGAAACATCATTTGTTTATGTATCCTGCATACATAAACAAATGCCGTTTATAATTTTCGTATGTTGCCACTATTTTTATTGGACTAATAATGGGTTTACTCATAATGAATATCGAGATAATATCGATAATTTTTAAAACAAATTCTCAGATCTGGTCTACTCAGAATTAATTTCAATAGAATGTTGATAAATCCTCGATATCGATAAATAAATTTGAACGTAGGTACAGACACTTGTGTAATTTATTAATCCTGTGTAAATTAAGATCTGCATTTTATTATTTTATGTAACAAATAAGCAAATTGTGCTTATAGCTGATGATCGTCGTGCTATTGATGATCGTCGCGTAGTAAGCGATAACTATCTCATTTGTATACTTATCTTTCTCTTACATTAGATAAAAACCATAAGTCAAAGTGAAGTAAATATATTAACCGTCATTGTAGCGCGGTTTTTATGTATTTTGTATATTCTAAGGCTCACAAGAATGTTCGTCAGAATGCTCGCTAAAACACACTCATTTGTTTTTAAATTTTGCAACATTCGCACAAATGCTCATTACACGTGAATGCTCAAGTGTTTTAGCGCCATTAAATATTAATTGTAATGTAAAGGAAATTTTCCGTAGCAAGGAGCTTATTCATCAGAAGAGCACATAGGCTACCTTTTGTAATCCATTAAATGTAGTTTAGACGCGAGGATGTCACATGTCTTCGTATTACAAATATTTTTGCCGTTAATAGTGGAATGCAACAGCACTAATAGTACGACGGTAATTTCTATTAGAATTTCAGGCGTTCTAACTGAGTAATATCTGAATAACACAGTTGCAATTCACGCACAAAATTCCGGTATATCTTCTGATCACTGTGGATATTAATGTATATTTGTGTATCGTATGTGTTTTTAAGATTTTTAGGTAACAATGTTACGTAGTAATATTTATAAATCCATGCATCCGAATGACTAAACATTATTCCGCGAGTATTTTGTTAAACACCTGATATTGCCAGCCATTTGTACACTATTGGAATAAATCCGACAATAAAACATACAATACCTCGTGGTTGGATGAATGTGGTAAGTAATAACAATAATTATGTACACTTTCAATCACCATACGAATTTTAATTCGAGTCTACGGAACTCTACATTATACATAGCTCGAAATGCACCTGGCCGGTTTTCTTAGTACAAAGTATAACAATTTGACGTAGGATATGTCTTTCGAGATACATACCACGTACTTTTGTTTCGAGTATCACGTATTTCGGTATTGTTTCAAGCGCCATGATCACGGATGTACCGAGGTATTGCGGGTGAGAGAGTATGAAAGACCAGCTTATTCAAATAAACATACCCAGCAAGTTAAATACATAAGTTACGTGGCAAGCTATAAAATTATATGAGGTGCTCGTAATTCAGTATTATGATAGCGATCGTAATGATAACAAATATTAAGTACCACAGACCGCGATAAGCCTTTTGATAGTTAGGAATGGTTTATGACCTCGACGGTGAATGGTTTATGACCTCGACGGTGGAAATCGATGCCTGAAAAGGTAAAGGTGTTCATGACTCAATAGTACCTACCTACCCTTCTTAGATAATACATTTTCTTCTCTTGGCTTATTCTTTGTGTGGAAAAACATAAAGAGAACTTAAAATATCCTATGACTATTATTCGGCTTATCGTTAGGTATTGTATCGTGTGTGAGTTGTATGGTGGACATGTAAAACGATCGCTGCGTACAGCGTAGCAGAAATTTATGCTGATTTTGAATACTGTCGTATAAACAATTTGTATATTTTTAGTAATAATAAAATCCACCTTGCTTTTATTTCAAACTATAATAGACAGGGATTGAGAAATCTCTTAGATATTATGTATGGAAAAAAGATATTGAAAGTAGGTTCCATCACATCTCTGACAAATAGTATAGTGAGTTGTTGATTAATTGTACAATACATGCCTTTTAAGTTTTGTCGTTTTAAGAAAAAACACAACTAGAACATTATTATTAAATAACTAAAAAAAATAAATAATACCTACATACATAGACTCACGCCTGTTTCCCCGAAGGGGTAGGCAGAGGCATATTAAACGCCCACTTTTCGCCAGTGTTTTGATCCCACGTAATAGGTGGCGAGCCTATTGCCGCTTATTGGGACATTTTGTTTGCCAGAGCCTCGTCCGTTGATCGGCAGGTGCACCAATTGCAGGTGAGGTTGGCTTGGGACCCTAAGTTCTTGGTGGGAACCCTAAGCACACAAAAATAAATAAATAATCTTATAAAATATAGAACCTTATACTTTTATTGTTTTTGAAAGTATTCACCACGTAGCTTAATACACTTTTCCATTTGCTCAAACCATTTATTATAACATTTATTCCACTCTAAAGTGGGGGTGTTCAAAATGGCTGACTTGAAAGCGTCGACTGCTTCTTCACCGGACTGGATCCTTTGACCACGAAGACTTTTCTTAATTTTAGGAAATGTAAATAAATAGAACGATGGACTGTAATCTGTATGGAGGATGGTCAAGAATTTCTACTTTTCCTGCTTCAAATACTCAATCGTTTGACGAGCGGCGTGTGAGCTTGCGTTGTCGTGGTGCAGGATGATGCGTCGCTTTGAGTTAGATTTTCGAAGTTCGGCGATGACTCGTGGTAAACAAACTGTGGTATACCACTCTGCGTTAACCGTTCTACGATCTTCAATAGTCGCAAAATGGCCGATTTTTCCCACGACCGTGGCCACCATCTTCTTTGAAGTGCTTCGAGAACGAACAACTTTAGTCGGCTTTGGGCTCGTCTTGAAAAACCCAGATTGTAGATTGTTGTTTGGAATCAGGATTGTAGGCATAGATCCAAGATTCGTCACCACTGATGATGTCGTAGACGTGATTTGACTCTCCTCGGTTGAATCTTGGCAGAGTTTTCTTATACCATCTGACGCGAGCCGCCTTGTGATCGTCGGAAAGCAGATGCAGTATCCAACGACAAACTAGCTTTCTCACACTAAGCGCTTCATGAAAGCTGTTCTGTATGGTTCTATCTCTCGGTATGTTACATGACGATCTTCGAGAATTAGTTGTCTCACAGCAATGATGTTATCTTCAGCGAAGGAGGAGTGAAGGAAGGTGATTTTGGGCGCCCTTCGCGAGATTTGTCACTGACACTAATATGGACACGCTGGAATTATAAATACCAGTGTTCGACAGTCAGCAGACATGGTGCTTCGTCACTTAACACAGAAGTTAGCTCTTGAAAATACTGAAGCCGTGTCAGGCCTCTTTTAAAGTTGTAAAAAATTATTTCACGAACATTTTCCTTAGAAAGATTCATTTTCGTACGTAATCTGACAGATTCTAATCTACGCTGGGACTAAACAATAGCATTAATCCTAATACTTTCAATTGTTTTGAAATTCTAAACTTAAACACATTCAAATATAGAACAGTTCCATATTCAAAATTGTCGGGAAATATGGAAATAACAGAACTAATAAAAGGCATGCCTAGTATTTCGTCAGAGGTCATCTTTTTGCACGAATGCACCAAGAACCAATAAATTATTTTATTGTATTTTGTACGCAATTTATTAACCGCGTTCATATGACAAAATCGCTTTCAAAATATCCTAGCACTGGTCATAATCATATTTAAGGCTCCTTTGTATTGTAAAGGAAAGACAGTAGTTACCTTGCGGGAGCTTATATTCTGTCCAATCTAGTTTCATTAGAATGCGCTCTCGACACGACACATAGGAATTACCACACCTGAATACACTTGTATAATCTACAAAATACTGTTTCGAGTTTGTTATTGACAATGTTGGCAAACTTACCCGTGATATGGAATTTATAACTGGTGCGCCAATTGTCTTTTTAAAGCAATTAAATATAAAAGATTACGATGATGTTTAAACCAGTGCAGCAGTGTGAGTATAAAATTAAAATGTTCATCAAAAATTCTTCTGCTACAAGAATCACAGAAAATCAATAAGTTTTAATCCACATAACAATGGAATATCTGTCTGACTGACTTCCACAAGCAATTTATTGATTTTAATGAAATCACACGCCGGTAGCTAGCGTGCAACGATTGTTGGACAATAGCAAATTGCCAATCACAACATGTTCGTGACTCAGTAGTACCGATGCTCTCTTTGTTATACTGACGGGATTTTAATTAGTTTGTAAGTGTTGTGAAACAAACAGTAAAATGGGTCATCGTATTGAATATTTTTCTGTCATGAAATAATAATAATAAACAGAGCAACACCGACAACACGGTGGCGTAACCGTACTGTAAACGACTGCCGAGACGAAGTATCCATCCCCGCTCAAGTCAAACATTAAAATTTGTGGACTAGATGGTGTTGTGTGTATGTGATAGGAATATTAATGAATGTGTCTATCTAATTATAATAACAGCCCTCACGAGGGCAGTTTTTATCTGATAGTGACTAACGCAATATAGCATGACATTATTACATCGGTTTATAGACACTATTAATAAAACGATGATAGTGAATCATCGTTTTACACTTATTATTAAACTAATTAAACTAATAAAACTAATAATTAAAAATTTTAACTTATTAAACTAATAATTGTTATAGGAGATGACCAGAAAGCTTCACATCCGCTTATCAAACATTTTGGCAGCTTTGAGGGGAGCTGAATGTGAGTGCTGACACTGCCGATGCCGATAGTATTTTGGAGAGTCGTCGGCCAAAGCATTTTCGACATCCCTTTATCGGTTGGTCGGAGTGAAATCGCAGGAATACCAACATTCAATCCTGCTGTGGTCGGTTGGCTAAAGGCTTATTTTTAAGGGCGTAATTACGGGGTCACCTGTGTAAAGTTGGTTACCTGTATACAGTACTCGACTTGATATAAACTGACTTTTACTAGAGGATGCCCGCAGCTTGCACATTTCTTTAGTGAACCGTTTGTTCACAATCTGTTAGAATTTCGGGCAATCCTTTCTTATTGCACCACAACGTTCCTCAAGGGACATGCTTTGCGACTGTGTCTGTGGATTGAAAATATGGCAAATAGCAAAGCTACACTGTTAGGCATGATGAAAGTAGAAATTACAATTATATTTTTATACGTAGTTCTCAAACAAGCTTTGCTAATCGTTCGCAATAAATCCAAATTGCAAACGTAATTTGGTATAATCATTTCATGTATGATCAAGTGTGTCGCTATGCGTCTGATAATGAAGAGTTCCCACAGAAATTGCCTGAATTTCAATTACGTACCGCGCACCAATCAACGCTTTGCACTCTTCATAATTATATACTCATTCAAAATATAACTTTTTTCGGCCGTTGACTAGCGTAGTGAGCAGACGTGTTTACTTAAATCTTAAAAAATCGTAAAAACCCTGTCATTTTAATATCAACCTAATCGACATATAAACAAATGTCATTTTACAAACAATCCCGTGCTTCGTCGCGAGTACTAGCAGTGGCCCGCACACGTTATAAGTTTGCGCTCTTATTAGCCAAGCGGAGCGAGAAGCGGAACGTGTAAGATGTTTTCTATTTAAGGCATAAATACCTCGGTTTTTGCCAACGTTTCGGCTGACTTGCTTCAGCCGTGGTCGCGGCGGGACTGGTGAGCTCAACGCCGTCCTTGTGTTGTGCGGGTTTTGGCACCTACCCTCACTGGATTTTTATTTTTGTTTTTAACCGCACTGTCGGTACCTCGACACACTACACTAATGACGTCTACACACTGTTGAGCTGTATCATTGCGGCGGTGTTTACACTTATTGATGACTGGATTCCAAGTTGTTGATAATCTAAATCCATCCTCCCGGTTGAAATTCTTGTGTTTTTTTATTTCGACCGCTTCACGCACTATCCTGGAGTAATAGTGAAGTTCGGTGGATAAGACCTGTGGTTGATATAGTTCTATCCAGTGGTTTGGTCCAGACTCCAATAAATGTTCAGCTATAGCGGACTTATTTACTTGTCGATTTTTCACAGCTGCGATATGTTCCTTGACCCTTTCCGCAATTGTTCGCTTGGTCTGTCCGATATAGGAACTATCACAACTGCAATCGACCTTGTAGACGCCAGGTGTCTGAAAAGGAATGACATCCTTTGGGCTGCGCAGATTGTGTGCTATCTTGGAAAGCGGACTATATACAGTCTTAATGGAGTATTTCTTTAGTACTGTTCCAAGTTTGTCCGTTACTCCTTTTAGGTAAGGCATGTAAGCCAGCACCCTGGTCACCTCAGGTTTACCTTAAATATGAGATTTATTGCGAGTAAGACCCGCTATATAACCTTGTATAATGTATACTAATCGCGAAAGTTTAAAATCGTTTAAGATGTTTTCTGTTCCTGTGTTTTTTAAGAACCACTGTTTTACAAGCTGAGCGCCAATATGGACAGTGGCATCTATAGTTCCCAACCCGACGACAACCTGTCTACAATGGGTGCTATTGACGTTGAGACCAAAAACACCGCTTTGCGCAGAAAGAAAGCACGTGGGGACCCTATTAGCATTCAATTTCAAGATTTTAAAACGGAAATAAGTGGATCACTTGAAAGTTTTGGACAAACTCAGAACGAAAATATGCAAGTAATTAGGCAGGACATTTCGAACATAAAAGATCATTTGACTGATATTAAGGCTACGACAGACCAATTGGCCGCGGAGAGCAACACATTAAAACTTCACATTGAAAACCTTTCAAGAATACCTACCCAAGAACGAGTAGGTATTCTTGAAAGGAATGTCCAGGTATTACAGAGTAACCAGCTGATATCATCGCCATTAGAACCTGTCCTTACCTGCGACGACCTAACATCTGAAATTCAAGAACGTATATAACGCAGTAAGAATGTAATAATAACCGGCATTCCAGAACCGTCTGCAGATAACAAAGATAAGAGAAGAGAAATTGATAGAAGTGAGGTTAAACAAATCATATTAGGCTAAGATCCAAACTGTGGTGACCCTGAAAAAATCATACGCATAGGCAAATATGATGCGAATAAATCACGCCCTGTGAAAGTTTACTTTAAATCTCAAGAAACAGCCAAATCAATACTAAAAAGAAAATCAAACTCGAAGAACAAAAATATTAAGATATATTACGATCAGACGCCATACCCACAAAGGCACATGGCAAATCTACGAGATGAACTACGGCAACGCACGGAAAATGGCAAAAATGATCATATTAAATGTGATAGGAGTTCCCAAAATTATAAAACAACAGCCAAAAAACTAGATAGAGAGGAAAATACGATAAAGAGTTGCAGAAATGATAAGTTTATATCTTATAACAGATCAGGAAGCATATGTGAGATGGTGAAGTATCAATATATGTCCATAATAATTTAAAACACGAATTACTGGAAGAAAATGCGTAGATGGTAATCATTTTTTATGGGTACATCTACACACGCTATCATTGGACATTGGTGCAATTTATAAACAACCCGCTGCTAATACAAATAAGTTCCTTGAACACTACAACCAACATCTTTCAAAACGAAGGCGAGTTATAATTTTTGGCGATTTGAATTTTAATTTACTAAGTACGGATAGGTCTATAAAAGAATACAAAGAAAGTATACGAGAGAATAATGTCAGGATAATGAACAAGATCAGCTTGGAATACAGTACACGTGTAACAGCGTCCATGAATGCAATTCTAGATCACTGCTCTCTCGGACCACAAACATATCTATCTCGAAATACATAGACCTATTCCCGAAAGTCTGAAGCGTGTATATTATGATAAAATTACCTACAGTGAACTATATAATTCCCTTAAAAATGAATATGCAAAGAAGCAACATAATGACTATAATGAACTGGAAACTTCGCTATTTCATTCAATCTCAAGTAATAAGACAAGAAAAATTAAGGTACTTAATCCACCATGCAAGAAATCAATGAAATCGCATATTGAAAAAAAATTGAAGTAAACTAATCTCGCTTAATGGTGCCTTAGCTTGATGCTTACCGAAATATGTGCGATACACTATAATATAGTGTATCGCACATATTTCGGTAAGCATCAAGCTTAGGGCTAATTGAGACTTAACCAATGAGTTGTATATTATACAACTCATTGGTTAAGTCTCAATTAGATTATTTGATCGAAGTCTGGGGATCTGCCGCCAAGACCAACTTAGAACGTTTACAAATAGCGCAAAACAAAATAATTAAAACTTTATTTGGGTATCACTATTTAACCCCTACAGAATGGATATATAAAGAAACTAAACTAATGAATCTTGCTCAATTACACAAATATAACATCTGTATATTAATAAGAAAAATCCTAACAGCAGACTCACACTCGCACATTAAATTCACAAAAAGAAATCACTACCACAAACGTATGACTAGGCAATCCAATAATATCTACTTGAAAACATCAAGGACAAATTACGGCAAAAAGTATATTATATGAAGGTGCCCAAACTTATAATAAATTACCAAAGTGTAAAAAAGATGCAAATCTCTTTAAATATTTAAAAGGTTGTTGAAATGCCACATTTTAAAGGCTTTTTCGTACCTAGCATACATATATTGTCTACACCATCTTTCCCTATATTATATTATGAAGCGTTACATAAAAATATCGTAAACACATATTTATTAGTGACATAATATCAATGAAATGAGCACATGTTACATATTATAGATATAATATATCATGCATATATATATGATATGATGTACATATTTCCTATTTACACACTACAGTCTACACATAGGTACAAGTATTGTAATACGGGATGTTTATTGATAGATATTACTTATAAATTAAAGCTTAAAACATACACACATCCAGTGGATATAAATATAACAGCATACATGCAAAATGACCAATTAGTATAAACAAACATATTTAATACTTACATAAATTTTGAAAGATGAGTTTGATAGCAGATTATCTGACGATTTCCGGAGAAACGTTAAGCTTTTCTGGAAATCCGTTCGTGCAGTTCGAGGAAGAACTCAATCCTCAGAATACACATCAGAGACAAGAGTAGAAGGATAGTGAATGGTGAATCGTGCGTGCTAAAGAGATGGAAAGAGTATTTTGAAGGTTTATTTGAAAGAACGGCGATAGAGACGCCGATCGATGAAATGAATGGTAACGATAGCAATGATGAAAGCGTTATTGGCGTGGATGAGTTCGTGAAGGCACTGGGAAAGTAGGTAGGTAAGGCTGCAGGATATGATAGGATTACAGTCGAAATGCTGAAGACTGGACAGGGCATCATAGTTGGTCAGTTGCAGCGGCTATATAACTTGTGCTGGAGCACCGGCCGAGTACCTAATGACTGCGCCACAGCTGTAGTTGTGCCTCTTTATAAAGGAAAAGGCTCGCAACAAGACTGCAAAAACTATAGAGGCATTAGCCTTCTCAGCATTGTTGGCAAATTGTATGCAAAACTACTGATTGAAAGAGTTATTAAAGTAACCGACACGAAAATATGGGATGTACAAGCGGGATTCCGAAAAGGTATGGGATGAACGGATCAGGTTTTTTCCTTGCGAAGCATAGCCGAAAGGTTTTTGGCCAAAGGTCAAAAGGTCTATTGCGCATTCGTGGATTTGGAAAAGGCTTACGATAAAGTGGTGAGGAATGAAATGTGGTCGGTGCTGTTAATGAATGGAGTGGACAGCAGCCTCATTCGAGCTCTGAATTCCCTTTATGAGGATTCTAGAGCTTGTGTGAGGATAAACGGGGCATACACTGACTGGTTTACCATCGAAAAAGGTGTTAGACAGGGATGTGTAGCGTCGCCGTGGCTGTTTAACCTTTTCATGGACAGTTGTTTCCAAGATTTAAAACATAGTGACTGTGGATTAAGGATGAATTAATGGTATAAGGGTTACTCGTCAAATGCCTCCTTTATGCTGATGATCAGGTAATACATGCATCTTCAGCGGAGGAGTTGCAGGAGATGGTAACAATCATGCATGGTGCGTTAGGGAGGAAAGGAATGAAAGCGAATGTAAGTAAAACGAAAGTTATGGTTTGAAAAGGAGGAATGCGTTACGGCTTGTAATGTTTTGATCGATGGACAGCGAGTGGAACAAGTGAATGAGTTTGTTTACTTAGATACGTTGTTTACACTGTCCGTGTGGTGATAAATTAAGAATACGGATTGTCACCACCCCATATCATCCCATGGGTGTCGTAAGAGCCGACAAAGGGAGCATATTATGCAGAGAACATCACTGTAAGAGAAGGAAAACTTGATACAAACCCTATACCAACCCGTTTGGCCAGCGTGGCATAGTAGGCCAATTCCTCCTTTCAAAGGAGAGGCCTGATGATGATGATGATGATGATGATGTTGTTTACAAGAGATGGTAAGAATGAAGCAGATATTGAAAGAAGAGTTAATGCAGGTAATAGTGTGAATGGAGCTCTGAAGGCGTTTATGAACAGTCAAAACGTGTCCAAAAAGGCACGTTTGGCTGTGCAAAGAGGGGTGTAAGTACCTACCCTTATGTATGGTAGTGAAAGTTGGGTATGGCAGAAGAGACTTGAAAGTAGGATAAATGCTGTAGAAATGAGAGCACTGCGAAGTATGTGTGGTGTGTCTTTGACCGACATATTTAAGAATTGTGTGATACGAGAGTGGTGTGGGGTAAAAGAAGATGTAGTGACAAGCGTCGAGAAAGGCATGATAAGATGGTTTGGACACATGGAGAGGATGCATGACGAAAGACTGACAAAGAAGATATATAAGGCAAGTGTGAATGGGACAGGACGAAGGGGAAGACTTAGGTAGACGTTCTCTGATCAGATTGGAGACATCCTAAAAAAAGGACAGGTCAGAAGTACCCTAAACAGAAGAGCATGCATGAGAAACTTGATGGGAGGGAATGAAGCAAGAGAGGTATATCAGGATCGTTGCAAATGGCGTTCCGTGGTCTCTGCCTACCCCTCTGGGAAACAGGCGTGAGTTTCTGTATGTATGTTTAAATTTTAACTGTCACTGGCCTTAATAAATATTAGTTGCATTTTTTTTTGTTTTTTTTATTACTGATAGGCTAGCGTTTGACCATGATCTCACCTGATTTTAAGCGATGATATGGTCTAAGATGGAGCACGCTTACCTAGAAGGTACCTATTCATTCGCGACTTGAAAACACCCAGGTCGTACTCGTCAGGAAACACAGACTCGGGTAAAGAGTTTCATACCTTGGCGGTACGCATAAGAAAGGAAGCAGCAAAGAGCTTCGTGCGTTTAAGCGGGATATCCACCATGTAACGGTGACGCTGACTCGTTAGTCTGGTCATCCGATGGAAGAAAGGGGAAGGAGAAATCAGATTGTGTAGTTCCTCTGCGCACTCTCCAAAATGTATCCGATAGAATAGCAATAGACTGGCGACACTACGGCGATGCTCCAGGCTTTGGAATCTGCGTCAACCAATTTTTTTTTTTTTTTAAAAAGACAACTCCCGCACTAGGAAGAAATTCCTGTGTCGCGGGGGACTTTACAAACATACAACCAACGGACACAATGAACACCCAGACTCGAGACAACAATTTGTAGATCACACAAAGTGTTGTCTCGTGTGGGAATCACGACACGCGGCGCAGTACCAAGCGGCGACGCGACCGCTTAAACCACTACGCCAACCGTGCAGTCAACCAATTGGTCAAACATGTGCATTCATCAAACTCCCAACATACCTACGCTTACCTGAGTCTCTATGCACGGTTTCGCTAAATCTACTATTCTGCTTACAACTACCTACACTTACTAACTATTTAGTTTTTATTTGATTCGGCCTGTCCTTTTTAATAATTACACTATTATTATGCAGAGAACATCACTGTAAGAGAAGGAAAACTTGATACAAACCCTATACCAACCCGTTTGGCCAGCGTGGCATAGTAGGCCAATTCCTCCTTTCAAAGGAGAGGCCTGATGATGATGATGATGATGATGATGTTGTTTACAAGAGATGGTAAGAATGAAGCAGATATTGAAAGAAGAGTTAATGCAGGTAATAGTGTGAATGGAGCTCTGAAGGCGTTTATGAACAGTCAAAACGTGTCCAAAAAGGCACGTTTGGCTGTGCAAAGAGGGGTGTTAGTACCTACCCTTATGTATGGTAGTGAAAGTTGGGTATGGCAGAAGAGACTTGAAAGTAGGATAAATGCTGTAGAAATGAGAGCACTGCGAAGTATGTGTGGTGTGTCTTTGACCGACATATTTAAGAATTGTGTGATACGAGAGTGGTGTGGGGTAAAAGAAGATGTAGTGACAAGCGTCGAGAAAGGCATGATAAGATGGTTTGGACACATGGAGAGGATGCATGACGAAAGACTGACAAAGAAGATATATAAGGCAAGTGTGAATGGGACAGGACGAAGGGGAAGACTTAGGTGGACGTTCTCTGATCAGATTGGAGACATCCTAAAAAAAGGACAGGTCAGAAGTACCCTAAACAGAAGAGCATGCATGAGAAACTTGATGGGAGTGAATGAAGCAAGAGAGGTATGTCAGGATCGTTGCAAATGGCGTTCCGTAGTCTCTGCCTACCCCTCTGGGAAACAGGCGTGAGTTTCTGTATGTATGTTTAAATTTTAACTGTCACTGGCCTTAATAAATATTAGTTGCATTTTTTTTTGTTTTTTTATTACTGATAGGCTAGCGTTTGACCATGATCTCACCTGATTTTAAGCGATGATATGGTCTAAGATGGAGCACGCTTACCTAGAAGGTACCTATTCATTCGCGACTTGAAAACACCCAGGTTGTACTCGTCAGGAAACACAGACTCGGGTAAAGAGTTTCACACCTTGGCGGTACGCATAAGAAAGGAAGCAGCAAAGAGCTTCGTGCGTTTAAGCGGGATATCCACCATGTAACGGTGACGCTGACTCGTTAGTCTGGTCGTCCGATGGAAGAAAGGGGAAGGAGAAATCAGATTGTGTAGTTCCTCTGCGCACTCTCCAAAATGTATCCGATAGAATAGCAATAGACTGGCGACACTACGGCGATGCTCCAGGCTTTGGAGTCTGCGTCAACCAATTTTTTTTTTTTTTTTTTTAAAAGACAACTCCCGCACTAGGAAGAAATTCCTGTGTCGCGGGGGACTTTACAAACATACAACCAACGGACACAATGAACACCCAGACTCGAGACAACAATTTGTAGATCACACAAAGTGTTGTCTCGTGTGGGAATCGAACCCACGACACGCGGCGCAGTACCAAGCGGTGACGCGACCGCTTAAACCACTACGCCAACCGTGCAGTCAACTAATTGGTCAAACATGTGCATTCATCAAACTCCCAACATACCTACGCTTACCTGAGTCTCTATGCACGGTTTCGCTAAATCTACTATTCTGCTTACAACTACCTACACTTACTAACTATTTAGTTTTTATTTGATTCGGCCTGTCCTTTTTAATAATTACACTATATTGTATTTTCTCTGTATGCGATTGTAAATCTTTTGAGAAAATAAATGTCTTTAACCACAAATATGAGAGTCGTCGCTCGACTGCTTTATAAAATTAATTCTCGTTCGCTTGCACATCAATTGGATGTTAAATTGGATTGCTTTTGTCAGATTCACAGGTTTATTACTCGTTTTATAATTGTAAGGTGTGTAGCTAGATTTAATATAATCCTAATTAGATTAAATTACTCTCTAGTTCTGTAACAATTTTGTCCAACATTTTATATAAATGTTGTCAATCTCTGAAAACATAATTTAATAAGTGGGAAGCATATTATACAGGTATAATGCCAGTTATGAAATGTAATTTCAGTGTAAGCGTTTAATGGAAAACTCGATATTTTGCTAAGTAGGGGGAAAATTTCTCGCAGTTTTAATTTCAACACTAGTCTTGGAGTTACAGTTTCAACAAACAACTATTAATTTCTCATTGGTCGTACCACTTACCCATATCTGGTGCTTCAGCCTAGTTTTAAACTTTTGATATTATTTTCTATAATTCCCTAGTGAACTACATCGATTTTTGAACGTATAAATTTAAAGTTTAAAACATGTTTTAAGATGAACAAGATAAACACCTTCGTTTGCCAAGTAAGTGTTGTACGATGTCCTCTATAAATCTTTAGCTTGCACTTAATTTTCTTTACACTCGACTTCTCGTTTGTTGATATAAAAAAATGTAAGCTAATCGAATTTGGTTAGGGGTTTCTTAAAAAAATCATGTGAAATATTTAGCAGTTTCTCTTTCTTGTAATTATGAATTATGGTAGAAACTTTAAAGTTTATTTTTAATAACGTGGTTTTTTGACACTTTTATTTAGAACGGTATGTTAGTAGCATAATTTTTTTCTCAGCTTTGCGCCATCGAACGCAATCGAGTTAATTTTGTACGTACCTATCCACCCAGCAAATATCAATAAACTGATAGTTATTACATTTTAATCACGTAATTGGTCACGTATAAATACTTAACATATTTATATTAATTTTGTAACCCTATAATATAAGCGAGCTATATAGCACTTTAGGTGAAAAAAGAATTTAGGAGAAAATTAAATTATAATGGTGTTCGTGTCCTACAAAGGCCTACTGTGAAACCAGAAATTGCGTTCACTTAGTTTGCTCGTATGAATTGCAAGCAGCAACGCAATATTTAGAGCTCTGTCCTAGCTACAACAGAAAAAACGTCAACCAGTAAACCGATTGGACGTAGACATGTTATACTCGTAGTGCAAAAAACAATGCCATGGATCAAGCGTAAAATCTGCGATGTTCAATCACATAGATAGTCGATGTTCTGCAGCGTTACTGCACTCTAGGACACATGCGATGTAGGCCATCCGACTGAAGTGAGATTGAGCGAGAAGCATTTGTCGAATGTAACTAGAGGACGCATAGTGCAGGATTGGTGCCGACGTTGATGACACGGAATTTTATTCTGACAGTGAAGATATTTGACGAAATATTGCAAGTATTTTGAGTGGTCTGTTAGTCAAAGGCGCTGATACACTTGAGCATTCACCTGTAATGAGCATTCTCGCGAATGTTACAATACAAATGAGTGTGTTTTGGCGAGCGTTCTCACGAACATTCGGGCGAGCCTTGGATTATAGATAATACATAGAATTTGCGCTACAATGGCGGATAACCCATTATATTTACTTCACTTTGACTTACAGCTTTATGCGGAATGCAAACTGCTAACAGTGAGACAACTGTACGTGCTTTATTCTATTCTGCTCAAACACTCGGAACGCCCTATCGCCGCTCCTACAGGTAGAATCAATTATAAAGTCTTCTCCCACGTCCCACACTGCAAAATTATCTATTGGCAAAAGAAGTGAATTCTTTTGCCAATAGATATTTTTGCTATAACACTCCATAATTGTATAATAACCTAAATAAAACTTTAGATATTTTCTCTAAAAATAAGTACCAGTGTATAATGACACTAAAAAAACATCTACAAAGCTTAGACTATCATAAAACAGAGGCCTTCCTAGGTGGACTATCAGATTAATTTTTTTTGGCGGTAGGTGCAAATAAAGTTACTACTCTTTTGAAAATCGGAAATATATTTTAAATAGTTTTACCACATATACAGCATAGATTTTGTAGTAATTATAACTTACATACATACAGTTATATGCCCAAGTGTTAGTAGTCCTGTATGTGACACTTGAGAACACTGCATAAACACCACCTGCCAACTGATCAACAGTTTCACCACATCTTACACTTGAAATTCTGTAAGTTACACTGAAATATATCACAATACGCAGATATAGTGGAGGCACAGAGGAGCCTTGAAGAAAGCGTAACAAAGAAAATGGACGAGCTTCAGGCACAGCTACAATGTGGATCGGCCAAGGATACTGTAGCTAAGGTCGCTGAGGATTTCCGTACGTTTCGAGAGCTGACCTTCTCTATGCTCGGATTGTATCGAAAGCAGATTGCTGCATGTGCACAAGTTATTGATAACATGGATGCAAGGCATCGGAGGAAGAACTTGATATTTTCCGGCATTCCTGAACGCAACAAGGAAGATTTGCAGCCATTATTCTAGATGTTCTTCGTTCTAAATTGGCCATGAAGGATGTCTCTGATACATCTATAGAGACATGCCATCGACTGGGGAGCAATGGCAAGGAACATCACCGGCCCATCGTGGTGAAGTTTACCAGCTTGGTGTTGAAGGTTGCAGCTTGGAGAGCAAAGACCAAGTTAAAAGGCTCATCTATCTCTGTCAGGGAGTTCTTGACCAAGGCACGGCAGGCTGTCTTTAGTAAGGCGAGGCTGCATTTCGGCATGCGGGGATGCTGGACTCAAGACCGCATTGTGAACATCAAGTGCCCTGATGAAAGTCGTGTCAAAGTAACATCCTTAGACGAGTTGACGCCATTACTTCAGAAGTATCCAAAGGTATCTTCATCGGGTTCTTCCAACTGATCTATGTATTGCTAATAATGCTTCATTTCTAGTCTTTGCGCATCCGGGAGCGTCTTGCGTTTTTTATTTACAATGTCATGTTACATAATATTCGGTATGTTTACTGTGGTATTTGTTATTCTATTTATTGAGCCACCATTATGTTTTCATAACATTACGCATTGCATGTATTTGATCACCCACTTTTTGCTATCACAATTAATTAATCAGTGTAAATGTTTATATAAAATGTAGGTGTTTTGCTGTAGTTTTAACAATTTCAATATTTACAATGTTGCTGTCAAACTTCAAAGTGACATATGATGCTTGACACTTGCGGTGCGTTCAAAAACTATCTACAGATTATTTTGAAAAATTATTATGTAAACTATCTTGTTATCTTGTGAGTTATTAGTTTTTATTTTGTGATGTTATATTTGAATCTTAATTTTTGTGTACTTGCTTATTGTGTAACTGTTATATTGAAATAACACAATTTTTTATTGTTTAGTGCTGTCAGTTGGCGGGTGGTGCAGAGGTAAGCATTTAATTGACACGCTGTGCATAATTATATTTTTTTTTTATTTATTTATTATTAGTACGTTTATTTTTGTATATTTTATTTATTTATTTATTTATTATTATTTATGTCTATTTCTGATGACAATTCTTTTCTTTCTGCAAATGATTCAGTTATTTTGTCTGCCGACGACAGTTTTTGCTCAATTGATGACAGTCAATCTCTAAATAATATACTACATGAGCAGTTTAATTTAAGAACAAATAATTTTCTAAACGTGTGTCATATAAATGCACAAAGCGTGCCAAGCCATTATAACGAACTTGTAGAAACATTTACCGACACCAACGTTCATGCCATCCTGATCTCTGAGAGCTGGCTCAAACCTCACCTGCTTTCTACCTCATACCCTCTTTCTGACTTCGCCTTAATCCGGAACGACCGGCTTGACAGACGCGGCGGAGGCGTTGCTATTTATCTCCGTAGCAATTTACCTTATAAAATGTTATCTTCCTCTTCCCAACAGTCTATTTCTGCGGAGTATCTTTTCCTTGAGGTTTGGGTCAGGGGAACCAAATTGGTTCTTGGAGTGGTATACTGTCCTCCTTCGGTCAACTACTTCACTGATTTGGAATCGGTTTTAGAATCGTTGGGTTCTGAGTATGCACACCATATCATCATGGGCGATTTTAACACCGACCTTTTATCCCATCATTCACCTCGCTCCCTTAAACTTATCCACATCGTCGAGTCTGCCAGCCTCCACGTTTTGCCTCTTAATGCCACTCACCACAACCTTAACGGGGAGGATACCTGGTTAGACTTAATCCTCACCTCTACTCCTACCTCGGTCCGCTCTCATGGTCAACATCCTGCTCCTGGCTTCTCCCGTCATGACCTTGTCTTCCTCTCGTATTTCCTGAAGCCTCCTAAGCCGTGTCCTAAAGTACTGTACTTGCGTTGTTATGGGCGAACAGACTTTGAAAAGTTGAGGACGGATGCTGCAAATATCGAGTGGAAACCGCTGATGTCAGCTAACACTATCGATGACAAAGTGGATATTTTTAACAAGACGGTTACGAGGTTGTTCGATGTGCATGCTCCCATTAGAAAAATCAAATTAAGACGTCCACCTGCACCTTGGATGACCGAGGGCATTCGGATGGCGATGCGACGTAGGGACCGGGCTTTCCGAAAATATAAAAAGGATCGGTGCGACGACAATTGGTCTCTTTTTAAGACAGCTAGGAACAGGTGCAACCAGATGGTAGGCAACGCTAAACGCCGACATATCTCTGAAAATGTTACTAACTCATCCCCTGCTAATATATGGAAGTTTTTAAGGACACTAGGCATTGGGAAACCTCAAGGCCAAGTAGTTCTACCGGCGACTATTAGTTTGGATGACATTAATCGTCATTTTTCTACTACTCCCACTATGGACGATCAAACTAAAAGTCAAACCATAGCCTACTTGTCTAGCTTACTCGTACCTCGTCTGAACATTAATTCCTTCTCTTTTTCTCCTTTATCATCAGGTGAGATTAAAAAGATTATCCTATCAATTAAGTCCAAAGCCGTGGGATGCGATGACATTAGTCGTCGCATGATCATGGCTATCCTTGAACAAATTTTACCTGTAATTACCCACATCCTAACATTTTCCCTTGACTCTGGTCAATTTCCCGATATATGGCGTAAAGCCTATGTGCGTCCTCTGCCCAAAATAGCGAATCCCACTCTCCTGACACATTACCGTCCCATATCCATTCTTCCCTTTCTATCCAAGGTACTTGAGTCATGCGTTCAGAGGCAGATGTCCAGGTTTGTTTACCAAAACAACATCCTGTCGACTTTTCAATCTGGATTCAGACCTGGACATAGTATTGTCACCGCATTGCTCAAGGTGACTGGCGATGAGGGTGGGGGTGGAGGACACCAGACTTACACTTTTGGTCTTGGTGGACTTCTCAAACGGCTTTAACAACGTGAGTCACGACCTTCTCCTTTCAGTCCTATCCTATCTAATTATCTCACCTATGGCACTGGAATGGTTCTCCTCTTATCTTCGAGGGCGCCAGCAGTCGGTACGTGTTGATGAATCTTCATCGACATGGCGTAATTTGAACTCTGGTGTTCCTCAAGGCGGAATACTTTCTCCTCTTCTGTTTGCATTATTTATTAATCTCCTTACTCTCGAACTTCATTGTGCGTATCATCTGTATGCTGATGATCTACAGCTTTATACACAGTCCAACTTAGAAAATCTAGATTCAGCCATAGCAGCGATAAACCAAGATCTGAACGCAATCAGGGTCTGGTCTGAGCGGTTTGGACTGGCAGTGAACCCTGCTAAATGTCAGGCCATACTCGTTGGCAGTTTCCGTATTTTAAACAGGGTTGACTTGCAATCTCTACCAGCTGTCATTTTTGATGGATCTATTATTCCGTTCAGTTCAAGTGTTAAGGATCTTGGCTTATATATTGATGCGAACCTTAATTGGCGGACCCAGGTTGTGAATGTAAGTCGTAAAGTCACTGGTGCCTTGCGTTCGCTTTATCACCTGAAGAACTTTTTGCCATTCAGGACTAAAACAATGCTAGTACAGACTTTAATATTTCCCATCATCGACTATGGTGACGTGTGCTATCTCGACCTTAATGCAGATCTTCTCAATAAGCTCGATCGCCTTCTCAATAATTGCATTAGATTCGTTTATCATCTCCGCAAATTTGACCACATTTCTGAGTACCGATTAAAGTTACGGTGGTTACCCATTCGTCAACGGCGTAGCTTGCGTACTTTGAGTACTCTTCATTCTTTACTACACTCTCCTTGTGCGCCCGCCTATTTAACTTCCCATTTTCAATTTCTCTGTAATACTCAAGAGAAAAATCTTCGTTCCTCTAATAATCTTCTGCTTCTTTGTCCTTCTCACAGTTCTAGCCTAGTCCATTCATATAAAATATATATTATTGTGTTTATTAATATATATATAGTATATATTTATGGTATGTATATGTATGTATATTAGGTATATATTATTTCATAATAATAAGTGGGTTTTTGTTTTCATTCTTCTTGCTTTTTAATTTAAGAAATGCACCTATTACATGTTTCTCTGCATCACCCAAAGGTTGACTGGGAGATAATGCCTTCGGCATTAAGTCCGCCTCTGTACAAATTTTGTGCATAAAGTTATAAAATAAAATAAAAAATAAATTAATAATATAAGTTACATAAAATACACACACATACGCACACACACACATACACACACACACACTCACACATACACACACGCACACCACATACTCATAGATTAATACACTAACTAAAATTATATTGCAAAACATAATTTTCTTATTTTGTTTTTACATACCATTAAAACAAATTAAAAAAAAAAAACAGCCTAACATACGGGTAGGGGCGCTGTCGTCTGAAATACAGGAACATGCACCTAGTTCAGAGGACAGAGTTTTATTGAAATGTCCATAATTTATAAGCCTTGTTACTACTATTTGTAAAATGTGATAATATGTTTTGGAACAATAAAGATTATTATTATTACTTATGATTTTAATCTAGGGAAGAATCTTCGTAGTTTGTCACTAATTTTAACTTGACTAGTGATTGGCTTACTCAGAATAAATATCGATAAAATATCGATAATGTTTACAATAGATCCTTAGATTTGGTTTCATCATCTTCAGCCCTTTATACTGACCCACTGCTGAGCACGGGCCTCTTCTCACTATGAGAAGGGTAAGGCCATAGTCCACCACGCTGGCCAAGTGCGGGTTGGCAGACTTCACATGTTTTTCGAGAATATTATGGATAACTCTCAGATATGCAGGTTTCCTCACGTTGTTTTCCTTCACCGTTTAGCAAGCGATAACTAACAATTTAAAACGCACATAACTCCGAAAAGTCATCGGTGCGCACCGTGTATTTGAACCTGGACCCTCTGCGTAGCAGTCTGTCGGTCTCTCTACTAGGCTATTTGGTTTACTCAGAATTAATTTCAACAGAATGTTGAAAAACTCTCGCTATCGATAAATAAATTTGAACGTAGGAAATTAAAATCTACATAGTTTTATTTAGAAACGACATTTGTTTATGTATCTTACTCTTACTCTAGAAATAATTCATAAATGAACCTAAAGTAAACATGTTATGTAAAACTGCTGTTGTAGTGCGATTTCTATTTTTTTTCTCTATATTCTACGGACTATTTGAATTTAGAGTGTTCGCTAGAATGATCGTGAAAATGTTCGGTTCGACAAATCAAAAAACGACGAATGCTCGCTGTTCTGTTACAAGTGAATGCTCAGGTGTATCAGCGCCGTAATGGTAAGTGACTGCTAAGATGGAATACACGATTAAACAAGACAGTAAAGTTTACTCACCCTATCATAAGAAAATAACTTCCACACAAATGTACAATGTTCATTCATTAAGCAACTTTTTATATTAGGTATCACCAACATATGTGCTACAGTACATTAGTTTAGGCTGTATTTCACTAGCTGTATGGAGCCAAAATCAATAACATAAGCATCAGCGAACAGCGGACTATATGATTATAAAACGATTTCCTATCTCTGTCATACAGGCTTAAGAAATTATACATTTTAAACTATTATTGTAGCTTCGCCTGCATCTTATCATACTTTGGCTCTATCGTTCTACGTTTTCTTTTTTTTCTAGTTATTACTATGTGTCTCATTCTCCATCAGTATTAAGATTGGCATGGTATTACTACCTATGTATTTGTTGAATAATAATAAACATAACCTGATATAGTATGCATATATATGTCACAACTGTCCCCTTTTTTAGGTTCGTTGCTTGCTATGCATAGGTTGCAAGTAGGAAATTGCTTTTAGCATCTTATACATTGTAAGATTTATTGTAAACAGGTCTGGAATATATTGGAATTTCCAATGAAATGAAATGACTTTATTCGATTCAAATGGTACATAATAGATGTTCATATTTTTTACAGTTCACATTTCACCTCTATCAGGCATACGAATATTGTAGTGATAAGTTTATAATCATATTTTTCTTACATGCAAGGACATGTTAACATTGAATTTTAATTATATAACAATATTACTTATATTTTTATCCGTATAAATTATGTCATAATATTATTCAAAAATAATAATAATAATCAATAATGTTAAAATATAATGTCAAAATCTTAATGTCAAAAATTGTAACGAGATATTACTAAATATGAATTACCTAATTTTTAATAGTTAACAGCTTAATTATGTATTTCTTTAATATGTATGTACAATATTAATTACTTATTTATTCATTTGTAGTCTAAGAATTCTTTGATTGTGTAGAAACTTTTATATATGAGCCACTTTTTTTTATTTATTTTAAATTGCGTGGTAGTATGAAGTTAATAATAAGTTCCCTGATGAATTTTGGTATTTGTTTGTAGATTTTTATTATCACCATGAAGCTGTTGCTTCTATGTAATTTTGTTTTGCACATTTCCCATTTTAATTTTGTTGGATCTCTCGGCTGATATTTACAAGTTAAAAAGGATTACAAAGTTATGTATTTATGACTAAAAAGATTAAATGAGCTTGTTATATGCAACATTTTAAGCTACTCAAGTGATTATTCAATTGTATTACTAGTCAGTAAGCCTTCTTAAACAATAAGTGTCTAAACACACAATGCCAAAGTTACGCGTATTACTTAATTTCAAAGTTTTAAGTCATCTCAGTCTCAAGTTATCTCGTGAACACGGCTGGTATAACCCATACTGAAACGTCGAGGGAAACTTAAGGTATTTTATATATATTTTTAAATCATTACGCGATATAGACCCGTTACATAAGTATTTGCACACGTCACAAAAGTTTAAAAGTTCTTAATTTCACTCGTATACAAACAGCATCTGTTTCAAGGGTTACATAAAACTATGACTACACCATCAAACGAGCTTAATAAGCACACGTGCGGTACGTGTTTACGTGAGTATAAATCATGTCAAATAAACCATTAGGGTAATTTATATGTCGGGAGCAGTCGCGCGTCGTAAACTGTAGCATTCCACACGCACAACAGTTTGTAGCCTAAATGAAAAATATACCTTTTTCAACCACCTTATGAGATTTCTGCAGACCTTGAGTTCTCCGCATTTTTTTATATAATTTATGGAAGGTTCTTTTATGTCTCTTTTTACTCGTAAAACATACAATGCATATTTTTGGACACGCTTATATTGTATCCTTGGACCTTTCAGACGCAAAATACACAGATATTGGCCGCTGGCGTTGGGGTTTTGCTAACCCGTATCTCGTACAAAATATAAGGAAGCAACATGATATAGCATACTAGAGCTGGGCAAACGATGTACCACGCTGACGCAATACGGCGCTTACAATGCGAGCGTGTGGTGTATGGGGACTAGTTCACAGACAACACAAGCAAAGTAAATGGGACGAGCCAGATACCAGCATGGTGATATTTAACAAGATATACTTACAGAATAACCCTGTTATCTTATCTTTCCACCGATATTTTCAAGTCTTATTATCATGGATACGCTATACCTACAGCTTTTCTACCTCTAATCTTGCCATCCTCGCTAACTGCTGGGTATTGTAAATTACATTTTAAGGGGCCCACTCCTAAATTGTGAAACAATAGGCGCACACCTTGATATTACACACTGAACAGAGTACACCCCGCCAGCAAATTATTATAATTAAATGCTCTGTACAGTGATATCACAGCATATTAGTCTTCATGTATTTACTGGTTTTAGAATTACATGGTTAATGGTAAAATATAAATTGTTTGGGGTTTGTATAATTGGAATCATTCACTGCTAAGTTAAAGGATATTAATGGCCAATCTCACTTATTGCTCTTCAATTAGTAGCTTATTTATAACGATTTGAAAGTACCTTATTCTATGACATGATATTGTTTCCTTTTTAGGGTTCCGTACCTAAAAGGTAAAAAACGGAACCCTATTACTAAGCCTCCGTCGTCTGTCTGTCTGTCTGTCTGTCTGTCTGTCTGTCTGTCTGTCTGTCTGTCTGTCTGTCTGTCACCAGGCTGTATCTCATAAACCATGATAGCTAGATGGCTGAAATTTTCACAAATTATGTATTTCAGTTGCCGCTATAACAACAAATACTAAAAATAAAAAAAAATAAAAAATTAAGGGGGGGTCCCATACAAAAAACGTGTTTTTTTTCGTATATTTTGCTCAAAATTACTAACTGTTACAGGTAGACGCTTTAATTTTTTACAGAATATGTAGTTGTATATTACCTTTCAAAATAAATAATTAAATTTAAAAAAAGTAAATAATAAAGGGGGGCGCCCATACAACAAACTTAATTTTTAAGCAATTTGTTACTCGATCTTAATAAACAGGTAGAAACTTATAAAGTATTTAAGTATACATACAACGAACGTGATTTTCTTTTATAGATGATGGTACGGAACCCTTTGTGCGCGAGTCCGACTCGCACTTGCCCAATTTTATTTATTCACTTTTATCGTTTTTGAAAGAAATAATTAAGTCTTGAAATTCCATTATTTCGAAATTATGTCAGCACTCTGTTTCTTGTACTGTAATATCATTGTTCACTCCGCCATTGGCATTATTTTGATTCGCCACGGCCCAGCATCTACTCTTCTCTAGTGTCTGGCATTGGCTCTATTGTGGCTGTCCTACTTATTACGAATAGTCAGCAACGCTGCGGAGTTCAGTGTAAGTTTATGCATGTGGCTTTTCATCGAAGTGTGAGGCAGTCAGTATGACATGCTGGTACATCAGTCTGCCTTAGTTGCCCCAAGACTGCCTTGCAACTGGCTTAAACGCCTTTCTCTGCATCGCATGATGTGAGTATTTTACTTTTGTATCGAGAATTGTAATTCTCGATACAAAAGCATTATACTTGAGGTGTAGCTCAAGACGGCGGGTGTGAAATTAAGAGACATTTTTATTCCTTACAAAGACACGTTATTAAAAAAATATATATAATATCACAAAAAATTATTAAAAGAACATTAGCAAGTGTCTTATTCCGCTTTCTGTTCTTAACACAAATACACACTATACTCGCTTATAACCGCTACAGGCAGTGACGTCTTGAAGACTGTGCTACAAACTCACTGCAGTTATTCCATCGATTGGGCTTTTGCCTAAGTAACTACATATCACACAAATAACCAAATCAAATCATCTTTACTACAGGAAATCAACAAAGGCTCCTGTAATAAAAGTCTTGTAATAAAGGCGAAAACTAGAAAATTACTCTTTCTAAAATATTTAAACGTGTATAATATGTTCAAAAATACAGTTACAGAAGTATTTTAAATTTCAAAAAGTTAGTTTTCTTTTAAGTTGTAAAGGATAGCAGCGACAACGCGGTATTTACACTCGCAGTAAAAAGAACGACCTAATAAATATAAGATAACGTCTAGATATTATTTCTCCACCCTTACTTCGGTATAAACCAACGTGGCGCTAAACTCATAACATGGAAGAAAAAGATCCTTTATCAATGACGTTGTAGGAGCCAATTACCTCAGAGGGTTATACATTCAATATTTCGAAAAACGCTGAAACAGTTTTGGCCTGAGTAATGACCCACTCATGGGGCTAAAATAAAATATCTTTACGACGTAACTACGGGGCAACATAAAACCCCACAATGTGACTCCGCATTAGTCCTATAAATGGTAAAAACGATTATTTGATGTTATAAAATTCGGCTACTGGAATTTTTGCCATCCAACTTTTTACTACCTAATAATATAACTGCAAAATTAACGATGCTTAGATTTTTTATCATTTTGGGGCAATTTGATAATGGCAATAAAAAAGTTGAAACCTGTTATCAACCATTTTGCGCATATCTTTTTAGCTATAACAATATAGTCTTTACAAATTATATTAAAATATCCTAAGTGCAAACAATCGGAAGCAGGTAATTGACTATTTACATAGTATTTGTTCTGTCACGCACTACACCAAAACTCTGTCATAACAGTTAGACTTTGTAGAATAACTAAAAAATAAATAAAAATAAAAATCATTTATTTTCAGACAGAGTCCATAGCACATATTACTTCACAATTACATAGAGTGTACATATACATATTTGAATTTATTTAATAGAAATTGAATTAATATAATAATTATGCTAAGCTCCATTACTAACATATGCTTTCTACATTACTTTTTTCTGAAAGGTGTGTTAGTTTAATATAAGAAAAAATGTTGTTTGTTGTTGTGAAACGAGTATTTTTTATGTTTTGATTTTTTTAGTGTAAGAGTTAGTTATTTTCCCAAAATTAAAGCCAAAAAGTAATGTTACCTCAAATTAAAAAAATAATAATAAAGTTGATTAGTTTTGTATCTTAGTTTTTCTTAAAACCTTTTATATTTCATCATAAGAAGTCAGATATTAAACTCATCACTTTCTTTAAAAAACTTAACATGAAATACGCGGCCTCTCAGGCCTCACGTCGATACTAATGTGACAAAAAACGCACGTCGGTACTTACAGGTTAATTGCAATTAGGTCAATAGGTCAATCTAAGATGAGTTGCCCGATTGGTGACCTCTCTTTGATCGCCCGGCTAGAGTGGTTATCGCCGTGGCACAGGGAATAATGATTTTGGTCCTAAGAAAATAAACAGAAATAAACAGTTCATCGTTGACACATATTTTGACACTTGTTTCAATTTACAATCTCGATACAATTTCATTCAAATATCAGCTATTTTAGAAGAATTAGATTTTTGTGACGTAAGTATGACACTGACATTATATCGAAACTGTATTTATTTAGGAGAACTGGGCTCCTGGTGTAACCTCCCGGCCTCACGTGGTCACCCATCCAAATGTGGCCTATTACGAATCGCTACTGTTGTTGAAAGAATATCATGCTGAGCCATAAGAGAAATAATAATACTTTGCAGAAAAGGTGACGTTGCGATTCATGGTAGCCATAGGATCCGACGTCAACGGTGTGGGTGTCGCGTAGTTGCCTGTACGTCTGCTGCTGTAGCTATAAGGCAATTTCTCGTTAGTCGAACGTTCAAAGGCTTTGCCGCAATGTTGAGTCGCAAAACGTTCTCATTCTTCCCCGAATGGATTCGCCGGATGGCTGAATGAGGAGCGCAAATGTTTTACAAGTAGTCAACCACCAAACTACCTAAACACATTTTAACCGTTAAAAACCGTTAAAAAACCTCGATAACTTGAAACTGCTGTTGAAATCTGTACATATAAAATCCTTGCGTTACTTACTGACTGACAGACACGCTACTGCCGAAACTACTGAGCGCAAGTAGTAAATTTGGCATGTGTGTGCCTTAAAGAATTTAGGGGAGGTTGTACATTTTTTTTATCTAAGTAAAATTTACGCGTGCGAAGCAGCGGGCAAAAGCTTGTCTTCAATACAATTCATGCAAGTTTATGGAAGATTTCACTAAAACTTGCAAATATTCTTTACTAATCATCGCTCGTAATAACGTATTTTTAATCTAATGTTTATTTTGAAACATGTTAGTAACAGGCAGAAATAGTCTCAAAACCATATGACTATTCTAGCTTTATATGTAATAATTATCGATAACCTTAAAATAAGTAAAATTTACTGACTGACCGAAGTTAATAAATGCACAACAAAAATTTGATGTCAACGATCAGAATCTATGGCCGTAATCGGCCAAATTGTAAAACATATTAGCCCAAAATACTGCCAGGATTATATATTCCAACAAATCAAATCAAAAGAATATTTTAAATAATTCGAAACTCAGTGAGGTATCGACCATTCGAGATCTTGGAGTTATATTGCATACTCATCTTAGTTTTAGAGAACATATAGATTCTGTTGTTAAGAGAGCCAACCAACTAACAGGATTTATTTCAAGACAACTCAGATCTTTTAGGGATCCTTAAGTTATAATACCCGTATATAACAGTTTTGAACGCAGCATCCTTGAATACGCGAGCCCTGTTTGGAACCCAACGTATGCTGTACATACAAATAGAGTTGAACAAGTCCAAAACAAGTTTTTGTACCATCTCGCGTTCACGTGTAACAGGTGTAATATCTCCTATCAATCTAGCTTAGAATATTTCAAAATGTCATATTTGTATTCTCGGTGAAAGGCTTCTGACGTGTTATTCCTTTATAAAATTATAAATGGACATATTGACTGTGAGGAGATCTTGGTGAATATACACTTCGTTGATCCACGAATGGGAAGCCGCCTTTGCAACCGAAACACTATATCGCTTTCAAGAGCTCGAACTAACGTAGGTAGTCACAGACAGACCTCTGTGTAGAATGGGAAAATTTTATAACGATACTCGCGCTGATTTCGATATCTTCACAAGTTCGTTAGCCTCAACTAGGAGGAAAATACATAAAGCGATTAATAGTTGACAGTGTTCTAAAGGTTTATAATTAGTATAATTTATTTTTTATTAAGCTTCTATATAATTGTAATTATTGTTGTTTTTGTTATTTTTATAATGTGTAACTAAGCCTGCATAGCCTTATGTAAATGCTGTGCTCACTATTTTAGGAGGCATACGAATACGATATAATGTTTTAGTTTATAGCTATACAATAAGATATACTTATTATGTGTGCTTTTAGTTTGTGAGCCTACATAAAAATAAAAACTACAAATATTTTTCCAGACACCCGTAACTTTTATTTTCATCCCAATTCATTTAGCAAATAGAACATATTTACTCAAATTTATTTAAATTCACATAAGGAGTAATTTTAAAAAATCAGAATCTAAAAGATAAAAACTTTTCATTATAATTTAAAAACAAAACGTTTTCTTTTTATTTAGGTCTGGTGTTCTAATTTAGTGGAATGTGTAGCAACCAACCAACGATATACTCCCTCCCGTCATCGTTTTTCGTATTTTTACATCAAAATCTGTATAGTGATAATCGAAATGGATTAATTTAATAATATTTAAGAACATAAAATCTTTCTTGTGTGTCAGTGTGTGGCCAACTATGACATAGGCTATAATCCACCTGAAAGCCTCTAACATGATCTAACTATTCCTGCCCTGAAATAAAATACGGGACTGCAGTTTCACGTGCTCTCCAAAGCAAGGGCTCTTATATGTAAAAGCCACGAAAAGCAATCACCCATCCAAGTGTAAACGTTGCTTAACGTGCCGATTGCTTGCAAAGGGCGAGCCAAGTCACGCTATGAGCGCTACAACATTATATAAAACAACATTTAAAAATAGATACTGTTTGAAAAGAGCAACAGAAATACTTGGAGAAGCACAAAGTTTTGTCCAGTATCGGGATTAGCTCAGTACGTTCACTGCATTGATAATGAGACTAAATTCCTGCCAACTAGATACGGCTGTAATTTCGTCAGCTTATTCGGATTACATTGAACACCATCGTCGGATTAGCGAATGCTTGTACGCGTCTTCAATATTCTCTTCTGTTGAAATAGCGCATTGAATGGTGAACTCACAACTTTAATGATCACAATCGTATGATGCGCAAGAACGTATGTGTTTATTATAGCATTTTCAAACTACTTTTGTTTTTGACTGTTTGAACATAGCCTAGAATATTTTTGTTCTTGGATCTTTTGTCGCCGAGATTATGTTTTCATCATCTTAGCACTGTGTCGGTTACGATCCAAGGTCCTCACCTTTTAGCCCGAGATCTGTTTTCCCGGTATACTTTCTCTACTTCTCACGGTCTTCCACTTCCGTGGTGGATCCTTGCGAAGCTCCTTGATAACATTATGATACAATTATAATAGCAAATTGAGCATTCACGATACCTATTTGATAGTAAAAGCATGTGGACATTTACTTAAGTCAATAAGTAAATTGTATTTTCCCAGATTGATTCGTAGATATGATTTATTGACTACGAAGACAATAAGCAAGCCTCCAAAGTTCACCAGTTGAAACCACTACAATATTGACAGCGTCGACAAGTAATCTATCAGGAAGAAACAATATTTCATCATAAGATCAGACGCCAGTATCCACAAGTGATTGATACAAAGAGACGACTTAATGTAATTAAAGTATCGCATTCAAGTATCTCATATCGGTACTTTCAAGTTTGTCTCTAAAAATCAGTGAAGAAATTAGGGGAAAACAGACAAATTTAAAATAAATTCAGACCATACTACGTTTTAAGCACTATTTTATTTTATTAAAACTAGCTAGTCCCGTTTTACTCGTGTTATTGCCTGCATCTTATCTTCACATTCGAAATTTGCTTTACTTTAAAATCTCAAATACGTATGCGACAAAATTATCTATATATCTATTAGGACTATGTGAAATGCCTATCAAAATCATGTTAGCTGTCTAAATATTACAACCGACAAACGGAAATACCCCATACATAAGTCAGATAAAAGTCTACGATTACGTTGTTTTCGTATTGGTGTCATAGTAATAACAATAAGTTCATAATAAAACCTCGTTATTTTATGTCACAGAAAAAACTTCAGTTTTATTTATGTGTGTGGTTGGTACCAAAATATAACTACCATCCTTTGTAAAGAATCCCGAAAAGCAACTACGATTAAAATAGTTTCTAACTAGCATAACAATTTTATATTGTTATTTATCGCTTGCTAAACGGTAAAGGAAAACATAGTGAGGAAACCTGCATGTCTGAGGGTTCTCCATAATGTTCTCGAAAGACATGTGAAATCTGCCACCCCGCACTCGGCCTGCGTGGTGGACTATGGCCTTACCCTTCTCATAGAGAGAAGAGGTCCGTGCCCAGCAGTGGGACAGTTTATATACAGGGCTGATGATGATGATAATAATATGAAAAAAGTCATTGAGCAATTATTATGAAACAAGTTTAGAACTGTTGATAGTCTAACTAAATGAAAATATCATTATTAACATTAAAAGTTTTAATAACTAGATTAAAACGAGGGGTTCATCCGATTCAATCAAATCATTGATTTCACATTCACTTATTGGAATACCATATGATTTGGAACGAAAACATACAATTCCAGTTCATTATAATTATTTTATTCAAGATAAAGCAATTTTTATATTAATATTGGACAGCAGTATAATAATTAAGTAAAATTTTATAACATGTACTTTATTTTAGATCTTAATTGGAGAAGTTTAGATCTTAATAGTAAGGCAGCTGAAAGGAGATAGGAGTTCGATTACAATTAACTGTCGGCCGACTTTATCACAAAGAGTAACATTGGCTAGAAAATATCCTCATAGGACAGAAGATTGTCTTATGGCAACTTGATATTTTGAGAAGGATGATGTAGCCATGGTGACTAGAGAGTGAAACAATTCCTGTGAAAAGGTAAGTGGTTCATAAAAAATAAGTCCCGTCATAATCCAAGTTAAATCTTCCGCAGACCATCAAACCCCTCTTAAACTACGTTTGCGCTTAGTAGTTTAAAACCGAAAATCAATATTGGAAACGATGGAATAAAAGTGTAAAGTAACGCACACGAATAGCACGACGGAAGAACGGTTTGAATCAACCAGTTCTTGTAGTACAAAGTCAGAAGTCAGTCGTAAATACAAAATTTATGACTGACTTCTGGTCGTAAATACAATCCTTACAAAGTAAGAAGCATCTAAACGTAAGCGTTCTATGCGATAGGAAGCTTACTGAACATGCATTTTCCTACGAACATAAAAATTCTTTCCTCATTTTACCGAAAGTCATCTATTCGCCTTATATTGCAGACGTGCGAGCGCAGCCATTTAGATTCCTCCCAGGCAAACTATTGCTGTTTCAGCTTAATTTTATTAAACGTTCGACTTTATGAATTTTATTTTGGTAATGAAGCAGTCACTGCTATAATGTCAAAGTATGATTTACGAACAAATCAATTTCATATTTACATTATAATAAAATGTTTTATTGATTTGTTTTACACACATACACATACACAACGTCACGCCTTTTATCCCCGAAGGGATAGGCAGAGGTGTATTTCTACACCCACTTTTCGCCAGATATACACGTCCCACGTAATAAGGGGCGAGCCTATTGCCGTACCGGGCAAATTTCCAGACTCCGTGCTGCTACTGGGAATTTCGTGACAGAAAAACCCAATAACACTGCCCGATCCAGGAATCGAACCCGGGACGACGAATCCCGATCCCACGCGCACATTTATGCCGCGAGACCAACGAGGCAGTCGTATAGGGTTTGATGTCGAGTTTTCCGTCTCTACGCAAAGATCGTATTTGCATCGTGTTATCCCTTGGTCGCTTCTTACGACACCCACGGGAAGATAGGGGGTGGTGTCAATTGTATTCTATGCCGTCAACCACACGGCATAAAGCATTACATTAGTCAGCGCACGGTCGCGAAAACCTAAAAATACCATCCCAAAAAACAAAAAATAACAAATTACAAAGTGAACTGTTTTTCAGTGATTTCACAAAATTTTTTTAGTGGTCATTTTTACGATGCTGAGAATGGCAGATAAGATATTCGTTTTACAGGTACTTACTCACTAAAAAGTTTCATCGCAAAACCAAAATCAACTTATAAATCACAACAAAGTTTATCTGAATTTATGCAAGACATTTTAAAAATCTCTCACGTAAGACGATAAAAATCTCTTAGCATAGATTAAAACGAAGTAGATGGTGGTTTCGAGCCGGCCCGTCTGAGTGATGCCTTGCACACAGCGATCGCAAACGGCGAATCGGCACCAATGCATTTTTAAAATTAAGTCTCTTCTATCGTTATAAATCCGCTTCGATCAGATTGATGCTCTGCATTATTTGTACGAACAGGTGCTTAAAGCGACGTGTTCTATTGTTAGAAATACAATTATATCCCGACCACACGGATGGCATATAGTTTAAGTAGTCACACAGCTGTTGAGCGGTGCATCCAGTGTTGTGGATATGATCCTTTAAAACAATTTGTAATATCCACTAATAGCTGTGATTCTAACTCGATTTGCGTTATTTATTGGAATTGGAATGTTTAGTCCTTCACGTGGCAAGATTTATCCGTAAGGTATTTTTATAGAAGACAGCTCTTTATAATATAAAATACGTAATATGTAGCATTATTAGTGTTAAATAAGTCTACCTGAGACAGTCGTATTATATTTTCTAAGAATTATTTTGATTTGTAGGTACTTTACATAGATACTTTGCCTTTGGCCGCCCTTTGTACTGTACTTAATTTAACATTTCTTAAATCGTTTTATATGAGTGTAGGATAAAGTATAAAATAAATAAATGAAAAGCTAAATATTAGGTCTTTACCTATGAAATTACCGTTTTTCATGAAATAAATTAAGCGTATTTTTTTCTATATTTTTTATTTCTATTTATGAAAGTAATCACCCATGCAATCAATGCATATTTGCCAATGCATTGGTAGCATATTTTTGCCCTTCTTAAAGAATTCAGCTGGACGGGAGGCAACAAATTCTTCAAAGGCATTTTGTACTGCCTCTCGGGTATTGAATTTATTTCCCGCAAAGAAGTTATCCAAATTCTGGAAAAAGTAGAAGTCTGTAGGCGCGCTGTCTGGTGAGTACGGCGGATGTACGGAGAACTTCCAAACCCAGCTCTTGTAGCTTGGAGACCGTCTGCTGTGCAGCCCTGATCTCAGTAATAGTGTTGTTTATTACTACAGGGCAAATTAAGTAATGGTAATCTGATTGATTTTTATATAAATCAACGTTATTTTTGGCATTGGAGGAAGTAAAAGTAACTATACAGTCATTATAAGTTAAGTATTTTGAAAATAAAATAAACAATCACGGACGTTGATATCAAAGTTTTGGTTAAGGTGATTGTCAGTATTGAAAATTATAAATATTTCGTATTAATTTATTCGTGAACATATAGTATAGTAAACAATAAACGACATCTAGTGTTATTCAGTGAAAATGTAAACTATAAATTAAATAAACTTAAAACTAAAATACTTAACTATCGAATGGCAGTGAATCTTCCGTAATTATAAATAAAAATACTCAATTATACACGATAAACTATATTACAAATACACATTGTGACTGTTGTGTGGTGCAGTGCTCAGTGGTTCTAATCATCAAGTTGTGAACAATAATCGATAACACTACAGCCTACAATACAGCCTTATAAGTTTACTGTGAACAGCGACATCTGTGAGAATTAGCAAGAACTACTAAGCCACAATTCTGTGTGCTCTTGCGTCATTCACTGCGTCGACATAATAATAACAACACATTACTTGACTAGACTACAACGCTGTTTACAAACATGGTTAAGTGCGGAGCTTGCGGCAAGATCATTACTGCTAAGGCCCAAAATGATTGTATGCGATGTACTAGATGTCCGTCAATATTTCATCGCGCATGTGTCCCAGCATCAGATTCCACTGCCGGTAACTGGACGTGTACCGGCTGTAGCTCACCCACCATCTCCTCAATGCCTAGGGAGGACAATTTCGCTACGCCCATTAAAATACCCAATAACCAGCACAGCGACGACTTAGTACATGAGTTAAGGGCGCTCAGAGAAGAAATGTCCGACATGAGAAGCGAAGTTCGCCAGTATCGAGCTGAGGTAGCGGGTTTTAAGAGTGCAATCAACAATTGCTTAGAACAAGTGGCTAGAGTGGAGTCAAGGGTCACAGCTCTGGAACAGGAGTTAGAGAAAAGATCATCCTCCTCTAACATCGAGCCCCTTGAGGAAACCATAACCGAGTTGCGACGAGAGCTAAACGACCGGGACCAGCAACTGTTGCTCAACGATGTCCTTGTGGCTGGACTACCCGAGCAAAAGGGTGTGAGTGTCAGTCACATGGTTAAACTGATGGCAACCAAGCTAGGAGTTGACATACAGGACACCGACATCGAACACGTCGAGTGAATTGGGCTCGCGCGTCGCAATATTATCGAGGAGACTGGCGCCTCTGCTGACCCCACTGCGCACCGGCCGCGAGTGATCGCTGTACGGCTGGTGCGCCGCTCAACTCGCGACACCTTGTTACGGGCGATTCGCGTACGCCGGATTCTCACCACAACAGACTTGGGTGTAGCGGGCTCGCAACGTCGCCTTTATATTAACGAACGGCTGACGCGCGCTAATCATCAGCTGTTTCGCAAAGCTCGTGAGGCTGGTCGCCGTCAACAGTGGAGATATGTCTGGTCGAGAGATGGAAAAGTATTCATTAAGAAGGAAGATGGGGCACCTACGTTTCGTGTAACTAACGACAAGGACATTAGTACATTTTTTGGGCAATGACAGGTTTGATTGTATTTCAAATGTTTAGATTAATTGTATTGTTTATTTTATTTTCAAAATACTTAACTTATAATGACTGTATAGTTACTTTTGGTTTTCTGTCTTTTGTGTTTATTCGTCACTGAAATATTACTATGAACAAACCTAATAATACACCAACGGGTGTGCACATACACACTGTATATTACAGATACACGTAACATCATCTAATGAATAAGTTTCGCTATACCTCCATGAATAAGTTAAAATTACTACAATACTTTGTTCAATCCAGAAATATAAATCAAAATCTTGCTCAGCTCTTACATTGTTTCTGCATCTACACAGCTAAGGACGCATGCTAAGTGATATGTTTTGTAGTGGTAGGGCAGCCCTATTCTATTCTCAAATATCTGGTTCACCTAGTAAGAGTCGGAGAGGTGCTACACTCGGGTTTTCTAACTTAGCTTTCCTTTACATGCACACAATATATACACTTTAATATTTTTGTGAAACATACATACGTTGTTGATGATACCCCTTGTACCTATTTCCATTCGCTTGTACGCAAGCCACCAACCCATATCATCCCATGGGTGTCGGAAGAGCCGACAGAGGGTGCTCTCTCTGTCGGCTCTTACGATTATGCTGAGAACAGCACTGTAAGAGAAGGAAAACTTGATACAAACCCTATACCAACTCGTTTGGCCAGCGTGGTATAGTAGGCCAATTCCTCCTTTCATAGGAGACGTCTAGTCTATGTGATGTACGCAAGCCAAAACAAATCGAGGAGTATTCTACCAGATAAACATCAGGCAAGTCATATATAGGCTTGCCACCAGATATAGAGAAAGATATAAAATATTGCGAACCTTTTTCACAAATAAAGAGAATGCTATTGATTTTCCTAATATACTGACACCTTAGCTCCTAGGATATACAAGTATCAGTTGTATCTGAGAGAAAATGTCACTTTCTTGTTGATAAGGGTACAGCGATCTGTCACTAGTAAGTACTACTATAAACTTAAATCCTCGTACTATATATTTTAACCATTAGATCTCTAGTATGTACATTATTCTACTTTATTTTTCTAGCAACCTACTTGAGCTCGCGGCTTTACTTGCCTAAAATTCTATTCACTCAGTTAATAAGTGGTTAAAACTTACCTCACACGAATGGTAATCGATTCAATACTTTAGATGTCACATTTTATTGTAGTATTGATCTCTGAAGCTCTTTAGTAATGATGTGTTATACATGTATTAATTCACGACCGGTTGACGTAGCGAAAGTGTAAGCGACTGCTACGCCGGGTTCGATTATTGCTCAAGCCAAACATTCGTGTGCATGAAATGTCATGTTGTGTCAATTTTTGTCATGGTTTGGGTGATTCTATGTATAATATATATGTATTTGCAAAAAAAGTATATATTATGTATGTTTATTCATTATCTAGTACGCATACATAGTACAAGCTCTGCTTAACTTGGGACTAGATGGTGATGTGTGTAAGTGGAATGGTCTTAATCTATCCCATCCTCAGGGAAAAGTCATTGTTTTAGTGGAAGTCTACTGGTTTCTATTGGTGAAAACCGTGCAAAAATATGTTGGATAGTTTTGGGTCTATCGCGTTCATACTGACAAATAGAGGGAAATTGCAATCAAACTATGTAAGTATTTTAATTTTATTCTTTATCTCCTTTAGTGCCTAAGGCAGCGATAGCCTAGTGGAAATACCAACGGACTGCCATGCAGAGGGTATCGGGTTTGAATCCACGGCGCGCACCCCTGACTTTTCGGAGTTATGTGCGTATTGAATTGTTAATTATCGCTTGTCTCGTGCCTCAGAGAGCACGTTAAGCCATCGGTCCTGGCTGTCATGAAGATCTTTGGCAGTCGTTATAGAGCGTCAGTACCTCTAAAATAAACTGACATTAGTCTAAAACATGGAATATCGCTATCCCTTCGGGTTAAGGAGGTCAGACAGGCAGTCGCCCAGTGGAAAAGCTAATATTTCGCCAAATCCGATTAGACTAGAAAGCGGACCCCAGGTTGAGGCTGGGATAACGCTAGGAGGATTATGATCTCCTTTAGTGCCTAACAGGAGGAAATGGTTGAACATTATAAAATTCGTGATTAGAAAAAAAATCTCATTAGAGACTTAAAAATGAGGCACTAGTTAATCGACATATTTTATAACTATTAACGTTGATGTACCACGGACAATTTTTAGTCATTTTCGTGCCTCTTACATATTTAGTTAAATTATGAGTAAAAATATGATTAATTTGTATTATAATTAATTAAAATGTTTTAATAACAGAAATAAGACGTTATATTTTCAGTACTGTGTAGAACTATTAATGTTTCTCTTTAACTACGAGTATTTCTCCAGACGCCCGTAACTATTTATTTTTCACGCCAATTCATTTATCAAATAGAACTTATTTACTCAATTTAATGTAAATTAACATAAGGAGTTCTTTTAAAAAACAGAGTCTAAAAGATAAAAAGGTTTAATTATAATTTAAAAACAAAACGTTTTCTTTTTATTTTATTTATACATATAATTATTATATTCTGATTTGGTGGTATATGTAGCGACCAACCAACGATATAGTCCCTCCTGTCGTCGTTTTTCGTATTTTTACATCAAAACCTGTATCAAAATTGACTACCTACTTTAATACTATTTAAGAACATAACATCTTTCTTCCGTGTGAGTGTGTGGGCAACTCTGACATAGGCTATAATCCACCCAATAGCCTCTAACATGATCTAACCATTCCTGCCCTGAAATGAGAAATGGGACTGGCAGCTTCACGTGCTCTCCAAAGCAAGGGCTCTGATATGTAAAAGCCACGAAAAGCAATCACCCATCCAAGTGTAAACGTTGCTTAACGTGCCGATTGCTTGCAGAGGGCGAGCCAAGTCACGCTATGAGCGCTACATCATTATATAAAACAACATTTAAAAAATAGATACTGTTTGAAAAGAACAACAGAAATAATTGGAAACGAGAATTTTTTTTCCAGTATAGGGATTAGCTCAGGACGTTCACTGCATTGATAATGAGACTAAATTCCTGCCAACTAGATACGGCTGTAATTTCGTCAGCTTATTCGGATTACATTGAACACCATCGTCATATTAGCGAACGCTTGTACGAGTCTTCAATATTCTCTTCTGTTGGAATGGCGCATTGAATGGTGAACTCACAGCTTTAAACGTATGTGTTTATTATTAATTTTTTATTTATTTAACTTTTGCACAGCACAAAAAATATGTGGTACATAGGCGGACTTAATGCCTTAGGCATTCTCTACCAGTCAACCTAGGGTGATGCACAGATAGTTGATAGTAGGTGCGTGATTATTAGAACATTATTTGGAATTTGATATATGACAAATGTTACTTAAATTATAGATATATATTTAAAATAAATACATATATAAAAATGTATATTTATAGATATATAGGTATACACGTATTAAGTATTTATAAGTATACATACATATATATGTATATGAATAAATACTTGCAAATTCTAAATATATATGTTACGGCTAATACCCGAAGTGCGGCTACACCTAGTTTTAGCCGGTTAGAACTAGGTGTAGCCACTTACTCTTGGTTAAACCTAGTACGAGCCGATTGTTTTCGGGTAAAACTAGGTCTAGCCTTCATCATGCCGGCTACAACTAGGTACAGCCATGCCCTGTTGGATAAAACTAGGTCTATCCGATATAATTCCGGCTAGAACTAGGTCCAGACAATCCCTGTTGGATAAAACTTAGATGCTTGTCCCGCCAAGCCTTCCGCCCCGCGTCACACTCATGACTCACAGCATCTGCAGCAGCGGCGCGGGGTGGAGGGCATAGCGAGGCACGCGCCTCTGCGGGTTGTGAGCGCCAGGTGCTGCTGATCTACTGCAGGTATACTAGCGAGTGTGACTCACAGCGTCTGCAGCAGCAGCGCGTGTCTTAGTTTTATCTAACAGGGATTGGCTGTACATAGTTGTAGCCGGCATGCTATCGGCAGAGCTTTTTTAGATATTAAAAAAACATCCAATAAAAAGAAACGTAGAGAGTTTTTTTATTCTTATAAATCACATTGTAGTAATTAACACAAATTATTAGGAGTACAATTTTTAATATAATAGGAACAATCAGGAACATTTTTTTAACAAATGACAATAAGTAGTTGCATATTATAATTTAGAGAATGTTATTATAATTATAAATCACACTTTTATAAAGTAACATAAACTATTTATTAGAACAACTTAAACTTGAGTGACATTTTGAGTTGCACAAAATACCAGCAGCTTTGCAGAGGCACTTTTTGTTGCCACATTTGGTTTTGCAGTGGCATCTTTTATAGCCTTGCCCACCAGAGGTCGATTGTGCATTGGCTATTTGGCGTAGTGATTTCTTTTCGGGTGAAACCATGTCAATAATTTGAAAATTTCGAGTCACACACAGTGAACTGATTTCTTGAAAATAGTTCTGTTATAGTGCCGTATTTGTTTCCTAATTTGTATAACCCCTTGTCGTTACATTCAAATACAACCATTAACACATTGGGAAAGTCGCCTCTACCTCTGTCCACGTCAGGAATTTTTACTCGGACTGTATCACCGACTTTACATGGGGGAAACTTTTCATTTGATGAAGCCGTCATTTCTATAGCTTGTTTTACCAAACCTTCCTGTGCGCCTTTCCTGTTAGTGTCAATTTTTAGTTTCTTTTCACACAGCTTACATTTTTTTGCCTCATTCTGGTCACAGAGCCCGCCGCTATGTCATTTCGATTTCTTTCTGGCAACTTCCTGATGTTGATGGCTCATTCTCTTTAGTAGCTTCGTCACTCTCATCATCAACTAACTCTCTAAGAATTTTCTCAAGATCTACCTCACTTTCTATATTTGCAAGGACTTCAGGTGGTAGATCAGATGATTTCAGCCCGACCTTTACATCAGAACCGAACATTGCCTGGTACGGCGATCTTTTAATTCTGGTAAGCTCTATTTTTCATCAGCTGAATAAATCGTAAGCCTTCTGACCATTTTTGGCAGTTCTCGTCAGCCATCCAAGTCATAAGCATTTTTTCGATGTCTTGATTGGCACGTTCAACACTACCTTGTGACTGGCTGTGTCGTGGTTGCCCATGCACAATCTTCAAACCTGGCCACATCTGCGTCAAACTTTCCACAACTCGATTCGCGAACTCTCTGCCATTGTCGGATTTAAGTATTGAGGGTGATCCAAAGATACAAAATATATCAAGTAATTTCTTTGATACTTCTTCCGCAGTCTTACTTTGTAACGGATGAAGTTGTACGAATTTCGTGAGGTGGTCCTGATAAACTAGTATAAACTTGTAGTCACCATCTGGGTTTGTCTGCATGTCTATCAAATCTACTTGGCAACGGCTGTTTAGCTTGCTGGATAAAATAGGCTTTACAACAAGGCCTTTTTTGGTAGATTTTTGTTTCATTTGACATGGCTTACATAAACTAAGATACAAAAGAATCGCCTCCTGAGTAATATTTGCATACTTCATTTTAGCTTCTGCAACCATTCTGTTTCTTCCGCCGTGCCCAACACACAGATGTATTTCATGAAGAACATCAAACAAGTCTTCATTCTTGACAAAGTATTTAATATTTTCGGAATTTTCGGTGCTCGACACAGGAGAAATTAACTTTTCGATGTCGCCAATACAACAAACATCGAAGCGCTTCAAACGGCGATATTGTAACGTAGAACGTTTCATGGATATTTCGGCAGCTTTAACGTCTTCTATAAACTTGGAATACTGCACATCATTCATATAGCTTTGATTTTCACCATGTTTTGTGGCTAATAAACACTGAAACTGTTCCAAAAAACTTGACTTCATAGTCTGTACGTCTTCATTCATAGCCATTCTGAATTCGAACGTATGAGTGCGCAAAAACAAGAAAGTACGTCTGTTTTGTACAACGGCACAACGCGTACTAAACTCAAAGCGCAAGGGCAAACGCGGGTGTACGGAAGGCGGGGCGCAGGGGCGCGCGAGCGCGACGCGTCTCGCGTGAGCCAGGTGCCTGTTACTTGTTTCAACTTGTTTGCATCTAGTTTTATCTCTCACGGTCTTCCACATCCGTGGTGGATCCTTGCAAAGCTCCTTGATAACATTATGATACAATTATAATAGCAAATTGAGCATTCACGATACCTATTTGATAGTAAAAGCATGTGGACATTTATTTAAGTCAATAAGTAAATTGTATTTTCCCAGATTGATTCGTAGATATGATTTATTGACTACGAAGACAATAAACAAGGCTCCAAAGTCCACTAGTTGAAACCACTACAATACGGACAGCGACGACAAGTAATCTATCAGGAAGAAACAATATTTCATCATTAGATCAGACGCCAGTATCCACAAGTGATTGATACAAAGAGACGACTTAATGTAATGAAAGTATCGCTTTCAAGTATCTCATATCGGTACTTTCAATTTTGTTTTTAAAATTCAGTGAAGAAATTAGGGAAAAACAGACAAATTTAAAATAAATTCAGACCACACTACGTTTTAAGCACTATTTTATTTTATTAAAACTAGCTAGTCCCCTTATACTCGCGCTATTGCCTGCATCTTAACTTCACATTTGAAATTTGCTTTACTTTAAAATCTCAAATACGTCTGCGACGAAATTATTTTAGGACTATGTGGAATGCCTATCAAAATCATGTTAGCTGTCCAAATATTACAATCGACAAACGGAAATACCCCATACATAAGCCAGACAAAAATCTACGAATACATTGTTTACGTATTGGTGTCATAGTAATAACGATAAGCTTATAATAAAACCTCATTATTTTAAGTCACAGAAAAAAACTTCAGTTTTATTTACTTATGTGTGTAGTTGGCACCAAAATATCACTACCATCTTTTGTATAGATTCCCGAAAAGCAACTACGATTAAAATAGTTTCTAACTAGCATAACAATTTTAAATTGTTAATTATCGCTTGCCGCTTGCTAAACGGTGAAGGAAAACATAGTGAGGAAACCTGCATGTCTGAGGGATCTCCATAATGTTCTCGAAAGAGTTTATATATAAAGTTTATATATAGGGCTAATGATGATGATAATAATATGAAAAAAAATCACTGAGCAATTATTATAAAACAAGTTTAGAACTTTTGATAGTCTAACTAAATGACAATATCATTCATCATCATCAGCCTGCAAGAGTCCACTGCTGGATATAGGCCTCTCCAATGGCACGCCACTGAGGTCGATTTTCGGCTTTTCGTGTCCAGCCGCTGCCAGCCACTTTGCGTATATCGTCACTCCACCTAGCCGGAGGACGTCCTACACTACGTTTGCCAAGGCGCGGTCTCCACTCTAGAACACGACTACTCCAACGGTTATCGGTTCTTCGACATATGTGGTCAGCCCACTGCCACTTCAGCTTGCTAATTCTTTGAGCTATGTCAATTACTTTGGTTCTCTGTCGGATCACTTCATTACGAATTCGATAATTCAGAGAAACTCCGAGCATAGCCCTCTCCATAGCTCGCTGAGCGACCTTAAATTGGTGGACCAGTCGCACCGTCAGTGTCCACGTCTCGGCTCCGTAAGTCATAACGGATAGGACACATTCGTTGAAGACCTTTGTCTTAAGGCTTTGCGGTAGGAGTGACGAAAAGACTTGACGAAGTTTCCTATATGCTGCCCAGCCCAGCCGTATTCTTCTGCCAGCCTCCTTCTCGAAGTTGTTTCTACCCAACTGCAAGCTTTGCCCAAGGTAGACGTACTCCTGAACAACTTCGAGGACCCCATTTAGGGTAATCGGTTCCGGAGAGACATATTCATTGAACATTATCTTGTTTTTTCCAAGTTCATCCGGAGACCGATGCGAGCAGGAGAATCGGCTAGGCTACTCAGCATATACTGCAAGTCCTGCACGGTTTCAGCCACGATGACGATATCGTCTGCAAATCTTAGGTGTGAGAGGTACTCGCCGTTTATATTAATAAAGGAAGCGGTCCTTTCCAGTGCAGCGTCTTGAACATATCCTCCATTGCATTTGTGAACAATTTGGGGGAGATAACATCCCCTTGTCTCACACCTCGATGCAAGTGGATAGGTTCAGACTGCTGGTTCTATACTTAGACGGTCATAGTCGCGGCGTCATACAGACCTCTCAGCACTTGGACGTATAGCCAATCGACTTGGCACCGTGGCAAAAGGCTGATTATACTCCTCTGTATAATCTGCCGCACTGTGTAGATGTGGTCTATGGTGCCGTATCCTCCTCGAAAACCGGCCTCTTCGGACGGCTGAAACTCGTAAAGTCTACGCGCGAGACGGTTCGTAATGACCCTTGAGAACAGCTTATAGACGTGGCTCAAGAGCGAGATAGGTCGATAGTTCTTCAAAAAATTTTGTTTCCTTTTTTGAAGAACAGAACGACATCGCTCTTGCTCCACGCCCTTGGAGTTCTCCCCGAGAAGAGGACAGAATTAAATATGCGTTGGAGCTGCACAAGTATAGGTTTCCCACCTGTCTTTAGCAGCTCCGTCGTAATTACATCGTCCCCGGGGGCTTTTCCATTTTTGAGCTGCCACCACGACTTCGTCCAGGCTGACATCTGGCAACTCTTCCGTGAGGTGGTGGGTTAAAGTGGCTCTGGGTTCCTCGGAGTCGGGTTGGGGACGAGACGCCTTCGAGTTGTAGAGGTTGCCGTAGAAGCTCTGAACCTCCGCAAAAATCTCCGGCCCAGAAGTGACGACTTTCCCGTTTGACGTGGTCAGTTTCGTCAGATGGCTTCGACCTAAATGCTGGATAAGGACTTTCGACCCTCGATTTCGCTCGATTGCTTCTTGTATAGAGCGTGTATTGAAGCTATGGAGGTCGCGTCTTACCAGCTTGAAGATCTGTTTATTTAGATCTAAAGAAGCGCCTGTCTGGTTTTCTCGTCGCGTCTCTATTAGTTGCAGAGATTCTCGTGAAAGTTGAGATCTCCTGCCGGTGTGGTGCGTCTTAAAAAGTTTCGTCGCCTCATCCCGCAGGATTTCCACCACTTGCTCGAGTTCTTGGTCCGTATCAGCGTCTATTGTGGTTTCCAAGGCAGCGAACCGGTTTTACAGTTTTAGCTGGAATGTTTCAGATCCAGCCACGGATTGGAGGAAATTTGGTCGGAGCGTAGACTTCATAAGGCGAACGCTTTGGAGCTTATAATCAATATTTAGAGTGCCTCGTACAAGTCGGTGATCACTGCCGGTGTTGAACCTAGTGATCACGGAGACATCCCTAAATATTCGCCTCTTGTCTGCCATATGAAGTCTATCTCATTTTTTGTCATAGCATCGGGGCTCCACCACGTCCACTTCCGTTGAGACTGCTTCTTAAAGAACGAGTTTATTAAGAACAGCCCCTACTTCTCTAAAAAGATGACGAGCATCTGCCCCCTATGATTTCATCCGATTCAATCAAATCATTGATTTCACATTTACTTATTGGAATACCATATGATTTGGGACGAAAACATAAAATTCTAGTTAATTACAATTATTTTATTCAAGATTAAGCAACTTTTTATATTTATATTGGACAGCAGTATAATAATTAAGTAAAAGTTTATAACATGTGCTTTATTTTAGATCTTAATTGGAGAAGTTTAGATCTTAATAGTAAGGCAGCTGAAAGGAGATAGGAGTTCGATTACAATTAACTGGCGGCCGACTTTATCACAAAGAGTAACATTGGCTAGAAAATATCCTCATAGGACAGAAGATTGTTTTATGGCAACTTGATATTTTGAGAAGGATGATATAGCCATGGTGACTAGAGAATGAAACAATTCCTGTGAAAAGGTAAGTGGTTCATAAAAAATAAAGTCCCGTCATCATCCAAGTTAAATCTTCCGCAGACCATCAAACCGCTCTTAAACTACGTTTGCGCTTAGTAGTTTAAAACCGAAAACCAGTATTGGAAACGATGGAATAAAAATGTATAGAGTAGCATGAAGGATGAACGGTTTGAATCAACCATTTCTTGTAGTACAAAGCCAGAAGTCAGTCGTAAATACAATCCTTACAAAGTGAAAAGCATCTAAACGTAAGCGTTCTATTCGATAAGAAGCTTACTGAACATGCATTTTCCTACGAACCTATAAATTCTTTCCTCTTTTAACCGAAAGGTCATATATTCGCCTTACATTGCAGACGTGCGAGCCTAGCCATTTAGATTCCTCCCAGACAAACCATTGCTGTTTCAGCTTAATTTTATTATACATTCGACTTTATGAATTTCATTTTGGTAAGAAAGCAGTCACTGCTATAATGTCAATGTATGATTTACAAACAAATCAATTTGATATTTGCATAATAACAAAATGTTTTATTGATTTGTTTTGTGTTTAATATTAACTCCGTGACAATAGGAATATAGTAACGAATGAGGAAGATAATTGTGAAAGTGGGATAAGTATGGAAGAGATACGATATGCATTGAAAAGTATGAGGTGGGTAAAGCTGCGGGATATGACAGGATATCTGCTGAAATGCTCAAGGTAGGCGAAGGCGTCACTGCAAGCCTGCTGTATCTACTGTTTAATAAATGTTGGCGGTCCGGTCGTGTGCCAGGTGACTGGAACAAAGCCGTTATTGTGCCACTGTACAAGGGCAAAGGGTCACAGCAGGAATGCAAAAATTATCGCGGTATCAGCCTCCTGAGTGTTGTTGGCAAATTGTATGCAAAGATACTGATTGAAAGAGTGATTTCTGAAACGGCAGTAAAATTTGGGATGTGCAAGCGGGATTCAGAAAGGGAATGGGATGTACGGATCGGAAAATCTTAAGTAAACACCAGAAGGTTTTCTGCGCCTTTATTGACCTGGAAAAGGCTTACGATCGAGTGGTGAGGGATCAACTTTGGTCAACACTTTCTGTGTATGGAGTGAGCAGCAGTCTGATACGGGCACTTGAATCCTTATATAGGGATTCAAGTGCCTGTGTCAGAATAAACGGGGCCTACACGGACTGGTTTAACATTGATCGTGGTGTTAGACAGGGATGTGTAGCGTCTCCTTGGCTGTTTAATCTGTTCATGGACAGTTGTTTGACCGATCTGAAAGAGTCTGAATGTGGATTAAGAATGGGTAGGTCAGTGTTTAAGACCCTGCTATACGCTGACGATCAGGTTCTATTTGCATCGTCAGCGTTGGATTTGCAGCAGATGGTCACCACGATGAAAGAAGCGTATAAGAAGAAAGGTATGAAAGTGAATGTTAAAAAAACCAAACTCATGGTCATAGAGAGGGATGATAGTGTAACTGAATGTGAAGTAATGATAGGAGATGAAAAAGTGGAGCTAGTGAACGAGTTTGTGTATTTAGGGTCTTTGTTTACGAGAGATGGAAAATGAGAGGGAGATATTGAAAGGAGAGTGAAAGCAGGAAATTGTGTAAATGGCGCCTTACAGTCCTTCATCAGCAATGATATTATCCCAAAGCAAGCTCGCCTTGCTATACTGCAGGGAGTTTTGGCGCCAACACTGATGTATGGTAGTGAATCATGGGTATGGCAGAAGAAGCATGAAAGTAGAATCCATGCTGTGGAGATGAGAGCTTTAAGGAGTATGTGCGGAGTAAGGCTGATTGATAAAGTGAAAAACAGTGTGATACGAGAGAAGTGTGGTCTAAAAGAAGATGTAGTGACAAAGGTTGAAAACGGAATGTTGCGTTGGTTTGGACATTTGGAACGGATGGATGAAAGAAGGAATACGAAAGGAGTGTATCGTGCGAGAATGAATGGAAATGTCGGTAGGGGACGCCCTAGGCGGACGTACGCCGACCAAATAGGTGACGTACTGAAAAAGGGCCAAATTAAAAGTACCCATAACCGACGCGCATGCATGATGAGGTTAATGAATGTCGAGGAAGCGAAAGAAGTATGTTTGAACCGAAGCATGTGGCGTTCTATAGTCTCTGCCTACCCAAATGGGAGACAGGCGTGACGATATAGATAGATAGATAGATAGATATTAACTCCGTTTTATGAAATGTGTGTGTTTTTCTGTTTCTTTTCTTCGAAAGATCAAAACAGAATTGAAGCAGATCATCACAGATTTTTCAGTAGCCAGCGCACGGTCGAGAAAACCTAAAAATACCATCCCAAAAAACAAAGAATAACAAATTACAAAGCCAACTCTTTTTCAGCGATTTCATAAAAGCTTTTTAGTGGTCATTTTTACGATGCTGAGAAAGTGAGATAAGTTACTCTATATTTTGGTACTTACTCACTAAAAGTTTCATCACTAAACCAATATCAACCTATAAATCACAACAAAGTTTATCTGAATTTATGCAAGACATTTTAAAAATCTCTCACGGAAGACCATAAAAATCTCTTAGCATAGATTAAAATGAAGTAGCTGGCGGTTTCGAGCCGGTCCGTCTGAGTGATGCCTCGCTTACAGCGATCGCAAACGGTGAATCGGCACAATGCATTTTTTAAATTACGCCTCTCCTATCGTTATAAATCCGCTTCGATCAGATTGATGCTCTGCATTATTTGTGCGACCAGGTTCTTAAAGCGACGTGTTCTATTGTTAGAAATATAATTATATCCCGACCACACGGATGGCGTATTGTTTAAGTAGTCACACAGCTGTTGAGCGGTGCATCCAGTGTTGTGGATATGATCCTTTAAAACAATTTGAAATATCCACTAATAGCCGTGATTCTAACCTAGATTTGCATTGTTTATTGGAATTGGAATGTTTAGTCCTTCACGTGGCAAGATTTATCCGTAAGTTATTTTTATAGAAGACAGCCCTTTATAATATAAAATACGTAATATGTAGCATTATTAGTGTTAAATAAGTCTACCTGAGACAGTCGTATTATATTTTCTAAGAATTATTTTATTTATAGGTACTTTATATAGATACTTTGCATTTGGCCGCCCTTTGTACAGTATTTAATATAGATTCCTTAAACTGTTTTATATAAGTGTAGAATAAAGTATAAAATAAATAAATGAAAAGCTAAATATTAGGTCTTTAACTATTAAATTCCCGTTATTCATGAAATAAATTAAGCGTATTTTTTTCTATATTTTTTATTTCTATTCATCAAAGTTATCACCCATGCAACCAATGCATCTTTGTCAACGCATTGGTAACATATTGTTGCCCTTCTTGAAGAAATCAGCTGGACAGGAGGCAACAAATTCTTCAAAGGCATTTTATACGGCCTCTCGGGTATTGAATTTATTTCCCGCCAAGAAGTTATCCAAATTCTGAAAAAAATAGAAGTCTGTAGGCGCGCTGTCTGGTGAGTACGGCGGATGACGGAGAACTTCCAACCCCAGCTCTTGTAGCTTGGAGACCATCTGCTGTGCAGTATGAGGTCGCGCGTTGTCGTGCAGGAGCAGTGGAGCCGAACGATTGACCAAAGCTGGTTGGAGACGTGCGAGCTTCTCCATCATTGTGTTCAGTTCTTTACAGTACATATCTGCAGTAATGCTCGTCCCGTTTGGTAAGAAGCTGTGAAGCACCGGCGTTAAACCACCAAACAGTGATCATCACTTTTCTAGGAGTAAATTTTCGTTTAGGGCATTGTTTGGGTGCTGAACCAGGGTCCAACCAACTTGCTGAGCGCTTACGATTGTCAAACAGGATCCGTCTCTCATCACAAATAACAATACGGTTCAAAATGCAAGGCACGTCTCGACGCGTACTTCGCGCTGGCGATCATTGAGTTTTTCATTTGTCAAGCTTTTTTACCTTGCGAATTTGACGCAAATGGACCAATATTGTTTTGATGCTAACGTCAAAAGCTGCTGCTAATTCAGCCGTAGATTGAGTATCATCAGCTTCCACTATCGCCTTTAATTCGTCATTGTCGACCAAAGTTTTTGGACGACCACGGGGTTCATTTTTCAGGTCAAAATTTCCAGAACGGAAGCGGGAAAACCAATAACGGGTGGTGAGTTCGTTTGTATTGTTCGCTCCGTAAACGTCGTCGCTGTTGCGTGCCGCTTATGCCGCTTTGCTGCCACGACGGTACTCATACTCCATAATTATTCGAATTTTTAACGTATCCATGATGAACAACAATGTTGATGAAAACGTAACACTAACTATTAAGCAAATGACGATTTTAGAAAAAGAAATTCCATGTTTTTTTAATAAAATAAATTTTAAATTAGAAATATCAGCCAAAAATAATTTTGATTTGAAATGGCCAGTACGTTAGAACGCCAATTTCATAGATAAAGACCTGTTATAAATATATAGCTCATCTCCATCATCTATCGCGTCATCTATCTCGCTATTTTGGCCATTTGAATTCACTAAATGCCGAAATAGCGAGATGGATTTGGTAGCTTATTGTTCTTTACGGTCGCAATATTTTATGTGGCGGCCAGGAGTAATACCACTCTAACCCTGATTTCAAATGAGGGTAAACTGTTTCTTATTTTCTCTCCTATTCTATGTACGAAAGTTTTGACAAAGATAATCATATTTATAATTTGAAGAATGATAGGTCTTCCTATCTCATTCGTTAAGTCATTAAATACCGTTTATATACTAAATTATGCATTAGAAGAATTCTTTGAAGTATTAAATAAAGTGAATAAGATTGAATAGATACATCTAAATTGGTTTTGATTATCGAAATTGCAGTCCTTATTTATTTTTCTTTGACGTATTTGCCTATGTTTGTATTTTATTTTCTTATGTATTCTGGCAATCAATATCTATTTATTCATATAGGGGTGACAAATAAGATAAATTGGCTTACAAACGACATTTGCGTCTGCATAGATTTAGCCAATGATTTCATACTAAGATTATTTCCATAATAAGTAAAACTAGAATCCATCATTCTTTAACTAAGTTCCCAACACCCGGTCTCAATCATTTTCATGAATTATTGTACAATATTTAGTAGATGACTGATATCAGCATGAATCCGGGCCGCCTCTACCAGGAAAGTATATGGAGAGACTTAACAGTACATGGGGATAAAAGGCGTGAAGTTATGAATGAATGTATGTATTCTTGCGTTTCGTTCTGTGAGTTAGAGTGCCGGACGCCCCATTTCCTTATCTTTCTCCCTCATCCTGCTCCTCCTCCTATTCCCTTTCACATCCAGGTCGGCAACACACTTGTGACTTCTCTGGGGTTGCGGGTATCCATGGGCAGCAATAATCGCAAAAATCAGGCAACCTAGCTGCTCGTTTGCTTTATATGCCATAAAAAAGCAGATAAAATTCTTTATTTGGTATATAATTATGTACATGTATTATAATTTGTCCTCTCTATATTATGTAGGTAATATCATCATTATAGGTATGTGTTTCATCGTAAAGACTGTGTAAGTATAGCTTATGCTCTCTCGTGAATTATTTAGTGCTCTTTGGCCGATATCTTATTAATAAACTTTATTTGATTGTAGTATTCACAAAAGTATTAACCTTATCAACTACAAAAATTATCCTCCAGACAGATCATCATTTAAAACGAAATAAATAAAAGTAAGTCAAATTAAAAAAATGTTTATTCCAATGAGAATAAAATCCTACACAATGAGAAATAATTTAGTCAAAGTGACTAATTTCTCCTCGACACGAATCTAATGTGTGGGCCACTGACAGAAATAAATCTTTTTACATCCATACGGACAAAAACAACGTTTAAAATTTATACCAGATGGCGCTAGGTACAATGATGAATAATGTAATCTACTTGTCTCGGCAGCTGAGCTTTAACATGTATCGTAGCTTTCATATTAATATTATAATATTCTGTGATCATAAAGAGTCCATTGTTATCCTCTAGATCAATATTAAATCTACTACGAAATTCATTTTGAGCCGTATGAGCAGTCCCTAAAATTGGACACATGAGACCATTGACGTCAACTGAAATATAAATTACTTTTACAATTTACCTTCATTTTGTGAAAACAAAAATGTCTTACTGAAATACACCTAAATTACTTTATATTTTGCCTTTACTTTGATTGAAAAAATCTTCGTTACATACCATATTGTTGACGTGGGGAAACGTAACATAATTTGATTTGAACTCCATTTTTACACCTTCATTAATGTGATGCTGATACAATGGTCTATATGAAAATATCAAAGAATTTTATGTATCGAAATATAGATGAAAAGAGTTATATCATTATGAGGATTGTTCTTACTATGACCGTTCTGTTCTTTTATAAAAAACATGTGTATTTATTATGGATTAAAGCAGCGAATGCGTGGTGAGACACAAATAAAATGCCACAAACACAATTTCAGTTAAGCACCTTACTTATCTTAGTAAAGTGCATATGAAATCCTATTAAATATCGACCGTATTTAACGATTTATTCATATATCTTGTGATGACTGCATTAGGTACAAAAATAAATTAAAGTCTATAACAATCCTTGGCACTATAATATGTTTATCGGCAGAAGCAGACGGCTCATGTCTAGCACCGCTTCGTGAAGTTATTACTTACTTTTGATAGATTGAAAATGTACACATGAAAAACCGAAGCATTATTTTATTAAAAAAATCCCAGAGCTGCCAGACCTTCCTATTTTGGAAGCAGTGAGGTAGGACGACCCCGGGCCTACATTATTATAGGTTAACAATTTAGGCAGTCATGTGCATAAAAGCGAAGGTAAATGACACGGAACTAACTAGGAATTAATTGTATTTATTATCCATAAATAAACAAAAAATACAAAATAACACATAACGAATTCGTATTTTGAACCTGCAGTTTGAACTCTCCAATTTGCATATGAATATTTTTGCACTTTGCGACTGAAACAAAAAGTAAAAGTTCGCGTAGAAAAAAATAAAATGAAGTTCTCATTTTATTGATAAAAACAAAGTTAATGTTTTATTCTATCAAATAATGTTAATATATGAAGAGCTTGTATTATGAATATTCATTTATGATTTATAGTTGTCTGGTTCAGCTGGGAACGTTTAGGTGGTGATGAATCGTTGTAATTTGACGGTCTGGACTGACCGTCACTCAGCCATTATAACTTCCACGTCAGTTCAAACATGCTAATTAATGTGTTGAACCCGCAAACGTTCTGAATGCAAACCGTTAATCTAGATTATAGAGCGCTGTTTTAATGGTTCCCACAAGGGAATGCAGCGCCGGTTCAGTTGACCTGCCTCTTCTGTAGGTGTGTTGATGTGGGTGTAGTTGCTTGCGCAGTAATGCGCTCTCACGGAGGTATCGGTCCGTAAGTCTCTCCAGCGTTTTCAGTAAGAAGGAGGTCAAGGTCGAGGCGGGAGTGCGTTTTTGTACCTATTATTCCATTCGCTTGTACGCAAGCCAAAATAAATCGTAGAGTATTCTTCTAGATAACCATCAGGCAAGTCGAATATATGCTTGGAACCAGATAAAGACAAAGATATAAAGAATCGCAAACCCTTTTCACAATAAAGAGAATGCTATTGATTTTCCTAATATACTGTCACCTTAGCTCCTAGGAAATAGTAACAGTTGTATCTGAGAGAAAATGTCACTATTTCGTTGATAAGGGTACAGCGATCTATCAGCACTAAATACTACTATAAACTTAAAACCTAATATATTCTAAACTTCAGATCTCTAGTATGTACATTATTCTACTTTATTTTTCTAGAAATTCTATTCACTCAGTTATTAAGTGGTTAAAACTCCAATATTCAATACTTTAGATGTCACATTTTACAGTAGTATTGATCTCTGAAGCTCTTTAGTAATGATGTGTTATACTTGTATTATTCACGACCGGTTGACGCAGCGGGAGTGTAAGCGACTGCTACGCCGGGTTCGATTCCCGCTCAAGCCAAACATTCGTCTGGATGAAATTTCATGTTGTGTCAATGTTTGTCATGGTTTGGGTGTTTCTATGTATAATATATATGTGTAAAAAAAGTATATATGTATATTTATTCATTATCTAGTACTCATACATTAGTACAAGGTCTGCTTAGTCTGGGACTAAATGGTGATGTTTGTAAGTGGTAGAACCTTAATCTATCCCATCCTCAGGGAAAAGGTTAAATTGGTGAACACCGTGTAAAAATCTGTTAGGTAGTTTTTGAGTTTATCGCGTTCATGTTAACTAATAGAGGGAAATTGCAATCAAACTATGTATTTTAATTTTATTCTTTGTCTCCTTTAGTGCCTAACAGGAGGAAATGGTTGAACATTATTATTTCGAAATAAAAATCTATTGGTTATTTATATAAAAACCTAATTATATTTGATACGTGGATAGTTAAAGTATTGTTACGGAATACATTTATTCATATATTTAAACAATACAACGAATGGTTAATAAAAATGCATTTGTCCTAGAACTACCTTTCAGCGCCGTGTCCTAAATATATTTAAGAATATTGTTTTATCTAAGGACTTGCGTCCCCCAACCCTGTGCGCTAAACGTTGCATAATAGTGTCGCTTGGTGCTCGACGTAGAACGACGTGTATACGTGCCTGCGGTTTTGCACCACAAACGTAAGTATTCGATTTTTATATTACTGGACATTTTTTCTTTCATCGCCGTAGATAGGTCTAACTTCTATTTGAATAAGTTTGTCCTTTTGATTAAGCATTCGATAGAATGCCATTTATCTTATGTTTATTTGTGACGTGTTAATAACTGTGAATTATTAATCGATTTTTGGTTACTTGATGTTTTTGCCTTGATTTTCATCGCCCTGTTCTCATTGCAGTGGATTCCGTGGGCAAAATTTGCTATGGCAATGAAAAAAAGACACAGCGATGAAATAAAATTTCATTGCCATGCCTTTGAAAACAATTTAGTTTCATTGCCATGACCAGTTGTTTTATTTCCGTGACTTATGTTTTTATCGCCACGACATGATTAAGAAAAAACAACAATCTGTACTGTACAGTCAACTACAAAAAGATATACACAATCAAACGCACTCACTCACTCGCTCACATATGTATACTACAGTCTAATTATAAATATAATAGTGGATTGTTTATTTTTAGAAAGCCAAGATGCCTAAACCGAAACTGTCGGAAGAGGAGAGAGAGAAAGAATAGAAAAAGTAATGCCCAACAAAAGCGACGTGAAAAATTAAGAAGCGACCCTGTTACATTAAATAAAGTTAAGTATATATTGTTAGCAATAGCTATTGCATACTTTAGAAAAGTATCTTATTATATTGTTAATTTCTATTATGTTAATTTTTGTTTGAAAGAAATAAAAGTAAATGATTGTGTTGCTTTGATTCTATTAACTTTTTGTTTAATTTTACTCCGATGCGAGAAGGTTATTGAGAAGAGGGTAAAAAGAGCGTATGTGTGTGTTGTGTATGGCTTTCTCTTTCTGATCCAGTAATGTATTTATTTCAGGTAAGTATATTATATAAAAATATCATGTGTTGTTGGATTTTTTCATTAACGTGGATTGATTCTATCATTCCCGTGGCACAGTTCTTTCATTGCCGTGGAAGCATGTTTCATTGCCGTGCACGCATGTTTCATCGCCGTGGCACGAAATTTTTTATCTTGTATATCTCGTTAGTTTTTCAAGCTACCTTCTAGATATTAAGCAAGAATACATATATTATCAAAAACTTGAGTAAACACTATTTTTCTTGTTCTAAAGTTGAAGAAAAAAAATCCACGCTAATGAAGATTTTATTCATCATCAACAGCCTTTAACAGTCCACTGCTGGACTAGGCCTTTCCTTTGAAAGGAGGAATTGGCCTACTATACCACGCTGGCCAAACGGGTTGGTATAGGGTTTGTATCAAGTTTTCCTTCTTTTACAGTGCTGTTCCCTGCATAATATGCTCCCTCTGTCGGCTCTTACGACACCCACGGGATGATATGGGGTGGTGACATTCCGTATTCTTAATCCGTCACCACACGATTTTATTGGACCTGTTGAAATTCACCCAGTCCCTCCCGTCGTCGTTTTTCGTATTTTTACATCAAAATCTGTATAGCGACAATCAAAATTGACTACTTTAATAATATTTAAGAACATAATATCTTTCTTGCGTGTGAGTGTGTGGCCAACCCTGACATTGGCAATAATCCACCCGAAAGCCTCTAACATGATCGAACTATTCCTGTCCTGAAATAAGAAACGAGACTGGCAGCTTCACGTGCTCTTCAAAGCAAGGGCTCTGATAATTATGTAAAAGCCACGAAGAGCAATCACCCATCGAAGTGTAAGCGTTGCTTAACGTGCCGATTGCTTGCAAAGGGCGAGCCAAGTCACGCTATGAGCGCTACAACATTATATAAAACAGCATTTAAAAAATAGATACTGTTTGAAAAGAACAACAGAAATACTTGGAGAACGACAAAGTTTTGTCCAGTATAGGAATTTGCTCAGGACGTTCAATGCATTGATAATTAAACAAAATTTCTGCCAACTAGATGCGCTGAAATTTTGTAAGCTTATTCGGATTACATTGAACTCCATCGTTGGATTAGCGAACGCTTGTACGAGTCTTTAATATTCTCTTCTGTTGGAATGGCGCATTGAATGGCGAACTCACAACTTTAAACGTATGATGCGCAATAAGGTATGTGTTTATTATAACATTTTCACTAACTACTTTTGTTTTTGTCCGTTTGAACATAGCCTAGAATATTTCTGTTCTTAGATCTTTTGTCTCCGAAATTATCTTTTCATCATCTTAGCACTGTGTCGGTTACGATCCAAGGTCTTCACCTTTTAGCCCGAGATCTGTTTTCCCGGTATATCTTCTCTACTTCTCACGGTCTTCGACATCCGTGGTTGATCCTTGCGAAGATCCTTGATAACATTATGATACAATTATAACAGCAAATTAAGCATTCAAGATACCTATTTAATAGTAAGGCAGCGATAGCCTAGTGGAGATACCAACAGACTGCCATGCAGAGGGTATCGGGTTCGAATCCACGGCGCGCACCAATGACTTTTCGGAGTTATGTGCGTATTGAATTGTTAATTATCGCTTGTCCCGTGCCTCGGAGAGCACGTTAAGCCGTCGGTCCCGGTTGTCATGAAGATCTTTGACAATCGTTACAGGGCGTCAGTACCTTGTAACATAAACTGACACTAGTCTAAACCATGGAATATCGCTATCCCTTCGGGTTGCGGAGGTCAGACAGGCAGTCGCTCCGTGGAAAAGCTAATATTCAGCCAAATCCGGTTAGACTAGTAAGCGGACCCCAGATTGAAACTGGGATAACGCTAAGAGGATGATGATACCTATTTAATAGTAAAAGCACGTGGACATTTGCTTAAGTCAATAAGTAAATTGTATTTTCCCAGATTGATTCGTAGATATGATTTATTGACTACGAAGACAATAAGCAAGCCTACAAAGTCCACCAGTTGAAACCACCACAATATGGACAGTGACGACAAATAATCTATCAGGAAGAAACAATATTTCATGATTAGATCAGACGCCAGTATCCAGAAGTGATTAATACAAAAAGACGACTTAATGTATTTAAAGTATCGCTTTCAAGTATCTCATATCGGTACTTTCAATTTTGTTTTTAAAATCAATGAAGAAATTAGGGAAAAACAGACAACATAAAAAAATTCAGACCACACTATGTAGTACTATTTTATTAGTCAATGTGCAATAACGCGAGTATAACTGATACTCGCGTTATTGCATGCATCTTAAAGCCCCTGTACACATGATACGACGCCAAGATTGCTATTTACACATTGGCTGACGGATCATTCTCCAATGGTGCTTAGACAAAGATGGACGTAGAAGCATTTGCAGCCACGGCTATTTATTTATACAGTGCGTTTAATTATTACGTGCACGTACATGTGTACTAAAGTAGATTGTGATGCATTCTAAATGTTGTCATTAATGATTGTTTTTTCTTTTTCATTTCGTTAATAGTGGCGTGGAGCCGTATGGCGGATAAAAGCTCCAAGCTTCATTAACCTGAAAAATAAATTAGGTAGCTTATTATTAATAATAGGAATTTTGGTTAAATAACCTACCCCAACTAACAAGTCTAGAAGATAACAATGTGGTACCTAGTAAAAATATGTTTTCAACTTTGTTAATTTTTAATTTTATAGAAATAAAAAAGAAACAACATAAAAATTAGTAAAAATATATATATTACTGTTCGATCTCCGCTGCCCTACGCCTTCGCCATCGTTATAGGAACTTGAGAACGTAAATGTAATTCACGCGCAACAGTACTATCTCCGCTGAAGGGCGACAACGAAATGAAAAAGGCGCCAACGTGTGAACGCTGTTGGCGGAGTGCGCCAAGATCCTTTGATGTGTGCACAAAAAGCCGACATTATTCGGTTGGCCGGCCAACGCCGGCGCCAAGTACACCAATTAAGCCAACATAGCGCCAAGTAGCTCTCTACACATTGGACCAATACGTTGGGCTAGCATGTTGGGCCAATGTGTACAGCAGGCATTGGCCTCACATTCGAAATTGGCTTTACTTTAAAATCTCAAATACTTCTGCGACAAGAATATCTATATGTCTATTAGGACTATGTGAATTGCTTATCAAAATCATGTTAGCCGTCCAAAGATTACAACCGACAAACGGAAATACATGGGGTATTTCCGTTTGTATATTTTTACATAAGCCAGACAAAAATCTACGAATACATTGTTTACATCTTGGTATCATAGTAATAACGATAAGCTCTTAATAAAACTTCGCTATTTTAAGTCACAGAAAAACACTTCAGTTTTATTCATTTTGCTTAAATAGGATAGCGAAATGTTAAAACTTTGGTTATAATGTTACATTAAAATGTGGGTTTCATTTTGGTGATCATTTACTGTTTTTATCTGTTATATGTCGCTTTATCTGGTGGTAAGTTAAACATAAGCCTTATAATATTAGTGTAACTAGTTGTAAATTGTCTCACACCGAATTTTGAGTCCGGCGGCCAACCTGAAAAGCGACAAGCCAACTGTGCAGTAAATATTATAGTGCACAAGTTTATTTTATTTTTTTATTTTTTATTTTTATTTTATTTATTTTGGATCTCCAACAAAGAATATACACAAACACACACATATTATAACAGACACACAAACACAGACATATTTTTGCGCAAATACAATTGAACACTTTATTCTGTGATATAGTGCGTTGGAAAGGCATATTCGACACGACCAGAGAGAGATTTGGTGAACAACCAATGGCTCAACGTGCTTCCCGAGGCACGAGGTGCAACGCTGCCAATTTTCTAACCCAGGGCTTCCATTGGATCATTAAATTAATTAAGTACTACTTACAGAACATGTAACGTAAAGAAAAACCCAACCCAACAAAGAGAATACATAACTCAAAATTGGCTTTAGCTGTTGAATATCGAATAAAAAATGTTTTAAGATGGTAAGACCACAGGTAGATACTACTGTAATAAAGCTTTTCACAGTGATACTTCTATACGAAGTAGAAAAATATGCTGATAATGACTTACTTTCTACTCAGTATTATCAACATCGCAGAGTACCTTGCAATGTTTCGTGGGTAACATCATTTTTATGACTATACTAAAAGATGCCCGCAGCTATGCATGCACACATATATTTTAATTTAAACCCTTCCCTTCGAGAGATTCCTTCTAAATGCACGCCTACGACACACAAAGAACACAATTCAACAGAAAGAATTGTACATATACATATAGATATACTGTATTTGTCATTAAATCGACTTACAAAACATTGAAAAAAGCCACAAAAATCACTCTTACTTTTGTACCTAAGCCGAATTGTACGACTCTACGGATACGGGAAGTTAAGTGTTCGTCACCGCCTGGTAACCGCTTAAACATCTTAGTGATTCATTGTGAAATTGCATACTCTGTCAATTCCATTTAACTAAATAATGGACTCCAAACGCCGATATGAAATTCTTCAATTCAACCGAGATTACCATACCATATTCTTTGATATAGAAAGAAAGAAGAACGAAAAGACAATCCGTGGGCACTGAGTAATTCATTTCAACTTAAAATCTATATAACTGAATGTACGAGTATTCTCTGTGTTTATTAAATTTAGAAGCAGTCCATAATATTCCTAGAGAAGTTTGAATAGTAGAAGGACAATTGAAACTTGTGTAAGTTGAGCACTATAAATAACTCAATTTGGAACTCACGTAACTTAATTATACTGGGGACAAACGAGACGACAAAACTGTATACAAATTAAAACTGCGTTAAATACTTTATATACCTTGTATCGTGTTGATGTCTCTTATTTAAACAAACCAGGCAGATCCACGACTCCAACCGACAATTTATAGATCTTTCAATTCTTAACTTGCATAATCTAGCCTTCCACGTGGCATGGCAAGATGACCACTTAAACCACAGTGCTATTTGTGCTGTCAAACTTCCAGGCACTGTATCCATCATCGATGGGAAGCGAAGGACTACTGTTGGCTCACTCAAACATATCGCTTTATTCCGTACGAAGGATAGAGATGCACATACATTATATATATGAGGTGCTACTGCTCTAGAATTTGAACAGTATCTAAGTCTCCCAACACTCATATGACACCACTACGTGTGCTTTCGTCTAGCACATAGAAATAGATTATACTATATGATCTGTGGTCTAGCACAAGCTAGACTAGGCTAGCTCTGTGATTTGAAGGGCTCTTCATCAATACCATGGCGCACTAAGATATGACTTCAACATTGAATTAAGAAAAAAAATATTACCTAGTCTTACAACTAATAGTAGGAGAGCTGGCATCAATTTTGGGTAGGTATTTGAGGCAAGCTGAAAACTTACCTCATACCTCTCCTATTATACCCCAATTCGGAACTGCAGACCTGGCTGGCGAGTAGCGGGGCTATAGAAAATTATGAAAAAAAAAAACATTTTATTTCCGAAAATGTATTTTAGGCAACGGGCAATTTTTAAACGTTGTAGTTTAATGTTTAAAGAATTAAATAAAAATAAGCCAGAAGATTTGGCTTTAACATTGCCAGGCGTTTTTTATATTGGGTTGCAAAATATTTTTGCATGCGCCTGGCATGAATAATTGATGCCAGCTCTCGGACCATAAATGGTTACCAATCGTGGTCAAATAAAGATAGTTTAGAAATTTGTATATACATAAATAGGGTGGTTTAAGTTGCACAATTAATATGCACTAATATTATTAATGCTGCAATACGTTTTTGCTGCGGAGCAATAGATCATTGGGATTTGTTTACTCAGTTTGTGAATAGGAGATTGACAATGACACACAAAGCCACGCTTAAAATGAATGAATACTTTAATAACTTTAGAACATGCAAAGAGCGCATCTACGCCACAAGAAAAATCTAGCATACATTTTGTCGTAGCTTGCAATATTATTAAAGTAAAGTAGGTGATGATTTACCTTTAATTTTTTTTTAGATTTTTATACCTTAGTGGAGATACTAACTGTAGTAGTAAGTAGACAGAGTATATCGAATTCAAATTCACCGCATCTTATATTATGTCAAATCTGGCTAGTCTACTAAGCGGACCAAAGGCTCTTATGAGAAAGGCAAACTAGGATAACGCTAGGACGATAGTCATATTTTCTTTTGTTTTGTTGCTTCGTGTGTAATATCTGCGATAGCTTAGTAGTTTACATTGCCATTGTATTGCTGTTATCAACTTCGGCTAAATGCATAAAACATTGGTTCGCATGGACCTCACACTCAATTCGAATCACTGTCCTACACCAAAATCTCTATTTGTCAAGCTATATTTCCAGGTCATGTATTTTAATTATCGCGATATTTCAATCGCTGTTTATTGAAAATATACTTAACAAATACTGACGAAAATATCAATACTGATAGTGACAGGATAATGAATCTGGGGGCACGGTAGTGCCCCCACCAAGTCGAGCAAAAAAAGCGGCACGGCCGTACCATCCTTTTCTCGAAGCCATTCAGGCCATTTTCGACCCCCTATAACTTCGTTGTGGATAAAACTAGAAGCCTGATTGTTTAGTAATCATGGAGGCATTGGATAAAGATGGTGTATTTCAAATTTCATTCAATTTGAACCAGTATTTTAAGAATTATAACGAGTCAAAATTCTTAATTTTGTCACTCACTGATCGATCATCAAAAGTCTAAGGCACTTCTAGCAAACATAGAAGCTTCAAATTTGGGAAACAATTAGTGTTTAGTGTATGAACCAAAGAAAAACTAAAATATTTTTAAATTTCTGTCCAGTTTTCGAGATACATTAACTGCATAAATAACTTTGTAATCCCATTTAAATATAATGGATTACAAAATTACATTTGCATTTAGAGCTTTAATTAAGAAAATTCGTTGTTGGTGTACAAGAAGTATAAGGTACCGGAAAGGACAATTGTAAGACTATCTACAAAAAGAAATGAGATCCCATAAAAACATTACTTGTCAAAAATACCAAGTCTCGCGACTGTAAAAAGTTGTGAGATCCATGTAATACCAAGTCGGTTAATTAAAAATCTTTAATGTTTTAAATAAATATATTGACTTGGCAATCGCATTAAACAATCTAATTTATATACGTATTACTTATGAGAAATATTGTGTTTATCTGCGGTGGCCGAGTCAATCTAATTATTTAAAACATTAAAGATTTTTAATTAACCGACTTGGTATTACATGGATCTCACAACTTTTTACGGTCGCGAGACTTGGTATTTTTGACAAGTATTGTTTTTATGGGATAAAATATACACCAATATTTTTTAATTAGTACAAAAACTTTAAGGACAAATTAGCAAGGATATTATTATCATATATGTGACGTAAGAATGTCATAATATCAATAAAGAGCAAAGTTATTATCATTTGTTTATTGTAGAAAATCTCACTTAAATCATAGTCATATTTTACAATCCATTCACTAATTCATTGATAATATTCCATCCTGCTTATTCGCATTTTCTCTGTCGCACTTATGATGTAGGTAGCCATAGAAAATAAAATGAAGAAAAATTATGAATGTATATATAATAATTCATTCGGGCTTAGGACCGGTAAAATTTATCCTTTAACAAGTAATTAAATACGGAGGTATGTAATTAGAAAGCAAACAAATATCAAAATAAAAGATGGTGTTCTGGACTAAAAGAAAATAGTAATTTTGGCGTATTTATGAAGTTAGAATCATCTGCTATTTACAAATTATTTTATCATCATCATGTCAGCCTAGAGACGTCCACTGTTGGACATAGGCCTTCCTCAAGGTGTGTGAAGAACACAGACCGATTTTGAGCCGCCCGCATCAAATTATTATTTACTTAAGTACGTATTATTTACTAAACTTACAAGTATTTCCATTGTCCTTCGAAATGTCCACCACCGTTGTCAAAAGCATCCAATATGCACTGTTTTAATTGTTTGACACTGACCCGGTCACTTTTGTACACTCACAATACGATGTCCATGGGTACACAGCTACACTCGCGATTTATCCATTTAAAAAGTACGCACGAAGCATAGCTACATACTCCCGTGATATGAACTGATATGATAGGCCATCGCGTCGGGCAAACGTAGACGAACAATTGACTTTTGCAACGAAATTAGATACGCTCACTTGCGCTAGCAATTTAGTACTGCTCGTCGCATCGTCGGAGCGTGGCGCAGGCGCAGAGGGGCGGAGGGGGGGGGGCGAATTTACAATGGTTCATTTTACTATGATAGTACACGGGTCGGTCATAGTATTAGTATTGCATTTACCAATTATCACGCATTTTTGTGGACAGTTTTGAGACAGTTTTGGGACTTAGTGTTTTTATTTTTCAACTACATAAATATGATCAGTTAAAGATACTTAGTGCCTTTTAAATTTTTTGTACTAATTAAAAAATAGCGGTGTATACTATTTGACATATTCGTTGAATCCAATATATAATCTATAAGAATAATAAATATTAAACAACAAATATTTGATACAATTAGGTGCAGCCCTGTGTGATGTGTGATGGGCACGGGACTCTTCCCTCTATGAGGAGGTTTTAGCCGTAGGCCACCACGCTGGCCACATAATGGTTCGCGAACTTCATATCATGTCTTTCGACAACTTTAAGGAGAACTCTCAGATATGCAGGTTGCCTCACGTCTTTCCTTTAGCATTAAGCATGCGATCAAATTAATACGCACTTAGCACAATTACCATATAAAAAGATAACTATAGGTGACTATGGCCCATGATTTCAGACTTTCTGATTTTATTGATGAAGACTATTGCAATGGGTTATCCTGTAATGACAGTTGTTTATAAGAATGCGATAAATAAATTAATTAATTACCCAGATCTTGGCACAGGACAGCAACATATTAATGCCTTACTCGTAATTAGAAGAAGGTCATGCTTATGGTAGTGGATCAAGAAGACAGACAGACAAAAAGCATAACACGGTAGAAAATACAAGAATAGAACACCGTCGACGTTCGAATTTGGTTACTTTACACTTTTTTTATTCTTACTTGGTTGATATTTCTTTACCAAAAAGACCATTAAAAATAACTTTTACACTTATGGGATACTTTTTAAACAGTACCTACATAGATATCACAGCCGCAGGTTAAATTGATTATTTTAAAATCATAATTCTCTGTCAACAGAAACTAAATAGTTATAGGTTTACAAAATCTTTTATTCTATCTTTTAATTGCGTGGACGTAGAGAGTTGATTATAAAGCACCACATTGTACAGATAAGACACAGAAAGTCATTAAAGTGATCGTATAAACGTTTCTGGAAATGTGCGTGGTACGGCAATAGGCTCGCACCCTATTACGTGGGACTAAAATAAATCTGGCGAAAAGTGGGTATAGCAATATACCTCTGCCTACCTCTTCGGGGATATAGGCGTGAGACTATGTATTTATGTATGTATTAACGTTTCGTTTAACTTTTAGATATGCAACCCTAAATATAACTATGAACCATTAATATAATTTCACTCAGTTATCTATAGGAAAGAGCAAAAAACATTTCCCTAAGCCTACTGAATTTACTAAATCACATTATTTTGTACCGGCACTAGAATCGAAAATTATGTTCTGAATATAACCACTATTAAGGGCAATTACCTGAAAGACGTCGCTTCAATTATAAGGTAATGAAGTTTCATTACCAGTTCAATCATAGTTGCCGGCCGGATAATCCAATTCGCGACACTCACTTTGTGAATTCAATTTACCGAATATCCAAGGTAGGCCTACGTGTTTTATCAACTTGCGACCTTATTCCAATGGCATTACATACTTCGATATTTACATGTATGTTCGCTCCTAAGCTCGCGTTGACATAGTAGTACCTATCTAATATGGATTTCAAGCGTCGAACAACTGTGAGAAGGATATGAGCCGAGTTCCAACTCCGTGAAACCAATTGCATATTTGCATTTTATTAAAATTTAAAATGTGGAACTGTTCCACATTTTACTGATTCAATGATATGTAAACGCAAGACAATTTAATACAGACTGATTTAATTTCAGTCCGCGTTGTGTGTGATTTTCTTTGTGTGAAATAATGTTCAGGCACTAGAGTATAGCAGCGTGGGCTATAAATTCTGTTGGTATTCCGCTACTGTTCCAGTAATCAGTTGTTTCGTAATACGCTTTGCATAATTTCCTACGAAATTGGTATGAAATAATGTTAAATAACCATAATAAGTAATTGAGATATATTCCTACTGATATATATCAGTATATATACGCATATGCCTACGCATATGCGTAAAATGTTGTTTACTCGTTAAACTCTGTAAAAATAACACAAAAAAATATTTTGAAATTAAATACATAGGTGGAAATGACAGACAGATAAAATTAATGACAATCTAATGGTTAAATCATGTGTTTTATGAGCACTAATACCTACAGCCAATGTCGCACTTGCATTTTATGCATTTTAAACGCACCTAAGTAGGTACATTGTTACAAAAATACTTAGTAAAAACACAGCAACATTTCTACATAGTCCAAATAAAGAACTAAGTTGAGCATCAAATATGAGCATGTCGACGCTTGAAAGGCAATCATAACTAAGCAACATAAATGCGTAAAATGAGTTATATATACCATTCGAACCGCCTGATTTTTCTGCGTCGTTTGGTCTAGGTCCCATCGTTCTACGACGACTTTTGTTGTCGCTTAGATATTGTGAAATTTTGATCAAATCTACATTTCGTGCTTACTAAACGACCAAAAAGAAGTGATTTTAAGAATTATCAGCAGTTACGACATTCTTACAATTAGAAATACGAACTTAGTCAGTTTTACATGTTTTGATTTTTTAGATTTTTGGATTTATGTATTTTTACTTGTTATGAAATTTACCTTTAAAACCATTTAGTAGATTTCATCTACACAAAGCAAATGTAATTTGTGTGGTTAGATATTTTAACTTGTTATTATATTCTATGATAGTGTCATTTGTATAAGATAACCTGAAATAAAGTGGAAGAATATTAGAGTTTAGATATTTTTACTTGTGTAACATAATACTGATTTTATATCCTTGGATATTTTTACTTGATAACGACTAATATTAGTGATGTCGGTTAGATAGTCTTACTTGATTTATTAAATGGCTGAAAATGGCGCGTAGATAAATTTACCCGTGCGCAAAATTTTGTTTCTCGTCGCTAAGGAACTGCACGAATTTAAAAAACATAGTGTAGTTATGCGCGATACGTCATTTGAATCGTCTATACGGGTTCTCATTCAGGCGCCCGGCGTCGCTTAGACCTCTAAGCGACGCCCCGGCGCCGGGCGCTGAGTGTTAGCTATATTGCATTCATCGTTACAGGAGTATAAAAATATAACAACATAACATAACTTCACGACTTTTATCCCCGAAGGGGTAGGCAGAGGTGTATTACACACCCCACCCAGTTTCGGTTCCAATGTAATAGTGGGCGAGCCTATTGCTATCTACCGGACACATAATTAAGCGAGCGATAATTAACATTTTTAATACACACATAACTTCGAAAAGTCAGAGGTGTGTGCCCGAGGAACCTGGGGATCGAACCCGAAACTATCATCTCGGTAGTCCGTTACGTACACCACTGGGCAATCGCCGCTGCTGTAAAAATATAGACACCATTCAAATAAACTTTCTCTTGACAGGACACACTTACATGCCTGTAGATACAGTGCATACTATTATTGAAAACAGATTGAAGAATACTACTGTTTACGCACCATCACAGAAGGTACCTATTCATCCGCGACTTGAAAGCACCCAGATTGTACTCATAGGGAAACACAGACAGACAGGCAAGGAGTTCCATACCTTTGCAGTACGCACAATAAATGAGGAAGCAAAGCGTTTCGTGCGTATGGATAGGATGTCAACCATATAACGGTGACGATGATTAGCTTGTCTGGTCGTCCGATGGTAAAAAGGGGATGAAGGAATCAGGTTATGTAGTTCCTCTGCACACTCTCCGAAATGTAACCTATAAAAATCCGACAGACTGGCAACACTGCAGCGATGCTCCAGGCTTTGGAGTTTTGTCAATTGGTCATCGCCAATGAGTCTTCTAGCTTTCCTCTCAATAGAATCCAAAGTCCCTAGCTGGTATTTAGCTGAACCATCCCAAAGGTGAGAACAGTACTCCATGCAGGATCGGACTTGTGCTTTGTAAAGATTAAGCAACTGATCCGGCGTAAAGTACCGTCTCACTTGTTCAGGACACCTGACGTCCTGCCAGCCAGTTCGGCTTTTGACTCTATATAAGGACCAAAATTTAAATTAGAGGTCAACGTGATGCCAAGGAGTTCCAAGCGATCGGTGATCTGCACAGGTACATTTCGGAAAGTTGGAGACCGCCCCCCAGTCAGAGACCGCCTTCAAAGTCCAGTTCAAAAGCACAATCATGCCTTCCCTGAGTGACTGTATGTCTGCTACAATGGCCCGAGCATTGGACATATATCTCTCTACAACCGTGCTGTCATCTGCATATCCGAAGATGCCAGGTTTCAATAGATCGTTGATGTGAAGCATGAAAAGTGTTGCAGAGAGAACTGATCCCTGTGGGACTCCGGCGTTAACCACCATTCGGTCTGACGAACAACCGTCGACGACTACCCGAATGGACCGACCCTCAGAAAATCTGATATCCAAGCGCACAAGTCAGGGGGAAGGCCAAATGCTGGAAGCTTGCCGATGAGACTATCATGCCAGACGTTATCAAAAGCTTTCGAGACATCAAGTCAAACAGCTAGTGCTTCACCGTGTCTCTCGATGGCCTCACCCCATAGATGCGTGGCATACACTGGAAGATCTCCTGTCGACCGATTTCGCCGAAACCCGTACTGTCGTTCGCTGAGAAGGCTATTCGATTCTAGGTATGCCAGGAGTCTATTATTCAGTAGGTACACGTTCCATGCTCTTACAGAGTATGGTAGTGACTGAAATGGGTCTGTAGTTGTTTGGGTTAGCTCGGCTACCCTGGGCACTGGTTGTACATTGGCAAGCTTCCAAGATCTTGGCACTATGCCAGTTGCCAGAGAAAGGCGAGTACGGGAGAAAATGTATGTTGATTGTTTCTAAAGACTGATTATGTTGTGAAAAGAATGTAAGTGTTGCAATTATAGCGATATTAATAATTGGGATATTAAATATGTCCACACTTTGCACAGCGGGTTAAACTTGGTGTTATTTTTTAAGAATGTTATTTGGTTTGTTTACTATTTTTAATAGTTATATAGGTAAGTACCTATGTTTTTATGATTATGACGATTTGTGAAAAACAAATGTTCATTTCATTAAAAATATTATTGATCTCAGACTAACCGTTATGTTATAAATAGATTCCTTGTTAATTGTATTGATTCCTTGTTGATTATATGGCCGGCACTGCGTAGCACATTTGTTTAATTTTCAATAGAAATATATTCAGTAAGTTGCTTTTATTTATTTGCATGGTAATAATGTGCATGGTGATAATTAGCTATACAGTTCTTGGCTAAATGTCAGTTACGAAGGAAGTTTTAGGGTAATATTAATTACTAAGATAAAATTGCCGCAATCTTAAAAATTGTTAAATGGTAATTAGATAAATTTACTTGATTTAGTTTAAATTTTCAGATCTTTTTAGATCAATATACCCGTACCAAAATTATAAACTAAGTAAGTTAACCTATATTTACCTGTTACTAAACACAATACAGTGATGATATAGACAATTTTACCTGTTTATCAAATCAGGTCGATTTTGTCTAACCGACAGAAACTCTTGTTTATAAAGACGTCAAGTGTCTTACTTTGACAACATGGATAGGTAGCTAAAAAAAAATATTTCCAAGTGTGTTAACATCATTTTAATCGGACAAATAGAATTTTTTTTATTACTTTTTTTCACAATATCTTAACTTCAAATCTCTCTCCTGTAAAGTTTGCTCAATGTCGCTTAGTTAAGATTGCCTTTCAAGCGTCGATGTGGTTTTTATAGTATAAGGCAAAAGACATAGGTAGTAATCCTGTTCTCTTAAAATCTTTCTATTGACTCGTAATGTGTCCATTTTAATGATAGTATTTGAATGGTTATTGTACTGGTTTGCTAAATAAATATGAAAATAAAACTACAACAGCCTAAAATTTCTAACACAGACAGCAACTGCAATTAGTTTAATACGAATAAAATAAAACCGTGATATGATATATTACATGAAAACTAATCTCAGTGTGTTTCAAATCAAAACTTTTTCCGCTAACACAACATTGCTGCAAGCAACGAAAATTAGTTGAAAATATTCACCTAGCTCGACGCATGCATTGTCCGCGGGAGCTTAGCGTTTGCACATCTAATCTCGAGGGATCTCTGATTGCTACAAAATATTGCCAGGACGCAGCACACTGTAAACTAAATTTAGAACTTTATTCGCACGCTTTAGTCGACTTGCGGTGGCTGGACTTAAATCGAATAAATGTCAAATGTGGTGAAACCCGCACTGCCTAGGAATGCTCCACAGCCCGAGGAAATAGGAAACACTAAATTTCCACCGCTATTTGTTTAAGTACTTGTCCAACGCAACTATTCCGAACAGTTTGCAAAACGCTTATCGTATTTATGGGACTTAAATAATGCTGGGATGTCTGATATTTAGCTATCACATCTATTTCATTAATCGCATGTCACAACTAACACCTGATTTCACTTTTAGTTAATAAAAGTTCTTACTAAATTTGTAAATGTAAAAATTCCAAGAAAACAATGACTAAATAATATAATTATAAAAAATATCAGAATATTAGTCATTGATTTGTATTTTTAAGCACGACTAAAGTAAAAATAATTCATGCGGTAAGACTACCGCAGTCAACTTTCGTAAAAATGTCAGGTTTATACATACGACGCAAATACTTTTTTTTATAAAAAAGGAAAGGAGTTCTTTTCGACCAATAGTCCTGATATTTTATTTTTTGTGGATCAGGCAAGATTCTGTCATGAACCTACATAAGTCTGAAGCGGTGAGGCAGTTGCGGAACACGGTTTGAAGTGTCATGAAAAATATTTCTGCCTTGATAATGTTAGTACTTCTGCAATCTTTTAAAATTCGCTTTCTTATTAACGGTGAAGAAAAATATCGTTGGTAAACCTGCATGGCTAAGAGTTCTCTATTGGCGGTGATATACCTGAGCATTCACTTGAAACAGAACAGCGAGCATTCGCCGTTTTTTTGTTTTGTCGAACCTAAAAACGAGCAGAGCCTTACATTGCTACGAAGATTTTCATGATATTTACTGCGAACACACTAATCAATAGAATATAGAAAAATATAGAAGCCACACTACAACAGCAGTTTTTCCAATATATTTATTTCAGTTTGATATATCTCTCATCTCTTTCTAATGTTAGCGACGAAAATTCGAAACGTCATTTGTTTATGTATCCTGTATACATAAACAAATGCCGTTTATAATTTTCGTATGTTGTCACTATTTTTATTGGATTAATGATGGGTTTACTCATAATGAATATCGAGATATAAAATTATCATGGAACTAAAGAACACAGCTAGCACAGGCTACGATGAAATAAGCACAAAGATTGTAAAATGTGTATCAACATTAATTGCTCCTGTATTAAGCTATTTAATGAATAACTGCATCATAGATGGCATCTATCCTGAAAAACTAAAAGTGTCCGTTATTAAACCCGTCTTCAAAAAAGGTGATAAGGAAAGCATGGCATGCTATAGACCTATTGCTTTAGTACCAGTGTTTTCGAAGATTTTGGAGAAAGTAATATGCAATAACTTAAATAATTTCTTTGAAGATAAAGGGTTGTTTACAGAAAATCAGAAAGGTTTCAGGAGAAATAAGTCTATAGATGTTGCTATTTTTTATTTTCTTCGGCTTATAATGTGTAGTATAGATAAATGCTTACCTGTTCAAGCTTTATACATGGATATGACGAGGGCTTTTGACTATGTAGACTTTAAAATCCTGATAGACAAACTTTACGCATATGGTGTTCGAGGCAATGTATATGATCTGATTAAGTCATATCTAACAAATCGCCAACAAATAACTGTTACCAATAAACTGTGTAGTACGTCCAAAACTGTAATTACCTATAAATCAAAGTTAAGAAATGTAAAGTACGGGGTGCCACAAGGCAGTACATTGAGCCCTTTGCTATTTTATGTTTGCAGATGACAGCACAGTTGTTTTTAATAATGATAACTTAGACACAATTGAGATGGCGATAAACTCTTATCTTAAATCTCTTATAACATGCTTAGAAAAACAAAATTTGAAAATGTATTTAGATAAGACGACAATTATGAATTTTGGACAAAAAGTGAATCGGAATCTAAATTTAGATATAAGATATAATGACATTAAAATTAATGAAACGGACAGAACTAAATTTCTTGGACTACATGTAGAAAATAATCTAAAATGGACAACACAGATTGATAAAGTTTGTAATAAATTGAATCAGTATGCCTACGCACTATACATGTTAAACAAAACTGCTAGTCAAGCGACTGTCATTACAGCTTATCATGGGTTTGTAGCATCCACACTAAGGTACGGCATAGTATTTTGGGGAAACGCAACTGGTAGGGAGTTAGTATTTCTAGCGCAAAAGCGTTGTAATAGAGCTATTTGTAATTTACGCTCAACAGACACTTGTAAGCCTCATTTTAAAAAATTAAGATTATTGGCGTTTCCGTCCATTTACATATTAGAGACTGCAATGTTTGTAAAACGTAATTGGGCAAAATTCTCAGCAGTAAGTAGTGGACGTCGACTTGGTCAACTTCACTTGGCCCCTGCTAAAACTGCATTATTCTATAAAAGTGTGTTTGCCATGGCACCTAAAGTATATAATACATTACCTAAATATATAAGCTCAATTGAAAATATTACAACATTTAGGAATAAATTGGAATCAATGCTACTTGAAAAAGCATATTATTCTGTAAAAGAATACTTTAATGACAAAAATATGATGTAAGATATAATGACATTACTGTATCATGTATAAGTACCTATATTTAATAATTATTTCTATGAACTTTTGACATCTATTGATTTTATTGATAATTATTATTGACATTAGTATTATTTAATTTTATTTTGACAATCCATTTAATTATTATGACACCTATTGACTTTAGTGATAATTACTAATGAAATAAGTATTATTTAATTCTATTTTGGCATTTAATTATTATACTTATATTAACTTAATTTCTCATTTTATTAATCGTAGAAACTAGAAAATAATTGTATTAATTTAATTTAATTATATTGCTTTAATTTGTACACCATATATATGGTAAAACATACTGGACCTGTCAATACTCAAATAAGGTCTATAATTGTACCTGTGTTTAATAAATAAATGATGATTATGATTATTATTATGAGAGAATATCGATAATGTTTAAAATAAATCCTCAGATCTGGTCTACTCAGAATTAATTTCAATAGAATGTTGATAAATCCTCTATATCGATAAATAAATTTGAACGTAGGTACAGACACTTGTCTAATTTATTAATCCTGTGTAAATTAAGATCTGCATTTTATTATTTTATGTAACAAATAAGCAAATTGTGCTTATAGCTGATTTTGTTTGGAAGATTTTAGAAGAACATTTGATGATCTTCGCGTAGCAAGCGATAACTATCTCATTTGCATACTTATCTTTCTCTTACATTAGATAAAAACCATAAGCCAAAGTGAAGTAAATATATTAACCGTCATTGTAGCGCGGTTTTTATGCATTTTGTATATTCTAAGGCTCACCAGAATATTCGTCAGAATGCTCGCTAAAACACACTCATTTGTTTTTTTATTTTGTAACATTCGCACGAATGCTCATTACATGTGAATGCTCAAGTGTATCAGCGCCATTAAATATTAACTGTAATGTAAAGGAAATTTGCCGTAGCTAGTAGCTTATTCATCAGAAGAGCACATAGGCTACCTTTTGTAATCCATTAAATGTGGTTTGGACGCGAGGATGTCACATAACTTCGTATTATAAATATTTTTGCCGTTAATAGTGGAACGCAACAGCACTAATAGTACGACGGTAATTTCTATTAGAATTTCAGGCTTTCTAACTGAGTAATATCTGAATAACACAGTTCCAATTGACGCACAAAATTCCGGTATATCTTCTGATCACTGTGGATATTAATGAATATTTGTGTATCGTATGTGCTTTTAAGATTTCTAGGTAACAATGTTACATAGTAATATTTATAAATCCATGCATGCGAATGACTAAACATTATTCCGCGAGCTTTTTGTTAAACATCTGATATTGCCAGCCATTTGTACACGATTGGAATAAATCCGACAATAAAACAAACAATACGTCGTGGTTGGATGAATGTGGTACGAAATAACAATAATTATGTACACTTTCAATCACCATACGAATTTTAATTCGAGTCTACGGAACCCTACATTATACATGGCTCGAAATGCACCTGGCCGGTTTTCTTAGTAAAAAGTTTAACAATTTGACGTAGGATAAGTATGTATTGTCTTTCGAGATACATACCACGTACTTTTGTTTCGAGTATCACGTATTTCGGTATTGTTTCAAGCGCCATGATCACGGATGTACCGAGGTTATTGCGGGTGAGAGCGTATGAAAGACCAGCTCATTCAAATAAACATACCCAGCAAGTTAAATGCATAAGTTACGTGGCAAGCTATAAAATTATATGAGGTGCTCGTAATTCAGTATTATGATAGTGATCGTAATGATAACAAATATTAAGTACCACGGACCGCGATAAGCCTTTTGATAGTTAGGAATGGTTTATGACCTCGACGGTGAATGGTTTATGACCTCGACGGTGGAAATCGATGCCTTAAAAGGTAAAGGTGTTCATGACTCAATAGTACCTACCTACCCTTCTTAGATAATACATTTTATTCTCTTGGCTTATTCTTTGTGTGGAAAAACATAAAGAGAACTTAAAATATCCGGTGACTATTATTCGGCTTATCGTTAGGTATTGTATTGTGTGTGAGTTGTATGGTGGACAGGTAAAACGATCGCTGCGTACAGCGTAGCAGAAATTTATCCTGATTTTGAATACTGTCGTATAAACAATTTGTATATTTTTAGTAATAATAAAATCCACCTTGCTTTTATTTTCAACTATAACAGACAGAGATTGAGAAATCTCTTAGATATTATGTCTGGAAAAAAGATATTGAAAGTAGGTTCCATCACATCTCTGACAAATAATATAGTGAGTTGTTGATTAATTGTCCATGCTTTTTAAGTTTTGTCGTTTTAAGAAAAAACACAACTAAGACATTATTATTAAAAAACTAAAAAATAAATAAATAACCTTATAAAATATATAACCTTGTACTTTTTATTGTTTTTGAAAGTATTCACTACCTAGCTTAATACACTTTTCCATTTGCTCAAACCAGTTATTATAACATTTATTCCACTCTAAAGTGGGAGTGTTCAAAATGGCTGTGTTGAAAGCGTCGACTGCTTCTTCACCGGACTGGATCCTTTGACCACACAGACTTTTTTTAATTTTAGGACATGTAAATAAATAGGATGATGGACTGTAATCTGTGTGGAGGATGGTCAAGAATTTCTACTTTTCCTGCTTCAAATACTCAATCGTTTGACGAGCGCTGTGTGAGCTTGCGTGGTCGTGGTGCAGGATGATGCGTCGCTTTGAGTTAGATTTTTGAAGTTCGGCGATGACTCGTGGTAAACAAACTGTGGTATACCACACTGCGTTAACCGTTCTACGATCTTCAAGTGCAATAATCGCAACATGGCTGATTTTTCCAACGAACGTTGCCACCATCTTATTTGAAGTGCTTCGAGAACGAACAACTTTAGTCGGCTTTGGGCTCGTCTTGAAAGACCTAGATTGTAGATTGTTGTTTGGAATCAGGATCGTAGGCATAGATCCAAAATTCGTCACCACTGATGATGTCGTAGACGTGATTTGACTCTCCTCGGTTGAATCTTGGCAGAGTTTTCTTATACCATCTGTCACGGGCCGCCTTGTGATTGTCGGAAAGCAGATGCTGTATCCAACGACAAACTAGCTTTCTCACACTAAGCGCTTCATGTAAGCTCTTCTGTATGGTTGTCCCTGAGATGCCTAATAGAGCCTCTCTCTCTCGGTATGTTACATGACGATCTTCGAGAATTAGTTGTCTCACAGCAATTATGTTATCTTCAATGAAGGTGATTTTGGGCGTCCTTCGCGAGATTTGTCACTGACACTAGTATGGACATGCTGGAATTCTAAATACCAGCGTTCGACAGTCGGCAGATATGGCGCTTCGTCACTTAAGTCAGAAGTTAGGTCTTCAAAACACTGAAGCCGTGTCAGGCCTCTTCTAAAGTTGTAAAAAATTATTGCATGAACATTTTCCTTAGAAAGATTCACTTTCGTACGTAATCTGACAGATACCAATCTACGCTGTGACTAAACAATAGCATTAATCCTAATACTTTCAATTGTTTTGAGATTCAAAACTTAAACACATTTGAATATAGAACAGTTCCAAATTTAAAATTGTCGGGAAATATGGAAACAACAGAACTTAAAAGGCACGCCTAGTATTTCGTCAGAGGTCATCTTTTTGCACTAATACATTTCCAACAACCAATAAATTATTTTATTATATTTTTATACGCGATTTATTAACCGCGTTCATATGACAAAATAGCTTTCAAAATATCCTAGCACTGGTCATAATCATATTTAAGGCTCCTTTGTATATTTTTTCTTTTTTTTTTATTACTGATAGGCTAGCGTTTGACCATGATCTCACCTGATGTTAAGCGATGACATGGTCTATACGAATGGTCAGCCTGTACCGAAGAAATGCAGCCGCGCCGACCCTAATAATTTTAGACCCATTTCAGTAATTTCCATACTCTGTAAGAGTATCGAACGTGTATTGAATAATAGGCTTCTGACATACCTAGAAACTAACAGTCTTCTCAGTGACCGACAATGCGGCTTTCGCCGGAATCGGTCCACTGGAGACCTTCTAGTGTATGCCACACACATGTGGGGCGAGGCCATCGAAAGATACGGCGAAGCACTTGCTGTTTCGCTCGATATCTCAAAGGCCTTTGACAGGGTCTGGCACGATGGTCTGGCAAAATTACTGAAATGGGTCTAAAATTATTAGGGTCGGCGCGGCTGCCTTTCTTCGGTACAGGCTGAACATTCGTATAGACCATATCATCGCTTAACATCAGGTGAGATCATGGTCAAACGCTAGCCTATCAGTAATAAAAAAAAAGAAAAAAATATACAAAGGAGCCTTAAATATGATTATGACCAGTGCTAGGATATTTTGAAAGCTATTTTGTCATATGAACGCGATTAATAAATCGCGTAAAAAATATAATAAAATAATTTATTGGTTGTTGGAAATGTATTAGTGCAAAAAGATGACCTCTGACGAAATACTAGGCGTGCCTTTTAAGTTCTGTTGTTTCCATATTTCCCGACAATTTTAAATTTGGAACTGTTCTATATTCAAATGTGTTTAAGTTTTGAATCTCAAAACAATTGAAAGTATTAGGATTAACTCCTTGTATGCCGGAACGCAGATCTACGCGAGACACAATAGCTTTTTAATTGTGTCTGGCATTCCGGCATACAAGAGGTTAATGCTATTGTTTAGTCACAGCGTAGATTGGAATCTGTCAGATTACGTACGAAAGTGAATCTTTCTAAGGAAAATGTTCGTGCAATAATTTTTTACAACTTTAGAAGAGGCCTGACACGGCTTCAGTGTTTTGAAGACCTAACTTCTGAGTTAAGTGACGAAGCGCCATGTCTGCCGACTGTCGAACGCTGGTATTTAGAATTCCAGCATGTCCATACTAGTGTCAGTGACAAATCTCGCGAAGGACGCCCAAAATCACCTTCACTGAAGATAACATAATTGCTGTGAGACAACTAATTCTCGAAGGTCGTCATGTAACATACAGTGAGAGATGGTATAAGAAAACTCTGCCAAGATTCAACCGAGGAGAGTCAAATCACGTCTACGGCATCATCAGTGGTGACGAATTTTGGATCTATGCCTACGATCCTGATTCCAAACAACAATCTACAATCTAGGTCTTTCAAGACGAGCCCAAAGCCGACTAAAGTTGTTCGTTCTCGAAGCACTTCAAATAAGATGGTGGCAACGTTCGTTGGAAAAATCAGCCATGTTGCGATTATTGCACTTGAAGATCGTAGAACGGTTAACGCAGTGTGGTATACCACAGTTTGTTTACCACGAGTCATCGCCGAACTTCGAAAATCTAACTCAAAGCGACGCATCATCCTGCACCACGACCACGCAAGCTCACACAGCGCTCGTCAAACGATTGAGTATTTGAAGCAGGAAAAGTAGAAATTCTTGACCATCCTCCACACAGATTACAGTCCATCGTCCTATTTATTTACATGTCCTAAAATTAAAAAAAGTCTGTGTGGTCAAAGGATCCAGTCCGGTGAAGAAGCAGTCGACGCTTTCAACACAGCCATTTTGAACACCCCCACTTTAGAGTGGAATAAATGTTATAATAACTGGTTTGAGCAAATGGAAAAGTGTATTAAGCTAGGTAGTGAATACTTTCAAAAACAATAAAAAGTATGAGGTTATATATTTTATAAGGTTATTTATTTATTTTTTAGTTTTTTAATAATAATGTTTTAGTTGTGTTTTTTCTTAAAACGACAAAACTTAAAAGGCATGGACAATTAATCAACAACTCACTATATTATTTGTCAGAGATGTGATGGAACCTACTTTCAATATCTTTTTTCCAGACATAATATCTAAGAGATTTCTCAATCTCTGTCTATTATAGTTTAAAATAAAAGCAAGGTGTATTTTATTATTACTTAAAATATACAAATTGTTTACACGACAGTATTCAAAATCAGGATAAATTTCTGCTACGCTGTTCGCAGCGATCGTTTTACCTGTCCACCATACAACTCACACACAATACAATACCTAACGATAAGCCGAATAATAGTCACCGGATATTTTAAGTTCTCTTTATGTTTTTCCACACAAAGAATAAGCCAAGCGAATAAAATGTATTATCTAAGAAGGGTAGGTAGGTACTATTGAGTCATGAACACCTTTACCTTTTAAGGCATCGATTTCCACCGTCGAGGTCATAAACCATTCACCGTCGAGGTCATAAACCATTCCTAACTATCAAAAGGCTTATCGCGGTCCGTGGTACTTAATATTTGTTATCATTACGATCACTATCATAATACTGAATTACGAGCACCTCATATAATTTTATAGCTTGCCACGTAACTTATGCATTTAACTTGCTGGGTATGTTTATTTGAATGAGCTGGTCTTTCATACGCTCTCACCCGCAATAACCTCGGTACATCCGTGATCATGGCGCTTGAAACAATACCGAAATACGTGATACTCGAAACAAAAGTACGTGGTATGTATCTCGAAAGACAATACATACTTATCCTACGTCAAATTGTTAAACTTTGTACTAAGAAAACCGGCCAGGGGCATTTCGAGCCATGTATAATGTAGGGTTCCGTAGACTCGAATTAAAATTCGTATGGTGATTGAAAGTGTACATAATTATTGTTATTTCGTACCACATTCATCCAACCACGACGTATTGTTTGTTTTATTGTCGGATTTATTCCAATAGTGTACAAATGGCTGGCAATATCAGATGTTTAACAAAAAGCTCGCGGAATAATCTATCTATTTCGTGATCAAAGATGGCGGATGGGAAATCAAAGATTGCGGATGGGAAAGTTTAAAAAAATCAATATGATTATCGTCTCCGATGTTTTAAGGGATGGCAAATCCAAATACACCATCTATTTCGTGATCAAAGATGGCGGATGAAAAAATATTTAAAGTCAATATGGGTATCGTCTCTGATGATTTAAGGGATGGTGAATCCAAATACAACATTTATTTCGTGATCAAAGATGGCGGATAGGAAATCAAAGATGGCGGACGGGATTTCTTTTTAAAGTCGATATGGGTATCGTCTCCGATGTTTTAAGCTATGAGGAATGCAAATACAACATGTATTTCGTGATCAAAGATGGCAAATGGGCAATCGAAGATGGCGGATGGAAAATCAAAGGTGGCGGATGGGAAAATTCTATTAAATCAATATGGGTATCGGCTCCGCCGTTATAACGGATGTGGCATTCGTATATAACATCTGTTTTGTGATCAAATATGGCAGATGGAGAATCAATATATTATTATATTGAAATTTCCCATCCGCCATCTTTGATTACCCATCCGCCGTCTTTAGAAAGGTACTTTAAAAAGGCGATACGGAGTTCGCCGGGTCAGCCGACCTGATCGGAGGTCCCGGGTTCGATTCCCGGGTCAGGCAAAAGTGTTACTGGGTTTATCCAAATTCACAGTAGCAGCACGGAGTCTGGTGATGTGCCCGGTAACGGCAATAGGCTCGCCCCCTATTACGTGGGACCTAATAATTCATGGCGAAATGTGGGTGTAATATTACAGTGTACTCTGCCTACCCCTTCGGGGATACAGGCGTAAGTCTATAAAAAAATAATTACGCGATATAGATCCGTCACATAAGTACACAAGCCGCGAAAGTTTAAAAATATATTTAATTTCACTCATATACAAACAGCATCTGTTTCAAAGGTATGATTGCCCATTAAATGAGCTTAATAAGCACACGTGCAGTACGTGTTTACGTGAATATAAATCATGTCAAATAAACCATTAGGGCAATTTATATGAGAGCAGTCGCGCATTGTAAACTGTAATATTCCACACGCACAGCAGTTTGTAGCCTAAATGAAAAATATAACTTTTCACAACAACCTTATGAGATTTCTGCAGACCTTGAGTTCTCCGCATTTTTTTATATAATTTATGGAAGGTTCTTTTATGTCTCTTTTTACTCGTAAAACATACAATGCATATTTTTGGACACGCTTATACTGTATCCTTGGACCTTTCAGACGCAAATACACAGATATTGGCCGCTGGCGTTAGGATTTTGCTAACCTGTATCTCGTACAAAATATAAGGAAGCAACATGATATAGCATACTAGCGTTGTGCAAACGATGTACCACGCTGACGCAATACGGCGCTTACAATACGAGCGTGTGGTATATGACGACTAGTTCACAGATTTCACAAGCAAAGTAAATCGGTCGCATCAGACCAGACGTGTACTTCTCAACTACCTTGTCAGAACTAAGCCAGATACCACCATGGTTATATTTAACTAGATATACTTACAGAGTAACCCTGTTATCTTATCTTGCCACCGATATTTTCAAGTCTTGTTATCATGGATACGCTGTACCTATTGATATTCTACCTCTAATCTTGCCATCCTCGCTAACTGCTAGGTATTGTAAATTACATTTTAAGGGGCCCACTCCTAAATTGTGAAACAATAGGCGCACACCTTTATATTACACCCTGAAGAGAGTACACCCCGCCAGCAAATTATTATAATTAAATGCTCTTTACAGTGACATCAAATTAGTACAGCATATAGTTTTCATGTATTTACCGGTTTTAGATTTAAATGGTTAGCGGTGAAATAGAAACTGTTTGTTTGGTGTTGATATAAATGGAATTATAGGTACACTGCTAAGTTAAGTAATATTTAGGGTCACTCTCACGGCTGCTTAGTAAGGTAGCTTGTTTATAACAATCTGAGGATACCGAATTCTGTGACATGATATAATTTCTTTGTATTTGATTTTATAATGAATCCATTTATTGGTCATATGCTATGAGCTTTGACAAAACCAATGGCGTCCTGGTACTCCATTGTTTTGAAACTGTTTCAGTACTGCCAACTTAGTTCCAGTGGCCTCTAATATAATTTTTCCCCGCCGCTATTACAAACACACTGCAGTTAGGCAAATGAATCCGTCTATTTATCAATTGCCGGCCCTTACACCACATTAAAAGGGCCTTTCTGAAAGTTTCACCTCATTGTGGGAATTTTCATATACACGAGTAGACTTGAACGCCACGCGAAGTTATATAGATCCAGCATCGTTTATAGTCTCACTTGCATTATAATAGTTTCCATAATTTTGTGTTGCGTTAAAAGTGTATTATTGTGGATTTTGCCCTATAGCTGACAATTTGCACGCAGAACAATCACTGTTACTCTAAGCGCCTACAAAACAACCAGCCTACAGAATACATAATTCCATTTCCACAGAAAAGCTTTCTATTACTTACACAATTCACAACAACAACACAACAGATTATAAATAAATTCTAACCACTCATTATTACGTACTTGTTAACATTAAATTCACCAAAAAATATTCCGTAGCTGCCCATTCAAATGTCTTTGATAACTTTTCCGAAAACAATATAACTTTACGAACATTTTCTGTCATTCAAACGGTGAAGTAAAGAAAAGACAACATCAGGCGGGAGCAGAAATTTCCACATCCATTACTTCAATTCCCTCACTGGAATACCGAACAGTGTTTAGGTAACGAAATAAAACCGGTCCGTTGTTCTAAAACAAAGCGTCGTAACTACCTCCTGAAGATAAAACGGTCGGCACTGCGCGTTTTGACGTTTGCATTTTGCAGCATTGCATGCCGTGACGGATCGCAGGTGCTCATGCACCTGCGATCTGCGATCTGTTCTGCACAATACGTCACGGGGAGATGTTCGCAAATGACGTTTCATATATCACCGCTCTGGATTTCGTGAACATACGGACAAAAATGACGGCTGTGACACCTTTGAGCGCTGCACTATGGACGCGTCTATATATGCGTGTGTGTAAGCGAGTGTTACTGGTGACAGTATTGATGGCTGATTCAGATCGGTAAATAAAAGTTTTAAACGACGAAAGAGGGATGGCTTTCGTTTATGAGCAGAGAATGTAGTTGTCTGTCAAAAGTACAAGTAGCATTTTCGTACAAACGTTGACGTATTTTTTATAGTTCAGTGGTGACAAACAAATTTGTCGGTACACCTGAGGGTAAGAAATTTAGTTCATCTACGGTTGGTAAGAAAAACTATTACAAGTATTCTCGTGCATTATTGTCATTGAAAAATAAGAGGACATTGAGAAAGGGGTGTCGAGATGAATGAGATTATGCTCTATTTCCCTGCGCGTAAGTAATTCCAATACCTCCTTTTTGAATTGTATGTGTTCTGAATGGTGTAATAGGGTATTTGACTAAAAAAATCGAATTAGTCCGTCAGTTAGATTATCGAAAATTATTGGATACGTATTTTTTGTTTTTTCAAATCAGTAAAAAATTACGAAGATAAAACGCATCAAAGATGGAGAATCGTCTAGGAGTGGGGGCTTGTAACGTCACTTGCCAGTAAAAAGTGTACTGGCAAGTGACATCACACGAGTTTTCAGCGAAGTTTTTAGTCTTCATTTTTTGTTTACGTGACTAAAGAAAAAATACGTATCCAATATTTTTCGATAATCAAACTGACGGACTAATTAGATTTTTTTAGTCAAATACCCTATTGACATAGATGTGCATAATATGCGAAGCAGCATTATTAGTATCGACAAATATTAGCTTTTTATGTAAATATATCTTTAAATACCTAAGGGTAAAGCTATCTGATAGTGCTTTACAGAAATGAGATTTTACACCTATGACAAAAAATCTTACCCTTTCTTTACAAATGTTTATATTTGCTTGCTGACAAAACGTTTAGTGTATATTATTTTTGACACGCATTCATTTGGAAACCCGTCGATGCCGCAGAATTGAAGCCAGTGCAATAATTCACAAACCCTCTCACTTAGCCGCCACTAAACTGATACATCATTGAACTGACAGTGTAAGCCCAACTGCGGCGGTTAAAATCCTGTAATACGCAGATTCAGGCCTCTCTAACCATGACCTAAGTAACTACTAATCACACGAATAACCGAATCAAGCCTTTTTTACTACAGGAAATCAACAAAGGCTCATGTTATCGTCTTGTAATAAAGAAAGGCGAAAACTAGTAAATTACTTCTTCTAAATTTTTTAAACGTGAATAATATGTTCAAAAATATTGTTCCAGAAGCTTCTTAAATTTCAAAGAATTCGTTTCCTTGTAAGTTGTAAGGGATAACAGCGACAAATCACGCGGCAGTCACACTCGCAATAAAAAGAACAACCTAATAAATATAAGATAACGTCTAGTTGTTATTTGTCCACCCTGCCTTGGATATAAACTAACGTAGCGCTAAATTCATAACACGGAAGAAAAAGATCGTTTATCAATGACGTTGTAAGAGCCAATTACCTCAGAGGCCATCACCTTCAATATTTCGAAAACACTGAAATAGTTTCGGTCTGAGTAATGACCCAATCAGGAGGCTAAAATAAAATGTCATCACGACGTAACTACGAGGCAACATAAAACCCCACAATAAGACTCCGCATTAGTCCTATATAAATCGTAAAAACGATTAGGTATGTTTTTTGATTTTATAAAATTCGACTACCGGAATTTTTGCCATCCAAACTTTTACTACCTAATAATGTAACTGCAAAATGAACGATGCTCAGATTTTTTTATCATTTTAGGGTAATTTGATAATGGCAATAAAAAAGTTGAAATCTGCTATCAACCATTTTGTGCATTTATTTTTAGCTGTAACAAGAAGGGCTGTTTAACAGCTAGCCTTAGTAGACTACCGAAAGCTTTCCTTATTATTTTTAAAACCTTACCCCGATCTTATAAAAATACAAATATAAGCTAATTTTGGTGAACGCCAATACTAATGTCTAAATAATATATTTATTTTTTTATTTATAGTCTCACGCCTGTATCCCCGAAAGGGTAGGCAGAGGTGTAAATATTACACCCACATTTCGCCATGATTTTTTAAGTCCCACGTAATAGGGGGCGATCCTATTGCCGTACCGGGCGCATTACCAGACTCCGTGCTGCTACTGAGAATTTCCTAACGGAAAAACCCAATAGGTAACCCTTTGCCCGACCCGGGAATCGAACCCGAGACCTCCCAATCCCACGCGCACATTTATGCCGCGAGACCAACGAGGCAGTCGTATATCTAAATAAATGCTTTCATATTTTCCTCATGGACCTGCTGTGACACGGATATGTACGACAGCTAAAGAATAGACAAATAATAAGTCACGTGTACCTGCATACCCACATATTTACGTTATCGGTGTTTTACGTGCAATATTGGTGAGACAATTTCGCCGAGATTTTATAAAGGCAACAAGACACATCCGTCGTCCAGTGGTGGAACGTCAACACGTCCTAATCTGCCGGAGAATATAGCGAGGGTTCGACAAACATTCACAGGTGTGATCTTGACATTTTCCCCGGGATTCGAGTAAAAATGGCGCGGATTATCCCGTGGTAGAGGGGTTTAGTGGCAGTCCTATTATTTGTACACGTTCGCCGGCTATCAGTCGCATATCTCTACTATATTAGGTGCGTGCGATCCTCAGACGTACACAGATTATATCTTTAATTAATGTTGGCGTGTGATGAATTGTATAAACGCGCTTTACTCGGATATACGTGTTTTTTAAATATATTATAACACTAGGTAATGATTCTTACTTTCCTCCTTCGCTTAATATCTGTATAATTACCACGATATTACAGTCTTATTCTACCTTTGGAAATAAAAGATACCCAATCTATCGCAATGTCATCATTATAACATTCATCCTCTGGGAAAGGACCGCTTTCAGTGGTTAATGATCCAAGGTAAGGGCTGATTAATTCTAAATGTAATCAAAGGTCACTCACTCAGAAGGGCGAACCGGCTCCAATCTGCGTAATAAACTAACTCAACAAAACGATTTCTTGTAATTCTGGATGGTAGCAATAACAATAAAGATATGAAGCATTATGCTTCCATTTTTTACGGTTCCTTTTATAATACATTATATTAATTAGCGTGTTTGTTTAAATTAATTACTTTGAAGAAAAGTATTGTTTGATAAGTACAAAGGCTAAAAAAATATTTATGTCAGATATTTAAAATTTCAATTTTGTTTCATATACTTACTTATTCTATGTAGTTTATCAGAAACTGATAAAAACAATAGCCTTAATCTTATTATGAATTTATTTAAATAAAAGTCTATTCATCGGCGAAGTTAATATAAAGGGCATTAATTACTAGTAGGTCAATCTAAGATGAGTTGAAGTATGTGCCCGATTGGTGACCTCTCTTTGATCGCCCGGCTAGAGTGGTTATCGCCGTGGCACAGGGAATAATGATTTTGGTCCTAAGAACCAAAGTCCGCAGTACGGTAGCACCTGGGCCCAATTCCGCTAAATAAATATAGTCGCGATATGATGTCAGTGTCATACTTACGTCACAAAAAGCGTATTCTTCTAAATTATATGATATTTGAATGAAATTGTAACGAGATCGTATGTGTCAACGACGAACTGTTTATTTTAAATTATACGATAATGACATAAGGTTATCAGAATACCACTTTTAAATCCATTCAAAATATGATATCAATGTCATATAAAAATAGCAGAATTGGCCCCCAGAGTGTAACCTCACGGCCTCACGTGGTCACCCATCCAAGTGTAGACTTGTGCAAGCGTTGCTTAACTTTGGCGGCCTATTACGAATCGCTACTGTTGTTGAAAGAATATCACGCTGAACCATTAGAGAAATGAACTAATATCGCATCCCTCTGCGAGGACGTCACCTTGCAAAAGAGGTGACGTTGCGGTTCATGATAGTAGCTTAGCACCTTTGCTAGTCCGCTACAGTGCGCTGGTAGTGTGCCTACGACGATGCGTGTTCTTCTATGTGTGTGGACTGTATGGCTGCGATGTGTAAGGGCTTCAGAAATGAAACATCTTCATACGTTGAGAGCGATGCTGTTCAGGTGTGCGGTGCTTGATGGTTACATAGGTCACAAGATGGTGGTTGGGACGCCAACAACTGGCCGAATACATGGTCGTTTAAGTACCTCGAAACTTTACCTTATCGACGACCATCGCACCGAACACGTGCACAGAAAATCTTTCGTTTATTTTTATTTCAAATATAGTACAAATGTTACGTATGATTCGATCCTATTATACATACATACATGTTCTATACATCGTTAGATAGGTCTCATTAAGTTCTATCTATTGGTATACAATACCTAAACCTAACTATTAGCGTCACTAAGTTATTCCATAAAAACTCCCAAAAAATGCTGCCACACAAGGGCCCGCCCACTATATTTTCTATTAAAAAACTATCGTATACTAAATTTATATATATGATTTTGGTAGGCCGTTGTGTGCAACTATATGAGGCATCTATTAAAACAAACACCATGAAAATATCTTTATTCAATTCGAACCTATTACATGATAACTTGAATCATAAAAAAATTACAGAATTTCTTAAGTAAATACTATCGTAAGTAAACAAATTTTATGATAAACATACGAATGTTTGTTATTATGCTTATTTTAACTATATAAGGTAATAACTAGCAATAAAAAGGTATCTAGACATGATTTCAAGTCTATATGAAGCTAAAAAACACTTATAAAACTATAAAACGAATATGTAAACAAACAGCTGTTTTATGAAGCATTAACTCTTATCTGTCACTACTGATAACGCTATTTATGATTCGATGTCTAAGGTCCCTACAGTTAGCACAAGTTTAAGACTAATGTTCATGTATTACATAGTTGTTGCATATTAACAATCTAACCATTTACACTATTTTAGCTGTTTTGTAACGTTTTGACACGTCCGGGAACCAAACCCGGTGTACCGCACGATTAGATAACACTGATTTTATACGATTTTCACTCGCGGTTTCGAATACACTATTCACTGTCATAGTTTTAATGTCTGTCGCGAACAGTAGCCATACGATCCGTAGTCAACGGCGTGGGTATCGCGTAGTTGCCTGTACGCCTGCTGCTGTAGCTATTGAGCAATTTCTCGATAGTGGAACCTAGGAGGTTAGCAAAGGATTCCAAGGCTTTGCCTGAATTTTAAGTCACAATACGTTCTCATTCTTCTCTGAATGGATTCGCCGGCTGGCTAAATGAGGAGCGCGAATATTTTATAAGTAGTTAACCATCAAACTTCCTAAACAAGCATAGGGGCTTGCTTATTTAGGACACCGTTAAAAATGGTCGATAACTTGAAACTGCTGTTGAAATCTTCAATACAATTCATACAGGTGTATGAAATATTTGACTAAAACTTGCAAGTATTCTTTATGTTATAACATCTTTGTGTAATCTAACGTTTATTTTGAACCATGTTAGTAACAGGCAGAAATAGTCTCATAACCATATGACTAATCTAGCTTTATATCTAATAATTAAAAATAACCTTAAAATACGTAAAATTTACTGACAGACCGAAGTTAATAAATGCACAATGAAAATTTGATGTCAACGATCATGATCTATGGGCATAATCGGCCGAACTGTAAAACATATAAGCCCAAAAATCTGCCAGGAACAAAATTATATTCCAACAAATCAAATCGAAACAATATTTTAAATAACTTTCGATATCGTAGTAAAACAAATATGATTTGATTGTATTATTAGAAACGCAGAGACCGTAACCATAACTTATCAATGTATTCCCAGCCTCAAGCGAAATAAGAAACGACGACAAAAAGCTTATACATAATAAAAACATCGTGTGTCCCGCAAAAACCCTTCCGAATGAATAATGGAATCGATATGCATAATAATTACATAGATGCGTTGACTGACAAGAATTTTGCTTACTATTGGTAGCCTTCAGCTAAGAAATTTGAGGATGAATTATTTTCCTGTCTTGGTCTGGGTGTTTCTATGTATAATACAAAAAAGTATACATGAGGTATGAATGTTTATCCTTTTTTTCGTATCAAAAGAACAAGCTCTCCTTAGTTTGGGACTAGATAGTGGTGTGTGTATGTGATAGAATATTGTAATATTCTATACGTGTATTCTTTGGTAAACCTCTTTACCACCAATTTTCGTAGCGCTGGTGTCTTGGTCATCGATATCTTAGTACCTATTTATTAACTAATTACGTTCATGAGCACATAAACTAATAATGCACCATAATGATGTATACCTCTAGTTATGTTACTATATCACGCGCGTGATGATGCGTTTTGGTTTTACTTTTGTACCAACTCATTGATATACATATTTATGTCGCTGTAGAATAAATGTTTTAGCTGATAGCCACATTTTTACTAAAATAATTGTGTTTGTATGTATGTATGTACTTCACCATAAAACTCAATATGTATTTAGGAGAGTAATATTCGCTATTTTAATTTCTTTCACGAACTTTTTGAATACCTAGTTATATGAATGGGATCCTTTGTAAACTAGTCTAGCACAGAACTGAAAAGCCAAAAAACTATCGATATTCGAATGAAATAAGTCTGCCAATAAAATTCAAAGCACAAAACAAGCTTAAAAATTACGAAGCAATACAAATTTATCATGGTTATGAGACCTCAACGCAAACGTGTGTTGAAGGATTGAAGTAAGTGCCACTTTGAACTTCAATACTATTGAATTTTTACAGTAAAGGACGTACGGTTCAATCTCAACAAATATATATATTATGTTGCGTCGCTTCAGCTATGATTTATGTTGTAGTTCTCTACATAAGTCCTCAAGTGTAGCATCTAAAATTAAAACTTTGCTCAAAACATTATAAAGTAAATACGGTAAATCAAACATGATTTATTTCTCATCGAAAAATAAAAACATAATATTCAAAGATAACTATGACTCAAAAGTGCTTTATGTTGCATTTATCTTAGAGTATTATATTATCTTATCTTAGCAGTGAATAAACTTATAGTTATGAGGTACAAGTAAAAGTATAAAACATAAACACTGCGCTCCACTAAATTAATTTGTATGAGCCTTAGTAGTACTAGAATAAAAGTGAAAAGGCACTATGTAATAGACACATTGGTGTAAAAACCAAACAAAATATTCTAGTAAGAAATAATAACAGCAGCGGCAATGTAACGGAGCTGGCTGCATTAAAATGTATGTTGTCGCATTTAATACATTTTATGAGTGCCATAGATTTAGTGTTGGGCAGATAAGGCAATATTTGTACACTGTTTACATTTAAATTACGTACAATTTAAGGAACAACCATGTGGAATGAGCATGGTATAATATTATTATAATATTAGTGTTAACAGATATATGAAAGACAAACGAAGAGAATTTCACATTATTAATTTGTATGTATATAATTCTAGTAGGTATATTTAAAGAAATCTTATTAGTCTATTTAATAAGATTTCTTTAAATGTTCTTATCAGTGTACCATGAAGTATAATTAAACAAATTAGATTTATGTCTAGGAAAGAAGGAAAGAGATTTAATATAGAAATTATCAATGGTACCAGGTTTCAAATCCACCCATAATTTTACGATATGCTAAGAAATAATAAAAACAAATCTTAAAGGAGTCTAAAATGACCTTATCCTTTTCACCACAGTGACAAAAAATTTCATACAAAATTGTATAAAAGTTTAAAGTTTTATATATGTGGTAGCTTGTAAAAGAAAGGTTTCGTTAATATATATATATACCACGGAATCACAAACTACAATGTCTGAGTTCCAAAACAAAATTCTTAATACTATACTGTTAGAGATAGGTTTGGTTATATTTTGAATAATACTCGGGTTCCAAGACGAAGACAATTTAATCAAAATGATGACAGCTATGTATGTATACACTCCCAGGTAACGAAATCATAGCGCGATTCAGCGCAATGGTACGTCGCCATCTATCGAGCTCTGACCAAAAGAATGACGCTATTTAATTATTATAATTACATTTTATTGAATTTGGACATTTCGCCCACCATGGACACATTGTCCATTGTTCCCGCCCACCATGAATCACCCCCTTTTCGACTTACGGCCATTTTCAATATTCGAACTATAGATAGATCTGTAGATTTTAAATTCGTGTTTGACATATTTTGTATGGAGCTTATGTCAAAAACTGTCAAAACCGAATCTAAAATCTACAGATCTATCTAAATTTCGAATATTGAATTCCGTAGTTAGTGGACTGTATAGTATGTAAACATTTGGTAGATATAGGTAAGGATTTTTCATGGTGACTGTTAACACTGTTCATCTTCACAAATCAATACAATATTTTTATATTGAGCTGAATCAACAAGTTACACAAAGATGCATGTTTAGTACACAAACAAAATAAAAAAAAACTACACTACAAACTAGATAAAAAGATCATAGGTATTGGTAGAATACACAATTATTGGGACACAGGTAATACACATTCTTTAGTTATTGGTCTTTTGAATGACCCACCTTTACATTTTATTGTTACTACTCTTGTAACATTGTCCAATCCAGGGTGCTTTTGGGTAATTTTACCTAAAAGCCATTGAGCTGGAGGTAGATTATCCTCTTTTACAAGAACTATGTCACCAATTTCGGGTTCAGGAGTTATGTTAGACCATTTGTACCTATGCAAAAATTTTGTTAGATACTCGCTTGACCACCGACGCCAAAAATGTTGAAGCATTTTTTGCGTCAGCTGCCAACGTTTCAGAGACGAAATATACAATGTCTCGTAACTGCCTTCCGGTACAACTATCAGCGGTTTCCCGACCAAGAAATGACCTGGAGTAAAAGGATTTGCATCTTGCGAGTTAGTGCGTATCTGAGAAATAGGTCTTGAATTTAAGCAAGCTTCGATTTCACACAATAATGTTGAAATTTCCTCGTAGGTGAGAGTAGCGTTGCCCATTACGCGACGAAGATGATGCTTGATAGATTTTATACCAGCCTCCCATAATCCACCAAAGTGTGGAGCATGAGGTGGAATAAAATGCCATGTGGTACCATTGTTTGCCAAACACTCAGCAATTTCCGTAGTTAAGGATGACTTCTCTTGAGCAAACAAGATCTTCAAGTCGCGCGCTGCACCTATAAAGTTCGTTCCATTATCGCTGTATAGGTCAGAACAATAACCACGTCTTGCAACAAACCGTTTAAAGGCTGCAAGAAATCCTGAAGATGTAAGATCGCTCACAGCTTCTTAATGAATGGCTCTTGTAGCCATGCATATGAACAAACATATATATCCTTTAAAGGTTCGGTGACCCCTGCCTTTGGACGTTCTTATTTGTATCATCAACACCACTTGTTAAAGGGGTCGAACTAGTGTTACTCGAGCTGGAGGTAACTGTCCCATCAGTTGGTTTCTTGTTTCAGCAGCATGTCTAACACATACCACACACTTACGGACAAACATTTTCACACGATTTTTTGCGTCCAATATCCAATATTTGGAGCGCACGTAATTCATCATTATTTGTGGTTCACCATGCAAAGTGTTTTTGTGAGCTTCAGCAATGATTAATTCGGTTAAGTGAGATTTAGAAGGCAAAACGATCGGATGTTTTGTGTCATTACTCATATCAGATAGTTCTAAGCGTCCACCAACTCTCATTATACCAGAATCATCGAGGAATGGATTTAGTGAGGTTGTTTTACTTTTTCTATCCACTTGCTCCTGATTCGTAAGATGTTTAATTTCTTGCTGAAAACTTGTTGCTTGGCATTGTTTTATACAAACATGAAGAGCTCCGTTTAGTTCAGTGCTAGTTAACCACACAGGTTACTGAGTAGTGTGTAATTTTCTTGCATGCTTAATGAATATTATGCAATAAGCTAAAACTGATCATCTTGCAAAGTGAAGAGAATTGGGTAAAAACTGCATAAGGTTCGATTTCAACTAAATGACATACCTTCTTTCTTTCTTCTAAATGTGTTTCAGGTACACAATGACTCTTAAAGCTTATAGTTTTATCTTGCAACCATGATGGCCCTGTTTTCCATAACTTTATGACCGGTAGCTCAGATGGTTTTACGCCCCGAGAAGCGCAATCTGCTGGGTTATCAGCTGATGACACGTGGGCCCATTGATTCCTGTCTAAAATGTTCAGTATTTCAGACACCCGATTCGCTGTGAAAGTTTTCCATCTGCTTGGATGGCTACTCAACCAAGCCAGTACAACTGTTGAATCTGTCCACGCTCGTATGTTAGCCTTAGGTACGTTTACACCCGAAGAGACTTCTTGCAACAGTTTGGCTACTAACACAGCGCCGCATAGTTCGAGTTTCGGAATAGAAACTTGTTTGATAGGTGCTACTTTGGTTTTCGATGTTGTTAAATTAACATAAACATTTTCTGATTTATCAACTACTCTCATGTAAATTACAGCAGCATAGGCTTCATTGGATGCATCACTGAATCCATGTAGTTCAACGGTGAGATCTGAACATTTGGTGTGAATCCAACGTGGTAGCTGAAGCTTGGTAAGTTCGGTTAACTCTGAACGGTAAGTAATCCAATCATTTAATAAGTTTGGTGGTAGTTCGCCATCCCATTCTATGCCTGATAGCCATAACTTTTGTATCATTATTTTTGCTTTTATTATTGCTGGTGATATCCATCCCATTGGATCAAATAAACTTGCAATATCTGACACAACTTTTCTTTTGGTTACAGGTTTGCTAAGGGGCGGTAGCTGCACAGAATAATCGAAGCAGTCAGTGCTTCGGCTCCAGTTAAGTCCTAATATTTTTATCACATTATCCAATTTTAGTTCGACGTGACTTTCAATTAGTTTGTTACCTGCACTTATTTCCTGTAGCAGTTGCTCATCATTGGTAGACCATTTTTGAAGTTCAAACCCACCCCGTTTAAGTAGATTGTTCAATTGCTTAACAGTTTCTCTGCCTTCAGATGCTGTTTGACAGCCTGTAAGAAGATCATCAACGTAAAAATCATTTAATACCTTGTCAGATGCCAACGGAAAATGTTTGCCTTCGTCATATGCCTACTGGTAAAGAGTTCTTACAGCTAATTATGGAGCAGGAGCAGTACTAAACGTGACCCTCTCTAAACGCAAATGTTTTAATTCACCTGAAAGTTCAGAACACCATAATATACGTTGGAAATCTGAATCGGAATCTGAGACTTTCACCTACCTGTACATTTTTACAATATCAGCCACCAGGCAAATGGGGTGAAGTCTCCACCTCATCAGAAGATGTCTTAAACCTGCCTGTATAGTGGGACCTACTAACAGATCGCTATTGAGTGATACACCATTGCAATCACAACTTGACGCATTAAAAACAATTCGATACTTAGTAGTTGACTTATCATTTCTTACTACTTCGTGATAAGGTAAGTAAACTGCTTCTGATTTATTAATCTCTTTCTCAGGTACCACTTGCATATGACTACATACATACATAGACTCACGCCTGTTTCCCCGAAGGGGTAGGCAGAGGCATATTAAACGCCCACTTTTCGCCAGTGTTTTGATCCCACGTAATAGGTGGCGAGCCTATTGCCGCTTATTGGGACAGTTTGTTTGCCAGAGCCTCGTCCGTTGATCGGCAGGTGCACCACTTGCAGGTGCGGTTGGCTTGGGATCCTAAGTTCTTGGTGGGAACCCTATGCACCATATATATATGACTAAGCTTAAAATATTCCAAAATAACTTCAGAATATTCAGATCTTAATTCCAGTAATCGTTTTAACCTATTTCCCAGCATAGAGAAGCGTTTTAAAGCAATTGCACGTGAATTCCCATACTTACATTTAGGATCGTCATCTTTGAAAAGTAATGTAACCACATATCTACCATCAGAATCCCGTTTAGTAGTTTTTTTGTATATGTCTTCACACCTTTGTTCATCGGGCGTAAATTGGTTGTTAATTATGTTAAAGTTATCTGATTCTAATTCCCAAAATTGTTTGATGTTGAATTCTTCATTGTTCATTTGTATATGCATGTTTACAATGGAGCTATGATTATTTAAAGCAGTATTGGATTGATTCCCAAAACCAACTTTCCCAGACAAGATCCAACCTAGTTTGGTGTTTTGTGCTATTGGTATTCCTGGAGGCCCCGTTATTAAACCTTCAGCTAAAATTTGACAATAAACGTCAGCACCCAGTACCAAATCAATCTTATTTGGTATGTTAAAATTTGGATCTGTCAGCTTCATTCTAGGTAGCTTGGACCAAAGCTGCACTACAACTTTTCTTTCTGGAAGAAATGAAGTCAACTTCTTCAGAACGTGGGCTTTGATACTTACAGCAAATTCAGGATCTTGTATAGATTACAGTTTCAAGTTAACTACATGTTTAGAGTTGAGTAATATATGTTCCTCACCTCCTATACCAGATATAACGCAGTTGGTTTGAACTTTGCTAAGCCCAAGTAATTGAGCTGCAGACTCCGTAATAAACGAGGCCTGTAATCCCTGATCTACTAAAGACCTCAGCGTTACATAAAATCCTGAATTTATTCAGCATTTACCAAAGCCGTTGCTAAGATAACTTGACAGTTGCTACCGGAAAAACAGCTAGCAATATTGTCCATTTTGGTCTCGTCTTGAAATGTTGTACTTACGACAACATTGGTATCATCAACTGATTATTTAATTGATTCCCTAGTATCAGTTAATTGGTTAAAATTAACGGTGTGTAACAGAGAATGATGTTTCCTTTTACAAATTCTACACCTTGTAGGTAAACGGCAGATTGAAACAGAATGGTTTGCACCTAAGCAGTTATAACATAATCCCATTTTTTGGACAAAATTACGACGAGTTAATATTTCTTCTTTAAAAAATTGTTTAGTTTCCTAATTTATGATCAGTTTCAGAACAATAAACACAAACAGATTGAACATTAATATTATTGCTAGTTGCATGATGAGACTTGATAACTTTTACATTGTTGTGAGTTAAAAATTCAAGAGATCTGAATTTATGCTCCAAAAAATAAAAAAACTGAGTTAATTGTGGTAATTCATTTGAAGGGCTACAAACTTTTTCTTCCCAATGCTTTCTAGATTTATTATCAAGTTTCAAACTCAGAATATAAATTACCATTATATCCCAGTTTTTGATATTTATGCCTAGATTTTCCAAAGCATTCAGACATTCCTTTGATGTATCTAATAGTTCTTTTAAAGAAGTTGACGATTCATTAGGTAAGTTCTTTTGACCGAAAAATCTTTTAAAAATACAGTTGGTTATAATTTTTTTGTTGTTAAATCTCTTTTTTCTAAAGAGTGCCAACACGTTTCATAATTATCGCTAGTGACTGGTAAATGTCGCAACAGCCGCTCGGCCTCTCCAGTGAGGTAACTCTTCAAATAGTGCAATTTCTGAATATTAGACAACGATTCATTGTTGTGGATCAGTGACAAGAAAAGATCCCTGAAAATTGTCCACTCTGAATAATCTCCAGAAAACGTCGGTATAGAAATTCTAGATAGCTTCACAGCGGTAATGACATTTTCCTTGTTACTAACTGTACTCGTTTTTTCATTAGTGGGTTCGGCTTTCAAATTAAGTAAACGCTCTTTTAGTGCTATTTTGTACTCTATGTACTCTTCTTGTGATCTTCGGTGTTGCAATAATAGTCTTTCACAATGTCTCAAGTTCTTCTCGTTTGTATTGTGAAATTAGTAGTCAACCACTGTTTTTCCAAACATTCCAACCTTGTTTCCAAATAACTTAAAGTTATTCTTTCCTTGGGTGATTTCTTATAATTTTTGTGTCCTCTTTCGATCTGGTTATAAATATCAGACTGAATGCGAATTAATGAATCCATTTTGGTTTCAAATAAATTATTTTAATCAACTTGTTTGAGGTTGCTATGGCAATGCTTTCGAAATTTTTCTAAGTTGAAACTGCTCCCAAATTTTTTAAGTCCTAATACACCTAATTCACTCTCTACGAACTTCTATGTTAATGAATTAAGAGTACTCACAGTTTGTCCTTTTTGGTCACAACCTATTTACACACATTTACTTAGCATCCGAATTTTGCCGTTACGTGTCACCTCCTTCCGTAGGTGTCAATTAGTTCCACTGTTTCACACTCGTTCCTCTGGTGCTATATCCGGCTCGAAGGACCATGAATAATACTCGGGTTCCAAGACGAAGACAATTTAATCAAAATTATGACAGCTATATATACACTCCCAGGTAACGAAACCATAGCGCGATTCAGCCCAATGGTACTATCGAGCTCTGAACAAAAGAATCACGCTATATAATTATTATAATTACATTATATTGAATTTGGACATTTTTATAGGTTGCGCCTATGCGTAATTTTTTTTCAAACACGTTTCTTAAGTACCTAAAGCTTTCTTTTTGCTGGCAGTATATTTTCGACGAACAGATATGAATTCTCCTTTGACTTTCTAAAGTTAATACATAAAACCATTATAGCTACAAGATATTTCATCTTTTTTATTTGAAATAATTTTAAATATTTTAATAATTATTTTAATAATTTTTCTGGCAAACAAAATATCCCGATAAGCGGCAATAGGCTCGCCACCTATTACGTGGGATCAAAACACTGGCGAAAAGTGGGCGTTTAATATGCCTCTGCCTACCCCTTCGGGGAAACAGGCGTGAGTCTATGTATGTATGTATGTATAATTTTAAAAGTGAATCAAACAATGAATAATAAAACACTGAAATTGTTTATTTAAGTCGATCCTCTAAAGGTTATTCTTTTTGTACAAAATAAAACCTTTGGAAAGGGTCCTGAATCAACAGCTAACTAAAACCTAAGCCGTCTTCAACTGCCCCTTTATGTAAACTGGCAGATTCAACATGAATGTTATTGGAGCAACTACACACGCCCCTCTTACGTTTTACTTTTTATGTATTTCGACAAATTGTTTTACCCTTCACTTATGTGTAACTTTCAGATTTAATAAAAACACTTTTTGTTAAAAGAAACACAGGGATCTGGATTACAATACAATGATATCAAATGTTCGATTGTTTCAGTTAGTAAAATGAAAGACGTAGCGACGACATCTACATACATAATGAGGTAGAGGTTATATTGCGACGTTTATTTTTACATTACTCCATTTTATATAATGAAAATTTTAGCACAAGGATTTTAACCTATTTAAAAGTAAAATTGTATGCATATATTAGGTATATAAAATGATTAAATTCCTCATTGCCTGTCTAACAAAACACGAAAACACTTTAACTTTGCTGCTTCATTTGACTTCACACGATCCAATATTCAGTAAGACAAGCCCAAAATAGTAAGAAGTAATAAAAATGCTCGTACTATCTAATCAAATGCGTCGACAGCGAGTAATTACGTGTCTTCGCCGTGTACACTCCGCACTAGCGGGGGTACGAGAGTATACGGCAACAAAGCGATTGCGACATTATTGAGTACAATGACGCAACGAAATGTATGGCGGCAACACAACGCTATCGATACTCGGTGGTACCTCGTACCGCGGTATCGCACCCCCACGCCGATTTGCATAAAGCTACGCGGACAGCGTTTTGGCGTCAGTTCAGCTTGTATCTCATTAGCATAACTGCTCAATTATTTTGTGCGGGATAGTCACTTTACAGACAAATTTTGGTTTTGTGCTACGTTAAGTATCCTATTGAGCGGCAGCTAGTTTTTGATAAAATTGCTCAGCCTTGTTAGATGTGTGCCAAATTCTAATATTGAAGTATAACTAGAGTTTAAAGGTGGGTTAAATATCCTTGTTTCTGAAGCCCGACTTAAAGTTGCGTTTACGTGATTAAACGGATTATTAAGAAGTAATACCGAAACAAATAGTATATGTTTTAAAGTTAAGGTAAACATAATCATTAGCTCTAAGCTTATTTAAATCAAATGTCATAATAATTAAATTTTATTGATTGTTATAGGTTTCTTAATGCAGTTTTACTTAATACTGAAATTCTCGACTGTGGGATATATCAAATTACCATCTCGGCAAACTATTTGCCGAGAGTATTGGCTGGCTTGATTGGGGTAGTATGTAGCGCCGCTGGCATCACACAGGTCGACGCAAAGTAGCAGCATTAATACTATTTATATTTTATTGAGATACTCTAATGATTCATTCCCAAATACAAATTTGAAATAGATGTTTTACAGCCTACTTTTGCGCTTTTATTCCGTAAGTTGTTCTAAAATAGCCCCTCTCCCAAGATGAGAGTAGAAGAAAGATAATAATTATGAAATAATATACAAAAGTTAAAATAAATAAGTTAAAAATTATGTGTTAAGTCCTAGGTATCATCACACCACTTTTCTTACCTTAGCATTAGTCCGACAAAAATATTTGGCTATTTAATTATGTTTACATATTATTTAGTCAGGTTATGCTACGCCATAAGATTTTACAGAATAGTAAGCGGAACTCAGGTACCAAGGCGAAAGCTTTGGATACAAGAAGGATAACATTAGGACATTGATGATGTTAATGTTGCATCTTAGTATTATTGAACAATGTTTTTACTGAACGAACAAATCAGCACTATAATCAATTAGGAAGCATTTGTAGCTTGAAATTTTAATACGCCTATCCTCTAGAATATATGTTTTTCAAAACATTTACTTATTTGCAGCCATACGATAACCCTTGTATGTTCAACATTCAATCATATTCAAATCACTCCATGCCAAAGCCAAACATTTAGATACACTGTATCTATCAAGTTACAATAAATAATATCAAAACAGATTTACACAAAGTGCTTCTAATTGCCTGTCATTTAAACATACGCAGTCACCATTTGTTTGTATAAATACGAGTGAAATAAACACAGGCCATGACACTACGCTTGTGAAAATCAATGTAGTTTTCCAATTAACTTGTAAATGTACATATACTGCGACAATAACTTTTGAATTTCGGTTGATGGAGGCACATAAATGAGACACATCGACTTACCCGGTTGTTGGAGACAATATTTGCCACCAAGTATTTATTGAGCAGTTGTAGCGCGGATGACAACGTTATTGGCAATAATTAGGACTTACTTCCTACAAGGTTTATTGGTTGTTTTTATATAGCTCTATTATGGCGCTGATACACCTGAGCATTCACTTGTAACAGAACCGCATTCGCCGTTTTTTGATTTGTCGAACCGAACATTTTCACGATCATTCTAGCGAACACTCTAAATTCAAATAGTCCGTAGAATATAGAAAAATATAGAAATTGCAGTACAACAGCAGTTTTACTCAATATATTTACTTCAGTTTTATTTATGAATTATTTCTAGAGTAAAAGTAAGATGTAAACAAATGACGTTTCTAAATAATACATACATACATACATATCGTCACGCCTTTTATCCCCGAAGGGGTAGGCAGAGGTGTATTTCTACACCCACTTTTCGCCAGATATTCTTTAGTCCCACGTAATAAGGGGCGAGCCTATTGCCGTACCGGGCACATTTCCAGACTCCGTGCTGCTACTGAGAATTTCGTGACAGAAAAACCCAATAACACTGCCCGACCCAGGAATCGAACCCGGGACCTGCCGATCCCACATTTATGCCGCGAGACCAACGAGGCAGTCGTATAGGGTTTGATGTCAAGTTTTCCGTCTCTACACAAAGATGGTATTTGCATCGTGTTATCCCTTAGTCGCCTTTTACGACACCCACGGGAAGATAGGGGGTGGTGACACTTGTATTCTATGCCGTCAACCACACGGCAAAAATTTCTAAATAATATAATGCAGATTTTAATTTGAACAGCTTTAATAAATCACAGAAGTGTCTGTTCCTACGTTGAAATTTATTTATCGATATCGAGAGTTTATCAACATTCTATAGAAATTAATTCTGAGTAAACCAAATCTAAGGATGTATTGTAAACATTATTGATATTTTATCGATATTTATTCTGAATAAGACTATCACTAGTCAAGTTAAGTGACAAAATACGAAGATTCTTCCCTAGATTAAAATCATAAATCAAAGTGAAGTAAATATATCGGGTGTTTTTTACCGACATTGTTGCACGAATTCTATGTATTATCTGTATTCAAAGTCTCGCCCGAATGTTCGTGAGAATGCTCGCTAAAACACACTCATTTGTTTTGTAACATTCGCGAGAATGCTCATTACAGGTGAATGCTCTAGTGTGTCAGCGCCTTTAGAGCCTAAGAACTTCACAAAAAATAAACAACGACAATATGCAATTCCAGCTATGATAAATGTTCATAGGAAATACAGGCTGTAGAATATATTTTAAAAAGGTATGTAAAGTGCATTTATACAAAACATATTATTAAGAAGCAAATAAAAAAAAGCAAAGCCACAAACCGTCATCTGATCCTAAACTTAGACTTAGCATGTGTATGGGACTTATATAAACCAGAAAGTTGACTTATATAATTAAAAGTTTAATGTTTACATTACAAGCATACAAAACAGATAACCGTATTCATCATACAAAGACTCGAGGTGAAAATTGAACCAGGCGATCAACCAACATGAGAATCAAGATTAACTGAAAAACAACTGCATTCGTAGAATATACCATCCATATGTTAATACATACATTATCCCTCAAACAGATTAATAACTAAAACTTAATGCAGTGATAGGATTAAGTTCACGATAGTTTATGAAAATAAACCGAACTCATATTCATTTCAAATACTGGTGAAAGGTCATTCGGCATATCTGACTCGCTTTGCAAACAGTGGCGGACATTAACCAAAATAGTTTTAAACAAAGGGGAATAATACATCTACACAACAACACTAACGGTAATCAATAAAGGCTCAGAGCCCACATTTGTTAGCTCCAGATATCAAACCATAGTAGACATAACACTGGCATCGGATGGGGCCGCGGAACTTATCACGAACTGGCATGTGTCCGCCGAACCATCCTTTACTGACCACAGACGTATCTGCTATGACATACGAGTGCAAGAGAGGGTCACACAACCAAAACGCAACCCACGCAATACCGACATTGCGAGATACAAGACCCTGTTCGAACAAGAAATAGCCATGTCAAATTTCAACGACATGACCGCAAGCACTACACACATAGAATACAACACTAACTTAGTAACAAAATGCATACAACGCAGCTACCAACAAGCCTGCCCCACCACACTACCGAAAACGAGTAGTAAAAGCCAATGCTGGGGATCGGAACTGGAGAAACTCAGGCGCAATCTGAGAAAACTCTTCAACCGGGCCAAAAACACAAGGAAAGACACGGATTGGGACAAATACAAAGAAGCCGCACTACAAGAAACGCATACGATTCCGCAGGGGAGAATCCTGGCGAAATTTCTGCACCAACATCAATTCCACATGCGAGGCAGCCAGGGTAAAAAAGATCCTATCCCAGGACAGCAACAAGACCCTAGGCTCCATCAGAAAGCCTGATGGCACCTACGCAACCACAGACATGGAAATAAGCCAAGTACTAATCGAAACGCACTTCCCAGGTTGCACTGTGACTGACGACTGTGACTGGGAAGAATCAGAACACAGACCACCGACCAAGACAGACTGGACGATAGCCAACAACATGGTTACCGGGGACCGGCTGAAATGGGCAATTGACAGCTTCCAGCCGTACAAATCTGCAGGCCTGGACGAAATAACACCAGCACTTCTACAATGGGGCTGTACAACGATTGTGCCACAGCTACTCAGCATATATAGAGCGTCTATAGCGCACAATTACATACCACGAAGGTGGAGGGAAGTAAAAGTCATATTTCTCCCAAAACCGGGCAAAACGGATTATACACAAGCTAAATCGTTTAGACCCATCAGTTTAACCTCCTTCTTGCAAAAACGCTGGAAAAGCTCGCTGACAGATACCTGCGGGAAGGCGCACTGCTACGCAGACCACTACACCCGCAACAACACGCCTACAGAAGTGGTAGATCAACGGAATCAGCGCTTCACTCCGTAGTGGGGACTATAGAGACAGCGCTATCTCTGTTATATCTCTGTTGTGTTTTCCCTACGTGTATATTAATTTAACTGATAAAAATAGTTTTATCTTGATAATAGTCATAATTCCATGTGGAAAGTGAAGTATATAGCCATAAACCTAAGTAATAATTGTTGGTGTAACTTTTAAAGCAAGGAATTGTGACAAAACCTCACTAGAAAACTTGTGGCGGACTAACTGTCAAAGTAACGGATAACTGATAAAAGATTTAAAATCACAAATTGTCTGGAAACCCGGGGAGTATCGTTTTCATAATTAATTACTTATTCCTGTTCTGTTTTATTTTATATAGTAATAACTAAAATACACTATACATCACATACATACACTGCTGATTACATATGAGCGACGTCAATTTACAATACACAGCGGCACCGTTTATGTCTCCTTTTGTTTGAAAATTTGTGGAAGCAGAATCGATGACGAAAAACATTTGCCTCAGACACCATATACTACATGACACACAATACACAAAACATAATAATTTATTAGAAAAATTATTAATATAAATAGTACTACAGTGTTACACAGGTCCATTTATATAAGTACCTACATTTCAATGTTAGTGATATTACAAACATCCAAAGTATTTTAAAGTAATATACTAACAATAACCCATTACTACTAACTGATATCATCTTCTTAACTGAATTGATTTTTTGTTTTTATAATTAAATACTTACAAGAAAGTTTATACTTAATATAAATATTTTTTCTATGAGTAGAAGTTCCCCAATAGTTATTACCTATTTAAAATAAACTGTTCCTATATTTATTCAATTTAATTCTTCTTCTAGTTTTATGATCTACCTACATTATTTCCTTCTCAACTTTCTATCCACACATTTCATAGTTTCTCATGCACATACACACATTAAATATGTTATTATATAATATAACTTGTCGTCATAGTGACGCAATATTGTTTTTTGACGCTAATAAATTTATTAGTAAATTTATTTTAACTAAAGATACAATGTATCTGCCATTTTATATTAAACGACAGATTGCTAAACTATTAGCATACAATTTACAGCAAGGTAAAGACCCTTGTGTTTACAATTTATTTGATAGGGTTAGTACGTGTACTAACAACGATTTTATTGACACATCTTGTGATTTAAACTCCAAGACAACAGTTAGGCTGCAGTATTTGAATATAGTACACCAAAACATGCAGGGCCTATCTTTTTTTTTTTATATACTTCCGCCATGTACCCGTATGTCGGAGGGTGGGGCATCACCAAAGCACTCGTCGCCACCCTCCGACGGGTATTGGCCCGCCAGATGGTTAGACGGGCCCCGAACTAAACCCCCTTGGCGACGGATTAAGGTGTTGGACTCCGCCGCCAAAACGCCCAGCGGCCGCAGAGGATAGGGAGGACGGCAACGCAACACCGCATCTCCTCTTCCTCTGCGGTCCCACCGCGACGCATCGAATGGTGCGCCCCCATTTGGTCGCGTGAGATAGGGCGCACGGCAACGCAACACCGACACGCCTCTCCTCCCGCGACCGCACCCGACTGCGAGGGACAGATAGAACTGTCCCCCGCACCCGCACCGTTGGACGCATCCTGCGCAGGCCCCTCCAAGCCCACGCGGAGCGTCCCCTCCTGGATCCCTCTTAGCTTCACCGCGGGTGACCAATCCACGGTTACTGAGCCCCCCCACCACGACAAGGTGGAGATCCCACGGGGGGGATGCAGGGCCTATCTGGCAAAGAATTAGAGTTAAGTTTATTTCTAGAAAAATATGATGTTAAGGTTTTGTGCTTAACTGAACATTGGTTAAAGCACCATGAGCTTATTGTTATAAATCAATGTTATACAGTGCAGAGTTCGTATATAAGAATGCAGGCTATTAGAGGCGGTTCTCTCATAATAACTTCAAATTTATTAAAATGTAAGGAACGTAAAGATATTGTTAATTTATCTATTGAGCGCACTATTGAGTTGTCCTGTGTGGAACTAGACCTATATATAGTAATTTGTGTATATCGACCTCCTTTTGGTGACTATAAACTATTTGAGACTGTTATGGAAGATGGTATCAATAAAATTAAATGTAGTAATAAGAATATTATAGTATGTGGCGATTTTAATATCAATATTTTAGAGAATTCTTCACAGTGTATTAGATTTCTGAATCTTTTCAAGTCATTTAATTTAAGTAACCTATTCTGTGAACCTACTAGAGTATCTGCAACATCTTCTACTTGTTTGGATTACATATTTAGTACTTGTGCTGCCACAAACCCAGTAGTAATTAGTTCTCTCCCTTCTGATCACCGTGGACAGATAGCTAGTTTTCCCTGTTCAACATATGATAAATTACGTACAGTAAAATGTAGACCTTAGACTACCAATCATCTAATACGTTTCAAAACCAATATTATTGCTAAACTCAATACCTCAATGTTGAACTCAAAACCCAAATACAATTTATAACTCACTTTTTGGACTAGTAAATAATGAGTTTCAAAATACTTGCAAGAGTAAAACTGGCACACTAAAGGGGATCTATATCTATATCGATTCTATGGGATCTTTTAACCAGTAGGCCACTATAGGTATATTCAAAAGAAGAGCCAAGTTGTTTGAATTATATGGTATGAAACAACATAGATTTGACACACCTTTTCGAGAGTATGTAAAGAAGTACTCAACAATTTTTAAACAAGTTTGTATTATGGCAAAATCAAAATTTATTAGTAGTAAAATTAAGCATTCAACAAATATAATTAAAGAAACTTGGAGAATTATAAATAATGAAACAGGAAGAGCACAACCACGGGTAAATCAATTTGAACTAAAAGAAAACAATTTATTAGTCACCAGTAAAACTCAAGTAGCGCATACGTTCAATGGTTTCTTTGCGAGCATACCTTTAACAACATCTAGCTCTTTACAATCATCATCTTTAGACGCTGGAAATTTTTTGCTTAGCAGTGTAGCTGAATGCAAGAGCGTCTTTAGATTCAAGCACGTTACCCCGCGAGATATATTGATCGCATATAATTCAATTAATATTAAAAATAGCGGCTACTTTTGGGGCATTTCAATTAAAATTTTAGGTACTATAGTTGAGACTATTGCGCCTTACCTATCTATAATTTTTAATCAATGATTTGACCTAGGCGTATTTCCGGATTTGGTGAAATTAGGTAAAATTATGCCCGTATTCAATTCTGGCAGAAAAAATGAAATTAATAATATGGGCCATAGATATGGGCCTAAAAGGCCCATATCTATCTTGCTGGCATTTAGTAAAATATTTAAAAATATTCTTTTAAAGCAGCTATTAAGCCACTTCAATTTAAATAGTCTGCTTCACAAAGATCCACTATTGATGCGGGTGTTAGTCTCATAAAACACGTTTATAGTGCTTGAGAGTCATCGAAGAATGCTATCAGAGTGTTCTATAACCTATCTAAAGCATTTGACTGCGTTCAGCACGACACACTACTACGTAAGCTCCGCCACTACGGCGTAGAGAAAACCACACTTAGTGTTGTTGATTCGTACCTGCTGCAGAGATTTCAGTGTGTCGATGTAAATGGCACTACATTTTCTAAATTACCTATACAGGTAGGTGTTCCACAAGGCTCAATTTTAGGTCTTTTTCTATTTCTTGTATATATAAATGACTTACCTTTTTATTTAAAAAACATCTGCGATGAGGACTACATCATTGCTGTCTGATCTCTTCAGAATTGAGTTAAGGTTTTAGGAAGTAGAACATTAACTAAATTCTGAAGAGATTAGTTTTCTAGTGAAACCAGGAAACAAGGCTTTCACAGTGCCTAAGCTCTTAAAGGCAAATTTACTTTCAAAATTATAAAACTGAAGAAATCCATTTAGCTTCGCGGAAGATACGAGGTTATAAAGTTTGTAAACAAGATACGGACCAAAAACATAATATGTTTCATATTGATGGTCAAAAACCTTTATCACGATCCAATTTGGCCTTGTTAATGCATAATCTTATATTCAAATTAAATACATTTAGATGAAATTAGATATTTAATAACTTTGCAATGACGGTTCGTAAAAGCATTCAACAAAATTATTTATCTCAAGCATGAAGAGACCAAACCGGGGGAGTCCGTTTCTACACAGGAAACCAGTGGTAGGGCTGTGCTAAACTTATTCCCACTCGTGCCGCAATAAGCTGTAAGTGAAAGCTAGTCTTGCGCATAAGCGAAGTCGGTAAGCCCCCACACGTTAGTCCGCGCCGTTGTTGGTTGGCGAATCATACGGCATGGTGCTGTCAGTCTACAGGGAATCAGTCCCTTAAGCGTAGCAAAGGTCCTTAAGTGTCCAAACCCTAATACATCCAAAACTGGGTTACGATGTTAGTTGTGAGAACGGGAACCACTGCGGTACATAATGAATAAGTCAAAAAGCGCCAGATTCAATTTCAAAAAACCTTAAGCACTGTTAAACTTGTTTAACGAACCACCGTCTAAAATATTTGGACTAACGAGTCAACATTTTTTTTGAAGCTGAAATGAATTCATTTAGCATGTGCGTGAGGCCACTCACTTTTATTATACAGAATGTACAGAGACAAAGAAACGTGATATGGGTCTCTTAATGGCCAGCACAAAGGATCGCCTCACACATGTGCAAATTGCCCCGTTACATAGTCCGCCCGCAAATACTTTACCTATCTCAGTTCTTTGGTTACTTCTTACATGGTTTGTGCTCTTATATTTGCTTTACAGTGTGTGAAAGAAATTAAAATATTGTGTACAGATTTAATAGGTCTCTTAAAAGATTTTTATTATATTATATAATTACACAATTCTATTCCAAATGAAACAATTTTTATTATGCAGATTTTAACGTTGACTGTTTCAATGAACTAGTGCTTGCCTACAGGGGCAAGCACTAGTTCATCGAAACAGTTCCAACCGCAAGTTCTTTTAAATGTTATATTGCTATGTTTGAATCCTTTAGTCGAAGTGGTCATCTTTTTTCTTTTTCGTGAAAGTGTGTGGCCAGCTCTGGTGTCGGAGTTTTCAGACCGCCCAGAGACCTCTGACAAAGAGCTGAAAGAACCAGGATCGACCACATTACGTGCCCTCCGAAGCACGGTAGCGCTCTGATGTAAATGCCACACGCATTCACCCATCCAAGTGGCGACCTGAGTAAATTTTACTTAACTTTGCCGACCTATTGCAAACGGCAAGCAAAGTTTTGCTATGAACGATACCATCCGTTGGGTGACACATTCAGTTTACAAATTGTCAGTACCTCATTTCATTCCGTGGATGGTGGAGGAGGCTAAGGAATATATCATCAACATCATCCTCCTAGCGTCATCGCAGTCTCAAGCTGGGGTCCGCTTTCTAGTCTAACCAGATTTGGCGGAATAATAGCTTTTCCACGGAGCGACTGCCTGTCTGACCTCCGCAACCCGAAGGGATAGCGATATTCCATGGCTAAGGAATATATATGAAGCAAATAGTATCTTTACGAAGAGATGAAACCTTGTGATCAAACCCTATAACAACCAAACCTTATAGCTATGTAGGAGAGGCTTGAGTCCAGCAGTGGACATCGAAAGGCTGTACAGGAGGAGCATCTTGGATCAAAAGCGATAAAAGTGTAATTTTTTTAACGATGAGTTGGGGAAGCAAATTCTATCAATATTATCCTCCTTACCTGTTATTCAGATATGTAACTGACCGGTCTGAATTATCTTTGACTACATTATTCTCAAAAAATGCCAAGGTCTTAGTGAATAAGTAAAAATTAAATGTAACTTTTACATTTTTCCCGCCATAGTGCTAGGTTCTATATTTCAAGTCCGGGTTTTATATGCATATATAATTTAAATACATAAACCCCATTTCGCATGATGAATCGGGCTTACATAATAGTGAGCGAACCGCTATCTACCGTTCATGTTCCCAAATAACAATATACTCGGATAACCCTTTTCGCGTCAAGGGCCATAAACATACCTTAATAACAGGTGGTACGTAGTCTATAAAACCTATTAACATATCATTATAAATTATTTTATAACTATTTTGGTAATAAAAAAAATATTTTGAAGTCCTCCGTTAAAAAAATACCCTCATATGCGTGTTTAACAGGAGGTCTTTTGGAACAACGCCTACCAAAACCGCGATAATTAACTTACCCAGTTGAATTTTACAATTTGTGCCAATGAAAATGAGCTCATACATTCCTTATTTTTACGTCAAACAGCGTCTTCATTATGAAGGATTTCTATTTGATTAGTAGCTACCAGCTGGAATCAAACTAATGCTTACCTCTTAGACTCTTACCTATACTCTTATGAAGCACTGCTACTGTCAAATTGATCAATCAGCCGAAATGGGTTTCCGTCACAATGTTTACGTACTCTTTAAGGAGAAAACTGCTATCGCATTTTTTTAGCTTTCTAACCCAAGACATCATTGTCTTTAAAGTACTAGAGCTCTTTTTATCATAAAAGTAACCCAAGTTATAAGAAGCGACCGGGGCCTCCACAAATTATAAACGTATATGACGGAGATTCGTTATCGGTGGGTCGCGACATCCGAAATAACACTTCCATTATCTTCTTTAGTACTTTAATCACTTGATTCTAAACTCAGATTACAAAAATCAACACGGATGCCTATGATACGGCTTGATTAGAAATTTAGGATCGCGGGAAGTTTAGCACGGAGTAATGGTTGTCTGTTCACTCTGCCAGTCCGATCAAAAGTGAGCGCTCGCACGTGGCGTCTATGCTCTCGTTACAGGTTAGCCAACTTAACCGTCAGAAGTGTCAGTACCTGTCAATGTCAAAAGCTTGACACACTTCCGGAGCGACACTTTATTCGATCATTCGTTCAGTGTTGCCATTACTCCGCACTAACCATCCCCAAGTCATTACTTGACGTTCCTAAACGAACGACTAACTGTCAATTACGTGGAAATAAATTGAAGTTGTTGACGCTTCGACATATAAATACAAGCATGGACTTCTCAAACCCAATACATTATACCCAAGTAGTACTAATGCATCAGTGATTCCACTTAGAATCAAGGCAACTACATCTCATAGGAAAACCGTCGAGAAAATAACTTAGTAATATTCTTGGCATCATATAGTAGTTGCTAGTAAAAGTAAATCTGCCGGTCCGAAACCCAAATATTTACCTGCTTACTATACGCCTCTATACGCATGAAATCATTTCACGGACTCTCATAAATCAGCTCACGCCGAAACGAAAAATCATAATTTATACAAAAGTTCTTCTATTCAAGGATCTATGTTTATTTTTCAGGTTCGTATTTACCTGATGCAAATTTTCATTGTAATGTAAACAGCAGAAATTTAATTAACTTTCACTTCAAAGCCCCGTTAAAGGTCAATGAGCGCTCGAGAGAATTCGCCGTTTTGTGTAAAAAAAGCCAACTCCAAAGTCATTTCCGACCCGACTTGAGCATTTTATAGCAACATTCTGGTCTTTATTATGACGTTAAATTGCTTAATTGAAGGATATACTAATATAAGTGGAAGAGGATGCTACGAGTATTATTATTTTAAACTTCATAATGCAAATTGAAATAAGAGTGCGTTCTGAATGATGACTGGGGACGAGGGTTTCAGCCGCCATAACTACTTAAAAGGCAATCACATCTCGCATAACTTTACAATGCTGTGTCTGAAGTCACCGCTTTTCACCAGGAACTTTTCGTGAAAAGACATCTGGTTCAATATTGTAGAGGATTATCAGACATTAACGTATCCAAGCATCTTAAGGAGCCATATTTTATTTATCAAGTATTACGTAGGCAGAAGGTTCCACACATCAAGTCATACGCTCCATATATTGGGCTTTTCACAAACATTTTATGTTAATCACGGCTGGTCGGGGATCCGCAAAAAATGTACCCACGACACTCATGTCGGCCAAGAGAACTGCATCGGCTATTCATATGCAAATTGGAGTGAGGGACCGATTTTTTGTCGAATAGACATCGCCCCAGTCAGGATTAGAATGGATTACAGTATCTAGAGGTAGATAACAAAAAGATACGGACATGAATCCCGGAGTACATTTTACGGCATTTATAAAGTGGTAATAAAAAGGTTCTAGCACTTTATAAGATAATCATAAAACATAACAACGATAAACCCTTCCGTAGCCGTTACAAGGGAGTTACACGATAAAAAAATGATGTAGTTTATGAATATGGAACGATCTTCTCGTGTGTTCGACATAAGCCTAATATTTTATTAACGCGCAAGTTTGGACGCACGCGTGTTTGTTACTCAATCACCTCGTAATCGCTGAAGGCGTTTGGAGGCAGCCAAGGTTGAATACATTAGCATATCTATGTACTACGCTACTTTGATTTGGCGGCGTTATTGTTTCAATAAACGTTGTTATATTTTAAGGATTGCGTCTTTTTCAGCGAACTGTAATAACATTATTATTGGTATCATGTTTTTTCAGTTATATCTGTTCTCAATGATCTCAATGATGTTTTGCCTCAGTCTTGAAATGAAAAGGTCTGTCATATTTGCCGATTTCCGGATAGCCAGCGCCGGATACCGGATAGTTTCATAATCGTTGGCGGGCAAATTGTGGCGCTATGTGAGAGCTTGCGTACTTCAACGAGTATCCGGTGCCGCGGGACCAAGTGGTCATAATAAAGTAAGTGCCTTTATTAGCTACGTGATATTTGCATACTTTTCTTATATTTTGTTGAATGAGGTATCGTTCAAATTGCATTTCAATGGGAATGGAACCTTACCTATACTTATTTTACATGCGGATGTAAGTTTCTTTATTTATTTGTAAGGATTTTCCTCTTGTCTACTTAATGTATCATTATATAGATTCCGTATACACGCTGTCACACTTTCTGGATTGAATCACCACAAGGCTAAAAACATTACAATAAAAATCGTTTTACTACAAAAAATATGAGATGATATATATTTATACGATATTTTGCATAATATAAATTAAAGACTCGCTTTGTTACGAAAACCGATTAGGTACCAATCGAAGCATAGTTTAAAACAGGGATTTCCAAAGGGGTCGACATCGGATCGACCACTCCCTGGTCTAGACTCTTGTGAAAACTTGTGTTAATTTAATAGGTGTCGATTTTTAGACCTCATCGACCCCCAAAATCAGTTTTCATTTATGTCGCCCCCTAGGAAACCACTAGGTTCGACGACATTGGGAATCCCTGGTTAAAAGCTAGTCTTTTATAACTCAGATGACGCTCAAATATTTTCACATCCCAGTAAGACTTTATTTTAAAATGATGTAAAAGTACAAGAAGTTGCAGTGAAGTGTTATTCGTTAAGAATTTCATTAAAACTAGCAAACTGGTAAGTAACTATTCTTATTGAAATACAACAAAATGTCTTGCGACTCTGCCTTATGCCCTGTACATGCGACGAAAGTACGGACTTTTAAATTTTAATATAGTATTGTAAGAGCCCGACAGACTATTTCACGAAGTTGTATAAGAATCTCCTAGTTCAGAATATTATGTACATTTGTAGTCAGTTGAAAATTTTATAATAAAGCAACGTAAGTTGAGACGTCTCCGTGTACATGTGAAATGTTAGGACTTACGTAAGTACGTGGATCTAGAATTTTGAGACACAAATGATAAAAGACATCACAGGAGCTGGCAACTCAGCAGTAAATTTTTCGCTTGAAGGTTAAGGTTTTAAATTTTATTTAATATAAAGCTTAAGCTTTAGCGACGACGAACGATCTAGATTTTTTTAATGTTATATACATAAAACCATCCATACCGTCAAGCATAATTAAAATTTAACACGCAAGTTTTTTTAGTAGTAAATCTTCTGTTATTATAGGTATATTCTGGTTGACTTTGTTTTCGAGTAGTAGGTACAGAATTAATATCAAGGCAAGGCTTCCAAATCATTGCTCATCGTATATATCTTATAAAATCATTAAAAGTATAATTCACAGTAACGGATTTGTGCGAGTTCACAACTGAGTTTCAGCGTTAAGTCTTGAAAATAATATCTAGGACTCAGAGGAGTAGAGCAGCTACCCTACTCCATACTAGTTGCAGCTGGAAGTGAACAACCAGTTCACAACATGCGGCAAATTCTGTGCAAAAACCAATTACTATGGCATGGAATTAAATGCCTTTTCAACATTACATTTAGAAGCTTCTTATTCGAGGAATGGTGTCTATGCTAGAAGATTACAATTTAGGAATGCTATAAATTCCATGTGTGTTATGAATACAAAGTGTGACTAACTCATTTTATTCCGTAAATATAGCAAGTGGCCTTCACAAAAAAAAAATAACACGAAGGAAAAAGGATCTTTGCGAAGAGACAGAAAACTTGACATCAAACCGTGTACCAAGCCGTATATTGACTGACAATGCTTTTGTGACGCAAATAAAAGAATCCTATGACTAGCTGTGAACTACAAAAGACTATAATAATATGATGATTCTGTCCTCCGTCCTGAAGATATAACCTCACGAGACGTTCTCCAAAGACATAGGTAATGTCTTCACTTTGTACGGATAAACTATGTACAAAAAGGCTAATGCCCTTATTACGACCTTTGGATAGTCATTATGTGTTAGAAAACGACCAAATTAGAACGACATTTGTATCTAACAATTGATATATTCATAACTTATCAAACATTGAATGTCCATCATGCGGTCATAAGTAAATTTATTCACTTATAGCTGAACCCACATGGAAAAGTTCTTTGACTTAAAACGTAGTTATCACGAATAATTGTAAACTCTAAAGTACCTTTGTGACTCGTAGTTCTCAATGAAGATTTTCAACGAATTGTAAGTGCCTGCCATGTTTATAATCTGTCCCACTGCTGGGCACTGGCCTCTTTTCATTATTAGAAAAGCTCAGCAGCTCAGCTAGTGCACCACGCTGGCCAAGTGACATTCTAAGTATCATTCTCTAAATTAAAAACTGGTTAACAGTTTGACTAATTACATATTGTTATCTTGCTCATTAAAAGCATCGTCGCAACTATAGGTATATTTTCAGATAAACTGTAGTGTCCAGTTGATCTAAAGGTTAGTGACCCCAACTGCTAAGCCGAAGGTCGTGGGATCGATTCCCATTTCTAGAATATTAAAGAATATTTCAGTATGTTATATTATTGCGTACACACACGTACCCTTCTTTAATTGCCAAATCGGTTGCCTCTTCGCATTTTCTTTCAATATTTAAGAATAGTATAGAACAGGATTTTCTTTATTGTACACCATAAAACATTATAAAACATAATGATTACAAAAGTTACTAATTGTACAAGAGGCGGCTATTAAGCTACAGCTACAGGCAGCAATTTTCATTAGCTTGAGCATATCATATCAAGAAATTATTCATAAAAATAAGTCAATAAATATTTGCACGATATAGTAAACGAAAGCCAAAAACTTAACAAGAATTTTGCGTGAGAGATTTTGTCAATTAGGAACCAAACGAAACACGAAGTTTCGTTTGACTTCTAATTGACAAGATATTTTGCACTGCTCTGCGATTGCTGGTTCTTTTAATCAGAGTATACTTTACGCTGCCAATACAGTATTTACAAACAACTAAATCAACTCCTTAATCTTAAATTTATATATTAATCTACCCACAAAAGACACACCAGAACGAATATCCGCATTGTCATGCAACTTAAAGAGGATTCCGTCCGTTAAAAAATTCGTTTACGTTGTATAATTAAGTCGGCTGCGTAAAGAAAGCAGACATTATCCGGAGTAGCACATGTGTATACGGTACGCAGCCAGTAATATAACTAACGAAATTAAATGCATGCGTTGACTTTTACGATCCCGTCGGGACCGGAAAGTCATTCCGCTTATCCTGTTCCGCCAACCACTTCATTTGGGAGTCTTCCGCTCCTGGAGGTGTTTTTTCGGTAAGCTGAATTTTGATAGAGGATTACACCCGACCTTTTCGTCTTTTTTACACTGTTAAGATAAAGAACCTCCTTGAAATAATGTGCTCTGATGGCTTTCAATCGTGCCCGATAAGCTCTTAAATAAATTTCGACGCGTTATATCATTCTGTTAAAATGCTTATGCAAAGATTATTTTGACAGGTGTAGATTTAGAGAAAAATTACAGTAGCGGTTTTGTTCTGCGTATAAGTTTTACATATTTGCATTAAAGCTAATTTACACGTGCTTAAAATATGAGTATTGGGTTGATATACCAGATGTCCATTTCCCCAGATATCCATTCAGCATTGCGTCAGTATAATATCTTAAAAAGATCAAATATACCACCAAGGTCTCAATTTTCTTTCGTTGAAAATATGAGGCAGCATCTTCAACGAATTATAAATATATTTTTCATTTCAAATAAGTACACAAACCATATATACAGCTTGCATCTTGTATACCTAATTAATGAAAACTTTAATCCGTGTTGAGCAAATTCGCCAAGTAAAATCTCAAATATGGACAAAACAAATTTGAAGGAAAGTTAAATAGCCACTAATTAAACCGACTGTCGTTTGTGCTTCGCGTCAGCGGCGTTCGTGCTTTAGAGACACTACTTGCATCCCCTAGTAGTTATGTGTTCACTGTTAAACAAGGAATATAATGAGTAGTTCACAAAGCTGAACATATTGAACGGATTGTTTGTTTTAAAACATACACCAAGAGAGCTCATAAAACGTCGATAAAATATATTGATATTAAACATTAATTATTACCTTAAGATCGGTCTGTAGCCATGGAAGAGGCCTCTGCCCAGCAGTGGACATCTATCGACTGATATGATGATTAATTAATTATTAATCATAGCTCTTGCTCGGATGTGGTCGACGTTCCGTTAAGTCGTCAGTCCCGACTGTTATGAAGACCTCTGATAGTGGATATGTAAATTGAGTCAGTCACTACCCTTTAATACACTGAAACTGATACTAAGCTATGGAATATCACTATCTCCTTGAACTATGGAGCTCTGGCAGCAGTTGCTCTGTAGAAAAGGTAATATTCTGTCAACCTGGTTGAACTAGTGCGGGGGCCCTGAAAATTTCTTGCGAAGGTTTTAGAGATGCAATATGGATAAGTTAGGACGATGATGATGATGATTTAACACACATATTATGAATATTTAAGAATAGCTAGTTATTTCTTGCCCACATAAAGATAATTTTAAATCCTAAATTATTTACTCTTTAGCCAATCCAATAGTACAAGTTATGTAAACAAAAGTCATCATTAATCGATTCTAATGATAATAACATATTTAGCAGCTATTTTTACTATTAAAGCTTCTGCGATAAATAGCAAACATTGTGGTGATTAATTTGTGTATCAGTTTCATTCACAGGTAACTTACCTTGAACAATGCACTACTGATATACTATCTGTACCTTTCCTTTCGTCGGCAGCCAGTATTCAAATTAATGGAAATAAAGCTAATGTCTGTATACAAATTATTATTATATTATAGTCTCACGCCTGTATCCCCGAAGGGGTAGGCAGATGTGTAATAACTAATAATACACCCACATTTCGCCAATAATTCTTAGGTCCCACGTAATAGGGGGCGAGCCTATTGCCGTTACCGGGCACATCACCAGACTCCGTGCTGCTACTGAGAATTCGGAAAACCCAGTAACACTTGCCCGACTCGGGAATTGAACCCGGTGAATTGATCAGCAGTCACATACGCTATCCACTGCGTTATGTAATCTAGTCGGCGTAGGACTTGTATGGGATTGTTTCACCAATTTTGCTATCAAGTCAGTAATAAATTATTAATTGAGTTTTTTTTTACATTTATGCCGGAAATGCCAGTAGTCGAAGCAATGGTTAGTAAAGCCATCGATGCCGCTTGTTATCAAGATGTTTGGCAGCCGTTAGGGATGTCAGTACCCTTGGATAAATTGACATTGCTCTAAGCAGCCAGACAATTGCGGAGGTTCCTTTTGGGTTGCAGAGGTTAGGCGGAAGTGGCTCTGTGAAAGAGTTAATATTCTGTCAGATCAGGATGGAGTTGAAAGTGCCCGGGCTCCAAGTGAGTCTTGTATGCAACTGAGAACATGTTTCGACGGTGATAGTTGGTTGCCGCATTTATAAATACAGCCGACTTTCAAGCAAACTTTTAACGACTTAACCCACTTAGTAGTCAAATATCAAAAAAATCTTCTTTAGTGGATGCCAACATCATAAAATCTTCTATCACGATTACATACTTTACTTCAATAGTTTAAGCTCTGCGATGATATATCGGTGATTTAATTATGTGATGATTATTATTCTATTACTAGAAATCGCACTACAACAGCAGTTTTAGCCAATATGTTTACTTCAGTTTCACTTATGAATTATTTCTAGAGTAAGAAAAAGATACTTAAACAAATGACCGTTCTAAATAATAAAATGCAGATTTTAATTTGAACAGGTTTACAAATCACACAAGTGTCTGTTCCTATGTTCTAATTTATTTATCGGTATCGAGAGTTTATCAACATTCTATTGAAATTAATTCTGAGTAAACTAAATCTAAAATCTATTGTAAACATTATCGTTTTTTTATCGATATTTATTCTGAGTAAGCCAATCACTAGTCAAGTTAAAATTAGTGACAAACTACGAAGATTTTTTCTAGATTAAAATCATAAGTCAAAGTGAAGTAAAATTATTGGGATTAAAGGCCATCGTCCCGCGAATTCTACGTGTTATCTATATCTTCGTGAGAATGCTCGCTAAAACAAACTCATTTCTTTTGTAACATTCGCGAGAATGCTCATTACAGGTGAATGCTCAAGTGTATCAGTGGCATTACGAAAAACGTAACATTCGATGTAATTAGCGGTATTAAATTCCTTACACCCAAAATAAGGGCAGAATCTGTGTGCCATAATTTGTTCACATTCTTAATTAAAATAAGATTTTCTTCATTCTATAAAGGACGTCTATAATTCACCTCAGGAGGAAATAACTAATTTAATCATCATATTTTAACGTGACAAAAGGTGGGCGGAAAATCGACTTGATTTTTCTTCAGTCAAGGACCAGTGAGACATTTATGAGCCACATTACTAATAAAGTCATTAACATTATATTACAGATTTCGTGAAATATATTAGATGCTTAAGGAATGTATTCATTAGATTAAATACTTTGTCGGCAATTGGACCTTTAATGTCTGTATGTTTATATTGTGTATTTTGAATCGTGCGATGCTGTAAAATTCTATTTATACTTCGCAAAATTTTTATTTTCAGTTTCTGCGTGCTACATGTCTTAACAAGCAAACAACTTTTATGGTTATGTATAAAAGCATCACCGCAAAACTTAAAAGCCAAACTATAGTTTACTTCGGCAAATAGCTTGCGTCCTTCTCCCACATCGGTTGTTCTCGTCAACATTTCAATCCCACACCTAAAACCTCGGTCCCATTAAAAAATAATCACACATTCCGCAACAATAGTAGTTAAAATATGATTAGCGAGCATACATCACCAGTAATGGTCATATTCAAGTGATATTGACGTATTTGTTGCAGATGATAAATCAACGTAATGGAGCGTGGTTAAGCCCGTCATCTATTAGTTTGCTTCCGGTCCATCAGGGTGCAGATAAATATTGTGGATTGTATTTGACGATGCGGCTATCGATTTGCCCAGTACAGAAGTTTAAAGTGAAATTTGATTGGTTTAGGTGTTATTTGAACTGCGGTTTTCTATTACATGATTAAGGCGAGGTTGCAGTACAGTGCGTAGCTCGACGTCACCCCCCGCAAAAACAAAAACACGGCGGTGGCGTCAGCGAGTGAGTGGGGGGGCGGGGAGAGGGTTTTGTGTGTGCGTGTGCCACAGCGCAGCGTAAAAAAAACCGTAGATCAGTTATGCGAACTTCAAAAGTGGCACATTAAAAACAGGCTAAATGTCTCATTTGACTTTAGTCGCGTACGCGCTGCGGTTGGAAGCGCTCGCTCTTTTACTCGCATGTGTGTACGTTACATTTGAATATGCCGTCGTGTTTAATGAGATTTTGCACAAACTATACTAGGAAAATGACAAAAAGTTATGGAATCACTTCTCATTCATGAGTATTACAATATTACAACGTTTTATTTGCATTTAGCGAGTGTAAAAGAGAAGCAGTATTGTGCGTGTTCAAAGACTAAAAAACAAAGTATCCAGATGGGACATTCGTAATAATAAAATACTGATGTGTGTTTTTGTCAAGTAATAAAAGTGATTTGAGGCTGAAGCAACACATATTATTATTATTATAGAAATACAAAATCATACGTAAGTTACAAACATTGACGGATGATCAAAGTCCATTCACTTGTTCTTGTTTGTCTCCTTTTAGTATTAAACAACTAAGTAGATTGTACTGCACAGTTTTCGCTGCTGACCCACCGTACCCCTGGCAGTACCCCTGGGGGTATGGTGGGTCTTTCAAAGCTTAACCGCACTCCCAGATAATATTGTTGTGTAATTAGTTTATTAATTTCAGTTCGTTAATTTCAAGTTCTAAGTACTATTTTGTGGGACCATTCCCAGTAAATTAGTAGTATTGAACAATTCTATGATAGAACTGTCCTAATTCTATTAGCACAACTTGATGAGGAGAACAGAACTAATGGGATAAGTAATAGGAAATGTCCCAGTCTAGTTCTATGTATGTTTTTACAAGGGTATTCAATAGAACTACTGGGAATGATCCATAGTGTCACGACATCGCGCTCATATATCCGAATGAATATGTTTTGTAGACGTTCATTTGTTTAATGTGTAAAACAAATGAACGTCTACAAAACAAATGAACGCCTACAAAACAAATGAACGTCTACAAAACAAATGACTTACAGAAAGTGATCAGCTATCGATAGTGATTGCAGAAAACAGGTGCATGCGATTTTCAACCTAATTGACATTAGTCAGAATTTATAATTTTATTACTCTAATATTGTCAGAAAGCGAGAAAAAACAAAAAAAACGTTTGTCATGAATTGTCAATAAGGTCGAAAATCGCACGCACCTGTTTTTTGCAATGACTATCGATAGCTGATCACTTTCTGGTAGTCATTTGTTTTGTAGACGTTCAGTTGTTTTGTAGACCCTTGTAAAACATACATAGAACTAGTGGTAAATTTCCTATAACTGTTTCCCATTAGTTCTATTTAGGGGTCGCAATATCGGCCCACTTTCTCAATATCGGTATTTTCGATATTGAACATTTTATAATTCCAGAATTCGATATTTTCGATATTCCCGATACTAGAAATCCGACGAATCAAAAGCGATGAAAAATGGGAAATAGGGTCTCTAAATTCAATTAAAAAAAATATTGAGATCAAATAAGTAAATTACTATTACGACTACACGTACGTACACCTGTTACTACTTCAGCCACTGACCCTAGATCTGGATTGACCCGACTCCATACCGAAGATATCCCGGACGTCAGCATGCACGAGATTAGTGTAGCCCTAGAACAACTAAAAACAACAAGGCGCCGCGTGATGACGGAAGAACTACAGAGCTTCTGAAAGCTGGCGGCGCACCTGCCATGGAAATGCTCCGGAAGCTATTCAATTCCGTCATTCTCCAGGGCAAAACGCCACAGGCATGGCACAGAAGTGTGGTGGTGCTTTTCTTCAAGAAGGGTGACAAAACCCCTTTGAAGTACTACAGACCCATCTCACTTCTGCGTCACATCTATAAGTTGTTTTCTAGGGTCATCACAAATGGTCTCGAAAGCAAGCTAGATGACTTCCAGCCTCCCGAACTAGCCGGATTCCGTAAAGGCTATAGTACCATAGACCACATACATACGCTGCGGCAGGTTATAGAGAAGTTCGAGGAGTATAACAGGCCTGTATGTTTGGCGTTTGTGGACTTTGAGAAAGCCTTTGATTCGATCGAAACCTGGGCAGTGCTGCAGTCTCTCCAAGGGTGCCAAATTGACTATCGATATGTCGAAGTGCTGAAATGTTAGTACGAAAACGCCACCATGTCAATCCCTCTCCAGGACCAGAGCTCAAAAACTATTCGGCTACAGTGAGGGGTGAGGCAGAGAGATGTTATATCTCTGAATCTCGTTACCGCTGCACTGGAAGACGTTTTCAAACTTCTGGACTGGGAAGGACTCAGCGTCAACATCAACGGCGAGTCACCTTCGATTTGTTGATAATATCGTTGTCATGGCTGAGATCATGGAAGACCTCAGCACAATGCTCGGTGGCCTCTGTAGAGTCTCCCAACAAGTAGGTCTTAAGATAAACATGGACAAGACGAAAATCATGTCTAAAGTTCATGTCGTTCCTACTCCTATCCAGGTTGGAAACTCCACACTCGAAGTTGTCGGCAACTACGTCTACCTGGGACAAATGATCCAATTGGGTAGGGCCAATTTCGAGAAAGAGGTCATTCGTCGAATACAACTCTTGAAATATCAAAACTTTTAACTTTCTGCATTGTAAACCAAGGAAGAGCGGAGTTCCTTACCACAAGCAAGTATTTGCTTAAAAAGGAACCCCAAATGTTATTGTTATTGTTGATTGTTATGGTATTGAAATAAACATTTTTATTTTTTTTTAATTTTTTTACTCGGTTGGGCGGCGTTCGGGAAGTTACGGCATATCTTCACGTCCGATATCCTGTAGCGTCTCAAGACGAAAGTCTTTGACCAGTGTGTGTTGCCACCCAGATAACAACGAACTTGCAGCAAGTTTAAATCAAACTTCCTAGTTTCACTGTGACAAACTTACATCAAACTTACATGAAGTTTGTTTTCCAAAGGATTTGGATGACGACGAGCACAGGTTGGTGGTCCGACAACAGCTGGTCGTCGAGCACATCCTGTTGTATCTAGGAGGTCGACCGACCACCAACCTGTGCTCGTCGTCTACCAAATCCTTTGAAAAACCAGCTTCATTCAAGTTTGTCACAGTAAAACTAGCAAGTTCGATTTAAACTTGCTGCAAGTTTGGAAAGTTTACATTGTTATCTGGGCAGTGATAATCTACGGCGCTGGGACGAGGTTGCTAACTATGGGCGTCATCCGAAAACTCAGGGTCACTCAGAGGGCGATGGAGAGAGCTATGCTCGGAGTTTCCCTGCGAGATCGAATCAGAAATGAGGAGATCCGCAGGAGAACCAAAGTCACCGACATAGTTATCCGAATAGCCAGGCTGAAGTGGCAATGGGCAGGGCACATAGCGCAAAGAATCGATGGCCGTTGGGGCAGGCGGGTTCTGGAGTGGCGACCACATTCCGGACGACGCAGCAGGGGTAGGCCTTCCGCAAGGTGAACCCACGATCTGGTTAAGATCGCGGGGAGCTGTTGGATGCGGGTGGCTCAAAATCGGTCTGTGTGGGGAGAACCTTTGGGGAAGCCTATGTCCAGCAGTGGACGTCTCTAGGCTGACATGATGAGGTAAATTAAGAAGGCATGTCTATTATGAAATGAAATAAAACTATATAACAAAAAGTACTAGTTACGGATCAATATCGGTAGATAATTACTGGTAAAATAGTAGCGACGAATACTCGCAATATTACCATATTTGGCGCGCTAGACGCACTCAACGCAATACCACAGTCTTATTATTATTTATTGTTCTTAATACATTCGCATGCACATGTAATAGTACCTGGGTTTACGTTACGTACTATTACCTCTCTATTACTTCTTCAAAATCAATAATTCGAGGCGTACCTCGAATGATTGATTTTGAAGAAGTAATATAAATTAAATTCATTGGTAATGATTATTTGAAGCAATGTCGTAAATATCGAAAATTCCGGTTTTCACTAATCTAATATCGATATTTTCTGACACAATATTTTGTCCGATATTCCGATATTTTCGATATTCGATATTCCGATATTCATGCCCTAGTTCTATTCTTCTCATCAAGTTGTGCTAACAGAACTAGTGGGAAAAAAAGTATCACTAGTTCTATCATAGAACTGTTCAATAGAACTAGTGAGAATGATCCGACAGCGCAAGGATGATGATGATGACGGGTCTTCAACAGTACTACAGATTATACCTATAATATACAAAGCATTATAACCATTAGCAGTAATACCTAAACGTTTTATTCTGTAATTTATCTCCTTGAAGCACTATATCATCGTACTAGCGCTTGTCTTCGCTTGTCTAAAAATACAAAAACGTAAGTAGTAAGTCACTATCATACGAGAGATAACACTGTTCAGTTTAATGTCCACGTAGCACGTTGGTATAACACTACGAGCATTTCAGCTAGGAGTACGGTTAAGCTTTAAAAGACCCACCATACCCCCAGGGGTATTGCCAGGGCTACGGTGGGTCCGCAGCGCACAGTTTTTATATTAACGTACTGTTTTAGGTTTCCATTGAATGAAATGAGAAGAATAAAATGTACTTTTTTTATAATTGTTATAAATAAATCACATCGACTTTTTATTTCCCTACCTTAAATGAATTAATCAAATTTACTTTGAGGCGAATTGAATTTACTCAAGACAGACAAAGTGATCATGTCGCATCTGAGTCAAATTATTGTTTGTGAAACGGTCAGCATGATGTCACAATGCGCGTCGGTCCAGAGAGTATATGTTTATCTCTATTTCGCGCTTGCGATTAGATGTGCTACCTCACTTACACTTCTTATCTAATTCTTAGTATGTCGTTTTGACATATTTATATTAGTGTGCGTACGCTTTTCGTGATGCGTGCCACTTGTAAGCTCCGTCATGTTACCTTGTCAGTAACCTGTCTACGGTTTCTTACTAGTATGTCTATGGTTTGAACGATTGAGTTTGGAATACGAATTACTTTGTACTTTTGCGAAAACGTACATGCGGGGGTGGAGGGGGATGTTGCGGAGCAACGACGTACGTCCGCCCTCAATCACGCCTAGACAGGCACTGATGAACGGCCGGCGAGCGATATAATGCCAACATTTTGACTATTTTTTTTCTTGGAGAAAAATGATAACGAAATTACGAAATCTGTTTTTACCATTTATTTTAAAATAAAGAGCTGTTTCTATTGATAATACTTTAATATAAATTCATTATGGAATCTCTAAGCAGTACACGTTTAAAATTGTGATTTAGTGCCATTTTTGTCATTTTTTTCATCTTGATTTTATCTTTACGATTTACTAGAAGATATGATCAACTTTTATACTTTAATTTTTATTCATTAAAAATATCATAGTTCATGGGACTTTCAGACGGTCAAAAATCTTAAAAAGTACTGCAACCTCGCCTTAATGAGATGCAATAAGTTCGACACTCTGTACGGAAGAATTTTAATGTGTATGCCTAAAATTTAATATGTAACAAAGCAGAACATGTTTTTTGTAATAGACAGATAACAACAAAGATAAGTCAAATCAAAATCCACATTTAAAACAAACCACTCAGACAAGTAAAGTGGGTTTTCCCGTATTATAGAAAGTTATTAAAGATGCCGAGCTATAGTTACATTAAAAGTCAGACAGTGAATATATACCTATAAGAGTTAAATAATTACAGCAAGATCTAATACGTTGGATAAATAATAAGCCATAAAATCGAAATATAAGTAATTTCTCTTTTATGGAGCAGTGACCTAAAGCGTCACATATGAGGAGAGAACCAGTAGCAATCCAAACATTTCACACAAAAAGTAAGGACAGCAGATAAAATATAGCTTTATTAGGTCGCAAAATAAGAGTGTCAATAAAAACACAGAAATATACACTATAAGCTCACTGTATAAATATTATTGAGCAAGAACGTGTTATTTAGGCCAAGTATTGTCACCATATGCTGAATACTCACACAGAGCGATAAACATACAGTATTATCACGTACTTACGAGTACGTAGTGCTACAGTTTGTGTGAACCGTTTCTGACGACACTTATCTTCACCCAATATTATGTTATTTTATTCTTTTATGTAGATCGTATTTGTTTTCGAAACAACAGATGGTCCACTAGGTTTTGACGACGTCAACAGAATTGATAGTTCATTGCGCTTGAACACGCTTACTATACAAACTACTTTACTCATGAACTAATGTCTATAGCTTGTTTCATGTACCTAACAATTAATGCATCCACTACTACCTACTATTACAGCATTTTTTTGCTATTATTTAGCTATTGATATAACTCAATTTTATGTGTTAGTTGTATAGTTATTTTATAAAAGCTGTTACAACCAAAATCAGTAGAAACGGGCACTTTCGTTTAGCTGCCGAATCACCGAAGAAAACTTTAAATCAAATATTTGATAGTCTCTGCACAAAGAACTTCACGAATTCGAAATATAACCTGTAATATATTCTGTGCAAAACCCTTGGTAACTTACAGTCAAATATACCCTACAATTTAGCACTTGCCTCAAACATTCCCACGTACGTCAAGCCTAAGTGCGTGTTTTTTTTTTTTTTCTTCGCTGGCAACACTAGCGAGCAGTTGTCATTTCAGTACGTGTATAATAATTTAAATGATAAAAATAGTTTTATGTTGTTTTAAGTATTAATTTCATGTGGGAAGTGAAGTGAATACCCATAAACCTGACCAATAATTGTCACAAAACCTCGCTAGAAAATTTGTGGCGGACTAACTGTCAAAGTAACGGATAACGGAGACGAGATTTAAAATCATCTGGAAACTCGGGGAGTATTGTTTTCATTATTCTTTACATCATTCTGTACCGTTTTATTGTATATACTACTAACGAAAATACACCATACAGCACATAAACACTGCTCATTATATGTGAGCGACGTCAATTACAATACACAGCGGCGCCGTTTGTCTCCTTTTGCTTGACAATTTGTGGAAGCAAAATCGATGACGAAAAACGTTTGTCTCAACCATCATATACTACATGACACACTATACACAATACATAATTAATTATTATAATATATATTAATATTAATAGTACAGTAGTGTAACATAGGTCCATTTATATAAGTGTGAAATGTGCCGGTGATTGTGAGGGGATGTTTCATAAGAAATGTGCATCAAAAATCAAGGCGTTCGGTGACACGGGGATGTGTGACGAATGCCAAATTGCACCTGTGGCAGAATCCTCAATCACAGTGAACCTTTCAAATACCTCAGCCGAAAAATTGCTAGCCGAGGTCAATGAAAAACTGGCTATCGTATTTAATATAAAAAAAACGCTGGAGTCCATGTCCAATGATATCAGTTTTTACGCTGAGAGCTTATGGAGGAAAAGCAGAAAACCGACAAAAAGATTAAGGCATTGGAACATAAAAACATCCACCTAGAAACAAATAATAAAGCATTAGAAGAAAAGATTGTATACTTAGAGCTGCGTGAGAGGGAAAAAATGTGGAGATAATAGGAATGGAAGAAGGGGAAATGGAGAATTTGGAATAGAATATTGAATTATTAGCAAAAAAAACTGGGCGTGGACACCAAAGAAATTTGTGAAATTAAGCAGGTGGGTGAAAAAAAATTGCCCAGTGCAATGGCCGAGAAGCTTCGAGAAAGAAAACCACGGCCGGTTATTGTCACAATGGCCACGCCATCTGCGCGTGATCAATGGATAGCTACTAGGAAAAAATGCAAGATAACCAATAAGGATATACTTGAGAATGGCAGCAATAACAGAATATATATCAATGCAGATCTCACTAAACATATGCGTAACTTATTCTGGACAAGGCGGCAAGGTACTCATATGGAAGGATGACCCAATGGACTCAAAAATTAAATCCATTCGTACACTGAGCGATATAGATACGTACCTAACCAAATAACTCTGTTCATCATTATAAAAAAAATATGTATAACCATGGAATACATTCTTAATCAGTACATTCGATAACATAACATCAGCTATTCAGTCTGGCATACAGTATAACAAATATACTCTAAATTGTTTGCAACAAAGCATAGAACAGCATAATACAAGCTTTAACATCATTCATTTAAACATAAGGTCATTAAGAAAGAATTTTAGTCAGTTTCAAGCGCTGATACACAGTTGCATTGATAATTTGGATATAATCGTGCTAACAGAAGTAAATATAAAGATGGAGGAGGTATCGTTATATAATTTAGAAGGATTTGAAGAATGTGTAAACACTAGAGAATCGGCAAGAGGAGGCGGCACTTTATTATATTATGTTAAAAACACGCTCGATTTCACTGCTAAATCGGAATGTCTAAATTGTTCAGAAATAATTAAATGCGAATTAAATCACAACGGCAGGCAACCTACGCCTATAGTGTGCGTATATAGGCCTCCAAAAACCAACAAGCATGGCTTCGTCAGCGCATTGCATAGCATATTATCCAGCATTGCAAATGATTGCAAATTGGTCGTGATCGGGGATACGAACATCGATTTAATGTCACGCGCAAACAACACAGTACATCTGTATATGAACAACATCTGTGAATTAGGTTTGGAATGCGCGGTAAATGACATAAGTCGTGAAGAAATATATGGTGGCTCAGTGACGAGGACGTGCATAGATCATATATGGGTTCGGTCCCGGCGAAATGCTTCGGCGTATGTTCTAACCACTAAAATATCAGATCATTATCTAATAGGATTGTATATGGAAAATATGTGTTGTACATCAAAGGATAGTGCACGTAAGTTAACTGTAATTTGTGATAAAAAAGTGCTACAATTATTGGAAAAAGCTCCCTGGACTGACCTAATGAACTGTAAGTGTCCTTTATTATTATATTATAGGATGTGTGAACTTTTTTCAAATGCATATTGTAAAGCACAAAAAAACTATAACTGTCTGTAAAAAAAGAAAATCAAAGCCTTGGATAAATAGACAATTAAAGACTATGATGCAGACCAGAGATAAGTTATTTAAAAATTGGAAAAATAAATCAACAGATATGAACTTAAGATTACAATATACTCGATACAGAAATAGGGTGAATAAGTGTATAAATAAAGCTAAAAATAAATCCCGTAATGACGAAATACTAAAATGTAAAAAAAACCTGAAAAAAATCTGGGCTAAAATAAATTCTTGGACTGGCCAGTGTAAACTTAGCATTGATTATAATATATTGAAATATTTTGGTAATTCAGATTCCTTGGCAAATATATGTTATAAATTTTCACACATTTTCACAAACGAAATATTAGATATAAAGCACAGTTGTCATCATAAATTTCTAGATAGATCAACCTATGTTAAAGATAGATTATTGTCCATGAGATATCAAAGAGCATGTACCGAGGATATAAATAAAATTATAAATAAGCTTAGTTGTGATAAGGCACCAGGAATAGATCAAATTAGATTTAAAGAAATCAAACTGTTGAAACATATATTGAGTCCCATTTTAGCAAAATTTATAAATTTATGTGTGGAACAGGCGTTGTATCCAGACCAACTGAAAACAGCATTAATTAGACCTATTTACAAACAAGGTTCACACACAAATTACTCTAATTACAGGCCCATTGCTATATTATCTTCAATTAATAAAATAGTCGAAAAGTATGTAGTTAATCAGATAAGTTGTTTCCTTGAACATCATAGTGTATTAGCAAATGCCCAGCACGGTTTTAGGCGGGGCCGTAGCACGGAAACGGTTCTGGCACGGTTCACTGATGAGATCAATGAAGCACTAGACCAGCGGAAGCAGGTGGTGGTGGTCTACATAGATTTCAAAAAAGCATTTGATACTTTGGAACATTACCAGCTGCTTCAAGCTATGGAAGAATGTGGAGTCGCCGGACCCGTAAACAACTGGCTCAGAGCATATTTGTCGCATAAGACGCTGATAACAGCGGTAGCAGGAGTGAGCGGGGCGCCGGCGCAAGTCAGCTGTGGCGTGCCGACCGGTTCGGTGTTGTGAATAGCATGTGTAATGTAGTGCAAAATTGTAGTATTTATATGTACGCTGATGACACGTGTTTACTATATGCGAATACAGATTTAAATGTGATAGAACACAATATCCAGCGAGACTTAACCAATATTATAAAATGGGCACACGACAATGGCATAATTATAAATATAAAGAAGACTAAGTGTATGTATATACGTTCACCTTATATTAGACATAAAGATTGTATCCCAAAAGTTGTGGGACACACTTATGAGTGTTTGCATCAAGCTAGCCCAGTGTGCAACTGCTCATTGATTGAGGTGGTGAAAGAATACAAGTACCTAGGACTATCCATTGATCACAACTTTTCTTGGCAAATTCACATTGATAACCTAGGTGAAAAGCTTAGGTTGGTACTTGTGAGATTTCATCACCTCAGTTATATTTTGGACAAAGCTACTATGTATACCGTGTTTTATGCGCTAGCAGAATCGCTGCTTAACTATGGATTGGCAAGCTACGGTAGAACATTTAAAACTTATTTAAATATGCTAAAATCTATTCAAATAAGGTTCATGAAGCTATTAGTTGATAAAAAAACGAAGACCAGATGTAAAAGTAGTGAATATGAAGAGCTGTTTGTAGTGTGTAAAATGTTGCCTGTGCTCGAGAGGGTTAAACTATTGATAGCAGCTGAACAGTTTTGTATTAACGAATTTAAAACATATATAAGTAGGCCGCAGCGACTAAGAAATAAATGTAAACACGTTTTGGAAGTACCTCATTATAATAATTATTATGGTCAAAGGACTAGGAAATATTTAGTGCCAAATATCTATAATGAATTGCCGCAGATAAGTGACAGCGTTATAACTAAAAGAACATTTGTGTATAAAGTTAAAAAACATTTACTTGATGCTGTACAGGAAGGCATAAAGTAATATAATAACTTGTCTATTGTTTAATAATTGTATCGTGAATCGCTATGCCGCCATATAACATATAACACTGGTTATGTAATAATAAGTAAAATAAAAAAATAGAAAAAAAAATAGTTTGTATTACAGATTGTAGATAAAAAAAGGAGCCTGCATCTGCCAACAAACTGTTCAAACAGTTTGGCAAAAGTTTGTAATTTATGTACTTTGTGAGTTATAATATTGAAAATAAACATTCATTCAAAATTCATTCATTCAAAACCTACATTCCAATTTTATAGATATTTCAAAAAATCATTGTATTTTTATAGTGAATTACAAAAATTACCAATAAGTGATACTCATCTTGTTAATTGCATTTTATTGTTTTATAAATATATCAAACTTATTATCCGCTTGACCGCGCACAAGTGACTATTCTCCCTTTTTCAAAATGCCGTAGACCGCGCACAAGTGACTATTTTCCCTTTTTGGTTACAGCGCTATACTCGGTCTGAATTTACTGTTTCTTTCTATTACGTAATGTTTTAAATTATTTTTCTCTGTTCTATTCAAATCATTGAACATTTCTTCATGCTAAAAATACGAAGCGAGTCTTAAAATCGTTAACCCGGAACGAAAAAATAATGTCAAATGCCACTCTTTGTTTCGCGCGCTCCGTGATTACGTGCTTATCGTATGCGTGTAATTAAATATTTTTATGTATATATTTTTGTGTAGATAGAACCCCTCTACAGTTAAAACTCATAAAATATGTATGTCATTGATTTACTTTTTAAAATAATCCTGTTTAAAATACACAAAGTGTTTTTTTTCAACGATAGTCAATGTTCGCTGCTAAGTATAATAAATTAGAAAGTAAATATCAACAAAGAATTCATACAACTTGAAAGAGTCATTTATAAGGTTGAAGAAAAACATCACTTCAACTTACTCATGTTACCGACTTATCAACAATAAATGTTTATGTTAGCGCGCCCATCTGGCGAGCGGCGGCGCGACATTTTGTTTAGAACGTGAGCGGTCTAGTAAATTCGGCGAATTTGCGCTAGCGGTCAAGCGGTTAAGTTCATTACTTTTCTATGAATAGAATATCAAATTCCCCAATACTTAGTACCTATTTAAAATAAGCTGTTCCTAAATTTATTCAATTTTAGTCTCTTTGTATTTTTTACAATATTTCCTTCTCAACTTTCTATCCACCCATTTCATAGTTTCCCTCAGCTGACTTCACTCGCTCTTCCTTATATTTCAGGTGTCTACGGGGTAGGTCAGTGGAAATGATGACCCGCAGAATGGCAGTTCTGGAGGACAAACTACAGACCATGCTTAAGGAATTGGAATGCTCTAAAATCCTGTGTAACCAGCTGCTACAAACTACAGACCATGCTTAAGGAATTGGAATGCTCTAAAATCCTGTGTAACCAGCTGCTACAGGAAATGGAGGACAGCGAAGAAGAAGTTAAAAAAATTATAGACAAAAACACTGAACTCAAGGCACAGCTGGCTGAAATGCACATTCACCATCACGAAATCCTAGAACAACATTAGCAACTTCGACTGACGGTGTCCAACTTCCAACAGTGCATCGATACTCATGAAGAAGCTCTGAGACGTGTTGCTGAACTGGCACGTGAATTGAGTGAAGCTCATAACAACATCTCTAACTTAGAAACTCTTAAACGCAGTGAACAGATAGCGAATACCTGCAGTCTATATCATGAGTTGGTTAGTAGTGAGCCTGATCATGTGTATATTAGGGAGCCTGTTGTGACAAAAGATCTCACCAGGGACGATACCATTGTTATGAGACCCAGCTTTTCAAGTCACAAAAAACTTAAACTCTATATTAAAGTTAATAAACTAATTAAAAGATGTCGTAAATCTATGAAGAAATATAATGTGCATAGAGTTAATTTAAATCTCAGAAAGGAGCGCATTTATTTACTTGATCAACTATCTAAGTACTCTAGAAGTTTAAACATAGTAGAGTAGTGTATGATACTGACACTCATCGCTTGAGGGAAGAGCTAGTACTTAGGGAGAGCACCTTAAATGAAATATTTAACAAATATCAAGATTCTCAACAAGAGCTGAGCAAGCGTATAGTAGAGGCAGGTGAGCAAGTAGACTTGGTGAGATGTAATGCAGAAATGTAAGAGTCTCTGAACAATAAGCTCTTATGTCCTTGTGCTCACACTCACACTCCAACCCCAGCAGAGCCATTGAGTACCATACTACCTGAAAACTTTTCTGATAATCCACAAAACCAATTCTCTTCACAATCAAATATGATTAAATCTAGGTTTCCAACATCAACTAACAAACCTACATTTTTTCTGGTAGGCTAGGTCATAATTTTTGTAGTCTTCTCAGTGAGTATACGAACCAGTGTGTTATAAATGATTGTAGGCCAGGGGATAGTTACAGTAGTTTAGTTAATCAGATTAAGTTGCATCCCTTAGACGAGAGTAGTACGGCCATTTTGTTGTTTGGTAACAGTTTAACTGTAAAAAGACAGCATATCATAGAATGTGTTGAAATGTTATTAGACCTTAATCCCAGATTTAGTTGTAAATTTATTTTATGTGCTTTGCCATACTCAAAACACTTAACACACACACAAAACATGCACATACACACATTAAATATGTTATTATATAATATAACTTGTCGTCATAGTGACGCACTATTGTTTTTGACGCTAATAAATTTATTAGTAAATTTATTTTAACTGAAGATACAATGTATCTGCCATTTTATATTAAACGACAGATTGCTAAACTATTAGCATACAATTTACAGCAAGGTAAAGACCCTTGTGTATACAATTTATTCGATAGGGTTAGTACGTGTACTAACAACGTTTTTATTGACACATCTTGTGATTTAAACTTCAAGACAACAGTTAGGCTGCAGTATTTGAATATAGTACACCAAAACATGCAGGGCCTATCTGGCAAATAATTAGAGTTAAGTTTATTTCTAGATAAATATGATGTTCAGGTTTTGTGCTTAACTGAACATTGGTTAAAGAACCATGAGCTTATTGTTATAAATCAATATTATACAGTGCAGAGTTCGTATATGAGAATGCAGGCTATTAGAGGTGGTTCTCTCATAATAACTTCAAATTTATTAAAATGTAAGGAACGTAAAGATATTGTTAATTTATCTATTGAGCGCACTATTGAGTTTCCTGTATGGAACTAGACCTATATATAGTAATTTGTGTATATCGACCTCCTGGTGGCTTTAATCTATTTGAGACTGTTATGGAAGATGCTATCAATAAAATTAAATGTAGTAATAAGAATATTATAGTATGTGGCGATTTTAATATTAATATTTTAGAGAATTCTTCACAGTGTATTAGATTTCTGAATCTTTTCAAGTCATTTAATTTAAGTAACCTATTCTGTGAACCTACTAGTGTATCTGCAACATCTTCTACTTGTTTGGATAACATATTTAGTTCTGTGCTGCCACAAACACAATAGTATTTAGTTCTCTCCCTTCTGATCACCGTGGACAGATAGTTAGTTTTCCCTGTTCAACATGCGATAAATCATGTACGGTAGAATGTAGGCCTTAGACTACCAATCGTCTAATACGTTTCAAAAACAATATTATTGCTAAACTCAATACCTCAATATTGAACTCACAAAATCCAAATACAATTTATAACTCACTTTTTGGACTAGTAAATAATGAGTTTTAAAATACTTTCAAGAGTAAAACTGTCACACTAAAGGGTACTATGGGATCTTTTTACCAGTAGGCCACTATAGGTATATACAAAAGTAGAGCCAAGTTGTTTGAATTATATGGTATGAAACAACATAGATTTGACACACCTTTTCGAGATTATGTAAAAAAATACTCAAAAATTTTAAACAAGTTTGTATTATGGCAAAATCCTAATTTATTAGTAGTAAAATTAAGCATTCAACAAATATAATTAAAGAAACTTGGAGAATTATAAATAATGAAAGATAAAGAGCACGACCACGTGAAAACCAATTTGAACTAAAAGAAAACAATTTAATACGCGCATACGTTCAATAGTTTCTTTGTGAGCATACCTTTAACAACTACTAGCTCTTTACAATCATCATCTTTAGACGCTGGAATGTTTTGCTTAGCAATGTACCTGAATGCAAGAGCGTGTTTAGATTCGAGCACGTTACCCCGCGAGATATATTGATCGCATATAATTCAATTAATATTAAAAATACCGGTGACTTTTGGGGCATTTCAATTAAAATTTTTGGTACTATAGTTGAGACTGTTGCGCATTACCTATCTATAATTTTTAATCAATGCATTAACCTAGGCGTATTATCGGATTTGATGAAATTAAGTAAAATTATACCATATCACCGCGCTATTGAGTTTCCTGTATGGAACTAGACCTATATATAGTAATTTGTGTATATCGACCTCCTGGTGGCTTTAATCTATTTGAGACTGTTATGGAAGATGCTATCAATAAAATTAAAAGTAGTAATAAGAATATTATAGTGTGTGGCGATTTTAATATTTATATTTTAGAGAATTCTTCACAGTGTTTTAGATTTCTGAATCTTTACAAGTCATTCAATTTAAGTAACCTATTCTGTGAACCTACTAGAGTATCTGCAACATCTTCTACTTGTTTGGATAACATATTTAGTTCTTGTGCTGCCACAAACACAATAGTATTTAGTTCTCTCCCTTCTGATCACCGTGGACAGATAGTTAGTTTTCCCTGTTCAACATGCGATTAATTATGTACGGTAGAATGTAGACCTTAGACTACCAATCGTCTAATACGTTTCAAAAACAATATTATTGCTAAACTCAATACCTCAATATTGAACTCACAAAATCCAAATACAATTTATAACTCACTTTTTGGACTAGTAAATAATGAGTTACAAAATACTTTCAAGAGTAAAACTGTCACACTAAAGGGTACTATGGGATCTTTTAACCAGTGGGCCACTATAGGTATATACAAAAGTAGAGCCATGTTGTTTGAATCATATGGTATGAAACAACATAGATTTGACACACCTTTTCGAGATTATGTAAAAAAATACTCAAAAATTTTAAACAAGTTTGTATTATGGCAAAATCTTAATTTATTGGTAGTAAAATTAAGCATTCCACAAGTATAATTAAAGAAACTTGGAGAATTATAAATAATGAAAGAGAAAGAGCACGACCACGTGAAAACCAATTTGAACTAAAAGAAAACAATTTAATAGTCACTAACAAAACTCAAGTAGCGCATACGTTCAATAGTTTCTTTGCGAGCATACCTTTAACAACTACTAGCTCTTTACGATCATCATCTTTAGACGCTGGAATGTTTTGCTTAGCAATGTACCTGAATGCAAGAGAGTGTTTAGATTCGAGCACGTTACCCCGCGAGATATATTGATCGCATATAATTTAATTAATATTAAAAATACCGGCAACTTTTGGGGCATTTCAATTAAAATGTTTGGTACTATAGTTGAGACTGTTGCGCATTACTTATCTATAATTTTTAATCAATGCTTTAACCTAGGCGTATTACCAGATTTGATGAAATTAAGTTAAATTATACCCTTATTCAAATCTGGCAGTAAAAATGACATAAATAATTTTAGGCCCATATCTATCTTGCCGGCATTTAGTAAAATATTTGAAAAGATTCTTTTAAAGCAGCTATTAAGCTACTTCAATTTAAATAGTCTGCTTGGTAGATCCACTACTGATGCGGGTGTTGCTCTTATAAAACACGTTTATAGTGCTTGGGAGTCATCAAAAAATGCTACTGGAGTATTTTGTGACCTATCTAAAGCATTTGACTGCGTTCAGCACGACACACTACTGCATAAGCTCCGCCACTACGGCGTAGAGAAAAGCGCACTTAGTGTTGTCGATGCGTACCTGCGGCAGAGATTTCAGTATCTCGATGTAAATGGGACTACATCCTCTAAATTACCTTTACAGCTAGGCGTTCCACAAGGCTCAATTTTAGGTCAAGGTTAGGTAGATGTAAATAATGCATTTTTACAAGTAACACAATGGTTTACAGCAAACAACCTAGTACTTAACTCTAGGAAAACTAAATGCGTTAAATTTGCTTTACCTAACGTTAGACAACTGGGACCTAATATTATGCTAGACATGGAGGAATTTGACACAGTAGACTCTACAGTGTTCCTAGGTATTACATTAGATAATAAGTTACAATGGGGTGCATATATAGCATGTCGTGCAGGAAAACTCAGCTCTGCTGCGTATGCCGTCAGAAAAGTTAGGCAACTTACTGACATCGACACGGCTCGTTTAGTATATTTTAGATATTTTCAGAGTGTTATGTCCTACGGCATTTTGTTATGAGGCAAAGCTGCGGATATTCAGAATATCTTCATTCTACAGAAACGAGCGGTACGAGCAATATACATGTTATGTGCAAAATATACTCTTAGGGAACGCTTTAATTGTATAGGAATTCTTACAGTATCCTCGCATTTTTTATTTGCTAATATTTTGTACATTAGGCAAAATATAGGTTTATTTACCACAAAAAGCGATATACATAATATAAATACTCAAAACAGGCATAGGTATATGCACCTTATCATCGTTTACATAAAGTTAATAATTCTTTTGTAGGTATTCGTATACAATAAATCGTATACAATTAGTCTTTTAGAATTACCATTTAGTATATTTAAAACTCAAATAAAAGACTGCCTTATTAAGAAAGGTTATAGGTATATGTAGGTATTAATGATTATTTCAGTGATAAGGATAGTTGGTCACTTACGCTAGACAACTCATGATCTTCATATCTAATTATAATTATATATGTTAAGTTTTTAAGTTTACACTCATGCTCGATAGATGGTTGTGTGCACTTCCCGCTGAATCGCGCTATGGTTTCGTTACCGGCCGTATATATCCCTGCGGAAAAACAGAAATAAATGTCTTCGTTTTGAGTACGGTGTATCATTTCGAATTCCAGTCTCATAGTACCAACATAATTTGGTCTTCGAGCCGAACACATTATTTTTGTTTTACAGACACGTTTTTAGATTTTCAGTACCAGCACGGATTTAGCGCCACCTATAAGCGTGAGGCTTGGAAAAACAACATCTCGGAGCTGAGGAGAAGAACGAATCTGATTGGAACTATAACGACAGATACTCATCCAGAGCGAACGCAGCAACATCTAGCGGATAATTGAGAATTTGTCAAGGAAGCAAGCGGAGTGTGTGTGAGTAAAGTGTGTCAAAATCAAGTGGACCTAACTAGGATGATGTATAGACCTAAAAACTGTGAGTACATTTTGTCAAAAATATTTAGTGTCAAAGAATTATGAAATTTTAAAAGAAAATTGTCAACTTAGAAAAGTTCTGTGCAAAGAGTTCGGACATAGAAAAATAATTGTGTTATCAGTTAGTTAGGACATAGCATATTTGCCAAAAAGTGATCTGACGGGGAATTCATGCCCGATTCCCGCCAGAAAGAGAATAAAGTCTAAACACTTAAAAAATTTGGCTATCAGATTATTCCAAGACTTAGAAAATCTGTATATTGCTACTACAAGCATAACTGATACACAATAATTATAGCCTTGAACTGCGTCTTTCATCAAGACGGAGGCACTATTGTTTGATCTGAAAGGTCAAATAGAGAAAGGCCACGTTAACTTTAAGAAGGCTCCAAAAGAGCGGCTTGTCGAATCCTACGTCGAGGCCAAATTGAAGGTGCTAGAAAAGCAATTCAATACTTTCACCAGAGGTCATGAGGAGCTAATTAAATGCTACGAAGATAAGCAACTCCGGAACACTGACTATATGATGAATGATGTCTTTGAAAATGTTTACGAGGTTTATCTAAGTTATAAAGTAGCGTTAAAATGTACATTATCCAAAATTACGTCTGAATTACGTGAATTCCATGATGCTTCACCTAATTGTTCTAAGAACACGTCTATGGCTAAGTTACCTAAGATAACTATTCCTCATTTCAGTGGTCAATATCAGAAATGGTTATCGTTTAGGGATTTGTTCGTGTCGTTAGTACATAATAATCCCAACTTTGATGATGTACAACGCTTGCATTATTTAAGGTCCCAACTATTAGGTGAAGCAGAACAACTAATCAGACACGTACCGATTACGCAAACTAATTATGAAAAGTGTTGGAATAATTAAGTTAAATAGCCGTTATAACAACAAAACATTTTTATCAACCTGCAGTCTCAAGCGTCTACTTGGCCAAAGTAATATGTCAGTAGAATCATCCAAGGCTTTAAAGGAAATTTTAGATCCAACAACTGATTGTTTACATGAGTAGTCAAGCCTAGGCATTAAGGTAGAAAACTGGGATGTTATCATCATTTATTTAATTAGTTCGAAGTTGGATCCAGAATCTCGAAAAAACTGGGAATTCCAAGTCAGCCAGTCAGGTGATGATCTCCCTTCATTCAAAGCGTTTCAGGACTTTTTGGAAACAAGGTTCCATGCATTAGAATTTGTCGACACTAAGCCTGGTGTTAGTAAGTTTAAAGTCAGTAGTGCAAAGGTGCTACATTCAGTTTCCGACATGTCTTATCCGCATTGCTCGGAAGGTCACAACTTGTGGCATTGTGAAGCATTTTCTACACTAGACGTTGAAACGCGTCGTAATGTAGCTAAGTCATTCGGTATATGTTTTAATTGCCTTCGCTCCGGTCACTTAATTTTTAATTGTCGTGTGCCTTCTAGATATCGCTTTTGTAACAAAAAACACCACTCACTTTTGCATATCGCAAAGGATAATGTAGACGTTAGCTCTTCAGCTCACACAAGTGTTCAAAGTGATACACCACAGTTAGTCAATGCAGCTCAAGGCGAGACCGCCAACCAGTTTGATATTGCAACCCATTTCGCCAATCACATCAACACACAGGTTCTGTTAGCGACAGCCATTGTTAAGGCTGAATCGCGAAATGGGTCTACTCAACACTTGAGAGCCTTACTTGATCAGGGTTCACAGGCATCTTTTATATCCGAGGCTGCAGTTCAGTTGTTGCAGCTAAAAAAGACAGCAACTAAAACAACAATTTCAGGCGTAGGTGATAGTCAGAGTGGTATAACCTCTCGATACGTAGTTACTGTCAATATTCAGTCGCTTCGTGACCCAACATTTCATCTGCAAGTTAAGGCTCACGTATTGAGTAAGGTAACTTCTGTATTGCCCGATAAAAGGTTTACAATAGTTGACTGGCCAGATTTCAGTAAGATTGATTTAGCTGATCCATATTTCAATGCACCTAGCAAAATAGATATTTTGTTAGGAGCTGAGATCTATTGCAAAATATTAAAAGCGAGTCTCGTGAAGGACTCCAATTGTAAATTAATGGCTCAAAATACATATCTGGGTAGGATCGTTTCAGGAGAAGTCAACATTGGAGAGACTGGCAAATCTTGTCACAATGTCGTAGTAGGCATGCACGCTACAGCCCAGGAAGATGAGATTCTAAAACGATTTTGGGAAATAGAATCAGGGCCATTATGCATCAAGCACATTCTCACTCCTGAGGAACAGGCATGTGAAGACCACTATGCCAGTAACACACACAGAGACGAATGTGGCCGTTTTGTGGTCAAACTCCCATTGAAGTCCTGCGAACCACCAATCGGTACCAAAGAAATAGCGATAAAGAGACTTGCAAGCCTTGAAAGAAAGCTTTCAAGAGACGCTAACCTTAAGGAGCAATACACAGCAGTCATAAATGAATACTTGTCACTAGGTCACATGGAAAAGATTACCAGTGAGCATGACAAAAACAAAGCTGGCGCTGTCTATCTACCACACCATGCAGTAGTCCGTGAGGACAAGACAACTACCAAGGTAAGTGTGGTATTCGATGCATCATGCAAGGGAACCAATGGGGTTTCTCTTAATGATACCTTAATGGTAGGACCACCCCTACAATCAGATCTACGCCATACAGTGATGCGATGGCGTCAACATCCTGTATGCCTCGCGGCAGATATCGTCAAAATGTATAGGCAAGTAAAGGTTTCCAATGAACATGTGGACTTTCAAAGAATTTTATGGCGAGATGATATTCATTCCGATATACAGGAATTTCGTCTTTTGAGAGTAACATTTGGAACGTCAAGCGCTCCGTACCTGGTGGTCAAAGCATTGCAGCAAATAGCTTGTGACGAAGGCCATATATAGTATCTATTGGCTGCAAACCGAGTAATGACAGAATTTTACGTGGATGATTTGATGACTGGCTGTCAAACTGAAATAGAAGCTGTTAGAGTCTACAAAGAAATGAATGAATTATTGAGCAAAGCTGGTTTTGAACTACAGAAATAGACAAGCAACAAAAGAGATTTAGTAAAATGGCGATGAAAGAAGACACCGAAAGAAATCTAGAGATCAAAGAAAATGAGATTACTAAAGTTTTAGGACTTACCTGGAATCGCAGTAGCGATGAGTTTCAATACACAGTAAACTTTCTTTACCATCTGTTTCTTAACCATTGACTCCTCCACTTACAGCGCCTGTGACTAAGAGAAACGTTATTGCCGAGATTGCACGTTTATACGACCCACTAGGTTGGATTGCCCCTTGCATTATTACCGCCAAGGTGTTTATACAAAAGTTGTGGATTGCTGGCCTAGACTGGGACGATGAGTTAACGATGGATCTACTGAAAGAATGGAATTTATATCGATCAGTATTACAAAGTCTCAACAACGTCAGGATGCCGAGATGGGTTGAAAGAACTGATGATGATCGTTTAGTAGAGTTGCATGGGTTTTCAGATGCTTCGGGTGTAGCGTACGCTGGAGTCATCTATATGGGAGTCATTGATTCTAACGGTACTGTGCATTCAAACTTAGTAACTTGTAAGACAAAGGTATAGACAAATAAAACAGGTGTCAATTCCGAGGCTTGAATTGTGTGGAGCCGTTTTAGTTTCAAAACTACTGATAGAGGTAGCACAGGTTTTAAACATCCATAAATGCAATTTACACGCGTGGACCAACTCAACTGTTGTATTGGCCTGGCTAAGTAACCATCCAAGTCGATGGAAGACATTTATGGCAAACAGAACATCAGAAATTCTGAACATTCTTGATTCCTCACAATGCACAGTGTTTTATGAAGACCATTTTTCGGACACCGTCTTTTTATTAAAGAATCTAATAGATATACTCAATAAAAAGAAATATTTCGTATCCCCACTAAGCTAGCATCTCTAGTTTCTTAGAAAAACTTTTTTTTAAATCTTCATATTTTAAAGTGGATATTTAGAAAAAAAGATATTCCTCTTAAACTAAGCATGATACGCAATGATAATGTTACATGCACCGATAGCGTCTCTTTCACTGCACATTTTACAGTTAAAATGAACCTCATAACTTGACTAGATTCAAATTTAAGCGAGATTTTGGATTTTTAGATTTTCTTACTTTTCTCGAAGATTCTACCAAATGTGGAAAAGTTATATTTACAGAAATGATGCTCTTTACTTTCCTCATATACTCAATAAATTTCAGACCCCAGACCCTAGACCCAGAAAATTACCATCATATCTAACTGCTGCTGAAATAAGAGACACCATGGAGACTTGTCCAATGCCAATGTCAGCATCTTTGGTTCCAATCGGACATTATACTAATACAGGCTGGAAAGGATTCTAGCAAATGCAGTGGTTTGACTGCTTTAAACCCCTTTATAGACAATAAGGGTTTAATGAGGGTTGGTGCTTGGATTCACAACTCACAACTAAGCGAAGATATGAAACATCCTGTTATTGTCCCTCATCAATCAAGTTTAGCTAAGCTAATTGTCGCTGATGCCCATGAAATGGTGTTGCACGGTGGCCCTCAGTTCACTTTAAACTTTTTGCGGTGTAAATATTGGATAATAACAGTTAAAAATCTGGTCAAAGCACAAATACGTAAGTGTGTCCCATGTATACGTCATCAACAAATGGGTCAGCTGCCGGCTTGTCGAGTTACTCCTAGTAAGCCTTTTCTCCATTCAGGAGTGGATTACGCTGGTCCCATTCAGATAAGAACTTCTAAGGGTCGGGGTCATAAATCTTATAAAGGTTACATATGCCTATTTGTATGCATGGCAACTCGCGCGGTACATCTAGAAGCAGTCTCCGACTTGACTTCGCATGGTTTTCTGTTAGCTTTTAAGCGTTTTGTTGCTAGGCGAGGCCACTGCGCTCATATGTGGAGTGATAATGGCACAAACTTTGTAGGAGCTTCCAAGGAACTGAGAGCTATGTTTCGTAATGAAAAGGCCAGTCTGCCATGTGAAATGTCGGCTGCGTTGGCTAACACCGGTACAGAATAGCACTTTATTCCACCGCATGCTCCCAACTTCAGAGGCCTTTGGGAAGCAGGTGTAAAAAGCACAAAACACCATTTGAAACGGGTTATAGGTGAGTCTACGCTTACGTTTGAAGAGTTGTCTACATTACTGACACAAATAGAGGCCTGTTTAAATTCCAGACCTCTATCCCCACCTAGTACAACCGTTAACACCGGGATATTTTCTTGTGGGACAGCCAATCATAACAGTAACCGATGTTAATAGTGAGTTTACACCAACAAGTCATTTGCGGCGTTGGCAATTAACTCAAAAAATGTTGCAACAGTTTTGGCGGCGTTGGTCTCAAAAGTACTTAAGTGGCTTTTTCCAAAGAAACAAGTGGGCTAACCGAACGCAGAATGTGAAAGTGGGTGACATTGTCCTTGTAAAGGAGGATAATTTACCACCGGCTAGATGGTTATACGGGAGAGTTATTGAATCACATCCTGGTAAGGATGGACTAGTTCGAGTCGTGACCCTTCAGTGCAAGGATTCGCGAATCAAACGTCCAACTTCGAAACTATGCATCTTGCCAGTAAATGATGATGGTTGTAACTAAGTGGTACAATATGGTGTACTAATATGACCCAGCCATTGTACTTTTAAGATTATTATGTGACTGATGTTGATGTATTTGATGTTTATGTGTATTGTTATGTGTTCTTTTTCTTGTGTATTTTTTCATTAATGTTTAAAGCTTTTAAGATACAGTCCACTATTTATCGATATCCTGTTGATTTTTTTATTATGTACTCGAATATTAAGATTCAGCCTCACTTTGTCTCAGTTTATTAAACTTTATTGTGATATGTACTATCTAATCAAGAATATACATTATTGTTTGAGCACCAAAGGCACACACACCAAACATGCAACCAATCACCTATTTTAATGTATCTAGCTTCACGATGGGCGGTTGGAAAGGACTAGGTCCTTGGTGGGCGGTTTGTTTAGTTTTTAAGTTTACACTCATGCTCGATAGATGGTGGTGTGCCTTCCCGCTGAATCGCGCTATGGTTTCGTTACCGGCCGGGCTATATAAGCCTGCGGAAAAAACAGAAATAAATGACTTCGTTTTGAGTACGGTGTATCATTTCGAATTCCAGTCTCATAGTACCAACAATATAGATACTTTGTATTTTTTAGTTAAGCTATATATATTATTTCTAGTTCTTTTAAATTACTGTTCATGTATTATTAGGTCATTCAACTTACTACATTTACATTTACATTGTTGTTCCACTAATTTTATTAAAGTTTTACTGCACTGTAAGATGAAGATAACTCGTGATCATGGGCTGTAAACTAATGTTGTTGTAATTTTGTGTATTCATATACAGTCACTTCTGTAACATACATTTCCACCATAGTTCTGAACATGGTCGCGAGTTGCCTACATTATAAGACGTAAGATGATGCTCCTGTAGTATTATGTCTGTAACTTATTACTATTTACAAGTAATTAAGTACAATGTGAAACAGTTGCAGCTCCTTACAAAAATAAAATACATATGTACCATAATATTGGCGATTCAAAAGAGTGGCCACGAGTTTTATTGCCCGTTCTTTCTCGTGGTTCTACCTATTGCTTTGCGAACGAGGCAGTATATGTAAATGTAGAAGCATTAAGTAATTCGATTTAAAAATTGACGTTCATAAGCGTCACCTTGTGACCTAGATGAATAAACCATTTTGACTTTGAAAACGACTTTGACTTTGACTTTTGAACCCTTTTAACTAGATGTTTAACTGGATTAACCACAGGAAATGAGATTGAAACGTACTCAAAACGACAACGCTGCTACGTTTGCCCACCGCATGCATTTCACGACAATATTCACGTCTGTGAACGTCACCTTGGCTTTATCAACGGCAGCTTAAGAAAAGATAGTGCTGTGCGCGATAAGGTCCAACGCTCACTGGCTGACGTCAAGTTTATGCGACGAATAAAATGGTAGCTTGAAAGTATGAAAATAAAATCGAAATTTCATTGACATCGTTTGCGAAATTACAGGAAGTTTAAGATTACATTATCAACAGTTTTCGGTATGCCGCGCAATCCATTAGAAAGCTACTAGTCCGGTCAATTTAGACCAAAAAATGAGAGTGAAGTTACATAAAGTCCCAACAAGCTGAATTTCAGTGAAATTGTTCAAAATATAATCTGATTGATGCTGATTGATGCTGAGCTTTTCCTGGTTTAAAAAAAAAATAGTTTTTTCAGTTGGCGTTCGAGCAGTGAGTAATACAAGTAAGTCAACATCTTCACCAACAACAATAGTTGTATTTGTCAAATTGAATTGCTCTATTGCTGTTTCAATAATCAATATATCAGCATCATTATTAGCTTGTTTTACCAATATATTTTCAGCCGTAAACTTTATACAATGTATATACGTGGCGTACTCATGTATATTATGACGATAACAACTTTTATAACTTTTTGAATCGTTATATCTCAGAAACGGTGGCTCGTAAGAAAAAAAGTATTGATACATTTTTTATAGATAATTTTATGATCTACAATTTTTGTCTGAGGTACTTTTATGATAAAACTTATCGTTTTGCTGAAAATCGCGAAAAACTCATTTTTTTTACCTTTGACCTTGAATATTTTTTTTTCCTTACAGGGAAATGATGGGGAATTTCTAGACATTGTTTATAATTATGTTTTGAACAATTTCACAGAAATTCAGCTTGTTGGGACTTTATGTAACTTCGAATGTCTAAATTGACCGGACTATACTGCAAGTCTGATCGAACCAAGTTGAAGCATGAGGTAGCGCCTGTTCTCCGCATCATCATTGTCCATGTTGTGACCAGTGAATATCCATGTAAGCCAAGGGTACCATATCTCATAAAACAGTAAAACCACTTGGCATGCTTAAGAATAGCCGCAGTATTTGCCGTTACTATAGATATTGCAGAGATTCTCTTGAAGCTAGTGGGTACAGGGCCTCACGTACCATAATACGCTGCCCGTTTGTTTTAACAGTGGCATATAGTTAGGTGAATACCTTCTAGCAACATGTGAAATGTCTTTGTTGAATAATTCACACCTCTTGTTTATGTTTATTCTACGTTTTAAAAGTTATTGTTCTCGCTCTACACAAAATCGTCTCAATCTTCAGGCAATTTAGTTGAATATCTGTGTAAGCACATTAGTTGTACATACATTATAGTACAAAGGATTTCACACATCATAATACATTGCGAACAGATACAACGAAAAAAAGATTAGTAAGTAAAACAATTTCAAAGAAATTCTCAACCAATCTGTTACTTTCGTGAAGGAACAGATATTAACTGTTATTTTTCGTTTCAGTGGCAAGGACATAAGCGCCTAAGGTAATGATCACATAGTATTTGGTATGTAAAGTGTCTTCAGCTAGTTACTTAATATTTCACAGCGGAAAGGGAGAAATTAATAATTTTGGTAATTGGTAATACGGAATATTATTAGTCATTAAGGCTCACTTTCAGGTCACGTAAATGTCACAATCAAGTTAAACCCCTGGATGTAAATCGTGATGTAGAATGGAAATGTCGAAAACGAAAACAGCGCGGCAAGCACGAAATCTGTGCCAACTACGTTTCAAGTGCACATCGGTCAATGCAAACATGTAAACAGTCTATCCGAATGTCAGTGCTCGTTCCCGTTACTTTTTCTGTGATTTCCTTCCAACTCTTGCATTCGTTTTTGGTCTTTGACGATCGATGTGTGTGTTGACTTTGCTAAAATCTCCAAACGTATTTGAGTTTGTGCCGTTACCAGATGTTCTTAGGTTATGGAAGGAAATAAATGTATCTATAAATATATTATTATCTATAAACGTTTCGCAAATATTTTCACAATGTTAAGGAAACGTACCTGTAATAATGTGTAAAGTGAAATAGGTAACAGTAGAAGTAGGTATCAAAAGAATATACTTTTGTTCTTTTTGGCCTATATCAATATCATAGCACATCCAGGCTTTATGAAAAGACAACGCAAAAGTATATGTCAATCGACTTAAAACCAGAAATGCCGACAACCGGGCGAAGTAGAGAAGAAGCATTAAGTGGAAAAGCGGACCCCGGGTTCCAAAAAGGAGGTGTTGGGCGCGACCGGGATAGCGCTGGGATAATGATGATGTCAGGCTTCATGAAAAGCTGTAAAAATTGTTTTAAAATGTAACAGAAGCTCGACTGGTTAAAAACTCGACGGTGACTCGAACTTGAACTGCATAGCAAATCAAGCTATTGATCGATTATTTATTTATACTTTATTCACTAATGATAAAACGCTTAAGTTTTTTAATCTTTTTATTGATTTGGCCATAATATTCATTATGCATTTATTTTGATCCAGATCTAAGGCTAAACATTCCAAAAATAGTGCATAATTTATATTATTTCCAACAAAAAGAATATACGGTTTAAAATTATTGAAGCTAAATATTTATACAGATTTTACCAACAAATCGCTGAGAAGAGTACCTATCGTGATTCTTGAATATTTTATACTTTCTTTTAGAATATTTTATTCGCTAATCGTAATTGTTTTTTTTTATAGTCTCACGCCTGTATTCCCGAAGGGGTAGGCAGAGGTGTGAATATTACACCCACATTTCGCCATGAATTTTTAGGTCCCACGTAATAGGGGGCGAGCCTATTGCCGTTACCGGGCACATCACCAGACTCCGGGCTGCTACTGAGATTTCGGAAAAACCCAGTAACACTTCTGCTTGACCCGGGAATCGAACCCGGGACCTCCGATCAGCAGTCGCATATGCGACTACGAAGGCAATCACGTTGTTGTTATACCATGCTAATATTTAAACCTGTTATGTTTTATGAATATTCTAGCATTAAGAAAATGTTTTGACTCCAGCCGTATAGAATATATTTCCTTAATCTTTGCACCAAAAAATACATAGGATGTCATTTGTTTCCTTTCAACGCTTTTTTCTACGAAGCTATGTTACGAACTATTTTGGTCAATTTTTTTTTGTTTATACTCATCACATCATCATTATGGTATCATTATTTTACACAGGTCGTCGTTAGCCACATTAATATATTAAAATGCGAAATTGTCCTCAGCCTCCCATATATAAAGTCATTATACAGCCTTTCGCCGTCCACTACTGGACATCGGCCTCTCTTCATTAGCTTATTCTACACTTTGTAGGCATTCGTTATTCGTCACCGTTGTAGAATAATTCGTCACCGTATTTATACGAAATGTCACCACCCCATATCATCCCATGGGTGTCATAAGAGCCGACAGAGGTAGCATGTTATGCAGAGAACAACAAGAGAAAGAAAACTTGATACGAACCCTAAACCAACCCGTTTGGCCAGCGTGGTATAGTAGGCCAATTCCTCCTTTCAAAGGAGTAGTCTAGTCCAGCAGTGGACCGTTAAAGGGTGATGATGATGACACCGTCGTAGGTACGTCACAATTGCTCTGATCCAATCAACTTAAATTCGATTGCATGGATATCGTAGTGGTTTAAGCAGTGGTCTCCCCCTTAAAACTACGCCGTGCGTTGCGGGTTTGACCCCAAACGTGTTTGTACTTTGTTTTATCAACAATATTTGTTCCAAGTGTGGGTATTTTTTGTATACATACGTAGTGGGCAAGACATCTCTTTAAAAAATGAAAAAGATCATCATCATATCAGCCAAACGACGTCCACTGCTGGACATAGGCCTCCCCAAGATTCTCCATACAGACCGGTCTTGGGACACAACCGCCTCCCGCGATCTTGACGAGATCGTCGGTCCACCTTGCGAGGGGCCTACCTCCGTTGCGTCGTCCGGTACGTGGCCGCCACTCCAGAACCTTTCTGCCCCAACGGCTATCGGTTCTTCGAGCTATGTGCCCTGCCCACTGCCACTTCAGCTTGGCTATCCGGAGAGCTATGTCGGCGACTTTGGTTCTACTGCGGATCTCCTCATTTCTGATTCGATCTCGCAGGGAAACTCCAAGCATAGCTCTCTCCATCGCCCTCTGAGTGACATTGAGCCTTCTGATAAGGCCCATGGTGAGCGACTACGTCTCTGATCTGTAAGTCATCACTGGCAGCACACACTGATTAAAGACTTTCGTCTTGAGACACTGCGGGATATCGGACGAGAAGATATGTCGTAGCTTCCCGAACGCTGCCCATCCGAGTTGGATTCGACGATTGACCTCCTTCTCGAAGTTGGACCTACCTAATTGGACTACTTGTCCCAGGTAGATATACTTGTCGACAACTTCGAGCGTAGAGTTCCCAACCTAAATAGCAGCAGGTACAACATGGACGTTCGACATGATTTTCGTCTTAATTATGAAAAAGGTAATTCACTTGAAATGAAAGAGCTTATTTGCTAGGCTTCGTCAACAAGGCACATTTTAAATTATGGCATAGGTACCATTTCATAACAGACATAGAATACAGGCCACTCGAGATACTACTATATGTTGCATCTTTTATCCGATTACGGGAAAGTTTATATCAGCAGTGTGTATACTTTGGTGAGTAAAATAATAATAGCTGCTATAATTTTATATTTTTCTTTTCTAACGGTATATTTTTTGTATTCTTGTTTTAATGTAACAGGCATTCCATCTTTATTTTGTAAAAGACATGTCCAGTCTGATATACCTTTGCAGGACGTAAAATACTAAAGCGGACCTCATGTTCCAAAACGAATGTCTTGGTTTGCAACCGGTACCACTTTTTATGACGAAGCAGGACATTTTGACATTAGGTGCTTTTAAAGACCAAGCCAAGGAATTAAAATAAAAAGTAACTTCTTCAAAGGTATTTCTAAAATGACCCAACTCTGTTATTACAAAGGCATGTGAAGTCCAGAATTACTCACATTAAAGTACGAGTATCTCGCATATTTTCAATTACAGGACTGCAATTGAAATAATAGTTCCTAACAATAAAAACCTTACCTCAAAACTGCAGAAGTAATACCTGTCTTCAAAGCAGGTGATTCACTTGAGCCAGCTAACTATAGACCAATCTCACTGTTGAGTACGGTATCTAAAGTGATTGAAAAGGTAGTTAATGCAAGGCTAATTAAATATATACATAGAAGCTAATAACCTTCTAGCCCCTACCCAATATGGATTTCGCTCTGCCAGATCTACGGAGGATGCCGCCACGGGTCTGGTTGATTTTGTCACTGGCAAAATTAATGAAGGACAAAAGTGTGTTGGTGTCTTCCAGGATCTGGCCAAAGCATTTGATACTGTCTTGCGACCGATACTAAAAAAAAAACGGGAACTACTGGGAGTTAGAGGTCTACGGTTACGATGGTTTCAGTCTTACCTTAGCGAACGGAAACAGCGAGTGCGAATAGGCGACCACACAAGCGACTATTCAGATATTGTTTACGGCGTCCCGCCAGGCAGTCCCGCAGGCAGTCCTGGGTCCCAGCCTCTTTTTGATCTATATCAACGATCTCTGCTAACTTAAACTACCACATGCAAATGTTTTTACTTTTGCAGATGATACTGCAATAATTTTTCATGCAAAGACTTGGACAGAGGTTGTTGATATGGCTCAGGAGGGTATTCAGGATGCTGCCAACTGGCTCAAACGCAACCTATTGACGCTCAACGCTAGCAAAACAAAGCTCATAGCCTTAAGTATCACCAAAAAGTCGGCTCCTAAGCAACCCTTAAACATAAAACTGCACTTATGTGAGTCTGCCAAGCTTCATATCTCATTACAATGAAAATGCCCGATCATAGATCAAGTTTCATGTATAACATTCTTAGGCATAATGATCGACGAAAACCTCTCGTGGAAATCACATATTGATGCGGTTACGAAACGAATGAGGAAACTAGCTCATATATTTAAAAAAGATTAGATCTGTAGCAGAGCCGCCACTTATTCGTAGCGTATACTTTTGTCCTTGCCAATCCATTTTGGATTCCTGTGTCATTGCTTGGGGAGCATAAAAAAAAACATATCTTCTGAAACTCGAACGCGCTCAGCGAACTATTTTGAAAATAGCGTTTAAAAGGCCATGGCGTTATTCGACAAATACGCTGTACTTAGACTGTAACCTGCTTCGCGTAAAACAGCCTTACATTGCTTCAGTTCTTCTCCGCTTCCATAAAGTTGCAAAGATTAAAGCACGTACCTCTTATAGAACTCTAAATTGGGACATACCGAGAGTCCATTCTGCTTTTGCTCGTCAGTCTTTTACTTTCATGGGGCCTTATCTATACAGTAAATTGTTTAAGGTTAATAATACAATAATAAACCTATCATCATTCTGTCTTAAAACCACTATCCAGAAATGGTTAACGCCCAAAGACTATGACTACACTGAAAGCCTATTAACTACTAGTATTTAATATTACGCGGGCACTAACTATCATACACACAGACACGCACACACACAAACAAACCAACACAAACACACGCATGCACACACACACACACACTAACGCACACACACGCACGCACACTCAAACACACACACACGCACATTTGTAGTTTAATTTCATTCTTTTTTTTTCCTTTAGTATATTTTGCTTACAAATATCATTTTTGTTAAATAATCAATAATTGTCAGTAGGCAGTATATTATACACAAAAATACAAATATATACTTTTATTTTTGTTATTACGTTGCACTTACGGAAGGAATGGACCTCACGACACAGGGAATCCTAGTGTGGGGCCAAGAGATACATATTAATTATATTGTTTTTCTTAGTGCCTAAGTCTACTGATGTAATGTGTATAATAATTGTACTAAAGTTTGAACAATAAATAAAGAACCAATAAGCATTTATCCAACCCAAACCCGGGACCCTGACATTGATTGGAAATGTAAACGATACTTACGAGGTTAGCATTATTTGACCACCGCTCCAACACTTAAGCCATTGACTTATCAACATCATAGCTATGATTATATGAAAACCATTATATTGGAGAACCATCGGATTGGAGAGAGAAAGTAGATACGCGAAGTCATGTCTACTGTGGTTATGCACAGGGGTTACGGAACAAGTGTACTAAACTACGCTGTTTAGACTGTAAATACTGAATCCACAATGTGCAAAGTGCAAGACAAGGCAAGTCAGCCGTCAAATCAATTAAATTAAGACATATTGTACATCGATATTGTAATCTGCAACGCCGTGACAAATCAAAAGTCTGTCTTCTTTTTGTGTGAGAGTGTGATTAACTCTGGGTTTGGAGTTTAAAGATCGCCCAAATGCCTTCAACATGTCCTACTAATATTAGCACTAAGACAAGAACCACCACCCTTCAGTGCCACCTTCCACGGCCGATCCAACTTTGCGGTAATAATGGATCAAATCTCGGTAGATGCGCAACCTACTTGCGGGCTCTTACAGGTTACGCACATGTGAAATTTTTGTTTTTTTTTGGTGTCGGGTTGGAAAAGCCTCATGGAGTACCTCCGCCCTGGGGGAAGGGCGAAGGGGACTGTCAGACTCTTACTGACTAAAAACCAACCCGTGTTCCTCATGTGTCCCGTGTGTCGGAGGGTCGGGTATCACCGAAGCATTCCTCGCTACCCCCCAACGGGTATTGGCCCGCCAGATGGTCAGGCGGGCCCCGAAAAACCACCTTGGCGGCGAATGAAGGTGTTGGGCTCTGCCGCCAAAACACCCAGCGGCCGCAGAGGATAGGGAGGACGGCAACGTAACACCGCATCTCCTCTTCCTCTGCGGCCCCACCGCGACGCAACGATGGTGCGCCCCCATTTGGTCGCGGGAGATAGGGCGCGCGGTAACGCAACACCTACACGCCTCTCCTCCCGCGACCGTGTCCGACTGCGAGGGACAGAAGAACTGTCCCTTGCACCCGCACTTTTGGACGCATCCTTAACTTAACCGTGGGTGATCTAACCACGGTTACTGAGCCCCCCCCCCCACCACGACAAGGTGGAGATCCCACGGGGGTATCCAAGTGGTAGCCTCGGCCAACGTTGTCTATATGTGACCAACGGCAAGTCAAGTTACATTGCGAACGCTACATCCAAAATCATTGAATGTGAACATTATTAAAAAATCCATACGTATGTTCACAGAAGCAAAATACGTGTAATATTCAGTGTATTTCCCGCGGGCACTGTACGCGTTGATTAGAAGGGACATTGTTGCCAATCTCACCTAAACAAGTCATGATTGCGTGTTCCGTACGTGTTCCAACTGTATGAAACATATATTGACTTTAAATGGGCTACCGCTGCTCTCTTGTTTTTATTTTAACTGCCTTTTGAGAACGCCATATGACCAGTGTTGCCTGAAAGCCACACATTAAAATAAAATTTAGCCGAATAGCTTTTTAAAAGATGAATGATTCAATTTTAAATGTAGCTAATGAAAATAAAAATTAAAAATGATGTTATTGGTGTTGTATAAAGGTGGCAATACCGATCCGATAATATAACATTACGTTCTGAAAGTACTGAAACCCTTTTTTTTACAGGCCTATAAGAAGAGAGACAGGAAAGAGCGCACATAGAAGAAAAATATTCTGGTGGGAGGTGTAGCAAGGCTGGCGTTACTTCTTTCAATATCCATGGAGGGATTGTGGAATCAGCTCTACTACCGGAGTGGGAGCCCTCTATATTATATTATTGTATACACCTATTATCCCATACAACCCACAAACATGCCCCTAATCCTCTACTTCGGCTCACCACAGTCGACTAATCTATATTATATTATTGTATACACCTATTATCCCATACAACCCACAAACATGCCCCTAATCCTCTACTTCGGCTCACCACAGTCGACTAATAAATAGTACCGATATTATTGGTTCGCAACTATTCGAATCGATGACTATTTAAGCAAGGTATTGACTAACATCACAAATAATAATTATGTACAGTAATAATACACACAAAGCTTAATTAAGTGTACAAGCTATATACATGGTGATGCAATAATAACTGAGTGCTAGATCAGTTTCTATATGTAGGCTGGCGTAATCAAGACGTATATTTCTGATACAAAGCATGATAGACATATCATATAACTGTGACATGCATATGAGGTTTCAAAGCTGTTTATTGGAAGTTAATTCTGTTACTAGAAAGATACTCCGTTACTTCTGCGTTTGGTATCATAGTAAAATCGTTTACCATTAGTTTACCATGGATCTTACTTAGAAATGATTTAGTTTCTGTGCCATCATAGAAGATAGGCCGGATCAGGCATTGAAGCTCAGAGGGTGCTCAAGCCGAGCGCCGAGAGTAGTACTTTTTGTAGTACTTGAAGTGGCATATAAAGAACACTCGTGGGGAGGAAAACTTACCGCTTTCATAATTATAACGTCATAGTTTTCCAATCGTTTTTCTGTAATTTATTAATAAATTTAAGGGACCTTAATAGAAAAAAGAGATAGTTGAGTTACATTTTACAGCACTAAACATATATAAAAAAAAATTGTATCCATTTTCATGCTACAGGGGACATATTAAAAACTAAGATCCTAAATAATAAGCAATTATATATAGCAAAAGGGTCTGCAATTTACTATCTTGTAATATATTATTATTGATAAATGTTGTATATTCTAATTTATTGGGATTGCAAATATGAATACTTATCTGTAAATTAAGATATATTAAAGAGCTTTGACTAGAGGATTAATCGGATTACGTTCATCAAGCGTCGATTGCTGAGTTGATGCAAGTTAATAACAATCTGAATTAAAGCAGAAACTAGGCTGAACACATAATATTCATCAACTCATTAAAAACTCAGAATAAAAATAACTTATCCCTTTTCGCAAGCAATTTGTAAGCCAAAGTCAATCTAGTATATAAAAACCTCATGTCTGTGATCGCACTCGTCCGAAACGGCTGGGCCGATTTTAGTAGGTACGGTAATGTGGTCTATATACCATTACCATGATTTTTCTGTAAATTTAGTAGGTAAGAGTGTAGTATTACATACGTAGCAAAGTATATTTCATACCTTCTGGTATGAGTGATTAGGGTGACCGTATGCAGATTGATTTCAATATTTTTAGACGAATATTTTTTCGTATTCGCCATTATATATTTCGCCGGATCAGTTAGACATCCTAATGCCCTGGTCCCAATGATTTCTGGATCGGCGTAGTAAATCCTTTGCTTCCATATTTCTCTATCGCCCTTCATCCAATAATTTACTTAATTCTCTTTCATATCCGACCTGTCACCGTTCAACTATCTTTTTCTTGGCATCTCTCTGTTCGTCCTTTCATCTTGATATTCATTACTTGTTTACTTACAGTCAGTTAGTAGATATGCTAAATAAATTAACGATTACGCTTCGATTCTGCCTTATCGTAAAAAGAGCCTACATTGTCTTTGACTACTATATAATTTCACGAAATACAAACCATTATTGACATTGGGTAATAAATACTAATTACGTTTAGATAAATTTCGGCTTGAAAACTTTTAATTTCATAGGGTTTCCTTTGAGTAGATTGAAATCATGAAATTATCTAGTACAGATTACAGGTTATATATAAATGTGAAGGTTGGTGGGAATAAATTGATGTACACTCCCACGCAAATACTATAAAATGGATTTTGACGAAATTTGCGGTGAAATAGCTGAACTAAGTCCTAAATCAAGTACCCTTTCTGCTGTGGTTGATCTTGTAACTAAAATTAGCACTGAAATAGATACTAAAAACGTTTGTTTGGAGATATTTATCGATCGAAAAAAGGCATTTGATACTATTAGCCATTCACTATTTCTTGCAAAGTTGCAAGACATAGGAATATCAGGATCAGCCCATATGTTATTGAAGTCTTTTTTAGAGAATAGAAAGCAAATAGTAAAAATAAATAGCTACTCAAGTGGCTCGAAAATAGTAGAATGCGGAATTCCACAAGGCTCAGTGTTGGGACCTTTATTGTTTTTAATTTATGTGAATAACGTTAGCAAAATTGTTAAAACTGGCAATATTATTTATACGCTTATAATACGTGTCTTTTTTACTATGGAAAATGTATAAAAACCTTGATAGCTCAAGCACAAGAAGATTTAAATAAATGTAACATCTGGTGTAAATGTAACCTTCTTACAATCAACACCAAAAAACTTATTTCATGATAATGAGTGCAAAAAATAAAAAGATCATAGATTTTACACCTTTAACTATTGATAATGAGATACTTCAGAGATCACACCAGGAAAAATATTTAGGACTGATTTTAGATGACAAACTTACATGGAAGCCGCAAATAGATAAAGTACAAAATAAAATGATATCTCTTATTAGTGTTTTACGTAAAATGTCATCTTGTATCCCGCACAAAACGAGGCAAATGGTATATAATGCTATAGGCAAATGGTATATAGTTAAGTCGAACATGGAATATCTAATAGAAATATGGGGCTGTGCCGCAAAAACAATTTAATGCCGTTACAAATCGCTCAAAATAAAATAATTAAAGTATTATTTCGATATGACAAATTAACACATATACCTCTAATCTATAAAGAAACTAAATTTTTTAACATCAAGCAAACTTATACGTATGCCATATGCATTTTAATTAAAAAAATATTATAAGAACTCATTCATGCCAACATTTGTTTAACTAAAAGATATTTTACTCATAGTCTAAGAAATACAAATAAAATCACTCAATATCTACCTAGAACAGAATACGGGAAACGAATTATTCTTCATGCCGGGGTAAAATTATTTAATAATTTACCGAAACAAATAAAAGATTGCAAAAATATAACTCTTTTCAAGTCTAAACTAAAACATTTCATAAGTGAAAATATTTACGAATAAGTAGTAGTTCTTTGGGTCACTGTCATTGTCATTCTATAGATCGTTTGTTGTTATCACGTCGAACTACATACCTAAAAGTTGTTATGTGTATCTACAAATGTATTGCTCAATATTTAAGTGAACTGTAAAGTTTGTTTTTGAGTAATAAAGATCTCTAAACTGAACTATACACCCACCCTAAAGTAGTCACATGTAAAATCTACTCTATACTAATTATAAAATGAAGTCCCATTTTATTAGAACGCGAAACTCAAAAATTATCTAACGGTTTTTATACGGTTTTCACCAATAGATGATGTAATCCCTAATGAAAGTTTCGGTGTATAAGTCTCGCGGATGGCGCCGCGGGCAAAGATGGTATAAAAATATGTTAAGTACTAAAAAAGCCCTAAGTATATAAAATAAGACTAACAATCAACGACTGCAATCAAATGAGGGGTCGATCGACAAATCCCAAGCTAGCACAGATTTTAAGCAGGAATTCTAGTCTTCTCAGTAACATACATATACGTACCTATACACTTATATTAAACAGCCAACTTTATTTATCTGTGCTTGTCTACGATACTTTTGTTCGGTTTAATTTCGAAGCGAACGTGAATTGTGCAACTGCCAGCTTCTACACATTGTTGCAGTCACACGCATTGCTTCTTTTTTACTTGAAAGCTGTCTTGATTTTACACAAGTTTTCTACGAGACGTCTGCGTTGAAGTGTGAATATGTGCTTATTAACGTGTAAAGTGGAATGCGGTATCGTTTTAATGGAATATTTAAGATATAGTTACGGTAATGTAAAAGATATCATCATTTTATTCTCACAAACAAAAGCCTCTTGTCTTGTTTTTCTTGAGCATGCACATGCATAGCATATGAGCAATTCTGGCATTCGACAGCTGCCGCCAAAACATTGTAGCGCTCTGATGTAAAAGTTTTTATCGTAGTAGTAACCTTTTTATTTATGCTTTACTTTGCCGATCTGTTCTTATAGGTTATATAGGTATGTCAAGACAAGCTAAGGTCATCATCATCATCATCAGCCTGCCGTAGTCCACTGCTGGATATAGGCCTCTCCAATGGCACCCACTGAGCCCGATTTTCGGCTCTTCGTGTCCAACCGCTGCCAGCCACTTTGCGTATATCGTCCCTGCACCTAGCCGGAGGGCGACCTACACTACAAGCTAAGGTATGAAATTGAAATAATTAAAAAAAGTAATATCATACTTTACGCATCTGGATAGATAGCAAAATACGTAAACAAGAGTCACGACCTAAATCTCTACGCTAACTTACCATTGGTTGCTTATCACTGTCTTGGTTTTAATTTAAGGCCGTAGGACGTAAATGCACATAGGATATGTATCTTATATACAAACTTCAAAATAAAATGCAATGGATAGTTGATCTGTTTCTTTCTTGTGTGGAAATATTCAACCAACCATTATGATGCATAAAGACGTCTTAAGGAATACAGAAAAAAACACAGGATGTTTTCATGTCATGCAACCCACGACTATATGCACCCTCGAGAAAAAACTAGCAAATAATATAATGCTGATTTTGCTGATTCTAAAATATTTTGAGCTGTAGGTACATACCTACTATGAGCTGGTACCTACTAATTGTTCACTAAATTCATCTTGCATCAGACGCTCGATCGCTTTCCGATTTAATTAATTCAACCAATGTGTGCAAACTTTAATTTAGTTTAAAACATTTTTATTAGTTTTATCATTTTGTGGATTGTGGTTTTTAAAGCTTTACACATAAAATTTGATAACAAGATTCAAGAAAATGAAGAGGCTTGGGATCGTTGTGTTTTAGATTTAATATAGCATTGTTTTTCTATTAAAAGTATACTGTTGTACAATTCAGAAATAATATTTTTTGCTTTAATTTTATACTGTTTAAAGCATGCTGTCTCCAAATATGAAATAAAAATAGAATTATAAAACCTACTATGTTTCCTATTTGGAAACAGGGGGTGAACTCGTTGCCAAATAGATATATTTTAAAATTATGAATTTACTTCAATGTTCTTGCATTTGCGTGGGGCACCGAGCGGCATGTCTTGTTGGTTTCAATATTGTAACACTGTCCCTAAAAACTGTTACCAAAAATTAAAACTTACACTACTGAATAAATAAGGCCAATTAAATTTTTCCTTTGAAAAGAGCTTCAACAGATAAATTGTAATAGCAAGTTATGTAGAAATCACAAAGCTTTTTAAATCTAAAATGGAAAGGGCGGTCTTTTATACTAATATATTAAGATATCCATAAAAATGTGTTATTATTTCATGATGTGCCCGTGCATTTAGAGTATAGGTACCAATCACAAGAGATCAAGCACCATTATTGATAAGCGGTGATAGCCCAGTTAAGAGACTAACAGACGGCTACGCATTGGATCTCGGGTTCAAAATTCAAATCGCGCACCAATGACTTTTCATAATTAGGCATGCATGTCTGAGATATCTTCAAAAATGTGGAATCCCTGCACTTGGCCAGTGGTAGACTATTACTCATATTTTTTTTTTTTTTAAAAATACTACTCCCGCATTTGTACTAACCTGTGTCGCGGGGCACTTTACAAACATACAACTAACGGACACAATGAACACCCAGACTCGAAACAACAATGTGTGAATTACACAAAGTGTTGCCTCGTGTGGTGATCGAACCCACAACACTCGGCGCAGTGTTAAGCGGCGAGGCGACCGCTTTAACCACTACGCCAACCGTGCAGTCGACTATGGCCTAAACCTTCTCCAGTACCTAGCAGTGGGATAGTTTATAAACCTTGCTATTTCACCTCGCTACTCAGCGGGTCCAGCATGTCTTATATTGAAATAAATATATTAACATCATAATCGTATAAATCACAAGTCCTAACTGACATGACGTAGCAGAGCCTAAGCTTCTCAAGCATTATGACAAGGAAATATGACATTTGAACATTGGGTTCCTGTTATGACGTAAACACCCTAAGGAAAGATCAGTTAAAAGCTTATAGCTTTGCATACATTAGCTCACGCCTTTTTCCCGTCGGGGTAAGCAGAGACAACAGAACGCCACTTGCTTCTATCCTTACAAACCTCACGCTTCCTCTACATTCATTACTCTTTTCATGGATGCTCGCCGGTTACGGGTGCTTCGGACATTTCCGTTTTTCAAAACGTGCTCATTTTGGTCGACGAACGTCTTACAAGGTCCGCAACCCACTTGCCCACACACAATAATAAAATTTATCAGTTTAATAATTTATTTAAATCTAGATGAATTGTTTGTTATGGTTAACATAACAAAATACACAACAGGAAAACGTTACAGACAGCGCGTACAACAAAGACACCGCATCGTCGAGTCGATTCATCGTTCACTGTTTTGCTCTCATTCGAACCCGCAATGTATATTCATGACAGTTTGGCAACATGTTATTTTCTTGTTCCACGAAAGCACATCAGGTTATTGCAGAACGTTTTTATCGCTTTCTTTCTGCAATCAGTTACAGGCATATCGACGAAGCAGTTTTGTAAAAAAGACAAAATTCGATGACGACGCAACGAAATATGCGCCAGTCTCTATTTCGCGGAAAGATTGCACGCTTGACAAAATGGATAGCCATTTTGACAAACTTTGTTATTTTATTTGACGATTTATGCGGAGCAAAGATTTTCATTTATCTATCTCATTGGAAAATAAACGTTGCTTATTTTAGTCTTAAAACAATAATTACTTCTTGAGACGACCCTTAATTTGCTTTGATATCATTATATGACGTATCTCGGATATAAGATCTATCATCTTTAGTAAGTGTCCATCAACAAGAGGCTCCCCTTCAAAGGAAATTCTAAACACAGTTGTCCAAATACGGGTACAGTACACATTCAACATATCGTCTTATCTGTGGAAATATAGGTGTAAAGTATGACTGTGTTAGTCATACTTTACACCTACCTCAGAGGTTTCTCTCGAATTCTTTGCATGTCGCTGCAATAATAAAGAACACTAAAAATATATATAAAATAAAGAACATTCCTTCCATTATTCAGGAGAGTGCAAAGATGAAATAGAGGAACTATGGAACAAATGATAGTAAGTCGCAATGCTGCCTTGTACGTTGTGTTTATGGGTGTTTCCCGCGAGTATGGTAACAGAGGCTACATGACAAAAATCTATCTACCGTAACAACTTACCTGGTTATAACCATATATTTTCTCTTAAATAGAAGCTCTATGGGGCTTGTTTTTGTGAAGAGAGGCTAGTAAATAATGCCTTCCTGGTTCATAGTTTGTTTGTTGTGTGTTTAAGTAGGACACTATGTTAGTAATATTTTCTTTGTATAAGAGTTCTGGAAGAGGTAAGAGCAACGAACCAGAATATTAGTTTTTTTAATCTCTAACATAAAATATATTATGTTAGTTCCGTAAATGCTCAATGATGCGCACTAATTGGTCATGATGACCTCAGAGCATTTCTTAACATCTATAGCTTGTTACTAAATATGTAAAAATCATAACTCAAATCAGGCGCGATTTTACTTTCTAACCCAATAAACTACATCAATCAAAAATCAAATGTCGAACACTTCACGCCGTTCGAATCTTAACCTGCCGGTTAACACTTTTCATCGGCTAAACTCGAAAACACACAATACAATATCCCGACCGAATGATGGCGACTAGGATGCAGATCGGTAGCTGGCCATTCGCAAGACGAAATCATTCCGTCCGGCTTGAACCTGCCTAGCCGACGCTGTCTACCGGCGGCGACGCGTTCGCCCGTGAAATCGTATGTCCCTAAGTGACGTCATATACGTGGACACCGGGGTTTTGTTCTTGAAACAAATAAGAGACATTTTCGCAACAACGTGAGACTCAAGAGAATTGTACTGAGTAGCATTAGAATTAAAAGAAATTGTTTCTAAAGTATTTTGCAGGTTAGTACGATACAGACAGATAAAGCTGCAGGTGCTCAATGGTAAAAGTTTTACATATTTATCTTTTCAGCTACTAAAATAAATGCACTACCAGTACACAACAATATGCTAAGAAGCTCCATAAGAGTATTAATTTGAAGAAAAATAGTTTAAATGCCAAATAAAGTATCGAACCTTTAAAGAAGATAGTTCAAAATGATTATTTACAACTTTTTAGCCAGCATTTCAAATGATCTCACGGATTATAAACTGAGATAATTTAGCAGAAATGATCACTTACATTCTGCCCAAACCATGTACGTTTATGTCCGTGTCCTCCTTGACGGCTTCTGTTTCATTCTTCAGCATAAGAGCTCATTCACACTGGCATTTTTCAAACACAATCGCTATGTCCCAGTAGAGACTGCAGAAACGCATACGCCGCGACAACGGTGCACAAGCGATGCGAGATCGCAATATATGCGTCGCACGTACGTTCGTCGAATACATCCGCTCGACAAATGCTAGTATTAAGGATCTCTTAATCACATAATTTCCAATGTTTTACTTTTACAAAAAACTGAAGCCTTTCAGTTCTTAAATTCATTTATAAAGAACACACACACTTTAGGTGAATATTTCTGCAAAAAACCAACTCATTGTTGGCTTTTGAACAAAAGTAACAATGAAAATAAAAGGTATATTTTCATTGATAGTTTTATTCCGACGAAGGGAAATTGTTAGAACAGACTCGCAAAATACCTCTTGATCAAGATCCGGGTTAAGCCTACCAGCTTTAGAGAAGATCGTGTAACATTACGTCAATAAGAGTGCTATAGCTACATACACACTTGTAAACCTTTTCTGAGACTAGGTATTGCAAGTTCTGATAAATTTGGACGATACCTCGAGATTTCTCTTGGGACTTGACTTATTACCTACGTACGACAGATGTTTAACTAAATGTTGTATATAGTTACAAAACAGTAATATATAGCTACAAGTTCAGTTTCTGAAATATCGCTATCCCTTTAGGTTACAGAGCTCAGATGGCAGTCACTCCTGTCGAATAGCTAATAATTCTGTCATTTCTGAGGCTCAATTCTCTCAATTATATTTGTTCAAAATGCAGTTTCGATCTATTGTTAGTGTCATAATCATGTCAAAAATGGTATTCTCCTATATTTGAAGGTTATTGGAATGTTATCGTGACTAGATCGTAAAATAAAGAATTTGTAGTCAAATTAGACGAAAATGACATTAAATTAGTGGAATACCAATTCTGAGTCAATTCAAAATATAATCTCATTTCGTTCAAAATATAATTTCAATGTCATATAAAATACGAGAATTGGCCTTCTTTTATATGACATTCTTCTTTTAGACTAGATAGCGAACTCTAGGCACCAAATGAAAAATTGGCGACCAAGTGAGCGGTGGGAAGCTGAGTTAAAAATATCAGTACTGTCTTCCTAGTATTCTTGTAACGATTATCTTTGTTTATATTAGTTCTATTAACCGTTTCGAAACCTTTAGTTGATTAAACCCTCATTTCAATCAGGTCAGGTTACGATAAATTTAGCTTACAGAGACAGCTAGAGCAGCTAGATATTGATTTCATATAGGTATTATACCCAAGTCTTTAGGCTGTGCATCCGCTACAGATGAGATGTGTGGTTCAGATAAACAGATTGGGAAGAAAAAAGATCATACCTACCAACAATGTTATTAGAGCTTATTCTGTTAATTATAGCTTGCTCCGTACCTCGGTGACCACGTAAAGCTGCCGGTTCCGGCTGTCATAATGTCATATTTGATAGTCGTTATAAGGAGGCAGTACTCTTGCATATACTGAAACTGTTATAAGCCATGAAATATCACTATCCCTTTAATGCAAAGTCGCTCTATGGAAAGCTAATATTCTGTCAAATCTGGATAGACTAGTGCTCGCAACCCCGACACTAGATGAAAGGCTTGGGATGCACCATTGAAGCGGTGGGACCATGATGAGTAGCTAAGCGAGGCTACTAAAACAACCGCTCAAATACCTCGCACATCTGTGTTTAGTCGAGGCGTATTTCAGGTCGCGACGGCTTCTTGACGGAAACAGACGTTAGACCGGCTGTTCACATATGCACATGGGATGAATAATATTACACATGTTATTAATAGTTCTATTGATTTTCATTGTATAGAACTCTAGACGCAGCAATTTCCAGAAATGCTTTAATGATGAAGATGCTCTCAGCATTTTTACAAACATCACAATATACGAGTACAAACATTATAGAGTCTGAAAAATATTCAAATGGTATGTAAAATAAAATTTAATATTCTATTCATCTGTAACATACAGCTAATAATATTTTATTTTAAAATGTATGTAGTGACTGACAGACACGCTCCAGCCGAAACTAATAATCGCAAGTAGGTGAAATTCAGCATGTATGTTCCTTGAGGTGTGTAAGATTATTAAAATTCCTCCCCTAAGGGGGTTAAATAGGTTATCAGAGTTTGTATGAAACTTTTTATTCTTTCAATGGATTAACTTCAAACTTTGCATATTGTAAGTGTGAAAACTTAGAAAATCTTTATGGAATTTCATTTTTTATTCATACTGGTATTTTCCATTGAGTAAAACAGACCAAGGCTCTTGACGATGGCCCAATTTGTTGGTTCCTATTGTAGTAATGTTAAAAGCAGAAACACACACGTAACCGATTGGACATTTCTATTATATCTCAGGATACCTCGCTTACTGGAATAGTTCGACAAACGGTAACTGATTAGTGGACCTAACTTTGTGAGCAATTTAAGCAATATCATAATCATGACCCTTCCTTAGTCCACTGCTGGAGATAGGACTCTGCAATACAAAATACCTAGCAATATAAAATTCCCAAATATAAAACTAGCTATAAGTATTTTAATATGTCAAGTAAGTGCTACAATATGTCTGTGTGACTTTTCACGAATACTCAGACATTATACAATGCAATAAAAACAAAAAGCATTCAACTCGCAGAATTTCAGAATTCAGATTGACAATTTTGATTTGGTGGTGATTCTCAGAGGTGGTAGAAATAAAATAGCAGACTGTAAATATAGGTAGGGTCGTATATTCGATTATAAGAACGCGCGCCTTTGGTCCGTGTCATACGACACGGACCAAAGGCACAGATTACTAAATAGTTACTTCGTAACAGATACATCACTCCCATACAAAATCGAAAATACCTACGCTATAATCACCTACAAAATCTTAATAATAATAGCCGTTGTTCGCAGTGAAGAGAAATGTACCCTAAGTACTCACGCAAAGAGTTGCAGATTGTGTGGCTGTACGTACAAGCGCGTCATCGAACAAAGGCGCTAGGGTTGTTCTTATGATGATTTTGGTAATAAAACGAATGTTGCGAAATAACCATATTTTTAATTGCTTAATACTTAGTTACTTCCTTACCTATATATTATACACGAATCAGTTAGTAAATACATATTGGTAACATATTTAATAAAATTACCAATAAGTATGCAATATGTTATAAAAATAAATAAAATGTATAATAATCGTACGTAGCAGGGGCCGATTGCCTATTTCCGTTTATCGGACACAATACCAGACAATACAGTAAATACGTACATAAGATTCTGACATTAAGTAGATTTTACTTAATAAAAACAACATTTATATTTATTTCTAGTTATAAGAACATATATATAGACGGGAATTAATGCGAACATGCAAATTAGGTATTTACATACCTTATTTTGCTTGACGTTTTGAGACGGTTGCACGTCCCGTGGTCGCAAGCTGACTGGTGTGGCGATGTCACGTCTCCGAGTGCGAGGTAGAAGATTCTATATCTACCCCCGGGTCGTTGATATTCGAAGTACCGGCGCAAAACACACTAACCGTATCTGTATATTGAACATTCGCCGACTGCGCGATAAAGTGGGGTGTTGTTAGCCGAATCACAGGATTCCACGCCGATGACAATTTGAAGCCCTCTTCCCGATTGAAATTTTTATGTTTTCTGATTTCAATCGCTTCACGCACAACTCTTGGGTAAAAGTGGCGTTCCGTGGAGAGGACTTGGGGACGATGAAATTCAATCCAGTGATTGGTGCCCGATTGAAGTAAATGTTCCGCAATCGCCGATTTGTTCGTTTGACGGTTCTTTACAGCTGCGATGTGCTCCTTTATACGTTCAGCGATAGTCCGCTTCGTTTGCCCTATGTAAGAGCTTCCGCAGCTGCAGTTGATTTTATAGACACCTGGGGTTTGTAGCGGTAGAACATCCTTTGGTGTGCCCACCATGTTGTATACTTTGGCCCCTGGTGTAAATACTGTCGGAATGGAATAGTTTTTTAACTTGTCTCCTATTTTATCCGTAACACCTCTAATGTAGGGCATGTAGGTCGGTTGTCTATTTACCGCCGGATGTTTATCGCGCTTGATAGGCCGCGTCATTCGTCGTTGTACCTGGTATCCGTTCTTCCTAAATACCTCCTGAACATGGTCTAGCTCTAGCTTCAAATGCTCAGGGTCACAGAGGTCATGTGCTCTGTTCTTTAGTGACGTCACAACGGATTGCAGGTGTCGAGGGTGGTGGTGCAACATGGCGACACAAATCATCGTTTTTCCTTCGGCAATGAAAAAAACAACAAGTTTTCGTTTGTTTTGTGCGTTTAGCACCCATCCACTGCACAATAACTTCGTGGTTTCGGTATTTCTAGAAGAAAGCGCGGGAAACGTGCCGTGCGTACACGCTGCCGGGCGTGCGGCGGCCCTCTGTCGTTTGAATCTATATGGGTACACGAAATGGTAGGTATTTATCGCGCGAATTTAAGCCAGTGACGCGGACGGGGTCCTGCCAAAGGCGCGCGTTCTTAGTTAATGTTACAGCGGTGCAGGCGGCGGCGCTCTGGTCCTCGTCCCCCGCTCCCCGCAAGCCGCTGTCGCCCTCCGGTCGTCGCAGTGGCACACGGTGCTACGTTTTGTTGCCAACAGATTATTTAATTGGAACTTAAAATACGGGCACGATTCGTTAATATCTTCATTCCGAAACTCGGCGTTAATGTCCAGGCACGATCAAACAGCACAACAAATATTTGTTGGCAATAATTACAGTTTTAACTTATTTGTTGAAATTACACAGAAAATGTAATCATTCCAATGATTGTTCGCGACAGATTAACGGTAATTTTATTTCCATTACGGCAGCCAACTTTACCTGCTCCAGCCGTCTGGCGGACGTTACCGCATTCAACTGAAGCTTACAAAAGGTATTCCCGCTATTTAATTTTATTTGTGAGTGAAAAATTAGATTTTTTTCAACTGGTAACTGGAGAAAATTGTATAAAGTTGGAACTGTCTTTAATAAACTTTGAATTGTATTGTATTGAATAGAAACTTGTAACAGGAAATGTATTAGCAGTTGGCTTCTGTTTATTAAGGTTTAACGTAATAAATAAGAGACCTGCTTCCTTGTTAGTAAAAGATTTAGATAAAAAAATCAAAAAAATCAAAATTCTAAATCTGTTTATTTCATGGGCCTCGTGGGGCACTTAAAAACGTCAAAAGCACTTACATGCATACACAATAAAATAATATCAAATAAAAAAAAAAACAGCATGATTAGAATAAAATTAAAATTGCAAAAAATAAATTAACATACATACACAGACACATAAGGCACTTATATAAGCAAACAACAATGCAAAAATACAAAATAAACACATTCTACAGATCACGCAACTTAAGTCCAAGCAGAAGGTACATATGTATACAGCACAAAAGTACGCAAAATGCGCAAGATACATAAAAAGCACAAACATAATACACAACTACTCCCATTAACCCCTTGTATGCCGGAACGCAGATCTACGCGAGACACAATAGCTTTTTAATTGTGTCCGGTATTCCGGCATACAAGAGGTTAAACAGATGGTTCTTGACAGCTACCTTAAATTTGTGTAGGGGTAAGGAATTTAAGGGTAAGGAGTTATGCACTTTATGTTAGCGATGGTATTTACCCTCTAATTTGTGCCTATTTCTAGTGTTAATTGTGTGTCTATCACAAATTTTGGTATATTTATGCATGTTTTGCCTTACATACATAATATTAGCAAATATGTATTTAGATGCAACTGTTAGAATTCTTATTTCTTTAAACCTTTCTCTAAGGGAGTGCACACATTTGATAAATTGCACGGTTCGCTCTTTTTTGGATTCTAAATATAATTTCAATATCCGCCGCTTTTACCCATAATAGTATGCCATAAGTCCTAACGCTGTGAAAATAGCTGAAGTATACAAGTCTAGCAGTATCTACATGAGTAAGCTGTCTGACTTTTCTAACAGCGTATGCCGCCGAGCTGAGCCGCCCTGCGAGTCCGGTTATGTGGGCACCTTATTATTGAACACTGAAGCTTATTATCCAGCTTTATGCTTAGAAATACTGATGTATTATCAAAACTAAGAACCTCATTATTTATGGTTATGTACTGGGTACTGAGATTCTTCACATTTGTCAAAGTAAACTTAACACATTTAGTTTTGCCAGCATTTAACAATAAGTTATTAGCAGTAAACCAGTCTAGCAATTTAGCGATTGAATTGTTCACGTCGTCAAAATTGGTCGTCTTACGATCAGCTTTAAATATAAGCAAAGTGTCATCAGCAAACAATACAATGCTATACTGCCGTCCGTTAACTAAAACCACGTTAACCACAAAATGTGATTTTGGAGAAAAACGTAAAAAATGCGGGAATTGTTGTTTCTAGAAAACCATAATACATAAATCAGTGATTGTTAAATATTATTTAAACAAATATATGCCAGCGTAATTTAGGACATTTTCTGCTCAGAAATGTACTTAAAATTATATAAAAAAGCAGAATTTTTCGGTTTAGTTAAGCATTACATATTTTATTTGACATTAATTGCCGCACTAAAGACTCTTTAACCTACACTTAGAGATCTTTTAGTAAAGCATTTTCTTTAAATTCGTAAGGTTTCTTATTTTCAATAATTTTACCCTAAAATGCTTAACTTTAAAATCGCTAAGTCCATTAACTGTTTTGTAGCTAAGACCTTTCTGAATGTTTAGACCAGCGTTTTTCATTTGCCGGGTCGCTACCCGGTTCCGGGCCGTCAAAATAAAATACCGGGTCGCAACATTCCCACCTTGTTTTAAAAATAGTACCTACTATCGATCGGCGTAGAGTTTAGTGATTAAATAGGCGATACCAAAATATTATAATTAAGTACCTTGTATTAATTAAAAACATTTCTACTATTAATAAAAGTGAATTATTTAACCTTAATGGAACCAGCTTGGGTTTAAAAGTATTCAATGGATCACGAAGGGGCAATGTGAAAATTGCCGAACAATGGCAGAACAATGTTTGGGAAACACTGGTTTAGACATTAGTACCTTACGTAAAAAGAGGCTAAAGCACCAATGACTCTTTAAAGCTAAGTTTTAGCGAAATATAAAAAAAGTATGAAAAAATATATGCTCGCTTACTAAGCTAAAACCAAGTATTTCTTACTTCAATTGTTACTAACGTCTTTATAGCTAAGCATCACATATAAAAAAACTGGATAATTAAATAAAATGCAGTATGAAAATTGAATCAATTAAATTAAAAAGTTTCAACTAAATAAATTTCCTTATCTTCAACATATACAGCAATTAGTAAAAATTTATATGCACAGCCTTGATTATTTTTCTAATCTTATTAAGCAATTAATAGCTATGTATAAAATATATTTTAAGGCACTATATCTATACATACATATATACATACATAGTCTCACGCCTATAACCCCGAAGAGGTAGGCAGAGGTGTATTTCTACACCCACTTTTCGCCAGATCTTTTGGCTGTACATAGAGGTGTGTTAGTGCCTACCCTTATGTATGGTAGTGAAAGTTGGGTATGGCAGAAGAGATTTGAAAGTAGAATAAATGCTGTAGAAATAAGAGCACTGAGAAGTATGTGTGGTGTGTCTTTGACCGATAGAGTAAAGAATTGTGTGATACGAGAGTGGTGTGGGGTAAAAGAAGATGTAGTGACAAGCATTGAGAAAGGCATGTTAAGATGGTTTGGGCACATGGAGAGGATGGATGACGATAGACTGACAAAGAAGATATATCAGGCTAGTGTGAATGGGACAGGACAAAGGGGAAGACCTAGGAGAACGTTCTCTGACCAGATTGGAGACATCCTGAAAAAGGACAAGTCAGAAGTACCCTTAACAGAAGAGCATGCATGAGAAACTTGATGGGAGTGAGTGAAGCAAGTGAGGTATGTCAGGATCGTTGCAAATGGCGTTCCGTAGTCTCTGCCTACCCCTCCGGGAAACAGGCGTGAGTCTATGTATGTATGTATGTATACTTTAGTCCCACGTAATAAGAGGCGAGCATATTGCCGTACCGGGCACATTTCCAGACTCCGTGCTGCTACTGAGAATTTCTTGACAGAAAAACCCAATAACACTGCCCGACCCAGTAATCGAACCTGGGACCTCCCGATCCCACGCGCACACCTATGCCGCGAGACCAACGAGGCAGTCGTATAGGGTTTGATGTCGAGTTTTCCGTCTCTACGCAAAGATGGTATTTGCATCATGTTATCCCTTAGTCGCCTCTTACGACACCCACGGGAAGATAGGGGGTGGTGACACTTGTATTCTATGCCGTCAACCACGCGGCGTTTTATATTAAATAGCCACTATTTCCATAGTGGCTATTTAATATAATATATTTGCGATCGTTGGCCCACCTTGTAGGAGGCCTACCCCAGCTGCGTCGTCCGGTGTGTGGTCACCACTCCAGAACCCTCATGCCCCAACGGCCATCGATTCTTCGAGCTATGTGCTCTGCTCAATGCCACTTTAGCCTGGCTATTTGGAGAGCTATGTCGGTGACTTTGGTTCTCCTGCGGATCTCCTCATTTCTTATTCGATCTCGCAAGGAAACACCGAGCATAGCTCTTTCCATTGCCCTCTGAGTGACCCTGACCTTCCGGATAAGGCCCATAGTAAGTAACCACGTCTCGGCCCCATAGATCATCACTTGCAACATACACTGGTCAAGGACTTTCGTCTTGAGACACTGCGGGATATCAGATGTGAAGATGTTACGTGACTTCCCGTACGCCGCCGAACCGTATTAGATTCGACGAATGACCTCTTTCTCGAAGTCAGACCTACCTAATCGGATTATTTTCCCAGTTATACGTACTTGTCGACAACTGCTTCGAGTTTAGAGTTCCCAACCGAGTTGAATAGGAGCAGGAACGACATGGAAGTCAGATGTGATTTTCGCCTTGTCCATGTTCATCTTAAGACCTACTTGTTGGGAGACTCTACGGAGGCCATCGAGCATTGTGCTGCGTTCTTCCATGGTCTCAGCTATGACTACGATATAATCAGCCAATAGAAGGTGTGCGTACTCGCCGTTTATTTGATGCCGAGTCCTTTACAGTCCAAAACCTTGAAAACGTCTTCCAGTGCAGTGGTGAACCTTTCGGAGATATATCATCTCTCTGCCTCACCCCTCGCTATAGTTGAATAGGTTTTAAACTCTGGTCCTAGAGGCGGACTGACATGGTAGCGCTTTCGAACAAACATTTCAGCACTTCGACGTATCGATAGTCGTTGATGGCACAGTTGGCGAGAATGCAGTATTGCCCAGTTTTCGATCGAATCGAAGGCTCATAGTCCACAAACGCCAAGTAGAGAGGCTGGTTATACTTCTCAGACTTAACCAGCCGCAGCGTATGTATGTGGTCTATAATACGATAGCCTTTACGAAAACCCGCTTGTTCGGGAGGCCAGAAGTCGTGTAGCATCTTGAGATGATTCGTGACGACCCCTGAAAACAACTTATAGACGTTACTCAGGAGTGAGACGGGTCTGTACTTCTTCAAAAGGGTTTTATTGCCTTTCTTGACGAATAGCACCACCACACTTCTGTGCCATGCCTGTGGCGTTTTGCCCTCGAGTATGACAGAATTTAATGGCTTTTAAAGTTTTTCCACGGCAGGTGCGCCGACAGCTTTCAAAAGCTCTGACGTAATTCCGTCATCACCCGGTGCCTTGTTGGTTTTGAGTTGATTTATTGCCACACTTATCCCGTGCATGCTGACGGGATGTCATATCCGGGATCTTCGGTATAGTGTCGGGTCAATCCAGCTCTAGGATCAGTGACTGGAGTAGTAACAGGTGGTCGTGTAGTCGTGTATAGCTGTCCAAAGAACAGTTCGATCTCCTCTAGGAGCTGAGGTCTGGACGATAATTCTATCACCATTCATCTTCAGCCTTGTCAGCTGACCTGCCCGATAGACAGATCTCTTTTGAACACTTTGGAACCATAATTTGCTCGATTGCCTCTTGAACACACTTAGTGTTGTATTTGCGGAGATCGCGAGTTAGAGACTTAGAGATCTGTCTATTAAGCCACCGATACTTTGGCATATCGTCAGAGGCATGCAGAAGCATTACTCAAAAATTCTTAAGAAAGCTTGTGCCACTGCAGATTTTGTAGTGGCTCAAGCTTCCTTAATTATTTTTGAGTAATTTCTAAGATAATTAAAAAAAGAAGGATCAAAATTATATTGTTTCATGTTATATAACTCGAATAATTTTGACCTACTTTAATAAATGCCTACAGTGGCCCAATCGCAAAACATAATTCTCACATTTTTACGAATAGTTTAAACTTTAAAAGTAGTGTTGTATTCGTTTTCTATTATATTAAGTAAGTCCCTATACAGAACATATCATTGTGTCCGTTAGTTGTATGTCTGTAAAGTTCCCCGCGACACAGGATTTAGTCCTAATGCGGGAGTTGTCTTTTTTAAAATGAGAATGAGAACATCTGAGTTATTTGTGATAAAACCCGGTTTGGATACCTTAGTATTAAGATTGTTGCTAAATTGTGTTAAACAATCTGTAGTCATAGGTCTGCAAGTAATGTTTCTGATTTCTTCTATATTATTAACAGGTACCATGACTTTTTGCCCAAGATGATCCGATGTAAGATCACTTACAATAAAATACTAACAACTTCACAGTTGCAAAAGAAGTTATCCAGGCATGTAGCAGAATGAGAATTTATCCGAGTCGGCTCATAAAAACAATAATTCAAATTAAATGATTTGAATAAACTAACCAATCTTAAGCTAGTAGAGGACTGCTCAAGTAAATCAGTATTATAGTCGCCACATACCAGTATGTACTTACGACTGTGACTCAATCTTTTAAGCACATCTTCCATGGTAGTCTCGAACAACTGAAAGTCACTCTGAGGTTGTCGCGATTTCTCGCGATTTGTATATAGTGTACATGCAGCAACATTAATAAATTTAAAATGAGCCATAGAGAAAGAGTAAATAATAGCTAACCTCTATGTGAGTACTGGCCACAACCGACGGATCTACGTTTGAGGTTTGAACTTGATATATGAAGAATACAAAGTTACTTTATTACTTCATAGTATTGACATTGTCATTCAAAACATATTGTATATTGTGTAAAAATCATATAATAAATATATGTGTGTGGAGTTCCTAGATATCATTATTGCCTGCTGGTCTGATGAAACCACACATGGGCGCTGGAGCTAAGTATTTAGTGATTTCTACTGTTTGCGAGTAGCCAGTGTTGTAAAGCTATTTATATGGGATCCTATTGTTTCTACGTATCTAGTGATTGTTAATGTATTGTATGGTAATTTTGTATTGTAGTAAAGATGTTTTAGAGCTCGGCTGAGGATAAAGACGTTTATCGCCTCAGTTGAGAAAAGAGCGGAGACGTCCGTTAAGAGACCTGGTATCGGTAACTGAAACCCGACAGGTATTGTGTTGTTAAGAGACCTGGTATCGGTAACTGAAACCCGACAGGAATTGTGTTACTAAGAGACCTGATATCGGTGAAATACCCGACAGGTATTGTGTTATTGAAAGACCTGAGATATTGTAATTAGCAGTTATATATTCGTAATCTTAAATAGAAATTGATAGAACTGCAATGCTAGACTGCCGGACAGTGGAATCATATAACCTTTTAACCTACAGGTCGCACTGAAAGGATTGTGGAGGAACCATACTGACAAATGCTTGGCATCGAGGTCAAAAGAGCTGTCTACGTCTTGAGATGTAAGTTTTGAACATTCTATCTTTCCGCTCATATTATTCAAATTGTAATATCTATCGGCGTTAAGTTACAAACCCCTTAATCAACATCAACAAACCTCGCCGACATGATGGAGATGCTGGAATCGTTTGATCCTCATTTTAAAGGCAATGCAATATTATATCTTATGAAATAGCGTGGCGGATGGAATGTTTTGAAACTTCTAGTGACATTTAGCGGTGAATAGCGGAACTATTTTTCAAATTTTAAAATTGGAATAAAGAAATAATTCTAAACGATTCAAACATTTGTCAGTGGGGAACTTTAGTTTTAAACATTATGTGAATTACAGTTTTACCAATTCGAGATTATTCGTAGACAATGATTTGAAACAGTTTTATTTTCTTCAGTTGATTTATCATATTATTCTATAATTTCATGATATTTTGTGTTGTGATATTTCGTGTTGTGTGGGATTCACTATTGGCACATGCAGTAAGTAAAAATTATATATTAAAGGCATAATACTATATTTGCTTAAATTTAATACTTATTTTTAGGTACAAAATTGATCAACATTGATGGTATACTACAATAATGGAGAATATAATTTTAAATCGTTTGTCTGTGATTGCTAAAGAGATACCATCGCTAAGTAATGATTATGTCGGTATGTGGTCAATAACGAATGAAAATATAAAAGATGCACGTATACTATCGGCTAAACTTAAATCACTTCTGTCTCGCTTCAATACTGATTTGAACAGTTACTTTAACATAAGTCAAGAACCTAATGCTGATGAAATATCGAATTTAACTAACTACCAATTACAAGGAGAGCAAGCACTGGCTGAATTAGGAGTCAAAATTCAAATAAAAGATGAATCCTCAACAACATCAATGAAGGAAAACGGAGCATTATGTTACAGTAAATTACCTGATTTGAGTTTACCTCAATTTAGTGGGAACTTATTAGAATGGCATCAGTTTTGGGATCAATTTGTTTCTAATATGTCTAGAAGGAGACTAAACGATGTTGATAAATTACTCTGCCTTAAAAGTTCTTTGATAGGCGATGCGGCAAGACTTATAGATGGGCTGAGTATAACCAACAAAAATTATCAAATTGCGGTTGATATACTTAAAACTAGATATGGTAAAGAAAGCGAAATAATATACGCCCATCACAAAACTTTCTCCAATATTAAGAGAGCTGGAGGAATAGATGAGTGCAGACAAGTATTAGATGAAGTGGAAAGACACATGAGAGTTCTTCAATTTATGGAAAAGGATACCACGTCTACGACTATGAGATATATGATCATGGAAAAATTCCCTCATGAGATAATATTTGAATTGAAAATGAGAATAGGGTCTGATAAGTCCATTGACAATATGAAAGAACAGCTGGCATTAATAATTTCGGCCAAGGAAGAAGCAAAAAGGATAATTGAAGGAACTACACTAGAAAATTTGTTCAAGCACTATACAGCAAAACAGAAAAGTCACAAAGTGAGCCAAAAATTATTAAAATAATTTAAATAATAATATCTTTATTGCTTTGATTGAGTAAATACAGATGTTATAAAATAGGTACAGCACATCAATCAGCCCATTTCGGCATACAATAATTTAGGTCTATTCAGGTGTAGGTACAAACAAAGTTAACCAAATACTACAAAGAAACAACTATATAATAATCAATTGGAATAATTAATTATAGGTAACATTGATCTATATTCTGTTTGTTATGTCATTTGTTATCGAGGAAATCTTTAATTGAATAGTAGCATTTTTGTGCTAACCATTGTTTTAATTTTAGTTTGAACAGTCTAAGTGGAAGTTCCCTTATTGTTTGAGGTATTTTATTGTAAATTTTGACGCACATAAACATACAATTTTTGTGGTACAAACTAGTTCTACATCTTGGAAAGACAATTTTGGTGGGATCTCTTTTACTGAACAGACTATTTTCAGAAGTTTTCTCAAACAACTGTGGGTGTTTTCTTACGAATATACCAATTTCGCCTATGTAGAGGGAAAAAAATGAAAGAATATTAGTTTTCTTATATAGGGGTTTACAAGAATCGAGGGGATCGGCATCACATATTGCTCTTAAACAACGTTTTTGTGCCAGAAAAACATCGTTGATTAAAGTTGAGTTACCCCATAACAATAAACCATATCGTGAAACTGATCCTATGTGACCATGGTAAGCAGCAATTGCTGTGGATTCTGTAGCAGTTCTGGTAAGTTGTCTCAATGCGAAAACAAATTTATTTATTTTTGCACACACGTAATTGATATGTGACTTCCAGTTACAATAACTGTCAACAGTGATACCCAAAAATTTTATGTCTGAAGTAGGATTTATTATTGTATTGCTATATTGCAATGTAATCTGTTTGGTTAAAGTTCTATAGTTAGAAAATTGTATATATTTAGTTTTATTTAAGTTCGCCTGTAAGTCATTGTATGTTAACCATTGTATTATATGTCCAAGGTTTTTATTTAGCTCTTCTTCATGGTTTGTGTTTAAACGGTCGGTGTTAGGGATAATAATACATATGTCATCTGCGAATAGAATACATTGGTGATGTGTTATATTGGGAAGGTTGTTAATATATAAAAAGAACAAAAGAGGTCCTATGACACTACCTTGTGGAACTCCTGATCTGTTATGTCTGTAAGTGGATCTGCAGGGTTCGGATACTAGATCAGTGTTAAGGTGGTTAATTTCCACACATTGGGTTCTGTCTGAAAGATAACTTTGTCCAATCTAGGGCAGGTCCCCTTATACCATAGCGTTGACATTTGTTTAATAGTATTGAATGGTTAACATAATCAAATGCCTTCGACATATCTTAATATATAAAATCCTTGCGTTACTGACTGACTGACAGACACGCTACAGCCGAAATTATTGGGCGCAGGAAGCTGAAATTTGGCATGTATGTTCCTTGACCGTAGGGGTGCACTAAGAAGGGATTTCCCGAAATTCCCACGGGATCGTCCAAAATGGGTAAATTAAAAAAAATTGCAGGCGTAGCTGCTGGCGTCCTCTAGTCTAGAAATATTACTGTGACCGGATTTTTGTTGTCAATATTATCTGTTATTGTCTTCATTAGACAAAACCCGGCAAGTGTTGTTGACTTATTTTTTTGGAAACCATTTTGTTCTTCCTTAATTACATTGAATTTATTTAAAAAATTGGTTATACGGTTATGCATAAGCTTTTCATAAATCTTGGAGAAGACAGGTATTATGGTTATTGGTCTATAATTAGTTAGTTCAAGGATGTCATCTTTTTTGTAGAGAGGTTTAACAATTGAAATTTTTAATTCGGTTGGAAATATTCCTTGTACAAAGGATAGATTTATAACATATGCAAGAGGTAGTGCTATGATTTCTGCGCATATTTTTAAATTTTTTGTACAGATATGATCATATCCAACTGATTTGGTATCGTTCAGACTTTTTATGACTTTAACTACTTCTGTCGGTGTACAGGGTTTCAAAAATATTGATGAGTTTATGTTTTCTACGCTATTATAATTGCATTGGTTACTGCATCCTATATTTTTAATTGTAGTACAGTACTCATTAAAGATGTCTGCTATAGTATTTGGATCAGTTACGATCTTATTTTTATGTTTAATATTTTTTTATACTCTGAAAGCATTTCATGTTATAATTTTTTTTTTCAATAATGTCCCAGGCCGCTTTACACTTATTTTTAGCTTTACTTACATTTATATTATTTATTCGTTTTTTTGACTTAGTTAAACATTTTTTTAGTATCTTATCAAACTTTTTGTATATTTTTTTATTTATTAGATTTTGTCGTGTAACTTTCATACCTTAATTTTCGTTTTGTTATGCAGGACTTTCTGATGCCCTTTGTTATCCAATTTGGACCTATAGCGTTGGCATTTATTTTTGTTTTTAAAGTTGGGAAACAAAGATTATAGAACATACAAAAGGTATCATAAAAAGTATTGAATGCATTATTGCTATTGTCCTCACTATATACATCAGACCATCTGAGACTAGACAGACAGTCATTAAATTTCCTAACATTATCGTCGTCATAACACTTTTTTAGTACATACCAATATTTAAGTCTATTTGTTTCTGTTGAAGTTGAGAATTTCAGTATTTGGCACGTGTTATGATCTGATAAATGATGATTATGTGTTTGACTTGAAGCGTTTTTAATATTGCTATAAATGTGATCAATACATGACTTCTGTCTAGTTGGGGAAACGATGTGGGATATAAAATTATAATTAGAAAGTATGTATTTTAATTCTACTGTATTTTTAGACGGTTTAAGAATATCAATGTTTATGTCGCCTGCTATAATAATTCTTCTATTTTTATTTCTGTAGGTTAACTTGTGTAGAAGCAGGTTTAAGTTTTCAAAGAATATAGTTGCGTTTGGGTTTGGGATTCTATAAAGACTAATTACTAAACAATTTAGCGAGGGTATATCAACCCCGCAGCATTCGAAGGATTTTTCAATGGCCATATCTTTACAAATTTTAACAGGTTTCATATCTAAAGTTTTATGAAGTAGTATACACACTAGTTTGTAGTTCTTAAGGTATAAGTTGTTTTCATCTCCTTGTTTTATAAAGGTTTCAGAAAGAAAAATGATATCTATAGGGTTATTTTTTGACAATTCATCTATACTTAATTCTAAAAGGCTAAGTTTGTTTAATGCTCCGGCGATATTCTGATGAAGTAAACTAATAACATTATATTTTCTTTTTTTATTATTAACGAAAAAATGTCTCTGTTTTGTTTTTGTCAGTGTTATTTACCGAAGTAGCATTCGAGGTTATTTTTGGAAAGTAATACGGTATGGTTCCTTTCTTGTAGGGTGTGCCTGTAGATGAAATGGACTGCTTATGGGGGGATTTTGTTACAGGTGAATTCAAAGCATATTTGAAATAGTACGGAATAGTACCTTTTTTAGCTGGACATATCTTAATTTTTGAATCTAGAGTTTTAACAACATCATTTTTATTAGTTTTACACAGATATTGTGTTTTATAATCATTGTAATCGATAAAGAAATTAATTTTATTACAAATCTGGTGCGAGTATGAATTATTATTATATAGGTCTACATTATAATATTGCAACATTGTGTTATCTAGATGTGTACAAATTGGTAAGTATTTACAGTAGTTCTTTATCATATTGTTAAGTTTGCTCTCATTGAGATATTTGTTTTTTAATATACTTAACATGAGAATATTAATATTTTCAAATTGTTTCAGAACCGTAAATAATTCAATAGACAGATTAGTGGGGTCATTATCACCCTCACCTACACAAACAATCATATAATCATTACAGGAGTCTGCTATGTTATTTGGATTACAGCTCTTTAAAATTTCTTGAGCAGGCGCATGGGGCTTTATTGTTGAGAATACTTCATACTTATTATAATTACATACGGATGTTTTCCTCGAGGATAGTAACAACGAAGCAAGATCTCTGCATTGTGCTCCGCCATAAATATGTATTTTACGTTTCATGTCTATCATTCCATTATTTTGTTGTTTAGCGCCATTTATAGAAGTTGGTTTACTTGCTCCATCTATCGGGAAACTTTGCAGCTCTTTTGTAGTGGTAGATAGATAGTAATCAAACTAAACAAGATAGGAGGAATAAAACTCATAACTTCAATTTAATTAAACCACGAAACAATCAAAATTATCAATATAATAAACGTAATTTTCACAACAGACAAGATGAAAACAAGATGGAATTTAAAAGAAGGAAGTTAAGCTGTGTCTTGTGTGGTAATGACCATTTTAACGATAAATGTAGAATTTAAAACTCTTCAAGATAGAACAATTAAATTGAAAGAAAGTAACCGATGTTTGAATTGTCTTCAAGTGGGTCATATGTATAAGCAATGCGTATACAAAAAACCTTGTTGGCATTGTAGTAAATCAGCAGGACATAATAGGGCGTTATGTCCCAAGATATTTAGCGAAGAAGAGTGAATGGGAATCTACAAGCACTATGCACATTGTGAACAGCTATGGTTCTACGATGTTGGTAACAGACACACTTCATTTGAGATTTAATTTAACAAACAAAGTTGTTTTATCACCTCAGTCGAGAAAAGAGCGGAGACGTCCTTTAAGAGACCTGGTATCGGTAACTGAAACCCGACAGGTATTGTGTTACTAAGAGACCTGATATCGGTGAAATACCCGACAGGTATTGTGTTATTGAAAGACCTGAGATATTGTAATTGGCAGTTATATATTCGTAATCTTAAATAGAAATTGATAGAACTGCAATGCTAGACTGCCCGACAGTGGAATCATATAACCTTTTAACCTACAGGTCGCACTGAAAGGATTGAGGAGGAACCATACTGACAAATTAGGTCAAAAGAGCTGTCTACGTCTTGAGATGTAAGTTTTGAACATTCTATCTTTCCGCTCATATTATTCAAATTGTAATATCTATCGGCGTTAAGTTACAAACCCCTTAATCAACATCAACAAACCTCACCGACAGAGGTGGTCTGTATACACTGACAATGACATAGTGCTGTAATTCAATCCAGGCAAGTTCTACTGTACGCTCTATAGCGTAATTGACTATATCTTTACGTTCTCTAGACTTAATATGATTATGCACAAATATCATGGATCCACCATGCATTGCCTGCTCTCTAGCAAATACACTAATCACAGAATAATTTTCATTATTAAATACTAACTGGTGTGCCTGTAACCAATGTTCGGTGACACATAAAATGTGAATATTATGTTTTTCTGAGAATAGTTCTATTTCAAATGCTTTGCCTGATAAGCCCTGAATATTCTGCTGTACAATATTTAATGTAGGCTTATCTGTTGTCATATTATTTAGTTTAAAAAGTCATCATTACTGTCAGTAGTACTTAAATTAGAATTGTATTGATATGTCGGGTCATTCAATTGAATATTATTAGATTTATGTATGTCAGAACAATAATTAGTCAATGTAGATATGTCAGCTAAAGGGGTTGATATATTTTGTATAACACAATTAATATTAAATTCTATCAGAGTAGTAAGCAAATGTCTACTTTTTTGGAAATATGCATGATATTTCTTGTCAAGTTAGTGTCAAAAAATAACAATTTGTCACTATGACGACATGGTAATGTTTGAATAAAGTTATTTATAGATTAAATATAATTATTTTCCTTGTCAGATAATAAATTGGAATATGTCAAAGAGCACAGATACGTGTTAGGGATCGAATAATGTATAGTAATTCTTATACAAAATTATGAGACTTACAGAATGTGAATATTTACGCAAAGACAAACAATGATGGGTTCATTTTAGAGGCACGGGGCAAGCGATAATTAAGAATTTAATTTGCACTTAACTTTGAAAAGTCATTGGTGCGCGCCGTGAATTCGAACCCAAGACCCTCTGCGTAGCTTCGTACCCCAGCGTGGCATCTCAACATCTTATCGTAGCCCATTGTAATATTTGTCACTATTTCTATTACTGTAAAGCAAAATATTTGCAGTAGGCATACAGTATGTTGTGTACAACGGGAAGCTTTATAATAGTTAAAGCAAACAAATTACGCCAGTACAAGTGCATATTTTCGTAGATTTATTTTTGTTAAGACCGGGGAATCAAACTCAATACTCACCGCCGTTAGTGGCAACGATGATGACGTAAACATAACACTCAGTATCCATACTATAACACCAATAACAATAATAGTACAGTACACTAAATAAGCTTTTATTTTTTGTAGCATTAGTTTCACACCCAGACCTTTTAGTGAAGACATTAATTGTCCGTACTCTTTATAACTCACCCAGTGGTATCCACAAAGATATATATAAACATATACATTTCTGTGTGTTTCTAGTATAATGTATGGCCCTCTGGGGTGTACTGTTGAATCGAATTATAGCAATTTGTTCTCTACAAACAGTGAGTTGCACTATAACGAATGTCTAATAGAAGCTGGAGTGTCAGTTCCATGTTGTAATGGCTCTGTTTTAGAGTTGTACTGCTGTCAGTGTTCTGGCGATTTTACTTGCTTAATTTATCATGTTTTTTAGGTAGCCATCTCGTCACAAGTTCAGTGGCACTCTAAGTGAACTTGTGATCGGTTTGTACTCCGAAGTTAAAGTAATATATTAAGTTTCTGTTTATATTTAACACATCTTATTCACTTTCCCATATAATAAGACATAACCGAAATACAAAAAAACATCAGATTTCTAAACTAATAATAACATTTTCATACATTTTTATATTTTTCTTTCTTTTTAAAAGACTGTCGCGGGGGACTTCACAAACATGAAACTCACGGACACAATGAAAAACCATTATTCAATACCATATTAATCAATACCCAACAACTAAAAATACTTATAATTTACACATTAGGAATAAAACTGATTCTTAAAAAAATAAAGCCTACTTTCCATGTTCACCCTTTTAAACGAGCCTTTGAATAAGGTTGGGTCGCCTAAGATCGGATGTGACATAAGACCGGAAGCATAGAATTTACCGCGAATAAAGCGACATTTTTTATGAATAGCAACATATTTGCCTGCGCCATTAAATTTAGCTCCTCTCTTTATACCGCGGTACGGCCTGCGATGAGCAGGACGTGTGTACTGGTGCTTTGAAATAACTGTGTCAATTTTGTAACATTTTTGGCGATCCGATCTTTTCTCCAAAAGTTTGTTGTGAAATATTGGCAAGTTTTCATCATTTTACTGCTTTTTAAGTTGATTTTTGCGGGGAATTAGCAAATGCTCTCTAGAATTGTATCCTTTGTTTGGACCTAAGATGTCTGTAGGCGCAGATCCGGACTTTCCTCCTGTTGCCTAACATCGGACAAAAAAAATCCGATCTTAGGATTCATAAAAAAATACAATGGTTCTCAATCTTATTCATATCAATTCCTGTTAATAATTTATGAAATTTAAGACGCCTGATTGCTATTTGTCAGAGGTCAAAGGCCAGATCGGAGGTCTGTTATGGCACTGATGTTATTTTTGTTAATCTCAAGTAATAAAGTAGTACTGGTATAGTCGGTATTTTAATCCAGTAATTTGACTGGTGAAAATGTCTACAGATTGATCATGCCTATGAAATACCAAAGACATTCACTTCAAACGACCACCTATAACGAAAATGACTTGGAAGAAGCTGTAAAGAAAGTAAAAGATAAAGAGTTATCTAATTATGCTGCCTCAGAAATCTACGAGATACCCACATCTACACTCAATGATCGAGTTTTGGGAAAAACTGGTACTAATTTAACTTTAAGATACTACCAAAAATGTGGGTATTTAAAATTCTGATATGATGCTAGCATGAAGAGACTTTTAATAAAAAGAAGACTGTCTAAGAATAAGAGAGATACATAGAATAAGTACATTACATGCTAATCAAACATAAGACTGTAACAAATTATATGACTGTATTAGGTTAAGAGCAAGACACAGAGTACATTGGTATATACGGGAAAGTAAGAGTACAACAAAAAGGACAATGGCAGATCTCCATACATGAAAATGTCTGAAATTAAATTAAGGCGAACAGTAATAAAAAATATATCAAAAAAATTGGCGTAAGTAACAGAGTCTATAAATGATTCTATTTTCACTCAGGAAAGGCGGAAAAAGAAGATATCGGTGTTTGAATTTTAGTTAAGAATGAACAATGTAGGTAAAAGGAAAGCTAAAGTATGAAAGTTAAACAATGTAGGTAGGTACGTTTGAATTATCAAATGACATAATATGTCAGATTGACATCAAAACGCAGAAGTATTTTGTAGCATCTATCTGTCACACCCAAAGACAAAAACAGAGTTACACATTTTAAATCGATTGTATGTGAAATCGATACAACATTAAAACGATGCTGTGACGTTTTTACTTGATTTAAACGTTGTTTTGCTTCAAAAATATTAGCTTATTCATATAATGTTGATTAAATATTAAATAACTGCATTTTAAACCAAACCAACCCTATAAAGGTCGATCGTATCGATTACTTATTTAATAATCGACTCACGTCTTTTCCTGTCACACCATTGTCTATGGCAACAATCAAATAATAAAGTATTCGTAATCAATTGGAATGCTTTTTATCATCATAAAATACTCCAGCATTAACGAGACAAAGTGAAAATATTAAAAATCGTAGAAAAATAAAACAATTTATTTTATTTATATGAAGTTTAAGGTCACCACAACAAACCCAGACCAAATTCTGCCATTGTTCTTTATTGATTCAGTTTACTAATACAATTTTTTTTATTTAATGATCTAAAAATCTTCTCAAAAAGAATAATGCTAGTTATATTATTTGGCTTCACTACACATCCGATCTTACCTAACTATCCTAAAGTACCCTTTCTGCAGAGTCGATAAAGTTTGACAAACTCAGTCACGCTTTTATTGGCCGTAGGAGGGAAGATCGGACTAAAAAAATAACAAAATTTTTTAAATGAATGTTCTCAGTGTAAATCGTGCAGAATTTCAAATCGGTTTGTGTTAAAGTATTGTCAACTAAAGGCCGGATATTTCTCTATTATGCATTCTAATGCCATAGCTACAGAGTTGAAATTAGACAATAGTCCGAACTTTGGCTTCATTGAACTTTTTTGAAGGACTATCAGATAAAATGTAATGTCACTTTGACGGCGTTTCTTACATTAACCGTAGTGTTTACGAAAATAAAAAGAAAGATGTCCGTAGTATACTTTATTGTTGATAATTTACATCCAAGTCCACTGAGAAAATAACATTTAGAAATGAGAAAAAAAATTGTTTGCAACTTGCTCCTAATTCATAGACAAAGCGTCCGATCTTAGGCGACCCTACCTTATCGTTGTTCTCCAAAATGAGAAACATAAGCAATATTTTATCAGGAACGTTTTAATTAAGACCAAAAGTCAAGGAAAACATCACAATTGATGTTAATAAAGTCAGAAATAAATAAATGGGGCATCCGAGTCCTTATATACAAATCTCTTTAAGGATTTAAAGGTCTACTCAAGTTACTTATTAAAAGTCTCTTAGACTTACACTTATACTTTTTCATTAACCATAAACTTGTTAAACCAGGATTAGCAGCAAACAAAAGCTTCCGCGATTGAGATTTTATGCGAAAGTCATAAAGTCAAGAAACGCAAATAGCATACGGAAGGTGAACCACTTGATCGTAAAAGTTACGATAATAAAATAAGAGTTGTAAAAATATAAGAGTTGTAAGGGAGACGCTACATTGTAGCAAGTTTTATATCAACTGACTAAAAAGTGCTCTCAAACTATCTTGAGAGAACCTGCACCAGATACACGAACAAAAAGTGTCGATCGAAGATCAGCGCAGCGAGAAGCTAATAGATAAATCAGCTTACAGCAATTTTTTGGATATCAGAATTTGTTCCTCAGGTAACGTTCCTGAGTCAAAGGCGAACTCCGGAGGAAAAGTTGGGAATTCATTAAAAACAATAGCCATTTGTAGGATAACTCGCTTCTTACAAGGCTGCAGAGTTCGCTAGTTAATTATAATTCAGCCTCGGGCTCCTGAATTTTCAACTGAAGCTAGAAGAGTACAAGTAGTAGTTCTCTTATCGCCGCTTAAATCTCTACAACTATGAATACTTCTGCTGATTGAATTTCATTGCACTTTCATAAAACCATCATCGATTTTATCTTATTTCAAGTGGTTGACTAAATCTGGCATTGAAATGCTATTTCAAAATGTAACGTATTTCTACCTACCTTCTGTTTTGTATTTGTATATACGGACATTAGGTTTTTATTGGTGAAATCAATAAATAAATTCACTAAGTTGGTAGCGGGCACTCATTCTTTGTCATTTTCATAAAGCAAATTCCATCAGAGTGAACTTGGTCATCTAAGTCATCTAGTTTACATATGCATAGCTTATGTAATAATATATTATAATCCCGGTTCTGTAACATTAATGAAATACTACATAGCCCATTACTATTGTAGTAAATCAGAGCACAGATTTCTCAGAGATAGGCTTTGACTGCGTAATAATAACAGTAGGCACACATGTAGATGTATTAAAAATACACATAAAAGTAGCAGTTAATAGAAAGGCCTATGAGTGAGCGAGTCATCATCATCATCACCCAAAGCCCGACTGTGTCCACTGTTGAACATATGCCTCACTTAAAACTTCCAAAAATATACTACTCTAATGAAGACAGGTGTTTGCTTATAAAAAGAGCATGTTTGACGCATGCAAGACTTATTTATCTCTTTACTAAAGCTCTCTATATCCGTGAGTAAGTGCCGTTTACCAGACGATGATTAGAACACATGAACAATATAACACTCAACTGGAAGTGGCTAGCTTCAATGTTACAATTGAAACTTTATGACTAGATACTCAACCCACTAATTACATAACATAACATGAATTTCAGATTTAGTTTGGAGCATACTCTAAGATGTGGACTTATAGGACTTTAGAATAATAGTAGGCGATGTTATTCACGGACAAATAAAGGGTATTATTCTGTGCTATTCAGAATGCTATGGCTGCTAAGCTGAATATATAATCGAAGAAACGATAGTCATAACAAATAATGCTGCCTTCTTTCATACGCAATTGAACGCGTTAGTCAAAAGGAGCCGTTTTGTTCGCAACCCAAAGTAATCTTGGGTAGTTGGAAACGAATTTCACTTGCAAATAACTCCAATTTTAACAAGACAATGCAACCAGGCCTGCATTTAATTCTCCATAACGCATTCACGAATTATACAGTCAAAACAACTGTTACTTTGTCTCAGAAATGCGAAATTATACCAGTGCAGAGGTACCTACAAAATGACGTCATTTATAATGTAAGTGACTGTAGTATTTACGACCAATAACAACTTGCAATTACGTTTGTTCTTTTCTTGGTAATAATGCGCATACATCTGATATTAAAAAGCGTATATCTGCTGTAAAAACGTTTACTATAAACTCGATCAACATGCTATACGAAGGTCGTTACACATTGTTTGAAATAGAAATATTTTTTATGATAAGTTAAATCGATTATATCAGTTTAGTAGCATGTTACTTTGTCTATTGAAAATTTCTGACTCTGGTCTCACTATGAATTGTCAAATCATTCACTTTTTCATTCTTTGTCGGATCCGCAAAAACTCTCTCACAGGTCGTTCTGGAAAATTCCCGTGTGTGAACGCGTTTTTTGACTTTGCTTTATTCTAGAATTGAATAGTTTGGTTAATAACCTTGCAACTGTCGCTATTGAAGTGCCCGACAAAGTTTGTGAGCGATTGATAAAGTTAGTGATTTAAATTGTCGTCATCTCGTGAAATATCGCCTTTTGAAAAGCACATGGTAGCTACGCGAATTGTATTGTAATCGAAATAAACCTGGAATCCTCGTGAGTGCCGCTTGATCTACTGCTCCCATCGGTAAATTGTGATAAAAATTGTGACATATTGAACATTTGTAAAACTTGTGTAAATTCATCCTTCGTGCATCGTATTCTGAAGAAGGACGGCAAGCTGGACCTTCTGGTCGCTAACTATAACGATTTCCTTATTATTTTTACCAAAATTATGAGTGTTATCTTATAGGTCTACTCCAGAACATCATCAGAGAAGATCTCAGATAAGTTGAAATATAATCACTGTGCAATCACAGTATATAGTTTAGACCTTTTGCCTTGTCATAGTCAGGTAGATGTAATACAAACTTCCACTGCGCACTCTGAACAATTTCCTAACTGCTTACGGCATCTCTAAACAAAGTTGGTAGCAGAGCGTATTTGATTGTATCTAACCACTGTACCTACCTAGATTAATAATGTAATCTTGTATTTTATCACATTGTAAACAGTGTTGAAGTGTTGTTAGATCAGTCTTGCTTCAATACATAACAGTTATTTGTATTGGTTGACCTACTTAATTTGAAACACATTGTCATACATAGCCTCAAATCAGTAATTGTCTGACTTGTATTGTTGAAATCTAACTTGAATCAGTTGTTGTAGCATTAATAAGTCAGCTTTGATTGGATACATAACAGTGATATGTATCAATTGATTTAGTTTATTGCATATATTGAGTTTGAAACATTATAACAACCAAACTTGACCTTGCATTTTGGGCGGATCACATTGATAAACCTTTGTTTGTTCGATAATATTTTTAGGTAACACATATCTGTGTTACTTAGTGTTGTATAATATCTTAAATAACACACTTAGTCTGTCTGTTGCAAATAATTAATTAATTAATTTGAAGTTTCAACTTTTAATTTGTTACAGGTCTATCCTCACACAACCGGGCCATGGACGGGACGGGGACGGGACGTGGACGGGACGGAGCGCAGAAAAGAATCGTTGCATACATTTTATATGGAATCCTTAGTCCTTAGCTTCCTTAGTTCACAAACTTGAGAGAGAAAAAATCGAAAAAAGATAATCGATTTTTGTGCAAAACAATCGAAGCTGAAATTGTTATTTTATATTATTTTGCAAGTAAGTAATTACTTGTTCCAATAAAATGTTATAAACGCGTTTACTAGTAAATATAACTAAATAATATTTTTTTTTGTTCTGGGCCAGTCTATTATGAACAAAAAAAAGGACGAGTCTATTAACTATTATGCAAACTATCACTTTCAAACGCGAGTGAAATGACGCATGAAAAAAAAACCTACAATTAAGCACTTTTTATATTTAAAACTCCCGTTGTATATTCTTCACTCCAATATTTATTTTGTCACTTCTAAGACAGACGCGAGACGTGACAAAGATTGGAAAGATTCTGTATTTTTAATGAAAGTTGTATTTTTACCATGGGTTACCCATAACCTAGTTGTGATCACAATATTATTACACGTTATAATGCCTGTTTTTTATATTGATGTTTTATATTGTATGTGTACTAAATGTTGAACCAAATATACTTACCGCACCCTACCCCACCCCACGTGTCGACACCCGATGCGAACGGTGCACATATACAACACGCCACGCTACAACAAGCTTCGTTCAAAATCACTATTTACGAAACTATGACATAATTTCCTAAATAGTGATTTTGAGGAAGAACTAGCCTGAACTCAAATCGTATAATGCTGCCTTACATTTTAATAATTCAAGTAGCTAATGTTGTGATTTTAAACCAACATTAAAAAAGTATCATCATGACAGGAATGTTTTTAAGTGACGCATGGCGTTGTGTGTTAACTAGAAAGACATTATACAAAATAAATTAGCGGGTCTTAATCGCGTACAATTAATTTATTTAAGGTATAAATACAATAATTTAAAATTAATTTATTTAAGGTATAAATATAATAATTAAGGTATAAATAATTTATTTTGTATGATGTATACAAATCGCGAAAGTTTAAAATCGATTATAAGAAACACATTGCTTGTCAAGCGTCGGATGGCGTGTGTTTCCCCTCCACCGTCAACGCGCCGATCTGGATTGAATGGATGGTGACGCTCGGGGTGGCGGGCGTTGGGTGGAGTGTTGTATATCTGCAGCTCACCATACTAAATATATGGGATTGATTAGTCTCAACATGCGTGGGGTGGCGTGAGGTAGGGTGGGGTGTCGTATACACTAAGGGAATCTTAATCTATTCTTATTTCAATGTAAGTCTATGGCCAATTACTCACAACTACGTCGTATTGACAATAGATGACAGCAAGTTGCGCTATAACATTTGTATCACTATGGTGCTTATATGTAAAAGCGGGTCTATGTCGTGGCCGTATCGTGAAATTGGCCGTTTTATTAAATGATCGCATTTCAAGAAAAGTCTTATAATTATCTATTTGTAATTTCATGATTTTCATTGGTCAGATCTATAATAACAAATCGTTTAATCAACAAACTTCATAAAATGGTCAATCTTAATTGAGAAAATCGCAACATAATTACATTTTAAGGTAACGAGTCAAATAAAGTTAAAACACCGAACCCGCGTAAACGGGCATATTTCGGCATGTTCGCTCGAAGTGGTAGTGACATCGTGTCAGTGTCAACATAGACTCTGACGGCTCAAACTTATACTTAGATGTGCATCAACGCTCGTACGAGTGGAATAATTAGAAAAAAAAAAGTCGTGACTTTGAGCCTCAATATCTCCTGAACCAGGAATTTCCCAGGTACTACAGACACATGCAGGGTGCGTATGAGTATGAGGTTTTGTTTTTCTAATAATTCCAAAATCGTGTTTTGAATGATAAATGTAAACTTTCTTCCAAATAAACATTAACAAATTTTCAATATTTCTCTAAAATAAGCAGCTTTAAAGTTCTCTAAACGCAATGGACGCGATACAAGTCATCATGGACAAGTGCATTAGCCCCTCGGCCGCGCGACCACGTGATCATAAACTGCCGTTGTTGCGTAGAAACGGCCGGTGTAGGTACAGTGCATTCCTGGCGCTAATTTTTCCTGCAAGCGCTCGCTAAATATTGCGGCTTATAAAATGTGTCTAGTTCTTTAAGCTTAAAAAATATTTCATTACCCAGGTATTCTTTTCGCGTAGTATGACTTGGTATGATGTGCAAAACGAGTAGACTTCGGCTTGGTGATGGGTCTTGTGACATCCTGTATACATAAGCGATGACACTAAATTTATATAATATGAGATAATTTCGTTTTAACCGATATAAATTCCTCGTTTCAAATATTTGTCACTTCTAGGATATCATATATGCATAGACACGCTATGACACATATAACTAGTGAATAATTTGGCCATAGATTAATACTGAAATAAAACCGATGTGACAAAGATTTGTTGACATGTATTAAGAACTCACAAAAATTTGGCAAAATTATAATTTATGTTTGTAAACATGGTTGATTGGAGTGTTAGACTGCTATGAAATAAGACTCGGGTTTGATTTTGAGACTTATTAATGTTGTTGTCTTCTTGAAGTTCTTCAGATAAACATTATAGGGATAACTATATATGAGGTAAAAAAATGTTGTGAAGTGGTAATGTGAAATAAATTGCCGCAATTACTAATTATGAAATATTCGTTCATATTCGTTCCATATGAAATGAATTATTGGGACATAGAAACGTAGGTAGTACCTACAAACACAATAGAAGAAGGATCACTGGTAGAAATTAACTTCCTGAAACTTTATTTATATTCTTCGAAGTATTTCATCATACAGCGAGAGGTGCGACGGTACTGTAGCGTTAAGAAATACTATAAAATGTATGCTGGTTCACTTTCATCCTAACTAACTTCATCAGCATATTGGCCAATAAACGTCCACTGCAGCACATAAGTCTACCAAGAAAACGCTTACTTATAAACTGGTAATAAATCTTGAAGTATTTATTATTATGCTTGCCTGATTTGCATGAGAATTTATCTAGTTCATAATAACTGCAAATTAACTTGTCTTTCTTATTAATCTATGACACAAACCTGACATAATAAGTTTGACAGATCGCAATAGACTCGCCCATTTTTGTTTGTATCCTTTGAGTAAAGAATGTACATGGAGAGGGCAAATAGTACATAATTATGGCAAATTATCGTTTTTGCCAAAAGATAACATGAACAGCAAATGTATGCGAGAATTCCTAGTAATGAAACGTTGAATAAAATAATATTATTTATAAATAAAATTAATCAATCAATTTTAATTATCTGTCTGTCTGTTTTAAAAAGACAACTCCCGCACTAGGAATAAATCCTGTGTCGCGGGGGACTTTACAAACATACAACAAACGGACACAATGAACACCCAGAATCGAAACAACAATTTGTGGATCACACAAAGTGTTGTCTCGTGTGGGAATCGAACCCACAACACTCGGCGCAATACCAAGCGGCGAGGCGGCCGCTTAAACCACTACGCCAACCGTGCAGTCACAATTTTTTTATCCCCTTATTGTATTTCAGTATGGCAGTGTGTTCATTACGGTATGAATGGCGCCATTCATGTCCGTTTCTTTCTCAGCGACACTGTATCGATATTGGCTACCAGAGAATATTTTGTTTCATGTTTAGTTTGTCTTCATGTCAAGGGACGTTTTTTGCTTTACCTTTTTTTGCCCGCATTTGCGTAATGGAATAAACTAATCTGGAAAAAGATTTAAACTAACTAAAGTAACTTACTGCAAATATAAATTGTACATATTTTTACAAAATTAAATTTTATTTTTTACAAAATCGTAGGTATGCACGCTAATTTCGTAGGTATGTCCAATCCATGTTATTCCTAGATCGGTGTTTCGTATTGGACTTGCCCAAGTGCAAATAGTGACAGATGAAAGGTCCCGGCTAGGGCTTGCAAATGTTCTGAATTTTTATTCGAATACTTATTTGATATTTTTATATTCAAAATTTTTTCTTTATTGAACTTCATAACTATAGGCCTATATTCCTGGCAACAATTACAACTAAGGTGCTCGATAGTTTGCTGGATATATACATGGCCCCTAAAATTTATCTGCACGTCGCGTAGTTTAATTAGTTTAGTTTTGTTTTTAACACTGACAGTCCGGTACTATATAGTTAGAAACACATGTAAATCCTTAGACATTTATAAGGCATTGGACCTTAACAGAAGAGCATGCATGAGAAACTTGATGGGAGTGAGTGAAGTAAGTGAGGTATGTCAGGATCGTTGCAAATGGCGTTCCGTAGTCTCTGCCTACCCCTCCGGGAAACAGGCGTGAGTCTATGTATGTATGTATGTATGTATGTATTGGAGACAGCATCATACAGGTCTAAGACCTGGGCATAATCTTTGCTGATCTTATTTCGCTGGTCAGCGGTGAATAAATTAACTGACACTTCGAGACAGCAAGCGATGAAAATGTGAAATTGCTGTTCCACATTTTCCAGGCGATCATCTATCCGCTCAAATCTTTGTAATAAGGCCTGCTGGCGATCAGGCTGGTTTACCCGAGCAATGGCTGAGGCAAACCAGCGCAAATCTGATGCAATGGCACCAGCAGCCGCACGCAAGTCCTTGATAGCTGACATAATTAAGTTCTCAAAAGAGCTCGGACAAGCGTTAAATAATATTATTAATTAAAACTTAACAATTGTTAATTCTTTGAAACCAACAAAGTATAATGGTATATCCACACACATCCAGGCCGTGCACGGGACGTGGACGGGACGGGGACGGGCCGTCACCGTGCTTCCGGGTCCCGGCCGGGCTATTTCGTTCACACACGTCAGGGGTGCAACCGGAGCGTGGACGGGCTGTCACTAGAGCTTGCATTTTAATATTTGAATTATTCGAATTATGATTTGTGTCAAATATTCCAAAGGAAATTGCAATATCCGATTCTAGTTCGAACAGCGTTCTCAAAATTGTCCTAAATACATGCACCAATAAGCACATTTAGTTGACATTCTTAACACAATTATATTACAACATACATTAGATTTTGTTTTTTTTTGGCGTATGAAGCCCTAAAAGGAGGAGTTCTAATTATAATAAGAAGAATAGCCGAGAAAAAATAATCATAATAATAATAAACATCTCTGGGGGGCAGTCATTATCTCAACATGAGACTAACGCAATCGGAGGGCAGAGTGACAGCTTTCAAACATCACCTTCATCTTATGATAAACAAAAACAGCATCACAGGATGTTTCAAATCAAAGGGCAGCTTTGTGGCGAGCTGTCAGTGCTCAAGTCAGGGCCTCGTCTTCGGCTTGCCGATATTGGATGGTTGGAGTGGATTTCCAAAAGCGCCCGCAACTTCACACAACTTTAATATGCGTCTCATCGCACCGATTGTTGGGCCCAGCAAGACCATGTCGTCCGTACCTATAGCTGAGATGTTGTTCATAACAACTCCGTCTACATGACAGTCGACACCAGCCTTGCTGAGAAGGTACAACAATAAGCTGATTTATAAATAATAAAAAATATATATATAAAGGCGTGGCGAGGTGATTTCCTCTTGCGTCACGCCAGATTTCAGCCCATATTCCTCATGCAGAGCTGTACGCGCCCGCCTGACAGTGTTTATTGGATTTGCATACCAATATTGTAGCATTCACGTACCTACCTCATAGTTCATACTCTCAGTTTTTAAATTACCCCATACAGATCGGCAAAGTTAAGCAACGCTTGCACATGTCGCCACTTGGATGGGTGACCACGTGTGGCATTTACATCTGAGCGCTATCTTGCTTCGGAGGGCACGTAAAGTTGTAGGTCCCGGTTCTTGTCTCAGGATTGGAATCGTTAGGCTATGAAGAAAACTCCGACACTAGAGTTGGCCACAAACTCTCACGAAAAACAACAACTAAACAACAAGAGGTTTAACGCTTTCATCATTGCTATCGTTACCATTCATTTCAGCTAGCGGTGTCTCTATCGCCGATCTTTCAAATAAACTTTCAAAATACTCTTTCCATCTCTTCAGCACGCACGATTCATCATTTACTATCTTTCCATTCTTGTCTCTGATGGATGTGTGTTCTGAAGATTGAGTTCTTCCTCGAACTGCACGAACGGATTTCCAGAAAAACTTAATGTTCCTCTGGAAATCGTCAGATAATCTAATATCAAACTCATCTTTCTTTTCCTCTTTTTTCCTTTTAACCATTTCTTTCACTATTCTTTTTGACCTAACAAACTCCTTTCTTGCTTCATCTATGTCTACATTCGTTGCTTTTCCCATTCTTTCATTTGCTCTGGCAGCCAACCAATCTGACCAAGCTTTCTTCTTCTCTGGCACTGCTGATTGTAGATCCTTGTCCCACCATGTATTCTTAACCTTTCGTATTTTCCTTCTCTTGATCACACTACATACTTCAGACGCTACACATACTACCTCTTCTTTAAAGGCCTGCCATATTTCTTCCATATCATTTATGCAATCGAACCTCTCAAATTTTGCTATCAATCTTCGTTTATACTCATCTTTCACATCTTTCTCTTGTAGATTTTCTACCTTAATTCTTTCCAAGACCCTATTTTCATTACGCTCTCGGTATCGCCATCCTTTAAAGAGCCCACTTATCCGGCTCATCACCAAGAAGTGGTCTGTGTGGATGCCAATCCCTCGATATGCTCTTGTATCCAACACATTCTTTCTCAATCGTTCATCTACTTTCACAAAATCAATCATACTTCTTCTAACATTTTTCGCCTCTCGCGTATACATGTGTATCCTTTTATTATCAAACATGGTGTTTGTCACACAAAGGCTCCACTCCAAACAAATCAAATCTCCAATAGTGCGAGACAATTAGTTGCCGAGAGGGACGGGCAACCCGGCTTGAAGCAGGAGCTTCCTAGGACAGCACCGGGGCTGGTGAGTAGGCTTCCTACCTTAGACCTCCCGCATTTCGATGGCTGCCTAGGAAGTTACCTGGGCTTTGTTAACCTATTCGATAGCCTGGTCGATGACAGAGCTGACCTTCGGCCGGCACAAATATTGGCCTACTTGACGTCGGTTCTGGATGGGGAGGCCAAAGGCCTCATCTAGCATCTGCCAGTGTCTGACGAGGCCTACCAGACGGCACGGGATCTAATTACCCGTAGGCACCACAACAAGCGAGGCCTCGCAGACACCCATTCGCAGATTTTGAGTTTGCCCACGCTCACCCGGGTCTTTGGGTTGCGCACCCAACTTTTGAACCCGCTCTTGGTGGTAATCAACGCCCTTAAGTGCTTGGATCTGCCCATGGACCAATGGTCCTACCTATTAGTGCACAATGTGCTCAAAAAGCTGCCTGCCGACCTGAGGTCGCGATTTGAACAGCGCTTTGGTGGGGATAGTGCGACGCATCTGCCCCCTTTTGCAGACTTTGGGAAATTCCTAGAGGATGAGTGCCGGGTTTTAGATAAATCCGGTGGTGACACGCCGGCTAAGTCGCAGCCGACCAAGGTCAAGGAGCAGGCTCGCGTTCACAACCGAGGAAATGTTGATCGGTGCCCTCCTCTCTTTGCAGTCACGCAGAGCCCAGCGGAGTGCTCTTACTGTAGGCCCCGGGGCACAGAACGGTCAGTTGTAGGGCATTCTTGGACCTTCATGTCGCCTCTCGTAGGCGCATCGCGAATGCCTGCCGCCTTTGCTTCTCGTGTTTGGGATCCCACTACCAGCGAGACTGCCCAAACTCTCGCTCCTGTCCTCATTGTGGAGGACCGCATTTGGACATTCTCTGCATGAATGCCAGAGTGGTAGGCCGCTTGTCCAACCAGCCGAGGCCACGCACGGGCGGGTGTTTTGATGGTGGCAGCCGAGGCTCACCGGCGCGCAGCCGAGATTCGCCTCACTCATTGGATTGCCACTCACCCCGTTTGAAGAACCGTAGCGTGCGCACGCCTCCACGAGAGAGAGTGCACCAGAATGTGCGACTGTTCAGCGTCACCAGCACCATGGCTACTGCCCCAGGTATTCCCCTCCTTTGGCGGAGCGTCCCCGCCTTGACTCGCGCCCGCCTCGTTTTGGGCGGGTGCGTCATTATGACCCCCCACAGATGGCGCGCGGATCGAGTCACCGCGCCTTTGAGGACTTTAAGCTGCACCTTCGTTTTGATTTGCCTGGTCCTGGCCAACGGTCGCCGCCCAGGCAACAATAGGTCATTGACTTCGGCCCTATAACGCCAACCACCCCCATTGAGTCCGTTATCCTACCAACGGTTTCTGTTACGGTCTGGGGACCCACGGGGACCTTTGTTGTTGTCCGTGCTATATTGGACACAGGTTCACAAGTTTGCATTGTTTCAACTTATTTGGTAAGGCAGGTTAAATTAAATATGGGCTCTTATCCGAATTGTATACGGGGAATAGGTGACATAGCCTCTAATGTTGAAGTACAAGTTAAGGTTTTGTTTGCCCCTGTTGAGTCTTCACACCCGAGGATTAAAACCTCGGCTATTGTGCTGAAGAATATTTTGGGTATGCATCCACAGAAAGAGCTACCTGCTGCTGTGGTGAATTTGACAACGGGATTGGAACTGGCAGACCCCAAATTTGACACACCGGGAAAAATCGATTTGTTGATTGGCTCTGATGGTGGAATTTTGATTGGTGGGAAACGGATCTTGGTGCCAAATGGTTTGACTGCCATCCCGACCATATTTGGATTTGCTTTGATGGGACCTGTACCAAGGGAACCCCCTGCACCCGAACTTGATAATTTGTTGGCTCCGGTCTCTCTGATGCGGTTCAGAGGTTTTGGGAGGTAGAGAAGCCCCCTCAAGCTGCCCGTTTGAATCCAGAACATGAGGAGTGCGAGCTGTTCTTCCAGAATAACACTAGTCGACTCCGTTCTGGTCGGATCATTACGAAGCTACCTTTTCTATCTGTTCGGCCTTCGCTTGGTGAGTCACGACCTTTAGCCGAAAAGAGATTGTTGGCTATGGAGCGTCGCATGAGAGGATATGAACATCTGGGACACATGTCTGTGACAAATTTGGATTGGCGTTCGGTGAAGCATTACTTTCTCCCGCATCATGCGGTATTGAAGCCATTAACTGGCAAGCTGCGCACAGTGTTTGATGGTTCTGCGCAGACTTCAACAGGCGTATCCTTAAACCAGTGCTTGCATTCTGGTCCCAAGTTGGTCAAGGACCTTTGTGACGTCATCACCAACTTCCGACGACATCAGGTTGTCTTTGTGGCCGATATAAAAATGATGTTTAGGCAGACGATTATCCACCCTGATGACCGTCGTTTCCAGCTGATCCTTTGGAGAGAGAATCCTCGCGATCCTATGGTCGTCTATGAGCTCAATACCAATACGTACGGGTTAAGGTCGAGCCCCTACTTGGCAATACGTTCTCTTTGGGAGCTCGCAGACCGCGAAAGCTTACGTTTCCCACCAGCCTGCGCCATCTTGAAGGACAATATTTACGTCGGTGACATTTGCTCGGGTGCCTCCACAGCGGAGGAGGCGATCCTCCTGCGGGACGAATTGATAGGTATTTTGGCCTCCGCTGGTTATAAGTTGCGCAAATGGATTTTCAACTCACCAGCGCTTTTGGAGGGCTTACCCGAGTATCATCAACAAGATCCACATTTATTTGAGATTGTTGACAACCCCGCCATGATGGCTGTTGTCGGCGTTCAGTACAGACCAGTCCAAGACATCTTTACGTATAACGTAGACTTGAAATTGCCTTGTTCTTGGACTAAACGTCTCGTGTTGTCTACTGTCGCCATAACCTTTGATCCAAACGGTTGGATTTGTCCAGTTATATTTTGGGCAAAATGCTTCTTACAGAAGCTTTGGACAGCAGGATTGACCTGGGACGAACCTCTACGCGGTAATCTTGTTAAGGAATGGACCTCTTTTGTATCCACACTTCCAGCCGTCAACGAGATCTCCTTGCCTCGTCCCATGCTTCCTCCCGGGAAGTACAAGGCAACCCTTTGTGGGTTTTGTGATGCTTTGGAGCTTGGTCACGCGGCCGTGGTGTACTTGCGAAGTCAGTGCCTCAGGTCAGGTGAGGGTTTCCCCGATCATGGCGAAGAGCAAGGTTGCACCCCTTCGGACATCTTTGACCATTCCGAAATTGGAGCTCTCGGGAGCAGCCCTACTTGTATGCTTATTGAACCACGTATCTAGTACTTTGGGTAAAACAATTTGTATTAATGGGACCTACGGACGCATGGATACACAGCCAAATTGTTCTTTGTTGGTTGAAGGCATCTGTCTACACTTTGGAAGTATTTGTCGCTAATCGCGTTTCCCAAATACAAAAATTAAAAGTCACGCTTGTTTGGATATACGTGCCAGGTGAGCTCAACCCCGCTGATTGTGCCTCGCGCGGATGCTTGACGCCTAGTGTAATAGGGCATTCGCTGTGGTGGGGTCCGGAATGGTTGAGTCGACCAGACATTGATTGGCCTCGAACGCCAGTTTTGAATACTTCCAATTTGCCGGGTCTACAAACAATCGCTCTTGAGAAGGTGGAATGCGCCTTCGACCCCGATTTTGTTGAATCGCTACAGCTCCCTTGACAAGTTGTTAGGTGTTTTTGCTTGGATAAAGCGTTTTGTTTTTAATTTTAGGCAGCCACAACAGAAACGTCTGACATCGTTTCTCTCACCACAGGAACGACAGGAGTCTCTCACCTTTTGGATACGCTCTGTGCAATTGGCACACTTTGAGAAGGATATTACTATCCTTAAGTCAGGGAAATTGAAATTATCGGGCGCGGTATCTAAATTGAACCCCTTTTTGGACGATACGGGTCTCCTGCTCGTTGGAGGGCGTCTCAAGAACGCCAACCTCTCCTACGGGGCACGTCACCCCCTGTTGTTACCTAAGGACGGTCATTTGGTACGCTTGTTGGTAACTGACCGTCACCTCAAAAATTCGCATGCTGGCTGTAATGCTTTGTTGGCCATTTTGCAACGCGAGTTTTGGATTTTGTCTGCCCGAAGAATTATTCGGAGTGTAGTCTTTCGCTGCATTTCTTGCTATAAGCTCAAGGCTTCTACCATGCAGCCCTTGATGGGAGACTTACTGGCAGATCGCGTAACTGAGAGCAGGACGCTTGACGGTGCTGGCACGGAATTCGCTGTTCCCTTTTTGGTGAAAACATCGACGCTTCGAAACAGCAAGATTGTTAAGGCCTACGTGTGCGTTTTCGTTTGTCTCTCTACAAAGGCCGTACCTTTAGAACTGGTCTCCTCGCTTACGACCGAGGTGTTTGTAGCCACATTTGACAGATTTGTATCCCGCAGAGGGCTGCCTTCCTTGATCCGTTCTGATTGCGGCACTAACTTGAAGGGCACTTATAATTATTTAAATGATATTGTTAATTTCCTTGAAACCAACAAGGCTGATATAGGCAATAAGCTTGGGTCGCCCGACGTGGGATAAATTGGTTGTTTTCCCCACCAAATTGTCCACACTGGGGTGGTATATTTGAGGCCGCTGTAAAATCGGCCAAAACACACTTGCGCAGAACAATCAGTGAATCTGTCCTTACATTTGAGGAACTCGCAACTGTGTTTTGTAAGATTACAATACCAATACGTACGGGTTAAGGTCGAGCCCCTACTTGGCAATACGTTCTCTTTGGGAGCTCGCAGACCGTGAAAGCTTACGTTTCCCACATGTGATTAGCGGACCGGTCGGCTAGTCCAGGGCGGGTGGATGTTTGAAATAGAAATATTTTTTATGATAAGTTAAATCGATTATATCAGTTTAGTAGCGTGTTACTTTGTCTATTAAAAATGTTTGACTCTGGTCACACTATGAACTGTCAAATCATTAACTTTTTCATTCTTTGTCGGATCCGCAAAAAACTCTTTCACAGGTCGTTCTGGAAAATTCTCGTGTGTGAATACGTTTTTTGACTTTGCATTATTCTAGAATTGAATAGTAGACCTTGCAACTGTCGCTATTGATGTGCCCGACAAAGGTTGTGAGCGATTGATAAAGTTAGTGATTTAAATTGTCGTCGTCTCGTGAAATATCGCCTCTTAAAAAGCACATGGTAGCTACGCGAATTGTATTGTAATCGAAATAAACTTGGAACCCTCGTTAATGCCGCTTGATCTACTGCTGGCATCGGTAAATTGTGATAAAAATTGTGACATATTGAACATTTGTAAAACTTGTGTAAATTCATCCTTCGTGCATCGTGTTCTGAAGAAGGATGGCAAGCTGAACCTTCTGGTAGCTAACTATAACCAAAATTATGAGTGTAATCTTATAGGTCTACTCCAGAACATCATCAGAGAAGATCTCAGGTAAGTTGAAATATAATCTCTGTGCAATCACAGTATATAGTTTAGACCTTTTGCCTTGTCATAGTCAGGTAGATGTAATACAATCTTTCACTGCGCACTCTGAACAATTTCCTACCTGCCTACGGCATCTCTAAACAAACATTTTAACCCTCCTTCATTTATCCGAAGTAGATTACAGGTAAAAAATTAATTACGAAGTTTAAAATCAACCAACACGTATCGTGCTTGAAACGTTTTATTACACGTAGCTTTAAAAGTGTAATTGTTGGAAAACACTTTGAACACTTTTAACGAAGAGTGATCTTTTAATCCTCTAATGCATTTTTTCGTTCGAAACATATCAAACAGAGCAGCCATGCATACTAATACGAGTAGTTTTCTCCGCATGATTAAAAATACTTTCGTCTCTTTACATCGATATGCATGCTGCATAGTCGACTGCATGAAAATCACATGATTTAAGCAGTCTACTCTACATTGCTTTAGTTTATCGTCTGAAACTTTGAAATACGTGAATATTTTTTAAGAATTCTTTGTTTCAGTAAATTAAAATAACATTGCAATGAACAATCAGATGTGATAATATGTATGTATCAACGCTCGGTTTCAATATGGGTGCGAGTATGTGCTGTCCGGCAATTTACTTCGTGTTAGAATTTATTTTACGTTCTCTATGGAAAAATCGATACAGACATCATAGTGAACATTGTAGACATTTTTATCACATAAAATTACAAAATTGTACTTAAAAACTTCAGCTTTACTTTACTTTCTCGACATATTTTTTACAAACATACGAATTTTATCCCCAGATGTTTTTAAACAAAGCCTAAAATAGTCGTAGGATACCTGGAAAATGTATACATGGCTACTAACAGATTCTACTTTCTATGTCAATAAAGCTTATCTATTTCGTGTTGCAAAGCTTATTGCAATACGGTAGGCTATACGAGCCTCGGGTGCGTAGCAGTAGTACATAATCTTAATTGAGTGAAATTTTAAATAAATAAATAAAGCAAGTGTTGACCGTAAGTTTGATTAAAATAGATCTCTATAAATTCTATCTTACAAGAATAAATGTGTTTTTCAGTACGGTGCCGAATAAATTAATTTTGAGTGTACCTCTTAGCAAAATTTCGTTTTCAGCAACGCTGTAAAAGCTTTTTACTGCAATGGCAATATAACGCGGGTGTGGGCTCGAGCATAATATATTCTTCGTTATCTGAATGTTTAGTGTAGCGTCCACCGCGATACGAGAATTCAAACTATTATATGCCTTTAAAAACTTGTTGCCGGATAGACAACAATAGGTAATCTCCTATTGGCACTTCGCCACTCTACGCTACGCTCTATTTCGTGGGGCCGTTCCGTCTTTGATTATTTTTCGCCTTATTGTGACAATGAAGTATAAAGGAACTTCTCATTAGCTCGAAAGTTTGCAATTAATTCACGAAGCAAAAAGAAATGAAAATGCCTGCGGTCAATACGTCGTCGCCCAGCCGAGATGAGATTTGGTAAGATTCGCGCCCACCTCACGGATCGCTATCTCGATCTCAACTCCCACGCCTGCGACATTGTCTTAGGTGACGTCAGACGCTGTCACCTGAGTTGGTTATTTCTAAAGTATTTGGTTCTCGCAATAGGTCAATAAGTCGCCGTCTTTTATCAAAGTAAGAATATCTTGTAAAAAAGAAACTAAGTTTTTTGACTAGCCCATGCCTATCACTATTTACAGGTATTTTACATATATTAAGATAATATACATACATTTTGTACGATGGTAAAGCTATTATGAAGGTCGCAATAATTTCCAATTATCACTAAACTGAACCCACATAAAATACAAAGAACAAACACATTAAGCACTTAAAATACTCTCTCATATTAAATATTCGGATTTTTCACTGACGCGTCAATCGATAATTACGTTTACAACGATTAAAGAAAATTATTGTCATTTACCCTGGGTTTAGTGAGGTGCATAATTTAGCGTTGGCAACCCAGCCCTAACCGTACTTAAAGTGTTAAGCCGTGATGTGATAGCTGCCACTAATAACTTACAACACTTAAACACACCTTCTTACTTATTCACCAGTTACCTTCACTTTATGTCATATACCTCTTACATAATACCTAGTTGGATTAGATTCCTTTCTAGCTTTGTTCACACGAAGTTTGCTGATACCAGTAATATACAAGGTGTCACAAGGCCCATCACCAAGCCGAAGTCCAATCGTTTTGGACATCATGCCAAGTCATACTAAGCAAAAATAAAGCCTGGGAAACGATATTTTTTTTAAAGGTTGGTACACATTTTTTATTCCGCAAATAAAAGTGCGCGTGTAATTTTCGAAATACCTACTTATCCATGGGTGCATAGGACATCTATAGAACAGATTGGCGGGGTATATGCATCGATTTTGTACCTAATTACAAAAATTGTATAGTAAATTTGAGCCTCAAGATCTCCTGAAACAGGAATTTCCCAGGTATGGTGCCGAAATAAAAAAAATGTTCTAATGATTGGTACAATATGGGGTTTCAGTTTTCGTTAAGGGTCTTTTAACACCATGTATAATACAAAAATTGGATGTAATAATAGGGTACACACCACTATTTTTTAATTAGTACAGAAACTTTAAGGACATATTAGCGAAGACATTATTATCATATATGTGACATAAGAATTTCATAATATCTATAAATAGCCAAGTTATAATCATTTGTTTTTTGTAGAAAATCTCACCTAAATCATATACATATTTTAAAATCCATTCAGTACTTCATTGAAAGTAGGTACTTACTTTCCATCCTACTCTTACGCATTCTTTCCGTCGCACTAATAATGTAGGTAGCTTTAGGCAATAAAATAAAGCAAAATAATCAGTGTAGGTAGTTACATTTTAGTTTTCTAAATTCTACCCTCTGCTTCATAGTTTATCCGGGCTTAGGACCGGCAAAATTTACCGTTTTACAAGTAATTAAATACGGAGGTATGAAATTAGAAAGCAAACACATATCAAAATAAAAGAAGTTATTCTATAATAAAGAAAAAAGTAATTTTGGCGTATTTATGAAGTTAGAATCATCTGCTATTTACAAATATTATTTCATCATCGTCATGTCAGCCTAGAGGCGACCACTGCTGGACATAGGCCGCCCTCAAGGTTCTCCACACAGACCGATTTTGAGCCGCCCGCCTCAAATTTTTACATTGGTGGTGGACATTTTGAAAATAAATACTTAAATACTTACAAGTATTTCCATTGTCCTTCGAAATGTCCACCACCATTGTCAATACACAGATCACAGTCTTTTCACTTCGTCAAAAGCGTCCCATATGTTTTAATTGTTTGATACTAGCCGGCTTACTTTTGTACACTCACAAAAAGAAGTCCATGGGTACACAGCTGCACTTGCGATTCCTCCACTCAAAAAGTACATACTCCAGTGATGTGAACTGATAAGCCATTGCGTCGGGGAAAGTAAACAAAAAATTAACTGTTGCGACGGAAAAATGTATGCGCTCAGTTCCGCTAGCAATTAAGCACTGTTTGTCGCATCGGACGCGGCGCGGGCGCAGACGGGCAGGGGGAAATGAATCAATGGAGTAGTTTGCTACTATTACTACTTTTAGTACGCGGGTCGGTCATAGTCTTAGTTATGCATTAACCAATTATTACGTATTTTTGTGGACAGTTTTGAGACTTAGTGTTTTTATTTTTTAACTACATAAATATGATCAGTTAAAGATACTTAGTGCCCCGTTAAATGTTTTGTACTAATTAAAAAACAGTGGTGTATAAGTACTGAACATTTCTGTTGACAGTCTATTTCGTATATACAGTGTTATTGTAAAACAAAATACACAGCCAAGTCAAAATGAGCCGAACAGATCACTAGCCAGCCTATTAATTTACTTTAACACTTCTCTTATAATTAAATAAACTATAACGTTCAACATTGTTACAGTTTTTTACTATCATGTCAGTGGGCGAAAGAGGCCCATGGAAAATCGCGACGCACAAGGTAAGCGGCTTTCTCTCCGTCTGTCACATAGATAGTTCACAAATAGGGTAAACTATAGTAATGTTGGCACCCCCCCAATGATTGGCACTCTGCTGAATTATCCTAAATATTAGTAAAATCTTATATTATTATGTCACAGAAATACATTCATAAGCAGGATTCACCTATTCCTTATACACAGAACAAATATTTAAATCTTAACTATGAACCATTGTTCTATAACAACTGTTTAAAAAAAATGTTTGGTTAAATTGTCTAAAAATTAATGAAATGTTTAGGTTAGGTAGTTATTTTCCGAAGCGAAAAAATATATTATTAATAAATTTTACACAAATGTACCCATTTATTTGTATCTGTTATCTTCATTAAAGCTTAATAAACGTTAGTTTTGCGCTATTACATAGATGGATCGTCTTTTCCGATAGTGCCAATGACTATACTTAAAAATTGTTCAACAACATAGTCATTGGCATATTTTAGAATTATATATTTTTTCGATTTTTGTTTGTTTTCCGTCAAATTCGCATACAAGCAACTTTAGATTGTATATTTCTTCGCATTTTTCACCCATCTTACTATAGTACGTTTGTACAGAGATGGCAACCTTTCTCTACAAAGTACCCAGAAACCAGGACACATATCGCTTAAAACAAAGAACTTAGTATAGACAAAAATATTACGAACAAAATGCTTGTGAGAAAATGAAACAGGGCTCATTTGCTACAATGTATCTAAGAGACAAGATCAGCTACATTAGAAAAATATGCCGAAAGAAAGATATAAAACGTAGTAAATGAACTAAACTTCTTTCAAATATAGACTTACCTATGTTAGAAATATTAGAAGGTTTGAGGAAACATTCATAAATACATATATATTTTGATTACATAGAATACATGAATAAAGATCCGGATATCAAGTCTTAAGACTGTCTGGGTATCACGGCCTTAGGCCAACAGTGCCAATGATTGTACCTTTTTGGTACTGCCAATAACTATACCAAGGTGCCAATGATTGTACTTTTCTTAAGAAATAAGTTTGAGCACATTTTTATGCTAATAAAACGGCTTTATTAAATACGATATTTTATTTTTATTAATGCCCATGTAAACACAATTCCGACCAAACCATAGAAAATATTATTGAATTTGTATTTTCCTGAGAATTTGTTACTTAGTAGTAGAAACCGGCTTAGGGTGCCAATCATTATACTGTTTACCCTACCTCACTCACCTGCGCGTGGCAGTGCCGATACGGTAAGGCATTCAATAAAGAATAATTAGAAAGTCAGATAATTTTTACAAAAATGGCATAACATGCCATTGTAGTATTATGTACTACATAATGTTGCTGACCCTCTCTGCAGGAAGGCTAATATTCTGTCAAATCAAGTCAGACTAGCAAACGCAAACTGCGATCGAAGGCGACAATTTTTGATCGCAACCAAAATACGATGATGTTAAGTAACCACCACTCGCGTATTGTTTTTCAGTAAATGTCCTAATTGCTTATGGTATTTTAGGCAAGCATTTTCTAAGTTTTCTACAGAAAATCTACCTTACGGCACTAAGCTAAGAGGCAGGCTCTAAGCAATATTGTATAAGCGCTGGAATACTCCTACTTTACGAAAATTGTACTGTAACTTTTAATATGCCTTAGAGAGATAAAAGCTCTATATTAAATAATACTTTAGTCTAAAGATTTTAGAGATTATATTTTATTTCCATTAATACTTAAAAAGTCGAATCATATTATACTACCAAAAGGCAAAATTCAAAAATTGATTGCATTCACTTATTTATACAGCTTCACAAAAGTAGCGACGAAAAATAACATCACCCGACATCAAAAAAACTCTATTACAAACACCATTTACGGAGAGATTAATGCCATCCCAAATGTAATCCGAGTCAGCGGGTGCCGAACAAAAACGGCGATGTTTGCGAGAGCCCACAAATTGTTTCGACTAGAGGTCATGACCGACCAAATCGTAAGGACCTTAAGTTTCCTTAGCAAATATATTTTTAGGCAAGACGGCATCGCGCACTCGTGACCAGTATGAATGTTAAACAATTTGTCAGTTTTACGTGGTTATTTGTACTGGCGCAGTTGTGGATCTGGTGGGCTCCGACCCCTTTCCAAGGAGTAATAATGACGAATTTGACTTAGAGAAGACTTAACGGGCCAAGTCTACCTCGCCTCCGCCCTAACTTATAGCCACCTAACCATTTGCACGGCTTAACTTACTTGCCGAATGGTGATAACTTTGGGTAATAGTTTATGTAAATAGTATTCGTCCAATATATAATAGACAATTACTTCGCGCCTGACTTGAAAATAGCGTCGAATTTTAAAAAGTTACTTTTAAAATTCATACTAAAAGAAAACTACAGTACTTACTGAATTGTTTCGCTTTTTTGTTATTCGGTTTATTGAACCACAAAGAATATTCTGCCCAGAATGATCTTGAATTAAGTTTATTTTTTGCTTCAGAATTTACATAAGGTATTTTGTAAATAAATTGACACTGCTGATTATAATATTCAAGTCTGTCTTGGAAACCCTTTTCAAACATGTTTTATTTAAACAACTCTGACATTTCAATACATTCAGTAAAATAAAATTAGTAAATTTAATTAACTCATTTGCTAAGGCAAATAATTTATTTAAATAAGACCACTATTTTTATTTCAAATTTGTTTATAGTAATAAAAAACCACGAATGTATCCTAAAATATGCTTTGTTTTTCATAAATAAACAATGCAACAATATCAAGAAAATGAGGACGCAGACATGAACACAATAAAATTCATGTTTGTGCCGCGCCACGTTCAATATGAACAAATATTCTCGTTTTCCATGTGTTCTATGACAATGAAGTATATTGCATTGAGAATCATAGACAATGATATTGGAATCAGATTTCCCCCAGTCGTCTACGATACGCCTGTAATATTCAAATCTGCATTCCCAAACGTACTCCACATATCGGGGATTTAATAAAAAATCTCCGACATATATTTCAGCTACGTCGCCAATCTCGTTTCTACTTTTCTTTTAGATCTATGAAAATTCCCATGTCTCTATGATCATATTTCCCATAGATTCAATAAGTATTTTCTGTTAATTCAACCTCGCTATGTTGGATATTTACCCATTTAACTAATAATAATACTGGCGCTATTTAAAAAGCATTATATTCGTTGCCTTAGTAATTTTTTAACATCATCATCATCAGCCTATAACAGTCCACTGCTGCACTAGGCCTCTCCTTTGAAAGGAGGTATTGGTCTACTAAACCACGCTGGCCAAACCGGTTGCTATAGGGTTTGTATTAAGTTTTCCTTCACTTACAGTGCTGTTCTCTGCATAATATGCTCCCTCTGTCGGCTCTTACGACACCCATGAGATGATATGGGGTGGTGACATTCCGTATTCTTAATCCGTCACCACACGGAATATTTTTTTTAAATTATTTTTTTCACCACACGGACAATTTCTTCTTTTTTCTTTTTTTTATTTAATTTTCAACGCAAATGTCTCTTATAAAATTTTAAATCATTGTATACAACGTGTTACGGCAATAGCGCACATCCTAAGACACTCCTATTAGAATACCTTGTTACAATTATAATGCATGCATTGAAATATTTTTTTTATTTGCGTAAAGATTGTTTTTTAAAGAAAGTATTACATACATACATACATAGACTCACGCCTGTTTCCCGGAGGGGTAGGCAGAGACTACGGAACGCCATTTGCAACGATCCTGATATACTTATCTTGCTTAATTCACTCCCATCAAGTTTCTCATGCATGCTCTTCTGTTTAGGGTACTTCTGACCTGTCCTTTTTTTAGGATGTCTCCAATCTGGTCAGAGAACGTCCACCTAGGTCTTCCTGACCTGTACATATTGGTATTGAGCTCGTAGACGACCATAGGATCGCGAGGATTCTCTCTCCAAAGGATCAGCTGAAAACGACGGTCATCAGGGTGGATAATCGTCTGCCTAAACATCATTTTTATATTGGCCACAAAGACAACCTGATGTCGTCGGAAGCTGGTGATGACGTCACACAAACACTGTTCGCAGTTTGCCAGTTGATGGCTTCAATACCGCATGATGCGGGAGAAAGTAATGCTCCACCGAACGCCAATACAAATTCGACACGGACATGTGTCCCAATTGCTCATATTCTCTCATGAACTCAATACACTTCTGTCTGAGCTCCGGATCACGACACATGCGACGGTCCATAGTCAACAATCTCTTTTCGGCTAAAGGTCGTGACTCACCAAGCGGAGGCCGAACAGACAGAAAAGGTAGCCTCGTAATAAGCCGACCAGAACGGAGTCGACCAGTATTGTTCTGGAAGAACAGCTCGCACTCCTCATGTTCTGGATTCAAACGGGCAGCTTGAGGGGGCTCCTCTACCTCCCAAAACCTCCGAACCGCATCAGAGAGAGCGGAGCCTACAGCCAACAAATTATCAAGTTCAGGTGGAGAGGGGTCCCCAGGTACAGGACCCATCAAGGCAAATCCAAATATAGCCGGAATGGCAGTCAAACCGCTTAGGCACCAAGACCCGTTTCCCACCAATCAAAATTCCACCGAGGACATCAGAGCCAATCAACAAGTCGATTTGTCCTGGTGTGTCAAATTTGGGGTCTGCCAGTTCCAATCCCGATGTCAAATTCACCACAGCAGCAGGTAGCTGCTCCTGTGGATGCATACCCAAAATATTTTTCAGCACAATAGCCGAGGTTTTAATCCTCGGGTGTGAAGATTCAACAGGGGCAAACAAAACCTTAACTTGCCCTTCAACATTAGAGGCTATGTCACCTATTCCCCGTATACAATTCGGATAAGAGCCCATATTTAATTTAACCTGCCCTACCAAATAAGTGGAAACAATGCGACCCTGTGAACCTGTGTCCAATATAGCGCGGAGAACAACAGAGGCCCCCGTGGGGCCTCTGTTGTTGTAACTCAAGCAACCGTTGGTAGGATAATGGTCTCAATGGGGGCGGTTGGCGTTATAGGGCAGGAGTCAATGACCTATTGTTGCCTGGGCGGCGACCGTTGGCCAGGACCAGGCAAATCAAAACGAGGGTGCGGCTTGAAGTCCTCAAAGGCGCGATAACTCGATCCGCGCGCCATCTGTGGGGGATCATAATGACGCACCCGCCCGAAACTAGGTGGGCGCGAGTCAAGGCGGGGACGCTCCGCCAAAGTAGGGGAATACCTGGGGCAGCAGTCATGGTGCTGGTGACGTTTAGCGGTCGCACATTCTGGTGCGCGAGAGAGAGGATGTGTGCGCACGCTACGGTTCTCCAAGCGGGGTGAGCGGCGATCAATTGAGCGAGGCGACTCTCGGCTGCGCGCCGGTGAGCCTCGGCTGCCACCTTCAAAATACCCGCCCCTGCGCGACGTCGGCTGATTGGGCAAGCGGCCTACCTCTCTGGCATTCATGCAGAGAACGTCCAAATGCTGTCCTGCACAGTGAGGACAGGGGCGAGAGTTTGGGCAGTCTCGCTGGTAGTGGGACCCCAAACAAGAGAAGCAAAGGCGGCGGGCATTCGCGATGCGCCTACGAGAGGCGACATGCAGGTCCAAGAATGCCCTACAACTGGCCGTTCTGTGCCCCGTGACCTTGCAGTAAGAGCACTCCGCTGGGCTCTGCGTGACTGCAAAGCGAGGAGGGCGCCGATCAACATTGGCTCAGGTGTGAACGCGAGCCTGCTCCTTGACCTTGGGTGGCTGCGACTTAGCCGACGTGTCACCACCGGAGTTATCCAAGACCCGGCACTCATCCTCGAGAAACCTCTCCAAGTCTGCAAAGGGGGGCAAATGGGTCGCACTATCCCCACCAAAGCGCTGTTCAAATCGCGACCTGAGGTCAGCAGGCAGCTTTTTGAGCTTAATGTGCACCAATAGGTAGGACCATTGGTCCACGGGCAGATCCAAGCACTTAAGGGCATTGATTGCCACCAAGAGCGGGTTCAAAAGTTCGGTGCGCAACCCAAAGACCCGGGTGAGCGTGGGCAAACACAAAATCTGCTCGATGTGGGTGCCTGCGAGGCTACGCTCGTTGTGGTACCTAGGGGTAATTAATTAAGTCCCGAGCCGTCTGGTATACCTCGTCAGACACGGGCAGATGCTGGATGAGGCCTTTGGCCTCCCCATCTAGAACCGACATCAAATATGCCAATTTTTGTGCCGGCCGAAGGTCAGCCCTGTCATCGACCAGGCTGTCAAATAAATTAACGAAGCCCAGGTAGCTTCCTAGGCAGCCACCAAAATGCGGGAGGTCTAAAGTGGAAAGCCTACTCACCAGTCCCGGTGCTGTCCTAGGAAGCTCCTGCTTCAAGGCGGGTTGCCCGTCCCTCTCGGCAATTAACCGTCTTGCACAGTTGGAGACAGCATCATAAAGGTCTAAAACCTGGGCATAATCCTCGCTGACTCTATTTCGCTGGTCAGCGGTGAAGTCATTAACTGACACTTCGAGACAGCAAGCGCTGAAAGTACGAAATTGCTGTTCCACACTTGCCAGGCGATCATCGACCCGCTCGTATCTTTGTAGTAAGGCCTGATGGCGATTAGGCCGGTTCACCAAGGCACTGGCTGAGGCAAACCAGTGCAAATCTGATGCAATGGCATCAGCAGCCGCACGCAAGTCCTTGATAGCTGTCATAATTAAGTTTCAAGAGAGCTCAAACAAGCGCTAAATAATACTATCAATTAAAACTTAATAAAATCTCAAAATTTGTTAATTCTTTGAAACCAACAAGGTATTAGCCTGTTTACTGCTGGTGCAAGCAAGTGTCAGGTATTTACTGCCCAACAAAATTCAATTATATATATTCAATTATATTGACACAAAAACAAGTTATAACTCACAACAAATTAATAAGTTGACACTTCAAATTAATTAATTAATTACTTGTAACAGACAGACTGGCTGTGTTATTTGAGATATACGATAGTAGTAGTATGTGTTACCTAAAAGTTTTATCAGTATATTACAACAAACAAAGGTTTTTCTATGCAAGGTAAAGTTTGGTTGTTATAATGTTTCAAACTCAATATATGCAATTAACTAAATTAATTGATACATATAACTGTTATGTATCCAATCAAAGATGACTTATCAATACTACAACAACTGATTCAAGTTAGATTTCAACAATACAAGTCAAACAATTACTAATATGAGGTTATGTATGACAATGTGTTTCAAATTAAGTAGGTCAACTAATACAAATAAATATTATGTATTTTACGCAAAACTGACCTGAGAACACCACAACACTGTTAACAAATGAGATATATAGCTCAGATACAAGCTTAAACAATACTAATCTGAGGTTAGCACTCTCAACAGCGGCTAAGTACAATCAACCGAGCTCTGTTTACCAAGTTTATGACCAGAATCTGGCTAGGAGGACTGGAATTGTTTGCAGAGATTAGTGCAAGCGTGATTATATTCATAAGTCCTTGTCAGCCACAACAAATCTCTGACATAAATGTACTGTGTTATCACAGCGATGAATCAAACCAATAGGTACATGTGCAAACTTACCTGATATCTTCTGGTGATGTTCTTGAGTAGACCTATAAGATTAGACTTATAATTTTGGCCAAAATGACAAGCAAATCGTTATAGCTACCGCACGGTCAAGTTCGGCGTCCTTCTTCAGAGCACGATTCAAGTAGATGACGACACACAAATTTTACAAGGGTTCAACAGTTCACAATTTTATCACAATTCTTGCCGGTAATGTACAAGGGTCGGCTGATACAAGAATTTACAGTTCGGGTCCACTTCAACACCACTACGATTCGCGAAGCACCCATGTGCTTTCAAGGGGCGATATTTCCAATGGAGGACAAAACCGTATTAATTTACTCTTGTCAATCGCTCACAACCTCGTCTGACAAATTCATATAGCGACGGTTGCGAGGTTGTTAATCAATATAATTATTCCAAAACGCAAAATTACAAGACTGCGTGAGCGCAAGACAATTTTTTTTACCCGGATCCGACAAAGACTAAGAGTGAATGATTTGACAGTGCATAGTGTGACCATAGTCAGAAATTTTCAATAGACAAAGTAACACGCTACTAAACTGATATTATCGATTTAACTTGTCACAAAAAATATTTCTATTTCAAACACCTAGTTAGCATTATTGATAGATAAAATAAAAGAATATCAATGAGAGAATTAAACAAGGACGGCGTGTTTAAAGTTGTGAATATGAATAGTTACAATAATAGAATATTCAAATAACTTACAGGCTTAAATCACATTTCTTTAGTCCACTTAACACTTCACTGTTTCCTCACAAATCACATCTTTTCACTGTTTCAAAAGCAGCTAGTATCTTAATTTATTAACTACCGACAAGTGCCGACACTTGTTCTCTCGTCACATAAACTATTTATTTAATATTTCCCCACAGTCCAAGGGTGTCAAGTCAACATCAAGATGATGTTAAACATTCCACACCGGCACCGTCTTGTTGATAAATATTTTATTATACACATTTTGTAAACAAGTGAACTTTTAAGGAAAGTTTTCACAACACTCACTGATAGGTAGATGTTCCCGATTGTACTTGTCGTAACATGTCTAAGCGCATCTGCAGCGCTTGTAATGCGTCACCGCAAGCAAAACATTATGTATCGCTCTTTCCCATTGTTTATTAGGTAATAAACAATGAGAAAGAGCGAGACATAATGTTGTAACGTAGGTACGTTAGCGAAAGATAGATGATAGATTTCCTCTATTGTGTTGTATTAATGTGTGCGTTCGTGTAAGTCAACGTGGAACCATTTTACAAATGCAATTTTAAAAAAGCCGTTTGGCTTTGACTTACGGTTTATTTTCGAATAGCTCAACTTTTTGAACAAATGAGTAACTACAATTTACGTTATCTATATATTAATACGTGAAGCGAAATTTTGTGATCCCTTTTTACGAGAAATGCGCGATTTTATGAAATTTGGCACACTTATTGCTTACATGTAGAAGGTGTGCAGAATGCTTATATTTTTATTTAATATGCATTAGAAATATATGATTTTAATGAAAATAAACGATACCACTACTACCTTAGATTTCGCACACACACACATGCATAACATCGTATACGTTGTTTTTTCAGTTTACGATTATTGACCCACAGATTTTCAAACTGAAAAAAGTTTAATAATACATATGGTATATCCTTTTTTGTTCAAGGTTTGTCCTATTCTGCCTAAAAGATTTTGATTTTTTTGAAATATATTTAACTTGGCATTCTTTATTTATACGCTAAATATACATACCTGTATTATGAATAGTCCATTAATTTTAATTTTTATCTATGTATAATTACGTGGGGCAAAAATTGTTATCCTTTTTTACCACAATAATATACTTAGATACAGACCCATAGACTGGCAAACTGAAAATAGTTTAATTATAAGATGTATATTTTTTTTTTTCTGAAAGCATTATTTAGTATTAAATTCATTTTAGGTTAAAACAATTTTAAGTACTTAAAACTACAATTAAATTAAATATACAGTACAAATAAAAATGAGAATATAAGATAAAAAAAAAGGAAAACAATACGTTTTTGTTCAAGGTTTGTTCTATTCTGCCTAATAGATTTTGTATTTATTAAAATATATTATTTATCTTGGCAATTTTTCAATAAAGCACATAGGTACATATTATAAGTATATTTTTTTAATATTTAAATATGAGTTTCAAACTGAAAATAGATGAAATAATTATTACATTTATGTATTTTTTGTCTAATTTTTATCCTATTCTGCCTAATAGATTTTGTATTTTCGCAATTTAATTTATATTGGCGTGTAAATTAAAATAAATTTATAAAATATTAATGTATTAAGTGTATGGTATTTTTTTAATTATGATTATAAGTTTCTGACAAATTGTAAAATAACAAAATTATATCTGTTTATTGATATACGTAGGCAAAAACAATTGCAGTTGTCATAAAGTTTGAATTCAGAACGCCGCGCGCGGGAAAATTTTGCTTTCTTAATCTTAATGATTGACTGATTCTGTTTTATTATAGTTGAAAATCTACACATGGTATTGAGCTAATTGAGCAATTTGTGAATGAAAGCGAAATAATACATTTGCCATCTATCAGTGTTATGTATCAATGTCAGGTCGTATTGGTAAGTTTTCAGACTTTTCAGTGTTTCTTAATTTAAATCGAAACCACAATACTTGGGCAGTCCAGTTCAACCAACTATGCAGTCTTAAATGAAATCGAAAGGAGAGGGACGAAAAGCAAGAGTGTTTCCACAGAAAAGATGGATAGACAGTGTGAATATGAAAATAGATGCACGAAAAGGATTAAGAAAAACATTAGTCGAATGTGTGAGGATGGGATATGGATGAAAGAGATTTACTCCTTTGTAAATAATTAGATAACAAGAAGAGAGGCAAGAGAATGACATTTTTTAAAGTAAAAGTCTATAACGTTAACATCTGTTTTAGAGTTTTATAACCAATAAGAGTATGTAATAGCCGTTCCAGTAATTTCATAAAAGTTTTCTTTATTTTTATTGTGCGGCGAAGTCTGTGACTGTAGTATTTGACAGTACAATCTTAATAATGTAAAAACTTAATATTTTAATAAATTATGGTCGAATTTCGACCACTGGGTGACCTCAAGTTTTAATTATTTTAGGAAAAAAAATAAACAATATTAAAAATGACGGAAAACGATTCAGTAGCCGATTCTGAACAAAGTACTTTCAGAATGTGCATTAAACATGTTACATGTTATATATTAGGTATCTAATAAGATTTTTATTTACCACTTGATCCTCTAAAATCTTATAGCCCACACACTATTAAAACAGTTAATTCCGTCGTTCCACAAGTTTAAATGAAAAATGAATAAGTAAGTTCTTCGTTAATTAACCTTTCAAAAGATCAGAAATGTTAAGCTCATTTTTGCAAAGTACACTTACAGCACACAGAGCAAACTTAATATCTTGCTAGTTATATTCAAGACTGTTTTCAAGAAATATCTTGTTTTGATGTATAATGTATTAGGCAACGTATTTTTAAGTACCTTCATTTTCGTTTAGTGAATAATTAATAATAGTTTATTTCATCCTTTTTAAGCCAAAATCTAAACTATTCCTAAGACCAAAATATTGCCACCTAAATTCGTTGCAAATATTTTTGGTTTACCTAATATTTTTCTTTCTGCCATTTGAACCCTAACCAAAGTGCAATAAAGGCCTCTGGTCAGTTAAAACGTCGGTCAGTTAAACGCCGCCATCGCAAAAAAATGTGCAGATAAATATTATTATATCATGCGACGTCTCAATGTACGAGTAAAAAAGCATACGTTTTAACCCTAGATAACTAAACTAGTTTTACAGGAACATAATAACTAATCATTCAGTCGAGCGGACTACGCATTAAAAGACGTCATTATATTCAAAATAGGAACTTATGACATGGTATAATGATACGGTTTAATAGAGATTAATATAGATGAAAAAATATGATAAATAATAATACAGAGAGTTGGTACACTTGTTAACATTATGAGGGCCACAGATTGCTTTTTTACATTTGACACAATAGTGTTTTGTCATTGGGCGAGCTTTTGACGGACATAAATAGCATATTTTGCGTACATTCGATGTAGACTGTACAGGTTATCCTTCATTTGATGATTCTCCTAAAATATCCTGGATCATTGTTTTTATTTTCCGTCTCAAAGTCACTGTCTGTAATCTTTGCCGTAGCCAGAGCTTCATGAGTTGGTCTTCCATCTTCATGACAAAATCTCGCCAAGATACAGGTTTACTTTTATTTCTAACCTAATTAGAGACATGATAGCATAAATATTGATAGCTCACAGATTCAGCATATTATAGAAAATACATAATGGCCACCTTTTAGTCTTACTCTTTGTATTCATATTAGAGCACAGTGTGTTTGAGGTTTGAACATTAGTAATATCTATGTTCTCACCTTGGAAGTTGTCCGAGTCTATTATCTGAGTTCTTTGTCTTTTGACACTTTTAAATTAGGATGTTTTTTAATTTCAATAGCCTCTCGTATCAATAGGGAAGATGGTTGGAATGTTCCTCCAGCTTGGGACCCTGTCATAAGGCTAATGAACCCCAAGAAGGACAAAGTCACCAGAAGACCTAAGGACACTGTGAGCTCATTCTGCGTAAATAGTAACACCAGTAGTTAAAAGATGTTCGGGTACTTTGAGATAACTTATACATTCAAGAAAAGGACAAATATCACCACAGTCTGCCGTGAACATGAATTCTGTAAAGAATCCGAAACGACGGCTAGTAATAAATTAAAAATATAGTTTCTAGATCATTAGTTTTAAATGTAATAACTTAGTGAAACCAATACATCGCGATAAAATCCGTAAACTGTAGTTTAATTTCAATGTGTTACATTCGCGTAAACCCAAGAAGATACTATCCGATAATTTAGTAAAAAAATCTAATTCACTGTCTGTATCTTGATGTGTTTCCTCCAACAAATTAGCCATTATTTCCGATACAGACTGTTGAGATTCGTCTTCACATTTGCCATCCCCTTCTGAATTAATCCATTGGCTTATTTGCTCCTGTTGCCTCCTCAAATCGACCTAAAAGTATTATATAATAAGAATAATAATAATATAATATAATCGATTTTAAACTTTCGCGGTTTGTATACATCATACAAAATAAATTAGCGGGTCTTAATCGCGTACAACTAACTTATATAAGGTATAAATACCTATTTGGTTCCGACGTTTCGCTCGTCTTGCACCGAGCGTGGTCGCGGAGAGACTGATGAGAGCTCAGCGCCGTCTTAAGTCATAAATCTCAACAGTGTGTAGACGTCATTAGTGTAGTGTGTCGGAGTACCGACATTGCGAACTTAAATAAAGACCAAGTGAGGGTAGGTGCCGAAACCCGCACTTCCACAAGACGGCGCTGAGCTCTCATCAGTCTCTCCGCGACCACGCTCGGTGCAAGACGAGCGAAACGTCGGAACCAAATAGGTATTTATACCTTATATAAGTTAGTTGTACGCGATTAAGACCCGCTTATTTATTTTGTATAATATAATATAAGAAATAATTCGGGAAAATACGACAACAATGAAAAAAAATATATTTATTGAAGCAAATGTATCTATTTAGTCACTATATTGTTATAATGTCATTAGAAATACATTCTAATAAACATTATGCTTACTAAAAATACAAATAATAATTCCACTAATAACCCTAAAATGAAAAAGTGACGAAAATATAAATTACATACCTTTGCAGAAAAGTTGCGTAGTAACTAAACTTTCGTCGAGCGGGCGACGCAATGCATGTATGTAAGTAAGTTCCTAATAGGCGTGAGCAGACAATTGCTGCACTTGCTGCACTGTTTTTGAATATTATTAAGGTAAACGAAAAGAGAAACGCGGGGGGCGCGGGGAAGTTTACAAATCACTCATTCGCACTAAGTGCATCGTCGCGTTGACGAATGATTAGTTATCTAGGGTTTATGCAGTCACATTGATTGGTTACAGTAAGACTGCAAAGTTTCTCCAAATTACGGCCTATTTCAGAGATTTGGCAGCAAGCGGACAGGTTATTTTAAATTCAGTGCGCGCGCGTCGGACACTCACACTCGGATTTGTGCCAGTGACATGTGCTTATTGTATTTTCACTGAGAGTGCCACCGGCGGCTCTGTTTCAACAAGATTTATATGGAAATGGTCAACGGTATTGTTTTATCTAGATAAGGAACGAGATACTGTCCCATATTTTTCCAGTTAGTAGGTAATGTTTGCGGCGATAATTATCAGCGGGACTTTATGGGACTTTAGTATGCTGCAGTACGATTTAATACTCGAATTAATAAGATTGCTTTAAAATCACGTTATGATAGTAATATTTGTAAATAATATACAACGACAACTGTATGTGTTGTGTAACATAGAAGAATAACGATAGTTTATAAAGTAGTTCCATTCACATACATACAGTAATTGGCCAAAATGAGATAGAACCGATTACATGAATGCTATATTGGGTTACACGACTTCTTGCGATTTAGCATTGTATCATAGCAAATTTGGAGTAAAAGATTATAACGCACTTAGAAGAACACAACAAAAATAATTACATCACATTCCGAGATCATTGAATTCCAACCCTCATTCAAGTGATCTTTATTAACATTTATACGAGGAAACTATTAATACAGTTAAGTACAAATTAGCATTTCTGACGAAGATACTTGACACAAGTTCGAAGTGACAAGTTAAACAGAATCCAGATATCTGTAGGAAGTTTTACAAGAGCAATATTCTACAGCTCTTTAGACGTAACACAGTGATACAACAGGAGTTTAATTCTACACAAAACTTTTAGTTAACTGAAAATAGCAATGGACTACTCATCGCTTTAAGATTTTCGTAAAGGATGTCTTTTATGAAAATCTTATAACTGCCAATATAAGCTAAAATATATATGACCAGTGTATATATATCTGATGCAGAGAAGTGTTACTCTATCCCTTGTTAATCGCTAGTACAACAACCATATTTTTTTTTAATAAAAGGTGGCAAACGAGCAGATGGATCGCCTGATGGTAAGCAATTACCGCCACCCATGGACACAAGCAACACCACAAGAGTCACAAGTGCGTTACCGCCCCTTGGAGTTGGGAAAAGGGATAGGATGAGGAGTGGGATGAGGGAGAAGGAATAGGGGATAGGGCCTCCGGTACTCTCACTCACCTTACGAAACGCAACAGTTTAAGTACTGTTACTTTACGTCCATTTTCTGTGAGAGGGTAGTACTTCCTTGGTTGAGCCGGCCCATTCATGCTGAAATCAGCAAGGCTCTACTACCTTTAGACATATTCTTGATATACATATTCTTTAAACCACCGCGTTAAAAAAATGAGCGAAATGAGATAGCAAACGCAAAAGTACATGTAGCTCAATTAAATAACAAAAAAACAGTAATTTATTCCATGACTCCCAAATCTTTAAGACATATCCAGCGGGAAATCACGATCCTCTGTCACGAGGACGACTTTTTCGGGTAAAAAGAGGACATCGAAATATTAGAAGTACCATTTGTATCAACTCTGTACAAAATATGTAGTCGATTGGCATATATGTAGACCCATTATACTTTCCAAACCGTATCTTCATTAAGGAAGTAAACATATTTCCATAAATCACCTTCGTCGATTTCTGCTTGGTTATATGTATAACTTTCAAAGCAGAAATTGGCATTAAACAACAGTTACAGCAAAGTAATCAATTAGCACACTTAAAGATAGTTTACCCGTAGCCATTATGTGCATATTTATTGCAGATTAGTTCATGCTTACCAGACGTAACTACGTTCTACAATCGTAGATATTCGTATTACAACAGAAGCTGTTGCCCGGCTTAACGTGTTTCCATAGACGCAAGGGGATCTCCGAATGTAAACAGCTATCAACGATCTACAGCTTTCCCGAGACCATTGTTTAACTATACTTGGAGATCGACTAATCTCTGCAAACATTTTGCTGCGAAACAAAGCAATAATAATAACATCGATCTTCTTTAAATTGGACTATTTCTAAGTAATTTTATTGCGGTATATGTTAATAAAATGTTGTCTGTAACTCTGTGCTAACTACGTTTTTGGGTACTTTTCACCTCCAATGCGTAGAGGCAAAGCCCCCTACAATTTATGATACTGTAGCGAACATAAGTAACATACGCGATTTTTATACCCACTATGAGCAAAATAGGAGCATTGCCTACATTGTAAATAATTAGATTCGTATTTGTAAGAAGCCATGCAAGTAATACTGAAACTGTGAATGAAACCTTTCATTTAAGTGTATTAAACCCTTAGTAAGATATTTATTTTATTTTTTATTTATAGACTCACGCCTGTATCCCCGAAAGGGTAGGCAGAGGTGTAATATTACACCCACATTTCGCCATGAATTTTTAGGCCTAATTGAGCCGAGCCTATTGCTGTTTCATCACCAGAACATCACCAGACTCCGTGCTGCTACTGAGAGTTCAGAAAAATCCAGTAACACTTTTGCCCGACCCGGGAACCGAACCCAGGACCTCCGATCAGCAGTTGCATACGCTATCCACTGGACCTTATCAAATCTGAAATTCTTTAAAGTCCTTTACTCTGTCATAACATAGAACGAAATTACCCAAAATTAGCACTTTAAGATAATCACAGTAGTATTATGAAAAGCCATGATCTGTACTACTGGCCTTGCTCCGTCCATTAACAACATTGACCCTCTCCTATCTTACGTCACAAATAGTCTGAAGTCTAAATTAATAACCCGAGAAGCTCGATTATTAATTTCCAGCAATTTAGCACTTGATGGAATCCCGTCCGACCTTCGTACTAAGAGACAGCTCTAGTCTAGAGTCCACCCTGTTTAAACAAGACTAGCCTATCAAATATTTAATTTACAATCCCGTCATAACTATAACAATAAGACGATTTGACAACTTCTGTTGTGTCAGAGGTCTGAGATAACACTGCTCCGTTTATGTCATTAAGTTGTCACAACTTGTGTATTTCACTAGAACTTGTGCTAAATAGTTTTGGGAATAGTATAATTTCTAATTTGAAATGCCACTTGTTTCATTACACGTTACTAGGTGACAATATATGCATATGAAACGTTTACTATCTGTGTCTTTTATGCTTTTAATAATTGATCTGTATACTTTTAATATAGATTCGCTACCGACCTACGAGTTCATGATAATTTTGATTTCGAAAGCATTATTACTAAATTTTAATTCTAAGGACACATTTTTAAAATATAATTATTTGTAGCTTATCGTTCGTACCGAATTGTCGTCAATACTAACAAGTTTCGTTTGCGCGGAGAGCCTTGGCTTTTGTTCAGCAGCGGACGTTTTTCGACTGAGATGATGATTAATTTATTCGAAGAATGTATCTCATTTTATATCATTTCTATATAAATAGCATTTTATTACTTACGACCCGCCGTCTAGTAATATCTTCTTGGAAATTTCCATTTATTATTTTAAATATATCCTGTTTTCTTTAAGAGGATGTGCTCATTAGACAAGAATACCAACAAATCATTAAAAGACGTGAAAGCTTAAAACATGTTTTCATATAGAGTTTATTTTATTCCATCATCCTGAGACGGAGGATCTCAGGTAGGATGTCGGGGTTCAAGAGAAACACTGCTAGGCTGAACAGGTTTCTTATTATGTCTCACTACCGCTTACATACAGTATGACCGAACTAGGTAAGCACTGGCCTGAGGGCTGGAGTGTAGACTCCTGCTGCTCTCCGACGCTCGCAGGGTAGGTGCTTGTAGGGTGGCCGATGAGCTGGCCAAGGTGCGCTGCACAGGCAGCCCGGTGGTCGAGGTTCAGGCTGAGCGGGGTCTCAGGCGGTGCAGCCGATGTGGGCCGAGCGGTTGGGCTCAGGCGTCCGTGGCCTGGCTGTAGGAGCTCGTAGGCAGGAACGGAGGCTTGGGTGGCGGCCGGCTTGTAGCGGCACGGCGCCAGCAGCTTGTGGCTCGTAGCACGTAGGGTGAATCGTGTCCCGTAGGAAGAAGACAGCTCGTGGGGTGAACGTCAGCCCGTAGAGAGAACGTCAGCCCGTGGAGAGAATGTCAGCCCGTGGAGAGAACGTCAGCCCGTAGAGAGAACGTCAGCCCCGTAGAGAGAACTGGAAACAGCATAGAGAATACACAACAACCGGTCAGGAACAGGCGGTCCCTAGATCGGCTGTTATGCTTAGGAGACACAGATACTATAGACAGAACCTATAGGTACACAGACAACTAGAATAAGCTTACCCCCAGCGGGACAGTAGACAGAGAAGTAGAATAGAACTTTGTAGTCACTACAACCATCAGCGAGACGGTGTGTAGGGCAAGTGACCGACTTAGATCGCGCACCCATCTTATATAGGCCTATGAGTCACTAACTGACTTTGGCTAATGAACATGACCATATTTAGTAATATTGCGAACGCTCTGCGGCTAAGCTGGCGTTAAGCGCCTGCGGGATATTATAACGCAATACGTGGAGTATTACGTTACAATCCTTTTCATATTTTATACTGCAAATATTATGTCACGATTTTTTTCATTTATGTTTTCTTTTTATATCTTATTTTTATAATGTTAAACATAAACATTAAATAAAATTATGTATGTGTACGTTACACATACATAATTTTATTTAAGATAGACATCGATCACGGCTCCGCCCGCATAGGTAGTTTTTGACCCTTTAGTGGTGAATTTTCTAAAATACTTTCTTAGTGCTACTTTACACTCCTGAACTAATATGCTTGCCAAATTTTTATAATTGCTTCTTAGGCCCTGTAGTATCCGCAGTGCGTTGTCCGACACTCAGTCAGTAACGTATGAATTTTATTTATATAAATAGACGATACGCCGATAGTAAAATGGCCATTAGATATAAACTAGCAATGCTCTGCGGTTTCACACGCACGTCTTTCTAGTTAAGCGATTTTTTTCTGTTTATGGTAGAAATAAGAAATTCCTTCATTGGTAGGAGTATACATGAGTAATTGAGCCTAATGTCTAAATGTTATGTTTTCTGCTTTAGTAGCACTGGATAGAATTGCATCAAGCACAAGTCTTATCCACCGATCGTCACTATTACTCCAGGATAGTACGTGAAGCGGTGGAAATCAAGAAATATAGGATATAGATTATCGACTACTTGGATCAAATTGGATATCCAGTCATCAGCAAATGCAAACACCGCCGCAGTGACAAAGTTCATCAGTGTGTAGACGTCATTAGTGTAGTGTGTCGAAGTACTGACATCGCAAAAATAAATAAAAACCGAATGAGGGTAGATGCCGAAACCCGCACTAACATAGCTATCAAAATACAAGTAGAAATAATTCTTCACATAACGATAAATCGCTTCATTTTACGCCCCTAGTTCAGTAATGTATCTATTTGAAACATCCGGATAATACTTAAATACACAGCTTTAAGCCGAAAACATACGTTAGTCGTAAGCTTTTTAACTGCCTTACTGCACCGTGAATCCGTTAACGATCAAATCTAAGAGCTTGTTCGCACTGTGGTGCCTTTATCTACGGAACACGGATAGAGTGGTCGTGTTATTTACGAGTTGAGCTAAGGGACAATACACACATGTCTATTGGCGATACTTTCTACTAACCTTCGCACAATATCAAAAGCAATTTTGAATATGGTAGATAATTTTGCAGTTCGTATAATCGTAGCAAGATGTATAAACTGGTCGCCAGTTTGCGATTTTATTGTTGACTGTGTGGATAACTAACAGTAATCTGCACTTTTGCTACGCCAATAGATTTAGTTATAGACTTGTGCTTCAAGCTACGCTACATCTCCGATACTTTGACACATCTCAGTTGCTACGCTTGTAGCACGTATCTGCTACGCTGATGCCTAGAGTTAGTCACGCCACAGCCACGCTGGTGGCACGCATTAACCATGTCACGGCGGTGCCGTGTATACTTGTCTTCTTCGCTGAGATAACGTCATACCACGCTTTTCTGTACGTATACTATGCCATGGCTTCGTTGATTATTGATAATAATAATAAGACTATTAAGTAATTTATTATTTGTTGTTTTTAGCAGTAATCACTATAATTAAATTCATCACGCCGATATCATGCCGGTATTTAGCCATTCGTGTCAGAACCAGACACTGTATCTTTCTGCCTAAGGCTCTATAAGCTTTGCTAAACCTGGTAAAGTTTCTGATTTATGCACCTGGAACTTAATATTTATAAGTGTTATGGTTTGCCAAACTAGTTTCAGAAGCGGAGAGGATTTTATTAACGCACTTGAAAATAAACTATATTTTTTTTACAATAAAGTGCATAAATGCTTGAACCTGACAAAAAACATTCGCGCGTCCTCGAAGATACGCGGGAATCCTCGCGCGGCGTCGAGTCGGCGCCCGCATCGTGGTGAGTCGCGGCGCGCAATGTAGGGTCGTTGACCGTTTTGTATCAGCTGTGTGGAATTCAAAGCATGTGCAAAAATTGCGGAACTTAAAATCGATATTGTGGCTAAACTACTGCACCGATTTAATTGATTTTTGGTACAAGGCTTCAGAATGTTGTACGCTATGCCTCTGTTTAAAAAGTGCCCCTATGATAGCGCCACCCTGTATAAGCTCGCCTCAAAATATCGATTTAGAATTGAGCTTCAAATGAAGCATCTTTGTTTAGGATTCCAATAAAGTTCAAGAACCACTACTTCAAACCAACAAACAAAACATATCTTTTACTTCACAAACGTGAAGTATACAAAAATCATTATAGCATGCACTTTTCTCTATGTCGATAAAATTATTACAACCTGTCCACATCTTCCTACCTCGTATTATTTAATCAACTGCCAACCAGAACACTTACTCCCAACATCATAACCAACTCACATTCCCTCAGCATTTCATTAGATCGTATACCCGAGTTAACGAAGTGGTTTTGTGCAACATGTGCCAATAATTTCACAGAAGCACTTCGTTAACTCGGGTCTATGTCAGTGATCATGCAAGCAATCAAATAGATTTATTCCCAAAGCTATGCCATACTCCGTCGTACTTGCGATAAACTCAGCCCACGCCTCTGTGTACTGTTTCGAGCTTAGATTCGTCTAGGGAATTGTACAGGAGCTTCGAGTAGACAGTATGAAATCGAAAAAAGACTTGATTTTTTATTATAAAGATATTTAAGTAAAATTTGAGATTGGTAAGACGGTACGTTGCTTTCTTGATCTTACTTAATTGGACCGATATTATACTTATATACTTTTAAATATTATTAGTATCTGGCAATGCACTATTATTTAAGAAATGCTAGGGTATCTCAAAGATATAATGATGCCATGGCCACTATGGAGCTGCACATGTGAAATGATATAACGAATTTATCATCGGTAACATCAGACAAGGTGAGAGAAGAGTGACTCTCTCTTCACTTTCTTACAAGTAGTCAGAGAGAGATATTTTATCATCGAAACTTTTACCAAGTTATTTTTTACCCAGACACCTTCAAGTTAGGAGCAGCGATAGCCTAATGCAGATACCAACAGACTGCCATGCAGATGGTATCGGGTTCGAATCCACGGCGCGCACCAATGACTTTTCGGAGTTATGTGCGTAAGTATTGAATTGTTAATTATCGCTCCGTGCCTCGGAGATCACGTTAAGTGCCATTACACGCACGACGGTCGCCAGGGCGACTCCACGACTCGCCGCGTAGTGGCGCCGCACAAGCGACTGCCGGTCGCCGGCGACCAATAGGAACACGGCTTCAAATGGAAGCATTTTGTGAGCGACGTCCAGTTGTTACAACGACTGGACGTCACTCACAAAAGTGGCCCGGGGCTTTCGATACGGATAAATTTATTTTGGAAATACAATCCTGAAAAGCTATTTGGGATTTATCGACTGACGAATATTCTAATCGGGATTTGAATTTCATTCTTGCGTTATTAAAAAAAATACGAGGGTATTTTCTAACGTGTTCATAAAATATTTTAAACATTCCTTTTAATCTTCTTTCTTGTAACAACGGATGTACCCAACACTCTTTTGATTTTCTTTTATATTTCTTTCTTTTTAAAATTAGTAGCGCTAGTATTGCATCTTTTTCGACGTCCATTCTGCACGAATGTACTTCGAATATTGTCGCTCGGCTTGATCTCCTGGTCCTAGTTGCCTATGTTTAGGTCGCCGAGAGACTGAGTCGCCGGCGACCAGTCGACAGTGAGTAATGACTCTAAGCCGCCGGTCCCGGCTGTCATGAAGATCTTTGACAGTCGTTATAGGGCGTCAGTGCTAAATAAACTGAAACTGGTCTAAGCCATGGAATATCGCTATCCCTTCGGGTTGTAGAGGTCAGACAGGCAGTCGCTCTGTGGAAAAAGCTAATATTCAGCCAAATGCGGTTAGACTAGTAAGCAGACCCCGAATTGAAACTGGGATAACGCTAGGAGGATGATGATACCTTCAAGTTACATGCACACATAAACACATTGGGAAAAAATACATAGAATAAAACGAAATCATAGTTAAAGATGTGAATGAACAGAGCTATATTCGTATAGACAGATACTTTTTATACTGAAGTAAACGTTTAACAGACCAGTGAATTTTTCCTGAAAACAACACGAGTACTATTTAATTCGGATACTGTCAACGACATAATATCCTCAACAGTATATCTGTAAGAGGTAACTTCTGCAGTAGTGTACTATACGGATCTTGTGGCAAGTAGGACGAATTTCCGTGCATTTAGGCGTTTCCGCCTGGTTTGTGAACTATACCTATCTCGAGTAATATGTATATTACTCGAAATAGATATAGTTCACAATGTAGGCCACCTTAATGGTCATGTCCGTAGTGCTTATCTTTTCTCATCATTATATCTCTTCGTTGCTTGTCTCCTCCGCTTTGTTAAGGAGGGAAGTGGATTGTTTATTTTCCAACTCCTCCAATATACTTCTGATTAAGTTCGTTGCTGGTTCCAAGACAGTTTAACTTTCCCCGGGACTTCACGAGTGTCAAAACTCGTTGTCATCAATGGTCACTGCTGCTGAACCTGGCTACACAGGTGACACTGTAGTGGGAATGAGGGTGAGACTAGTCCCAATAAAACAGTATATCTGTAAAATAAACATTGAAAGTACATTAATGTTGTTTAATCTGTGGATGACGGTTTGCATGGAACAGATCGTTGAAATATTTTGTTTCATTGCTATTACTATGCATAAACTTCAACTATTAAGATCAAAACACTAGTATTTGAACACTTAATGCTATAAACAATCCGATTAAATACCCTAGGAGGCAATGCAATACTTTAATTATAAATAAAAAATATTTTAAAACTTTCATTCCACAATAATGACACATTAAGAATAAAAATTGATTGCTTTATTACACGAATAAACCTGTAAGGTGCTATTATACAAACTCGAAGAAGTGCACAAGTCTTCTCAAAAGTTTGCTTGTCATAACACGTTTTTTCGTGTGAACTCCGGAACCTAAAAAGCGTTTAATAATAGCATTATACTTTTATACTTGTTATATAATTCCATAATTTTTCCCTAGAATAAAGGAATCAAATGATATAATACGCTATATTAAGTAGTTGTATAACTTATGGCACGGAAATGAGCTATTAGTTTAGATTTAAATGTGGTTTTGAAAATCTATGTCGCTGGTAGAAGTGGATTAACGAGAAGTATATTATCATTCCTAACATTGCGGCCCAAACAGCTTTGATGAAGAAAATATTATTCCGGTATAGTTAAGGAAATACAAGGTGTACTGACTGTTGACTGCACCGTAGGCGTAGTGATCTGAGCGGTCGCTTCGGCATTTAGTAATACACCGAGTCCCTGAGTTTCGTGGGTTTGATTCCCACACGAGGCAACACTTTGTATGCCTAGTATTTTTTGTTTCAAGTCTGGGTGTACTTTGTCCATTGGTAGAACTTTTTTAAGGCTCCGTGATACAAGATTTTTTTTAAGTGCAGGTGCTGTGTTATCCAAAAAAGCTTACGTTTTTTTTTTGAGTATTTTGAAAAGTCAAAGTCTGATTATTTCTAGATTAAGAGTTTTCAAAAGATAAGTCTTGTAATATTTGCATCTTGTGAAATACACTTAGTATTTACATCCGTCCGTAAACATCACGAAGATTCTTCGCTCGTTCATCACAATATTCACAAAAAACTCTAACACATCAGTGAAGCCAAGATTGCACGATCATGCGGATTTTCCCTTCAAGCAACTGTGGTTAGTGCCTTATAATTGCAGTTCTATATAACTTTTTAATAGTATCGACAATCGTTTTTACGATTGAAACTAGAGCTATTAAGTGAACACTTTAGAACTTTTTACGATGCTTGATTAGCCGAAGTGAATAGATATGAAAGCTGGATAAGACTGGGGGAATACGTTTGTCTATAAAGTTTATATTGCTAGTCTACTGCGAGCTATCTTAGCTTCGTTTAGAATAGAATGTTCGACTGTCGAAGACATACTAATAACATGTTTATTTTAACAAAGGTAATGAGAATCACTTTGAAAGAAAACGAACGTGCATACTTAAGTATATTTACAAATAAAACAGATAGTTGATGTTTCTTTTTATACTCAGAACACTTAATCGAATACAATAATTACGTAAATATTAAAATCCACTATAAAACAATATCGTAATCGCTTATTATTTGGCAAACCTAATAATCTGAGAAAGCTAGTAATTTAAAACTATGACTATTGCACGTTTTTCGCGCGCGGAAAAAAATATGGCAACATAATGGTAGGCCGAATTGAAAACACCCCGTCATACCATCATGCGAACCTAGCTTTTGGATAATACAAATAATATTTAATGTTCATCTTACTAATGGACTCACTATTATCTAAATCTGGCCTTTTTATGAAAGCTATTATAATTTCTGGCTTCATTGAAATAAATAAACAGTAGAAACATGGAAAAATCTTGTGCCTTGATTAATAAAAGCTCTTTTTCAAAACATTTCTAAGTGTACAGTGGCCATTGTCCCCTGTTGTACGCAATTGTATACAATTATATTAGCATGTATTTACTGCTAATTCGATTTTATCCTATTCATAATGCCTATTCACATTATTTAGAAAAGCCCATTCGCCTCTAAGCCCAACAGTCATATCTGTTCTCTAAACTGCCTCCGTAGTCCAGTGGATAGCGTATGCGACTGCTGATCGGAGGTCCCAGTTTCGATTCCCGGGTCGGCCAAAAGTGTTACTGGGTTTTTCCGAAGTCTCAGTAGCAGCACGGAGTCTAGTGATGTGCCCGGTAACGGCAATAGGCTCGCCCCCTATTAAAAATTCATGGTGAAATGTGGGTGTAATTGTTACTAATGTTACACCTCTGCCTACCGCTTCGGGGATACAGGCGTGAGTTTATAAAAAAAAAGAAATATCTATTCTCTTGGTTGCGACCTAAACCATCGTCTAGGAGACTATGATCCGCTATTTTAGTCTAGCTAAGGCTGTAAGGCTGAGAGCAAAGTGACAATTGACTTTAATAACTTCGATAAGACACGTGATGGTCTATTGACGAATCCACTAAGTCATTGCTGTTCATACAGTGCGGAACTGATAGTATTTAAGTATTTGTCAGCAAATCGAAGCAGCCATTATGGTTCACAATATAATTATAGGTATTTGAATCTGCAGACTCGTTAAACACAGTCCAACTTACAAACTTGCGTCAGCTATTCAGCGTGCATTAATGTTGGTTAAAAATTGTGTTCTGCGCGGTAGCATTTTTCATGTTTAAAGTTGGGTGCTTGCGAGCCAACTTTATGTATTTCCGAAGGAGTGTGTGCTAAAGAACTCACGTGTGCACTTTGCTGCAATCGAGTTCCCTTTAGATAGAGTTCTGCATGAATCGAACGTAAAATCTTTCGAATATGCGGGCCTCAGATGCTCTGGATGAATGTTCGTGTACCTTCGCTGCTAAACGAGCATCCTCTTACATTAGGGTTTGTTTTGACGATTAGTTCCATAAGTTGTGTAAACCAGTCAGTGTATGCCCCGTTTATCCTCACACAAGCTCTAGAATCCTCATAAAGGTATTTCAGAGCTCGAATGAGGCTGCTGTCCACCCCATTCATTGACTGCACCGGCCACATTTCATTCCTCACCACTTTATCTGGGATATTAAAGATAAGTGTTCTCGTTTTATCAGTAGATATTGAATTTCGTATTATTTTATTCATTTCTTTAGCAATACTGTATTTGAAATCATTGACGACCAATACAGTTTGCAAAATATTTCAGTTTATCTATGAAAAGATCTTTTGAGTTACCGGTTTACATTTACGTCAATTATTGACAAAGACCAATTAACAATAAAACTCAATAAAGTTGTTCTTCGAACTAAGTCTATCGCAGCACTGATCTTGCAGCTGTTTTTAATTATATTGATAGGACAATCTGAACAGACTTTATGTAAGCGATTAATATAATTGATACCAAGCACTGGATCGCTTGTACAGTTAATTGCTTATCTATTTTCTTCAGAAATGTTAATAACCTGGATGATAAGCTTTTCTTTGTTAGAAACTTTTAATATACAAGCCACGACAGCCAATATTTTGCAAGAAATGTAACATAATAATTTAGTTTGACATTATGTCAGTATGTATGAATGTTACGATGGATGTGCGGAGTGACAAGAATGGACAGAATTAGGAATGAATACATTAGAGGTAGTACGAAAGTAGCGCCCATTGATGAAAAGGTAAAAGGGAGTCGATTGGCTTGGTATGGACATGTTATGCGAAGAGATGAGATGTACGTAGGTAAGAAAGTGATGAATATGCATGTAGAAGGACGAAAAGGGAGAGGGCGGCCAAGGAAAAGATGGATGGACTGTGTGAGGATGGATATGAAAGAGAAAGGGATAAACGATCGGATGGCTGGTGACAGAGAAGTATGGAAGCGAAGGACATACTGCGCCGACCCCAAATAAATTGGGACCAGGGCAAGACAATGATGATGATGTCAGTATGTATATAAAAAAAACTGTATTGTTTCGAATGAGCTAACAGACCCGAATGATATTGTCACACCAGTGTTTTTAAGAAAAAGCTCTTTATTTTCAAAGTTGTCTTACAATGTTAGATTACAAAACCACGAATATCTACGTACAAAGCAGCTTTACTTGCCCGAACATCGTATAGTACGAGCGACCTCCTTACAGACGGTTCATAATATTGTAAGCAACATCAGAAATCCTCTCATTACTGCATAACATGTGACACGTTTTTGCCAGTCAACCTTCGGGTGGTGCAGAAATGATTGTGGCAGGTGTTTAAACTATAAAGATGAAATATTTAATTATTTGGTTAAAATCAATAGCATACATATCTATGCATATATACGTATATATATAACAAAATTTATATAATATAAATAATATATATTATACTAATAAATACATACATACAATTTACATATATTTAATATACAATGTAACACACGATAGCGATGGTTTTATTATGGCCTTTGATGACTCTGACAGACTGCTAACGTCCACAAAGATAATTCGATGGCCCCACAGAATAAACGTGCAAGAGCTCTTACACAATTTTTTTTTGTTGCATTTTTCGTTTCTTTTACCTATGCAGCACCTTCTAATTTATTTTATAAATTTTTGACTCAAAGTTTACTGTTCTATTCATAGAAATTCACAAAAATAAAATGGTTTTTAATAAATTGTCGGAAAACCATTTAAATTAAAAAATATATACATATCTTATGTAATAAATTAATTACATATTTTTTTATCTTCAATTTGATATAATTTGTTTAACCCTATATACTACCAAACAACAGTTATTTAAGTTTAATCGTTTTTATTTCTTCCTGAAAAGTTGTGGTTTTTGACTTACACGTTTATTCTGTGGGGCCATCGATATGAAGAGAACCATTCCAGCGCTTTGGAGGAGATCATAAGATAGGATAGGATGGATAGTAGGATATTGTGACTGACGGTGTTGAAGTCCGTTTGAGAAGTCAACCGGGACCAGCACAGTGATCCTAGTGTCCTCCACACCCGCCCTCACATCGCTAAAGAGATGGGAAGAATGAAGAAGATATTGAAAGAAGCTCTGAAGGCGTTTATGAACAGTCAAAACGTGTCTAAAAAGGCACGTTTGGCTGTGCATAGAGGGGTGTTGGTGCCTACTCTTATGAATGGTAGTGAAAGTTGGGTATGGCCGAAGAGACTTGAAAGTAGAATAAATGCTGTAGAACTGAGAGCACTGAGAAGTATGTGTGGTGTGTCTTTGACCGACAGAGTAAAAAATTGTGTGATACGCGAGTGGTGTGGGGTAAAAGAAGATGTAGTGACAAGAATCGAGAAAGGCATTGTTTGAAATAGAAATATTGTTTATGATAAGTTGAATCGATTATATCGGTTTAGTAACATGTTATTTTGTCTATTGTACATTTTGACTATGGTCACACTATGAACTGTCAAATCATTCTAATTCTTGTTCTGGAAAATTCCCTTTGATAACACGTTTTGACTTTGTGTGATTTGTAGAATTGAATTAAATTGGTTAATAACCTTGCAAATGTCGCTATTAGATTTGCCCGACAAAAGTTGTGAGCGATTGATAAAGTTAGTGATATATATTGGACTTCCTTTTTGCTCGTTGCTTGAAAAATTAACATGTTTGTCGTCTCATGAAATTTCGCCCTTTGAAATCACATGGTTAAGCCCGCTTCGCGAATTGAATTGTGTAAATACTTGTAATTGAAGTAAACTTGGAACCCTCGTGAAAGCCGCTTTGATCTACTGCTGGCATCGGTATTTTGTAATAAAATTTGTGACATATTGAATATTTGCAAAAATTATGTGAATCCGGTGTCGATGTCCACGTACCATCGCGTCTTGAAAACGCTGCGTTTGGAGTCTTGTAACTAACGATAATAACCTCTGTTTTGGCCAAAATTAGTGCGTGTTTTATCTAGGTTTCATCCAAGCCGCCAGAGAAGATCACCAGGTAATAGAATTGTACATGTAATTGTTTTAATATCACCGCTGTGAATCACAGTACATATGTTAGACTCTTTGCCTTGCCTTAGAACAACTGGATGAATAAAATCACGCTTCCACTGTCATCTGCAAACAATTTCTGAACATATTTTTTAATAGCAGAGCGCTGTTGTACCTAGCCGTTGTTGAGTGTACTAACCTCAGATTAATATTGTAATCTTGTTGCTCATCATATTGTAAGCAGTGTTGTAGTGTTTGTCAGGTCAATTTTGCTTAAATACATAATATTTATTTGTATTGGTTGACCTACTTAATTTGAAACACATTGTCACATACATAACCTCAAATCAGTAATTGTTTAACTAGAATTATTGAAATCTAACTAGAATTTGTTGTTCTAATCATTAATCTGTCAGTTTTGCTTGGATACATAACAGTTATATGTATCAATTGACTTAGTTAATTGTAAACATTGAGTTTGAAACATTATAATAATCAATTTGACCTTGCATAGATGGTCGGGTCACATTGATAAGTCAACTTAATAAACCTTGTGTTGTTTTAATATAACGATAATATTGTTAGGTAACACATATTCTGTGTGTACTTACGGTTGTATATATCATAAATAACACAGTTAGGTTGTCTGTTGCAAATAATTAATTAATTAATTTGAAGTTTCAACTTTTAATATAACTTTTGATAACTTTTGTTTCTGTTTCAATATATTGAAACTTTTCATTTTGTTGGGCAGTAAATACCTATCGCTTGCTTGCAGTTGTAGTAATTAGGCTAACACCTCGTTGGTTTCAAAGAATTAACAAATATTAAGTTTTGTTAAGTTTTAATTGATACTATTGTTTAACGCTTGTCCGAGCTCTTTTGAGAATTAATTATGTCAGCTATCAAGGACTTGCGTGCGGCTGCGGGTGCCATTTCATCACATTTGCGCTGGTTCGCCTCAGCCAGTGCTCTGGTAAACCGGTCTGATCGCCAGCAGGCCCTATTACAACGATTTGAGCAGATCAATGATCGGCTAGCAAGCGTGGAACAGCAATTTTGTACTTTCAGCGCTTTCTGTCTTGAAGTGTCAGTTGTTGACTTCACCGTGGACCAGCGAAATAGAGTCAGTGAGGATTATGCCCAGATATTGAAGCTATATGATGCTCTCTCAGACTGTCCAAGATAGCTAATTGCCGAGAGGGACGGGCAACCCGCTTTGAAGCAGGAGCTTCCTAGAATAGCACCGGGACTAGTGAGTAGGCTTCCCACATTAGACCTCCCACATTTTGATGGCTGCCTAGGAAGCTACCTGGGCTTTCTCAACATGTTTGACAGCCTAGTCGATGCCAGGGCTGACCTTCGGCTGGCACAAAAATTGGCCTACTTGATGTCGGTTCTGGATGGGGAGGCCAAAGGCCTCATCCAGCATCTGCCCGTGTCTGACGAGGCCTACCAGACGGCTCGGGATTGAATTACCCGTAGGTACCACTATAAACGAGGCCTCGCAGACACCCATATTGAGCAGATTTTGAGTTTGCCCACGCTCGCCCGGGTCTTTGGGTTGCGCACCCAACTTTTGAACCCGCTATTGGTGGCAACCAACGCCCTTAAGTGCCTGGATCTGACCGTGGACCAATGGTCCTACCTGTTGGTCCACATAGTTCTCAAAAAGCTGCCTGCCGACCTAAGGTCGCGATTTGAACAGCGCTTTGGTGGGGATAGTGCGACGCATCTGCCCCCATTTGCAGACTTGGAGAAGTTCTTGGAGGACGAGTGCCGGGTTTGGATAACTCCGGTGGTGACACGCCGGCTAAGTCGCAGCCGCCCAAGGTCAAGGAGCAGGCTCGCGTTCACACCCGAGGAAATATTGAACGGCGTCCTCCTCGATTTGTAGTCACACAGAGCCCAGCGGAGTGCTCTTACTGCAAGATCACGGGGCACAGAACGGCCAGTTGTAAGGCATTCTTGGCCCTTCATGTCACCTCTCGTAGGCGCATCGCGAATGCCTGCCGCCTTTGCTTCTCTTGTTTGGGATTCCACTACCAGCGAGATTGCCCAAACTCTCGCCCCTGTCTTCATTGTGGAGGACAGCATTTGGACATTCTCTGTATGAATGCCAGAGAGGTAGGCCGCTTGTCCAATCAGCCGAGGCTCACCGGCGCGCAGCCGAGATTTGCCTTGCTCATTGGATCGCCACTCATCCCGTTTGGAGAGCCGTAGCGTGCGCATGGCTCCTCTCTCCCGCATACCAGAATGTGCGACTGCTCAGCGTCACCAGCACCATGACTGCTGTCCCAGGTATTCCCCTCCTTTGGCGGAGCGTCCCCGCCTTGACTCGCGCCCACCTCGTTTTGGGCGGGTGCTTCATTATGACTCCCCACAGATGGCGCGCGGATCGAGTCACCGCGCCTTTGAGGACTTCAAGCCGCACCCTCATTTTGATTTGCCTGGTCCTGGCCAACGGTCGCCGCCCAGGCAACAATAGGTCATTGACTCCTGCCATATAACGCCAACATCCCCCATTGAGACCGTTATCCTACCAACGGTTGCTGTTAGGGTCTGGGGACCCACGGGGACCCCTGTTGTTGTCCGTGCTATATTGGACACAGGTTCACAAGGTTGCATTGTTTCCACTTATTTGGTAGGGCAGGTTAAATTAAATATGGGTTCTTTTCCGAATTGTATACGGGGAATAGGTGACGTAGCCTCTAATGTTGAAGGGCAAGTTAAAGTTTTGTTTGCCCCTGATGAATCTTCACACCCGAGGATTAAAACCTCGGCTGTTGTGGTGAAGAATATTTTGGGTATGCATCCACAGAAACAGCTACCTGCTGCTGTGGTGAATTTGACATCGGGATTGGAACTGGCAGACCTCAAATTTGACACACCAGGACAAATCGATTTGTTGATTGGTTCTTATGTCCTCGGTGGAATTTTGATTGGTGGGAAACGGGTCTTGGTGCCAAATGGTTTGACTGCCATCCCGACCATATTTGAATTTGCTTTGATGGGACCTGTACCAAGGGACACCCCTTCGCCCGAACTTGATACTTTGTTGGCGGTAGGCTCCGCTCTCTCTGATGCAGTTAATAGGTTTTGAGAAGTAGAGGAGCCCCCTCAAGCTGCTCGTTTGAATCCAGAACATGAGGAGTGCGAGTTGTTCTTCCAGAACAATACTAGTCGACTCCGTTCTGGTCGGATTATTACGAAGCTACCCTTCCTGTCAGTTTAGCCTCCGCTTGGTGAGTTACGACCTTTAGCCTTTTAAAAGAGATTGTTGGCTATGGAGCGTCGCATGGGTCGTGATCCGGAGCTCAGACAGAAGTATATTGAGTTCATGGGAGAATATGAACAATTGGGACACATGTCCGTGTCAAATTTGGATTGGCGTTCGGTGGAGCATTACTTTCTCCCGCATCATGCGGTATTGAAACCATCAACTGGCAAGCTGCGCACGGCGTTTGATGGTTCTGCGCAGACTTCTACGGGCGTATCCTTGAACCAGTGCTTGCATTCTGGTCCCAACTTGGTCAAGGACCTTTGTGACGTCATTACCAGCTGCCGACGACATCAGGTTGTCTTTGTGGCCGATATAAAAATGATGTTTAGCAGACGATTGTCCACCATGATGACCATCGTTTCCAGCTGATCCTTTGGAGAGAGAATCCTCGCGATCCCATGGTCATCTACGAGCACAATACCAATACGTACGGGCTAAGGTCGAGCCCCTACTTGGCAATACGTTCTCTTTGGGAGCTCGCAGGCCGCGAGGACCTACATTTTCCACGAGCCTCTGCCATCTTGAAGGACAACATTTATGTGGATGACATTTATTCGGGCGCCTCCACAGCGGACGAGGCGATCCTCTTGCGGGACGAATTGATAGGTATTTTGGCCTCCGCTCATTACGAGTTGCGCAAATGGATCTCCAACTCACCAGCGCTTTTGAAAGGCTTGCCAGTGGATCATCAGCAAGATCCACATTTATTTGAGATTGTTGACAACCCCGCCATGATGGCTGTTCTCGGCGTTCAGTACAGATCAGTCCAAGACATCTTTACATATAACGTAGACTTGAAATTGCCTTGTTCTTGGACTAAACGTCTCGTGTTATCTACTGTTATCTACTACCATAACCTTTGATCCAAACAACTCGTGTTATCTACTACCATAACCTTTGATCCAAACGGATTTGTCCTGTTATATTTTATGCAAAATGCTTCTTGCAAAAGCTTTGGACAGCAGGATTGACTTGGGACGAACCTCTCCGCGGTACTCTTGTTGAGGAATGGACTTCTTTTGTATCCTCACTTCCTGCCGTCAACGAGATCTCTTTGCCTCGTCCCATCCTTCCTCCCCGGAAGTACAAGGCCACTCTTTACAGGTTTTGTGATGCCTTGGAACCTGGTCACGCGGCGGTGGTGTACTTGCGCACAGTCAGTGCCTCAGGTCAGGTGAGGGTTTCCCTGATCATGGCGAAGAGCAAGGTTGCACCCCTTTGGACATCTCTGACCATTCCGAAATTGGAGCTCTCGGGAGCAGCCCTACTTGTACGCTTATTGAATCACGTGTCTAGTACTTTAGGTAAAACAATTTGTATGAATGGGACCTACGCCTGGACAGACAGCCAAATTGTTCTTTGTTGGTTGAAGGCGTCTGTCCACACATTGCAAGTATTTGTCGCTAATCGCGTTTCCCAAATACAAAAATCTGAAGTCAAGCTTGTTTGGAGACACGTGCCAGGTGAGCTCAACCCCGCTGATTGTGCCTCGCGCGGATGCTTGACGCCAAGTTTCATAGACCATTCGCTGTGGTGGGGTCCGGAATGGTTGAGTTGACCAGAAATTGATTGACATGGAACGTCAGTTTTGAATACTTCCAATTTGCCGTGTCTGCGAACACTTGCTCTTGAGAAGGTGGAATGCGCCTTCGACCACGATTTTTCGTTGAATCGCTACAGCTCCCTTGACAAGTTGTTAGGTGTTACTGCTTGGATAAAGCGTTTTGTTTTTAATTTCAGGCACCCACAACAGAAACGACTGACACCGTTTCTCTCACCACAGGAACGACAGGAGTCCCTCACCTGTTGGGTTCGTTCTGTGCAATTGGCGCATTTTGAAAAGGAGATTTCTATCCTTAAGTCAGGGAAATCGAAATTATCGGGCGCTGTATCTAAATTGAACCCCTTTTTCGACGATACGGGTCTCTTGCGCGTTGGAGGGCGTCTCAAGAACGCCAACCTCCCTTACGGGGCACGTCGTCCCTTTTGTTACCCAAGGACGGTCATTTGGTACACTTGTTGGTAACTGACCGTCGCCTTAAGAATTCGCATGCTGGTTGTAATGCTCTGTTGGCCATTTTGCAACGCGAGTTTTGGATTTTGTCTGCCCGAAGAATTATTCGGAGTACCTATAGTCTTTCGCTGCATCCCTTGCTATAAGCTCAAGGCTTCTACCATGCAGCCGTTGATGGGAGACTTACCAGCAGATTGCGTAACAGAGAGCAGGACGTTTGACGGTGTTGGCACGGACTTCGCTGGTCCCTTTTTGGTGAAAACGTCAACGCTTTGAAACAGCAAGACTGTTAAGGCCTACTTGTACCCACAAAGGCCGTACATTTAGAACTGGTCTCCTCGCTTACGACCGAGGCGTTTGTAGCCACATTTGACAGATTTGTATCCCGCAGGGGGCTGCCTTCCTTGATCCGTTCTAATTGCGGCACTAACTTCAAGGGCACCTATAATTATTTGAATGACGTTATTAATTTCCTTGAAACCAACAAGGCTGATATAGGCGATAGGCATTATAGATATTGTCCACACTGGGGTGGTATATTTGAGGCCGCTATAAAATCGGCCAAAACACACTTGCGCAGGACAATTGGTGAATCAGTCCTTACATTTGAGGAGCTCGCAACTGTGTTTTGTAAGATTGAGGCCGTTTCGAACTCTAGGCCATTGTGCCCAATCTCCTCTGATCCTAATGATTTGGAAGCCCTTACGCCGGGCCATTTTATTATTGGTCGCCTACTTGTCGCCTTGTTTGAGTACCCCTATATTGATACGAGACCTAATCGTCTCTCGCGTTTTGAATTGGTACACCAGATTACTCAGTGCTTTTGGAAACGCTGGAATTTGGAATATTTGCACATACTCCAGCAACGCGTTAAGTGGACTGACAAGACCAATCCACCCAAGATTGGTGACCTCGTTTTGATCAAGGAGGCTAACCTTCCGCCACTCAGATGGCGCAGGGGGCGCATTCTTTGTTTGGTAACTGGGGCTGATGGAGTTCCCCGATTTGCTGAGATCTTGGTGGACGGTTCGATTTTGAGGAGAGCGGTCGCAACGTTGTCACGTCTACCATCAGATTAGCGGACCGGTAGGCCGGTCTGGGGCGGGTGGATGTTTGAAATAGAAATATTGTTTATGATAAGTTGAATCGATTATATCGGTTTAGTAACATGTTATTTTGTCTATTGTAAATTTTGAATATGGTCACACTATAAACTGTCAAATCATTCTTATTCTTGTTCTGGAAAATTCCCTTTTATAACATGTTTTGAATTTGTGTGATTTGTAGAATTGAATTAAATTGGTTAATAACCTTGCAACTGTCGCCTTTGGATTTGCCCGACAAAAGTTGTGAGCGATTGATAAAGTTAGTGATATAATTATATTGGACTTCTTTTTTGCTCGTTGCTTGAAAAATTAACACGTTTGTCGTCTCGTGAAATATCGCCACTTGAAAGCACATGGTTAAGCCCGCTTTGCGAATTGAATTGTGTAAATACTTGTCATTGAAGTTAACTTGGAACCCTCGTGATTCCGCTTTGATCTACTGCTGGCATGGGTAAATTGTGATAAAATTTTGTGTCATATTGAATATTTGCAAAAATTGTGTGAATCCGGTGTCGACGTCCACGTACCATCATGTCTTGAAAACGCTGCGTTTGGATTCTGGTAACTATTGATAATCACCTCTGTTTTGGCCAAAATTTGTGCGTATTTTATCTAGGTTTCCTCCAGGCCGCCAGAGAAGATCACCAGGTAATAGAATTGTACATGTAATTGTTTTAATATCACCGCTGTGAATCACAGTACATATGTTAGACTCTTTGTCTTGTCTTAGAACAACTGGATGAATAAAATCACGCTTTCACTGTCATCTGCAAACAATTTCCCACTTTTTCGAGGCATTTCTGAAAAGGCATGTAAAGATGGTTTGGGCACATGGAGAGGATGTGTGACGAAAGACTGACAAAGAAGATATATAAGGCAAGTGTGAATGGGACGGGACGAAGGGGAAGACCTAGGCGGACGTTCTCTGACCAGATTGGAGACATCCTTAAAAAAAGGACAGGTCAGAAGTACCCTAAACAGAAGAGCATGCATGAGAAACTCGATGGGAGTGAATGAAGCAAGAGAGGTATGTCAGGATCGTTGCAAATGGCATTCCGTAGTCTCTGCTAACCCCTCCGGGAAACAGGCGTGAGTCCTATTGTATGTATGTACTTACCTTTATTCCAGCATAATAACTTCTCAAGGCAGTTCCCAACTTTTTATCTTAGGTCGTTGTCGGTATGCAAATTGCAAATTCATTAAATGATTGTACGTCCGTCTCGAGTTTCCTTTTTCAATTTTTCCTCGGCGTGCTTGTTAAGAGTCTCTTGTCCTTTCACTTTAATAGAAGCATTTGTATGATTCAATGATGAATAGCACATGTTGTATTTGCATTTTTAATAGGAAAACGCTTCTAAGCAACAACGATAGTGCTTATGGGTACATACATATGTATATACATACATAGACTCAGGTCTGTTTCCCGGAGGGGTAGGCAGAGGCTACGGAACGCTATTTGCAACGATTCTGACATATCTCTCTTGCTTCATTCACTCCCATCAGTTTTCACTAAATCTGGTGAGACTAGCAAGCGAATCCCTGGCTGCAATTTTAATGCTTGGATGCAAATGGTATGATACTAGGACGACTAATACTAATGTGGGGTGTCTTAAATAATAGTAAATACTTTCTCGAAGTGGCTCATACCAGCCTTGGTCACAGGATGACTGATCACTGCGTCTGAATGCAGTCTCCAAGAAGTGCTTAGTTTCAACAACTAACCCCTTCCTTTCCACAATTAATAAAACATTATAAATAGTCTCGTAACTAGTATATTTACTGCTCAGGAAGGCAAATTTAAATCTCCTAAAATCAGGTCAAGAAGACATGACTTTGTTTATTTATTCCAAAGTTAGCAAGAGCCTTGCCTCGCACGAGGCAACCGAGGTCTTGTATTCAAGCCCACACGGCTCGCACCTCTAACTTTGAAAAGTTGTATTTGCATTGAATATTTTATGATCGCCCGCTTCAGCAGTAGCAAGGTAAAAATATAGCAAAAGGTGCAAGTGTGGTGAATTCTCTATAGCATTCGTAAGATGAAAGATGTGTACTGACCAATACTAAACTTGATCGAATGGGTAAAGTATAACGTTATATCTGGGGGCACCGCAGTGCCCCCACCAAGTCGAGCAAAAAAGCGGCACGGCCGTACCATCCTTTTCTCGATTCGCAATTCAGGCCATTTTCGACCCCCTATAACTTCGTTGTGGATAAAACTAGTAGCCTGATTGTTTAGTAACCATGCAGGCATTGTATAAAGATGGTGTATTTCAAATTTCATTCAATTTGAACCAGTAGTTTAAGAATTATAACAAGTCAAAATTCTTAATTTTGTCACTCACTGACCGATCATCAAAAGCTAAGGCACTTCTAGCAAACATAGAAGCTTCAAATTTAGAAAATAATTAGTGTTTAGTGTATGAACCAAGGAAAAACTAAAATATATTTCAATTTCGGTCCAGTTTTCGAGATACATCAACTGGATAAATAACTTTGTAAACCCATATGAATATAAAGGATTACAAAATTACATTTGCAGTTAGAGCTTTAATTAAGAAAATTCGCTGTTGGTGTACAAGAAGTGGAAGTTACCAGAAAGGACAAAAGTAAGACTATCTACAAAAAGAAATGAGATCCCATAAAAACAATACTTGTTAAAAATACCAAGTCTCGCGACCGTAAAAAGTTGTGAGATCCATGTAATACCAAGTCGGTTAATTAAAAATCTTTAATGTTTTAAATAAATATATTGACTTGGCAATCGCATTAAACAATCTAATTTATATATGAATTACGACGGCTGTAGCCGGAGGATGCAAAAAAATGCAAAATTTACTTAATATAAATTTATTACTTTAAGATTACAATTAATTATAATTAAGTAGAAGTCGACAATCGATCGATGTTAGATCCAAAGTGACGCGTCTTCAAGGGGCCGCGATGTCCGTAGTTCGATGCCTCACGTTGTGCTGCGTCGGCGCCTCGTGTCCGTTGCCGTCATTAGGCTGCTATTGCGAAAGTAATTTGGGGCATCATGTATCAGCGGTTTCGGGGATAGGCATGTATGTAACACCTCCCGCCGTAGATCAGCAACTATTTCGAAATCTTGATTGAGTGAGATGATGAAATATTGCTGTGGCCAACTTTTATATCTCTTGGGTGCGTTTGCGCCAATTCCTGGACTTCAGCGTAGATACCAGTAGTTGTAACGTCGTTCGGTTCAACTTCTCGAGAGGATTGTTCTCGTCGCTTGCGGTAGATTAGTACAATGGCGAGTACACTTGCGCCGGATAGTATTAGGTACATCGGGATTGTAGTATGGTAGATACTGGATTCAATGTTGCTTTCGCTGAGTTGAACTGGTGTTTGTAGCGCTAACTTCTCGTTAATTTCATGTAGGTTTTCCAGATCAATGGAGTTCAACAGGATAGGCGTCGAGCTTTTGGTTACAGGTTCTACGAATTGCGGCAACGCCATTATCTCTATGGCATATCCTTTGATGTGATCGTTTGAGTTTGCTATAGTGAAGTCCGGAGTTTTTATGTGACAGTTGTATGGAACGATAGCGAGGTAGCTGCCAGTCAGTATTCTATGGGTTTCTTGTCCACACGATATCTTCACCTTTGTAGGGTTGGGAAAGTTCATGGTGTAATGCTTTTCGTCGAGTTGTTCTACGGCTGCTGTGCTTAAGATGACAGGCGTCGGCTTACAGGATGGTTGTATTTCTTGCTCGGTGATCAGATTTCGGATGCAGTCTGATTAATCTCGTACGCGGTACTTGGGTTTTGCTTCACATAGGTACAGTGAGTTTACCTTCGGGCATTCAGCCTCTATGTACATAGAATCCTTCCCAGAAATCGCAATAAAAGGTAAGGTTGGTATGAGGACTTTATCAAGTTTGTTAGGGACAATGGATAATTTATAAAGATTATAAATTGTAGGAAGGGCAATAGGCATCTTGAAGACTATAACTATTTGATTATCTCTATAAAAATATCCTAGTTTAAGTACGTCGTAATAATCTCTAATTTCTAAATCAAGAACTACATTTTGCGGGTACAAAGTTCTTAGCTTATCTAGTAATTTTCTTAATTCTACCATACTTATAACTGAATGCGGTGTGCTTGATGCACGTATAAAGGCTAGAGTGTATTCTAACTTACGAAGCTCTTCAAATAAGCTTTCTATACTATCACTTAAAATTACTAAGTACTGGGCCATATGGGCATGCTGTATAAGATCACGACCTTTTGTCTCAATGATCTTATTAAGAACTTTACTTATTCTTTTTTGGTTATGCGTTATATTATTCAATAAATGATCGTTCTGGGAAGCCCAGGTTTTAGTTAAACTTACATGTTGGTTGATTTGCGATTCTAACTTATGTTCGTTTTCTTGTAATATTTTAATTGTGTTATTATATTTAATAGCATCGCTCTGATCTAAGTTGCCTGTGATACCTTTGATAACTGAGCCTAATCCATCAATAAGTCCTCTTTTAGAACGACTATGCTCAAACGTTTGTAACTGTAAATGTACTTTAGTTAACTTTGACTTAAGATAATGTATATGCGGTTCAAATATATAAGAAGTGCTATTATTTAATCTAGGTCTTATTTCAGATAATTTAACGTTAGCTGTCTCAACATAAGATTGTATAACATCAAGATCTATATAATTAAGAAAGGAATGATAATGGGAAACAATTCGCGCTGTTCTTAAGTTAAAAGGGAGTAAGCCAGGACCGTTTTCTAAGGGGTCATTCATTACTTCTTGTCCTTGAGTCGTTTGAAGTAGTAGCAACAGCAGAATCCTGTAACAACACGGGGTTCTTAGGGCTACGTTTTAAACGAGACTTTGCAACTGGACCATGTTTCTTTTTGGTGTAGATATAAATAGGGAGATCGGCGAGTACAGTATCCTGTGTGTAGCGAGGGGCAAGTTTTTGTCTATTGGCTAGGGGATTACGTACAAAGATCTGTTGATCTGGGGAGTATTCTTTCTCTGGTTCGCGATCTTTGTTCCTATTTTCAGTTAATTGAGTGCGGTTATGTAAGGAAGTTTCGTTTATTAATTCATAAACCTGAGTTAGTCTCTTCTTATGATCTACTAAATACTGCTGTAACAATTGTTCTGATAAACTAATGTCTAACGAGTCGCGAGGGTCAAAATGACCAATGATTAAATCAATAGGTCTGCATTTGGTGAAACTGTGAATACTATTGTTATATCCTAATATTGCATATGGCATTAGATTAATGACAGATTCGTTACGCCTTTCTAGTTTCAAAACTCTTAAATGTTCTAAAATGGTTAAGTGAAAAAATTCTACTATTCCGTTATCGTTAGGTGAGTGTGCGAGTATCTTATGATGCTGAATTTTATGAAGTCTTATAAATTCTGAAAATAGTGCATTAGTGAATTCGGGGCCCTGGTCAGTAATTATAGTATAGTGAACGCCATGATGGGTGCAAAACGTTAAAAGAGCTTGAACGACACTTAAAGCTGTACCATCTCGGAGATGATATGCTTGCGCATATTTAGAGAAGGCATCAACCAAGGTCAGGAACTTTTCAGTTTGAGCTGTAAAAAGATCGAGATGTACAATTTCAAAAGGTTTAGTGGCAGGTGGGACTATAGCAAATTTCTGTTTAATAGGGTTACGGTCGTACTTTGCTTGACCGCAAATAGTGCATTCGTTAATATATTTGGTTATATCGTCTTTCATATGAGGCCAATAATATCTATATGACAAAGATAAAAAGCATTCATTGATACCACGATGGTTAGTTTTACCCTCGTGATAATTTTTAATAATTTCTTGTTGTCTAAGATAGTCCTTTACGTTCTCAACTTCTTTCTTCGTTAAAACCATATTCAAGGCAGAACTTTTAAATTTATCTTGGATGATAAGGATTATTTGGTACAAAGCCAATGGAGGATGAATAATCAAACCGGTTTTTACCTTATCATTAACGTATTCTTTTACGGCGTTAATAACGTCGTCTTCGAGGTTAGATTCTGATAACTGAATAACTGTTTTTGTGTGGGTCTCGAATGGCTAGGAAACGGTAGGTCGGTAGGTTTTAATATCTTCTACTACAACGAACGTATTTGGCGATGGAATTTATTAAGGGGTTCATCCGATATCGGAATTTCTAATATGGGATTCTCAGCACTAGTATGAACTGTTTCAGTCGAGGAACCAGAAACTGATGGTGGTTTTTCAGATGTGTTAACAAATACGGAGCTAGTATATTCGTGATTAATTTCTACACGGGACAAGGCATCAGCGTTGGTATTCAGCTTACCCTGCTTATAGACAGTAGTGAAATCATATTTGCTAAACTTTAATCGCCAACGAGTTAAACGAGAATTCGGTTCTTTTAAGTTCATAACCCACTGGAGTGGTTTATGATCTGTAACAATTTTGAATTTTCTACCAAATAAGTACGGACAGAAATATTTAGTTGCCCATACAATGGCCAAAAGCTCTTTTTCTATTGTGCTTTAATTGATTTCACTAGTGTTTAATGTGCGAGACGCATACGCTATGAGTCTATCACTACCTATCTGTCCTTGTGAAAGAACGGCACCAATGGCAAGGTTTGAAGCATCAGTTGTGAGTATAAAATCTTTGCTAAAATCGGGGTACTGTAGGATCGGGTCATTCATTAATAGGGTTTTACATGTCTCAAAACAGTTAATATAATTTGGATCGTTAATATTAATCTTAGAACCTTTTTTAAGACACTGAGTCATTGGTTTTGTTATGCGAGCGAAGTCGGAAATAAATTTTCTATAATAGCCTAATAAGCCTAAAAATCGTTTAATTTCTGTGGAAGTTTTGGGCATAGGGAACTTCTGAATGGCGTCAATTTTATCCGGGTTAGGTTTAATACCAACTTTACTAATAATATGACCAAGATATGCTGTTTCTAACTTAAGAAATTCAGATTTGTCCATTTGAATTTTGAAATTTGATTCTCGGAGTCTCTGGAATACCTTTTCCAGGTTAACCATATGCTCTTGGAGGCTGGTACTAAAAATAACGATATCATCTAAGTAAACTAGGCAGATGGTGTTCTGTAAGCCTCTGAGGACATTATACATCACCCGCTGAAAAGTGGATGGCGAATTCTTAAGTCCCATCGGCATACGTAAAAATTTGAAGTGTCCATGCTCTACTGTGAACGCGGTCTTAGAAATAGCGTCAGGGTTCATTTCGACTTGGTAAAAACCACTTGCAAGGTCTAACGTGCTGAAATATTGGCAGTGTCCCAACTTGTCAAGGACATCTGATATGTTAGGTATGGGGTAACGGTCATCTAAAGTTTTTTCGTTTAACTTTCTAAGGTCTATTACTAGACGCCATTTAGTCTTTCCATTAGCATCTACTTTCTTGGGGACAACCCATATGCTCTGCATAAAGCTCCAAGCAGAATCTGAAGGTCGGATAATATTGTGGGACAAAACTTCAACAACTTATTGTCATGCGAAAATAATCCACAAATTTTTCCTCATGTTGTCACATTAGACAGTAAAGGGTAAAGAACCCACCAAACTCATTTTTCTCTTGAATAATTGGATGAACCCAGTAAAGTCTCTTGTTTTTTGTTTTCTTTTTCATTTTGTTATAATAATAATATGCAATTATCATTCTTTTTTGCTTTGTAGTTAACATTTTTATAAATAAACGAAAATGATTATCAGACTTGTTATAACTTGCGCACCCTACGCCCGACTGACGACTGCACGAAAAAAATCTTGTCGTGTACACGTTTCGATTGGGCTTGACTGCGCAAGACACGAAAGTTTTCATGTGTAGAACAGACAAAATTCTTGTCGTGTACACGAAGAATTTGTCTTGTCTACCGCAGACACGGTAAATTTTCTTAACGTATACAAGCGCTCTTAGTTATTTTATAAGCTTTCCTCGGCTGCTGTTTTTGCCAAAGCAACGGCTTTCTTAGCTTTCTTCTTTAGCTCATCATACTCTACGTTTTTTTTTGTTTCAGGCTAACATTCAATTCATCCACACACTGCCATTCCTTGAATTTCATCTTCTTAACCTTTAAAACCTTTTGTACTTCTGTCGACCACCACCATGTATGTCTATCTATCATACCTTTTCCTTTTGATTCTCCTAAAATATCTTTCGCTGTACTCCTGATACACCCTGCCATTTCAGTCCAGCATTCATTCACACTTCTACATTCCATATCGTCCATCTCTATCATTTTATTCACAATTCGCTCTCTAAATTTCCTTTCTAAATACTGCCACGATCTATCTATGTGAAAAAGCTTACCAACTTCTCTAATAATTTCCCAATAAGTACACTACACCTTCAAGTAATCTACTTTAAGTAATTGAAATCGATTAAACGTATATTTTCTGTACAACCGTGGACAGAATACAAACACACCTGACCCGAAACCTAAAACAAATTCACCGCACCAAAGGGAGCAGTTTGAGCCGTCGAAAAACCTCATTAAGACTACCTACGCCATATTAAAGGTCACTCTACAAACTTCAATGATCGAGAGCAGAGCTGCGATTGCCCGGCCCGACTACATTGACAGTTCAACTCTCGAAACACTATTAAATAGGCACACTTTCCTTTTATAAGTCCCTTGGAAATCATCTATTCCACGGAATGGCTGCTTGCGCAAAATGATATCGTTTGCGTATCCCCCGTACTCGGCCTTCGAGTAATTTCCCTTCGAACTCACAATACAGGCAATTTGATTATAAACATTGTTATGAATAATTTGTACATATTCCACGTTTTTTATTTGTCGAAATACATCAAAACAAATCGGTTTTCTGTCTTTTATAAATTATAGCCATGGAAACGACAGGTTCTTTCTCTTGTTGACTTTAATTTATGTAATAGAACCGAATGAAAATTTTATTTTGTATTCGTACCTTTTTTAAATATGACAGTTGCGATACCACATTTTATCAACGGACACAAAGCGCACCTAACCTGGAAATAACATTTTTGTGCGTCATACAGTGTTTTCCTATTTTATAGAGATCGAACCCTCATTAGTTCAGTATTGAGGGTTCATACAATATTATTAGCTTATACCTACGCAGTGAATGCATATCTGTCGGATAAGTGTCGTTATTCCGGCAACCAGTAATTTAATGTTCAAACCATGTGACGTGGTTAAATGAAAATCGTTAATTCGGCTACAAACAAAATTTGTTTAATTCGGTAAAGAATCTAAACATCCTTTAGCAAGGAATTTTATGGAAAATTATTAACAAAATAATTTGACTAGTCACAAGGATAGAACCAGGGTCGCGTGATTCGGCGTATCTCTTCAGGAATCCTGGGAGTAGGTTTTCGGTGTCGCTCAGGGAAGCAGCAGAAGTACTTAGCTTGCTCGCCACACAGCCGAAGAAAAAGGCGAGCGCTCCAGCGCCACGATATTTATAGGAGCCCGAAGTGGAGTGCCTGAGGTGAGGGACGGAGGTGTAGACGGCCGGCCAAGAGGTGCGACGTCACAACCAAACGCACAAAATTTTCTCGTTAAACCCATAAATTATTATTATTCAAATTCTCAGAGGTTCAACAGAGGAATACTAAATGAAGTCAAGAGCACAGCAAGAGGGACGTCTACATACTCTCAATAGAAAGTAATTAAAAATCGCATTCAGTAGCCCTCAGATTTGATATTCGATTCGTTTGAAGAATTTAATTAAAGAAATAAATACAAATCGTCTAGAATTACCGTAGCCAGGCAGGAAGGTGTATCAGGAGTGCGCAGTGGAAGGTGTAATACATCTACCTGACCACGATAGACAATATATCCAGACACAATGCACTGCGTTGCACAGTGAGTAAAGTATTGAGTAGGTACATGAAAATTTTACCTTATATATCCTGGTGATGTTCTTGAGTGGAGTCCTGGAGGCAAGCTAGATACACACAAGACTAAAACTGGCCAACATTAGCAAGTGAATTATCTTTACTTTACCAGACTCCAACGCGGCGTCTTCAATGCACGATGCAAGTTCACAAGATTTTTCACAAATGTTCAATATGTCACAAACCGTGCCGGGAGTCAAAAAAGCGGCAATTTAATAGATTTCACAACTATTCGCGTAGCTACAAGGATGTACTTTTCAAAAGGCGACCAATTCTTTTACGTACGAGTCGACAACGTGGTAATTTTTCAACGCGGGAAGACGGAAGTGACAGTTCAGTGTGACCATTGTCAGAAATTTTCAATAGACTAAACAAAATGTTACTCAATCGATCTAATCGATTTGACTTATAATAAAAACTAATTCTATTTCAAACATCCACCCGCCCCGGACCGGCCTACCGGTCCGCTAATCGGTTGGTAGACGTGACAATGTTGCAACCGCTCTCCTCAGAATCGAACCGTCCACCAAGACCTCAGCAAATCGGGGAACTCCATCAGCCCCAGTTACCAAACGAAGGATGCGCCCCCTGCGCCATCTGAGTGGCGGAAGGTTAGCCTCCTTTATCAAAACGAGGTCACCAATCTTGGGTGGATCGGTCTTGTCGGTCCACTTAACGCGTTGCTGGAGTATGTGCAAATATTCCAAGTTCCAACGTTTCCAAAAGCTCTGAATAATCTGGCGTACTAATTCAAAACGCGAGAGACGACCAGGTCTCGTATCAATATAGGGGTACTCAGGCAAGGCGACAAGTGGGCGACCAATCAAAAAACGGCCCGGCATAAGGGCCTCCAAATCATTCGGATCTGAGGAGATCGGGCACAACGGCCGAGAGTTCAAAACGGCCTCGATCTTACAAAACACAGTTGCGAGTTCCTCAAATGTAAGGACAGATTCACCGATTGTCCTGCGCAAGTGTGTTTTGGCCGATTTTACGGCGGCCTCAAATATACCACCCCAGTGTGGACAATTTGGTGGGGAAAACAACCAATTTATCCCACGTCGGGCAAGCCTATCACCTATATCAGCTTTGTTGGTTTCAAGAAAATTAACAACATCATTCAGATAATTATAAGTGCCCTTGAAGTTAGTGCCGCAGTCAGAACGGATCAAGGAAGGCAGCCCTCTGCGGGATACAAATCTGTCAAATGTGGCTACAAACGCCTCGGTCGTAAGCGAGGAGACCAGTTCTAAGTGTACGGCCTTTGTGGAAAGACAAACAAAAACACACAAGTAGGCCTTGACAGTCTTGCTGTTTCGAAGTGTCGACGTTTTCACCAAAAAAGGATCAGCGAAGTCCGTGCCAACACCGTCAAACGTCCTGCTTTCAGTTACGCGATCTGCCGGTAAGTCCCCCATCAAGGGCTGCATGGTAGAAGCCTTGAGCTTATAGCAAAGGATGCAGCGAAAGACTACACTCCGAATAATTCTTCGGGCAGACAAAATCCAAAACTCGCGTTGCAAAATGGCCAACAAGGCATTACAACCAGCATGTGAATTTTTAAGGTGACGGTCAGTTACCAACAAGCGTACCAAATGACCGTCCTTAGGTAACAAAAGGGGGTGACGAGCCCCGTTAGGGAGGTTGGCGTTCTTGAGACGCCCTCCAACGCGCAAGAGACCCGTTTCGTCCAAAAAGGGGTTCAATTTAGATACAGCTCCCGACAATTTCGATTTCCCCGACTTGAGGATAGCAATCTCCTTCTCAAAATGCGCTAATTGCACAGAACGAACCCAAAAGGTGAGGGATTCCTGTCGTTCCTGTGGTGAAATAAACGGTGTCAGTCGTTTCTGTTGTGGGTGCCTAAAGTTAAAAACAAAACGCTTTATCCAAGCAGTGACACCTAACAACTTGTCGAGGGAGCTGTAACGATTTAACAAAAAATCGGGGTCGAAGGCGCATTCCACCTTCTCAAGAGTGAGTGTTCGTAGACCCGGCAAATTAGAAGTATTCAAAACTGGCGTTCGAGGCCAATCAATTTCTGGTCGACTCAACCATTCCGGACCCCACCACAGCGAATGACCTATCAAACTAGGCGTCAAGCATCCGCGCGAGGCACAATCAGCCGGGTTGAGCTCACCTGGCACGTGTCTCCAAACAAGTTTGACTTCGGATTTCTGGATTTGGGAAACGCGATTAGCGACAAATACCTCCAAGGTGTGAACAGAAGCCTTCAACCAACAAAGAACAATTTGGCTGTCCGTCCAGGCGTAGGTCCCATTAATACAAATGCTTTTACCCAAAGTGTTAGACACGTGGTTCAATAAGCGTACAAGTAGGGCTGCTCCCGAGAGCTCCAATTTTGGAATGGTCAGAGATGTCCGAAGGGGTGCCACCTTGCTCTTTGCCATGATCAGGGAAACCCTCACCTGACCTGAGGCACTAACTGTGCGCAAGTACACCACGGCGGCGTGACCACGTTCCGAGGCGTCACAAAACCCGTGAAGGGTGGCCTTGTACTTCCCGGGAGGAAGGATGGGACGAGGCAAGGAGATCTCGTTGACGGCAGGAAGTGAGGATACAAAAGAGGTCCATTCCTCAACAAGAGTGCCGTGCAGAGGTTCGTCCCAGGTCAATCCTGCTGTCCAAAGCCTCTGCAAGAAGCACTTTGCCCAAAATATAATTGGACAGATCCAACCGTTCGGATCAAAGGTTCTGGCGACAGTAGACAATACGAGACGTTTAGTCCAAGAACACGGCAATTTCAAGTCTACGTTATATGTAAAGATGTCTTGGACTGGTTTGTACTGAACGCCGAGAACAGCCATCATGGCGGGGTTGTCAACAATCTCAAACAAATGTGGATCTTGCTGATGATCCTCTGGCAAGCCTTCCAAAAGCGCTGGTGAGTTGGAAATCCATTTGCGCAACTCATAACCAGCGGAGGCCAAAATACCTATCAATTCGTCCCGCAGGAGGATCGCCTCGTCCGCTGTGGAGGCGCCCGAGCAAATGTCATCGACGTAAATATCGTCCTTCAAGATGGCGGAGGCTCTTGGGAAACGTAGGCCTTCGCGGTCTGCGAGCTCCCAAAGAGAACGTATTGCCAAGTAGGGGCTTGACCTTAACCCGTACGTATTTGTATTGAGCTCGTAGACGACCATGGGATCGCGAGGAGACTCTCTCCAAAGGATCAGCTGGAAGCGACGGTCATCAGGGTGGATAATCGTCTGCCTGAACATCATTTTTATGTCGGCCACAAAGACAACCTGATGTCGTCGGAAGCTGGTGATGACGTCACAAAGGTCCTTGACCAACTTGGGACCAGAATGCAAGCACTGGTTCAAGGATACGCCTGTTGAAGTCTGCGCAGAATCATCAAACACTGTGCGCAGCTTGCCAGTCAATGGCTTCAATACCGCATGATGCGGGAGAAAGTAATGCTCCACCGAACGCCAATCCAAATTTGACACTGACATGTGTCCCAATTGTTCATATTCTCTCATGAACTCAATGTACTTCTGTCTGAGCTCCGGATCACGACCCATGCGGCGCTCCATAGCCAACAATCTCTTTTCGGCTAAAGGCCGTGACTCACCAAGCGGAGGCCGAACAGACAGAAAAGGTAGCCTCGTAATAATCCGACCAGAACGGAGTCGACCAGTGTTGTTCTGGAAGAACAGCTCGCACTCCTTATGTTCTGGATTCAAACGGGCAACTTGAGGGGGCTCCTCTACCTCCCAAAACCTCTGAACCGCATCAGAGAGAGCGGAGCCTACAGCCAACAAATTATCAAGTTCGGGTGTAGGGGGGTCCCTAGGTACAGGTCCCATCAAAGCAAATCCAAATATGGTCGGGATGGCAGTGAAACCATTTGGTACCAAGACCCGTTTCCCACCAATCAAAATTCCACCGAGGACATCAGAGCCAATCAACAAGTCGATTTGTCCTGGTGTGTCAAATTTGGGGTCTGCCAGTTCCAATCCCGATGTCAAATTCACCACAGCAGCAGGTAGCTGCTCCTGTGGATGCATACCCAAAATATTTTTCAGCACAATAGCCGAGGTTTTAATCCTCGGGTGTGAAGTTTCAACAGGGCCAAACAAAACCTTAAGTTGCCCTTCAACATTAGAGGCTACGTCACCTATGCCCCGTATACAATTCGAAAAAGAGCCCATATTTAAATTAACCTGCCCTACCAAATAAGTGGAAACAATGCAACCTTGTGAACCTGTGTTTAATATTGCACGGACAACAACAGAGGTCCCCGTGGGTCCCCAGAACCTAACAGCAACCGTTGGTAGGATAACGGTCTCAATGGGAGAGGCTGGAGTTATAGGGCAGGGGTCTATGACCTATTGTTGCCTGGGCGGCGACCGTTGGCCAGGACCAGGCAATTCAAAACGAGGGTGCGGCTTGAAGTCCTCAAAGGCGCGATTACTCGATCCGCGCGCCATCTGTGGGGGGTCATAATGACGCACCCTTCCAAAACGAGGTGGGCGCGAGTCAAGGCGGGGACGCTCCGCCAAAGGAGGGGAATACCTGGGGCAGCAGTCATGGTCCTGGTGACGCTGAACAGCACATTCAGGTGCGCGAGAGAGAGGAGGCGTGCGCACGCTACGGTTCTGCAAGCGGGGTGAGTGGCGATCAATTGAGCGAGGTGACTCTCGGCTACGCGCCGGTGAGCCTCGGCTGCCACCTTCAAAACACCCGCCCGTGCGCGGCGTCGGCTGGTTGGACAGGCGGCCAACCTCTCTGGCATTCATGCAGAGAATGTCCAAATGCCGTCCTCCACAGTGAGGACAGGGGCGAGAGTTTGGGCAGTCTCGCTGGTAGTGGGACTCCAAGCAAGAGAAGCAAAGGCGGCGGGCATTCGCGATGCGCCTACGAGAGGCGACATGTAGGTCCAAGAATGCCCTACAACTGGCCGTTCTGTGCCCCGTGACCTTGCAGTAGGAGCACTCCGCTGGGCTCTGCGTGACCGCAAAGCGAGGACGGCGCCGGTCAACATTGGCTCGGGTGTGACTGCGAGCCTGCTCCTTGACCTTGGGCGGCTGCGTCTTAGCCGGCGTGTCACCACCGGAGTTGTCCAAGACCCGGCACTCATCCTCCAGGAACCTCTCCAGGTCAGCAAAGGGGGGCAGATGGGTCGCGCTATCCCCACCAAAGCGCTGTTCAAAACGCGACCTCAGGTCGGCAGGCAGCTTCTTTAACACAATGTGCACCAATAAATAGGACCATTGGTCTACGGGCAGGTCAAGGCACTTAAGTGCGTTGATGGCCACCAAGAGCGGGTTCAAAAGTTGGGTGCGCAACCCAGAGACCCGGGTGAGCGTCGGCAAACCCAAAATCTGCTCGATGTGCGTGTCGGCGAGGCCACGCTTATTATGGTACCTACGGGTGATTAGGTCCCGAGCCGTCTGGTACGCCTCGTCAGACACGGGCAGATGCTGGATGAGGCCCTTAGCCTCCCCATCCAGAACCGACATTAGATAGGCCAACTTTTGTGCCGGCCGAAGGTCAGTCCTATCATTGACTAGGCTGTCGAACAAATTAATGAAGCCCAGGTAGCTTCCTAGGCAGCCATCAAAATGGGGGAGGTCCAAGGTAGGGAGCCTACTCACCAGCCCTGGTGCTGACCTAGGAAGCTCCTGCTTCAGGCCGGGTTGCCCTTCCCTATCGGCAACTAGTTGTCTCGCACTATTGGAGACAGCATCATACAGGTCTAAGACCTGGGCATAGTCTTCGCAGACCTTATTTCGCTGGTCAGCGGTGAAATCATTGATTGACACTTCAAGACAGCAAGTGCTGAAAGTGCGGAATTGCTGTTCCACACTTGCCAGGCGATCGTCAATCCGCTCGTACCTTTGAAGTAGGGCCTGCTGGCGATCAGGCCGGTTCACTAAAGCACTGGCTGAGGCAAACCAGCGCAAATCTGACGCAATAGCACCAGCAGCCGCACGCAAGTCCTTGATAGCTGACATAATCAAAATTTCAAAAGAGCCCGGACAAGCGTTAAACAATATTAACAATCAAAACTTAATTTTTCTCAATTCTTTGAAACCAACAAAGTATTAGCCTAGTAGTAGCAAGTGCAGGCAAGTGACAGGTATCTACTGTCCAACAAAATTAATAGTTTCAATATATATTGACACAAAACAAAGTCAAAGTTATCAAGGTTATCAAAGTTATAACTTATAACAAATTAAAAGTTGAAACTTCAAATTAATTAATTAATTATTTGCAACAGACAGACTGGCTGTGTTATTTGAGATATACAATAGTAAGTAAGCACAGAATATGTGTTACCTAGCAATATTATCTATATTATAACAAAACAAAGTTTATTAATGTGACCCGCCCAAGTGGCAAGGTCAAGTTGGTTGTTCTAATGTTTATGAATATATGCAATAAACTAAATCAATTGATACATATAACTGATATGTATCCAATCAAAGTGACTTATTAATGCAACAACAAATTTAAGTTAGATTTTTCAACAATACAAATCAACAATGACTGATTGAGGTTATGTGTGACAATGTGTTTCAAATTATCTAGGTCAACTTATAAAATTAAATATTATGTATTTTAGTCAATAACTGACCTGACAAACACTACAATACTGTCTACAAGGTGAGATATATAGCTCATACAACACCAATCTGAGTTCAGATACAATCAACGGCTAAGATACAAGTTTACAATATAGGCAGTTAACCACGCTCTGCTACCAAAATTATGTCTAGAATTACCGTAGCCAGGCAGGAAGGTGTATCAGGAGTGCGCAGTGGAAGGTGTAATACATCTACCTGACCACGATAGACAATATATCCAGACACAATGCACTGCGTTGCACAGTGAGTAAAGTATTGAGTAGGTACATGAAAATTTTACCTTATATATCCTGGTGATGTTCTTGAGTGGAGTCCTGGAGGCAAGCTAGATACACACAAGACTGAAATTGGCCAACATTAGCAAGTGAATTATCTTTACTTTACCAGACTCCAACGCGGCGTCTTCAATGCACGATGCAAGTTCACAAGATTTTTCACAAATGTTCAATATGTCACAAACCGTGCCGGGAGTCAAAAAAGCGGCAATTTAATAGATTTCACAACTATTCGCGTAGCTACAAGGATGTGCTTTTCAAAAGGCGACCAATTCTTTTTCGTACGAGTCGACAACAAGTGACAGTTCAGTGTGACCATTGTCAGAAATTTTCAATAGACTAAACAAAATGTTACTCAATCGATCTAATCGATTTGACTTATAATAAAAACTAATTCTATTTCAAACAGAAATATTTGTCGGATCGAAACGTGATACACACTCTAAGGGGTCTAGACAAACTGAGTAGATTCAATTTATTTTATTTCGCGCCTCGGATTCTGTGTGTCGTGTGGTATTTTATTTATATTTTTCCAATAACTACAATCGTTGCCTAAGATGTCTAGTGCCGAATACGTAATTTAGGCACAACTGTTACGAGTCTTAGGTCTGTCATATAGTATTTGTCGTAGTAAATCGGCGATTTACTTCTTTGGAACAGCTATACTAAAATGAAAATAAATACGAGTGTATTTATTTTACGAGTATTATACGAGTGTATTTATTTTCATTTTGGATAAATTTGTCTCGTCACAAATTTGGCTGTTACATTTCTTAAAAACAAAATTTAAATTTATTCATTGTTACATATCTAAGGGTTCAGAAGCTGAAATAAGTATTCTCGTCAGTACAGACACTTCTTCTAACTGCTGTCGGTTCGATTGTCAAGCTTATACAAAAATTTTTGTTGCAATGCAACTTAATTCAAAAATTAAGTTGCATATGAGTAACCCTTTTCAGCCTATTAGCAGAACGCCCTAATAGTAAACATGAACTCGTACCGAAATAGATTTTCGATAGTGAAACGCGCGTGGTCACATTTTACGGATGGCGCCATGGCTGTTAAAAGTCGACACTCCAATTTTTGTGTCGATAGTTGACCAACGTTTGAGGACTAAATGCGAGATGGCTTTTTCGAGCAACAATCAGCAAACACCTGTGATTCAATAAAAAGCCAAATCAATTGAAAATACCTATTGCTCCAGTCCGTGATTATGGTCATGTCTACAAAAGCATATAATTTTCTTACATTACGTTACATTTGATATGGATGCTCATTGCTTATGTCAAAGTCAAAGTCAAAAATCATTTATTCATCTAGGTCACAACGTGACGCTTATGAACGTCAAATTTTTAAAGTAAGTTAATACTGCTTCTACATTTACATTTACTGCCCATTCGCAAAGCAATAGGTAGAACCACGAGAAAAAACGGGCAATAAAACTCGTGGCCACTCTTTTTAATCGCCAGTGTTATGGTACATATTTTGTTTTGTAAGGAGCTGCAACTGTTTCACATTGTAATTAATTACTTGTAAATAGTAAATAAGATCATACATAATACTTAAACAAATATGCTGTTACTAAATTAAATGCTGTAGTAGTCTTCTAATGTGAATCTTGTGTAACAGGAGCATCCACTTACGCTTTATAATGTGGGCAACTCGCGATCATGTTCAGAACTATGGTGGAAAAGTATGTTACAGAAAGTGACGGTATATGAATACACGAAAATTACAAAAACGTTAGTATCCAGCCCATGATAACGAGTTACCTTCATCTAACACTGTAGCAAATTTTAATAAAATTTGTGGAACAACAATGAAAATGTAAATGTAGTAAGTTGAATGACCTAATAATACATGAATATTAAATTAATAGAACTAGAGATATTATATAAAAAAAACTGAAAAGTAAGGTATCTATATAAATTAAAAAAGTCAAGAGTTGGCTAGTGTAAGTGACCATCTATCCTTATAACTGAAATAATCATGAATGGTATAATAACCTTTCCTAATAAGGCAGTCTTTTATTTTACTTTTGAACGTACTAAATGGTAATTCTAAAAGACTAATTGGTATTTTATTGTATATACGAATACCTAGCCCTACAAAAGAATTATTAACTTTATGTAAACGATGATAAGGGGCATATAACTTATGCCTGTTTCGAGTATTTATGTTATGTACATTACTTTTTGTAGTAAATAAACCTATATTTTGCCTAATATACAATATATTAGCAAATAAAAATTGCGAGGCTACTGTAAGAATCCCTACAGACTTAAAGCGTTCCCTAAGAGTATCTTTTGCACCTAACATGTATATTGCTTGTACCGCTCGTTTCTGTAGAACGAAGATATTCTGAATATCCGCAGCTTTGTCCCATAACAAAATACCGTAGGACATGACACTATGAAAATAGCTAAAATAAACTAGACAAGCTGTGTCAACATCAGTAAGTTGTCTAACTTTTTTGACAGCATACGCAGCAGAACTGAACTTACCTGCAAGACATGCTATATGTGCACCCCATTGTAACTTATTATCTAGTGTAATGCCTGGAAACACTGTCGAGTCAACTGTGTCAAGTTCCTCCCTATCTAGCCTTATATTAGGTCCCAGTTGTCTAACGTTAGGTAAAGCAAATTTAACGCATTTAGTCTTTTTAGAATTAAGCACTAGGTTGTTTGCTGTAAGCCATTGTGTAACCTGTATAAGTGCATTATTTACATCATCAAATTGATTCCTATTCCTATCTACTTTAAAAATAAGTGACGAATCATCTGCAAAAAGTGCGACATCACAGATGTTTTTTTAAATAAAAAGGTAAGTCATTAATATATACAAGGAATAGAAAAGGACCTATAATAGAGCCTTGTGGAACGCCTAACTGTATAGGTAATTTAGAGGATGTAGTCCCATTTACCCAATGACCTCAGAACGGCATTTGAGTGGATGCAAGGTTTCTTATTGTTTATAAGAGAAAGGACGATGGGCGGAATCGTCCCCACCTATAAACAAAAATGAAATGTAGCTCAATTGACACATCTTGGCAAGATTATATTTTTTTACTATGGGGACGTTGCCTAAAATCATGGGGTTGTCATAGTAATTAACGGTTAAACAAATATTCGTATAAGTACGTATTTTTGTCGATTATTTGTAAAACACCTACTCATTTATGTATTCATTAGTGCACAGTGAACATAGACCAGTAATATTAACATTCACTATTGTTATTTGCCTACTATAAGCATTTTATTAATGAATATTCAGAAGAAAATTAATTTAAATGATTCATTCATTTATATTATACTAGACGGCGCCAGCGGCCTCGCCCGCGTCAATTATACATATAAACCTTGCTCTTGAATCATTCTATCTATTAAAAAAAACGCATTAAAATCCGTTGCGTAGTTTTTAAGATTTAAGCATACATAGGGACAGACAGGCAGAAGACAGACTTTGTTTTATAAGGGCAGCGATAGCCTAGAGGAGATACCAACGGATTGCCATGCAGAGGGAATCGGGTTCGAATCCATTTGTGCGCACTAATAACTTTTCGAAGTTAAGTGCGTCTTAAATTGTTAATTATCGCTTGCCCCATGTCGTGCGCGCCCTATCTCCCGCGACCAAAGGGGGTCGCACCATTTGATGCATTGCGGTGGGGCCGCAGAGCAAGAGAAGATGGGGTGTTGTCAGGTTGCTGTCCTCCCTATCCTCTGCGGCCGTTTTAGCGCCTGAGGACGGCGAGCGCTGGGGCTGCTCCCCGCCCGCCAAAAGGCAAGGAGACGGCATAGTGTCCGCGCCGCCTCCTAAGTAGCATAAGAGCGCTTGTACACGTTAAGAAACTTTACCGTGTCTGTGGCGGACAAGACAAATTCTTCGTGTACACGACAAGAATTTTGTCTGTTCTACACACGAAAACTTTCGTGTCTTCCGCAGACAAGACCAATCGAAACGTGTACATGACAAGATTTTTTTCATGCAGTCGTCAGTCGGGCGTAGGGTGCGCAAGTAATAACAAATCTGATAATCATTTTCGTTTATTTATAAAAATGTTAACTACAAAGCGAAAAAGAATGATAATTGCATATTATTATTATAACAAAATGAAAAAGGAAACAAAAAACATGAGACTTTACTGGGTTCATCCAATTATTCAAGAGAAAAATGAGTTTGGTGGGTTCTTTACCCTTTACTGTCTAATGCGACAACATGAGGAAAAATTTGTGGATTATTTTCGCATGACAATAAGTTGTTGAAGTTTTGTCCCACAATACCGGTTGTCCCTCTACTAAAGGTATAAGTAACTCATCAGCCATTTTGTACTCTACGCTGCAATACACGTCCACACCAAACGCACAACAAAAGCTACCCACAGATCACTACTTACCTGGTTGTGTGAACCCTACTACTCCGCCCCCCCCCCCACACCGCTCCGCAACAACGTTCGCTGCGTCGTGTCTTGGCAGACAAGATCTTTTCGTGCACCGCTGCGAGCAGTGTACACAGTTCTTTTATAGTAACGACACGAATTCTTGCATAGGCCCGGCGTATTTTCTTACCGTGTACAAGCGCTGTAACGAGGCAGGGCCTGCCAGCACCAACGGCGGGCGAGTCCCGGGCAGTTTCACGGCAAAGAATGCTATCCACGTATCGCTTGACCCCGCCACTACACGGGACCCGTAACCGAACACCTGGGGAGAGCCTCCACACACCTCCTCCGCCAGTCCCAAGCCCGGTCGATCACACTTTGGCCGAGTTTGCGTCGAGTTGAGATGGCTCATAAGGAGAGTTTCCACCGTAGGCAACAAAAAAAAAGAAAGGTGAAAACAGTAGATACCTACCTACCTACATGTCCGTCTCCATGGTCCAATATATCTGTATATTAAATTTCAACGAAATCGGTTCAGCCGTTTTAGCGTGAAAAGGGAACATGCATACATACATACACACTTTCGAATTTATAATATTAGGTAGGGATGCGATAAAATAAATGTTGTGTATATTTCAAGAGGCTCTTGGACTTCCTAGATGGTTTGATATAAAATTGGACCCGGTGGCGTTGTAGTCAGTTAATCAACTTTAGCTAGTCAACAAAGATTTGCAGGACAGGCAAGGTGACATCTGACGGTGCTACAACGGCGGTTATCGTTTAAGCGAGTCCCATGTTATGTGCCACTATAGTTATTGGTGAAGTAGGTAAGCAGTCTAGATGACATTCCATTAGAGGGACCAGGTATATATGATAAACAATAGAATACCTACAGCTGCAATTCTTACAATAGTAAGATTTACTGTCAATTTGCAGTACCTCAAAACAATTGAGTTTAGGCGTAATAGTATAGAGAACTAGCTTTCGGAGTTCATAGCTGTAGACACAGTTACACACGTTATGTAAGTCCCCGAGCGTAGACTCACGCCATATGTGGAGGCCGACCACATGTTTTGCAATTAACATTGAGATTTTAGATGTACCGTATGACAAGTTGACAATATTAACTACCTAATTATGCTGCTGTGATAATAAATATAACCACATTGTTTTCTACATTTGTCCCGGTTTACAGCTCGCTACCTACTATATCCTACCTAACCTAGGCATAGGTATTCCTAGTAGGATATTAAATAAAAAAAGGTAGGTAGGCAGTAAAATCGGAACATTTAATATTACCAATAAAGAATCTAGCTCGGTAGATGTAGGTCGTTAAAAATATGGGTTAGGGCCTATACAGCGATTAACACTCCTCACTGGTCCAGCACTCCCCTAACGTCACTGGCCACTGCTGGAGACGAGTGCTCGCGCGTCGATCGCCAGGTCTGGATGCTGGTGTAGGTTTCGTGCGCTGTACTGCTACTGTCCACCGCGGGGAAGCAGGATAATTAAGGTGAACGTGAAACCCTGTAATGCGCAACAAGCGAAAGCATTACACACTGGCCGTATACGGTGAGCACCCACAGCAACGCTTAATAGGGAAGCACTAAGTATGTAGATGTGATGCCGTGGATGTTCACTATCAGATACGGAGATAACAATAATTTCGGTTACTAAGCAGTTAATTTAAACATTTGAATTTTATAACGGAAACTAAGATTTGAATATACTGAAATGATATAATTACGAAAATGTGAGAAAACTACAAAGAAAAGAAAGTAATGAGCGTCTAATAGAAATAAGGACTAGCGCTAACACAAATAAGAGATTACCAAAGTTAAAGCAAAGCGATAGAACCCGTTACGGTTTGCTAAGCTACGGCTAATTTAAAAATTGTGCAACACTTACCCAATCGGGGCTTAACTCACACACACAGAATATGTTTAGAAGTAATATCTTGTATTATAAAATAGAATAGTCGAGGGAACGGTAGGAACGCCTTAAAAAGTCTTAAATTCACGATTACGATGAATAACTCTTAGTAGGGATCGAGAAAAAAAACTGAAGTGCGTTCGCCTCGACAGCCATAATCGCTCTCCAGCTACGTGGAAGCGTTCTGTCTGTGGTCTGCGAACCCCCCCCCCCCTTCGCACGCGCCACAAACAAAGGAACTCGCTCCTGGGTGCCTAATATGACGCTTGCTTTATTAGGAACGTGGTGATAAATTGTTGCTGGTATAAAATTTGATTTGATGCGTTCATTTTAAATGTTTTTATTTCAATATTGTAAGTAGTTGTTTCTGTTTTATTGTAAATATATAATTATTGTAAATAATTTCTTATGTTTATTTTTTTTCTATTATTGTTTGAGACGGAGGGTCTCAGGTAGGATGTCGGGGTTCGAGAGAAACACTGCTAGGCTGAACAGGTTCTTTATTATGTCTCACTACCGCTTACATACAGTATGACCGAACTAGGTAAGCACTGGCCTGAGCTGGCTGGAGTGTAGACTCCTGCTGCTCTCCGACGCTCGCAGGGTAGCTGCTCGAAGGGTCGCCGATGAGCTGGCCAAGGTGCGCTGCGCAGGCAGCTCTGTGGTCGATGTTCAGGCTGAGCGGGTCTCAGGCGGTGCAGCCGATGTGGGTCGAGCGGTCAGGCTCAGGCGTCCGTGGCCTGGCTGTAGGAGCTCGTAGGCAGGAACGGAGGCTTGGGTGGCAGCTGGCTAGTAGCGGCACGGCGCCAGCAGCTCGTGGCTTGTAGCCCGTAGGAAGAACGTCAGCCTGTAGGAAGAACGTCAGGTGCAGTGAGCTCGTAGGATGAACTGGAAACAGCATAGAGAATACACAACAACCGGTCAGGAACAGGCGGTCCCTAGATCGGCTGTTATGCTTAGGAGACACAGATACTACAGACAGAACATATAGGCACACAGACAACTAGAATATGCTTACCCCCAGCGGGACAGTAGATAGGAAGTAGAATGTAGAATAATCGCGAGGTGTAGCGGCAGCGTTCCGATGTCTAGGGAAAGTGACCATTCTACAACGCGCACCCATCTTATATAGATGTAGCCTATGACTCACAACTGCCTTTGGCTAGTGAATATGACCATATTTGGTAATATTGCGAACGATGTCTGGCTAAGCTGGCGTTAAGCGCCTGCGAGATATTATAACGCAATACGTGTAGTATTACGTTACAATACCCCGCTCTGTACAGCAGGATTTTTCGTGTCTAGACAAGAAAAATCCGTCTAACTAAGTCCTCCGAACTTCTGTAGACAGTGCTAAGTAGATAGTGACTATGAAACTCAAACTGCAGGTAGGTACAATGAAAGAATCTAGTTAGGTTAGGAATCAGTGTAGTTAATTAGTTTTAAATCTTTAATGTGCCAACTGCCAATAGATTTACCCGACGAATCCGCTAATTCGTATACTAGTGGTGACTTTTTAGCAATAATAGTACACTTGGTAAACTTGGGAGCAAGTTTTTTGCTAAATGATTTGTCCTTATCGCTTAGATAGTAGGTTCTTTTCCATACGGTATCACCTATGTTAAACTCAGCCGGTTTACGACGTAAGTTGTATGTGTGTGAGTTTCTAGCGTGAGCTTGGATTAAAAGAGACTGGACCTTATCGAAAATACTTGATAGACAGCCTATATTTTCAGCATAAGAATCCCTAGGTATATAAATAACATCATCTGACTCGGCATCAATATAGTGTGAACCGCAAGTTACTAGTTCTCTGCCGTACACTAAAAAACTCGGAGTATAACCAGTTACCTCATTAACCGCAGTATTTAGCGCGAATTGAATTTTGGGAATTAAAGTATCCCATATTCTATGGTCGTTTTCGATAAACGAAGATATAGTAGTCACGATGGTTTTGTTGTATCTCTCAACAGAATTTACGTGCGGAGTGTATTTCGGTGTAAAGTGCAAGTTAGGTATTTTATATTTTCTAATCATAGACTTTAGAGTTGCACTTACAAATTGTTTACCATTGTCTAGAATAACGGTTGAAGGTATGCCATGTATTAAGAAAACTTTTTCCTCGAGAATGTTAGTTATAATCTCGGCGGTAGCCCGCTTGATGGGAAAGAGAAGACAATATTTACTGAAGCAACAAGTAACAACAAAAATATAGCTATTTTGTTTTCTAGTTGAGGGAAGGGGTCCAACGAGGTCGATACTAATTGTTTGGAAGGGACGAGAGCACACCTTTGGTCGTCCCATAACACCTAAAGTAGCGTGGTTTTGGTGTTTATGTGCGACACAAGTATCACATGAAGATATAAATTTAACAACGTCGGCGTGCATACCGGGCCAATAATAACGCTGTGCTAAACGTTTATACGTTTTAAAAATACCTAAGTGACCCGCAGCGAGTTCCGAATGGTTTTCTTTAATAGCTGTAGATCTATCCGAGGTAGGTAGAACCTCTTTCCATTCGAATTCTTTCCGCAGTGCACATTTCGATACCATATATCGATATAACTTATCATTTTTGATGGAATAGTTAGGAAAAGATGTAGGTGAGTTTTTACAGCCCTTGTAGATAGTACTATACCACTGATCCGGGGTTACGGTAGTATCATTATCAGTGTTAGTATCAATAGCCGACACGGCACTTGCCCGCGATAGTGCGTCGGGTATGACGTTATCCGCGCCGCGGCGATGTTTCACATCAAAATTAAAAGAAGACAGGCGCACCCCCCATCTCGCTAAGCGACCCGTAGGGTTACTTAAATTTAAAAACCATTTTAAGGCTGAGTGATCTGTGTAGACAGTGAATTTCAAACCGTTATCTAAGTAACATCGCCAATGTTCTACCGCGACTAAAACAGCTAGCGCCTCCCGTTCCGTAATACTATAATTACGTTCCTGTGTAGACAAGGATTTGCTCATATAAGCTATAGGATACTCCACACCGTCAGTAGTTTGTGTGAGTAAAGCCCCTACGCCATAGTCGCTAGCATCCGTGTGCACTTCGAACGGTTTGTTATAGTCCGGACAAGATAGAATAGGCGCGGTAGATAACAGGTGTTTGAGTTTAATAAATGAGTTGTTAGCTTCCTCCGACCACACAAAAGGAGCAGCCTTTTTACTGGTAGAAGTAAGTTTATTTAGAGGCCCTGCAATTGAACTAAAATTAGGTATAAATCTACGGTACCAAGACGCGGTACCCAAAAACCGTTTTACCTCCTTTTTATTTGTAGGTACAGGATAGTTCATTATTGCTTCCACCTTACTAGGATCTACGTGAAGTCCTTTAGAATTGACTACGTAACCCAAGTATTTTAATTCGTTTCTAAAGAAATGTGACTTTTCTAAATTAATAGTTAAGTTAGCTGATTTTAGTTTCGCGTATACTTTAGATAACAGCTGAATGTGATGATCAAAATCTTTTCCTATAATACAAATATCGTCTAAGAATACGAACACCGCGTTTTCGAACTCTGGACTATTTGTAAATAATTGATCGACCAATCTTTGTTGCGTAGCCGGCGCATTAGTTAAGCCGAACGGCATAGTAACAAATCGGAATGTTCCGCGGGTAGGTACGTAGAACGCGGTCTTGTCCCGATCGCTACTCCGAATAGGCGTCTGCCAAAAAGATTTAGATAGATCAATACTACTTAGAAATCTAGCATTTTTTAGGTTATCTAGGATTTCGGAAACATACGGTAGTTTGTACGCATCCTTACGTGTAACCGAGTTTAGTTTTCGGCTGTCTAAACAAAACCTTAGTTTACCATCTTTCTTAGGCGTTAATAGGATAGGCAAAGACCATGGGCTTTCACACGGTTCTACGACTCCGAGTTTAAGCATCTCGTCTAGTTCCTCAATAATAACACGCAATTTTTCTGGCGGCAGACGATAGTATCGCTGACGTATTGGCGGTGAGTCACCTGTATCAATACGATGCTCGACTAAATGGGTACGTCCAAGGCCTTTCTTCTCGAAAGATATACATTCGAATTGCTTAATCATCTTATCCGCTAAACGTTTTTGGTAGTCATTAAGCTCATTGTAGGATTGTAAGGCAGCATTAGGTTTATTAGGTAAGGAATGACTACAAGGGTCATTATTAGCTAAAGAGACAGAGTAAATATAATTTGGTAACAATTTAAATCTTTTCCAGAAGTCAATACCTAAAATTAACGAACTAGTGACTTCTGGAATTACGTACGCTTTTAAGTTATAAGTTTTATTTTCAAAAGTGGTGGGTAGGTTGATATAGCCGATCGGTGTCAAACGATGACCACCCGCCGATCGAAAAAATATAGTAGGGTTGTCGCACTTATTCAAAGGGAGATTAGTTTGAGAAATAATTTTTATATGAGAATTATTGCCCAATATAGTCACGGCAGAACCTGAGTCAAGTAACCCAGTAAGGGGTAGATTCTTAATGGTTACATTAACGTAGGGTCGAAAATCAGTATTAGGTTTTTGACCACGGATCGCAGCCACAGAATAACTGGAAAAATACACTTTTAGAGTGTTCAGCCAATTTTTCCAGTCTTCTATGTCAAAATATTTAGGTTTAGAAGATGTACAAACGGTAGGGTTTGTCATCTTATTTGACGAACTACGATCCGAGTAAATTAGTTTTTTGAAAAAGATTTATTTTTACAGTTAGGACAATTTACGAACGTGACATCCCTAAGGCCACACTTAAAACATATCGGATAACGTTCACGCTTGCACGTCCCTAGCGAGTGATCAGTTGAACGACATCGCGGACAAAAAACAGACCTCTTATTAGTTATTTTTGTAGGAACAGCTGATTTAGATATCATGTTGACATTATAGTGTTGTGGGTTAGGCACAGGTGTATCGTTCGGTTCGACATTTATAGATGCGACAGAAGCGTAGTTTTTTAGTTTAGACGGTTTATAGTACTGTGAATTATTATAGTGACCGTGCGTGTCCTTTTTATTTATGTAAGCTAAATCAGGTGCTACTGTGTTAGACGTAGGGTAACTAGGTTCGTGAAATTGTGCACTTAAACACTGGAACCTCTCATAGTTTAGACATAGTGTTTTTAGAGAGTCTATAGTGTCTATAGCCGTAGTACATGAAGCTAGTACTGTAGAATAACACGGTCTAATATTGTGAAGCAATATATTTAGTTTTTCATGTTCGGTTAGTACCGTGTTCGGTGACAATCGCGCAAAAAGTTGGAACATAATTGATAAATAGATGATTATACCTTCAGTTTGCCCTTGAGTACGATTACGAATCTCGGCTAAAAGTTTATAATCATAGTCGTACGGTGTAAAATCAGCTGTGAGTTTACTAGCTAGTTCGTCCCATGTAGAAATGGAATTTTTAACACCGCGAAACCAGTGTAACGCATTACCAGTAAAAATTTCGGACGCGTAATCGAATAATCTATTGGCAGGTAGATTTCTAACCGTCCTAAATTCCGTCACGCGTTGTAGAAATTCGCGAACGCAGCCTGTTCCGTCGAATTTGAGTTTCGATAGTTCGCCAACCCTCAAATGCTCACAGTGGACAGTTACCGGAGTCGACGCTGCCTGTGCAGGGGTTGAATCCGTGCAAGTCATCGTGACTCCGACTTCCGCCGACGGAACATTCGAGTGTTCTATCTTAGATAGCTCTGCCGACAGCATCCGAAAGCGTTCAGTCAGGTCGGATATTTTCTTGCCGTATTTAGGTTCGGATTTGTCTAATCTGCCCAATCTGTGGTAGACCTGGTTGTGCAAAGCCGTAGTTCGCTTCGCCAAGTTGTGGTCGTATAATTCCTTAAGGGAAGAGATTCGCGAATCTAAATCGGTAACTGACAGGCTAGCTCCCTTGAAGTCGTCTGCTATGTCTAGGCCTGACTCTAGGATTTCGTCATTCGGAATCAGCTCGAGTAGTTTAGGTAGCTGCTTCCGTAAACCTAAAACAGAGGTAGCCGGCTCCTCTCCGCGAATAGCGACCTCGTAGGCCAATTCATTCTTATTAAGTAGAAAGTACTTGATAGGGTTAGTGCTCATGATGATATAAAATAAGTATGATAGAAAAGAACGTAAGTATATTACAGCCCTCCGTGTGCAATAGTTCTGCTTTACAAAGAAACTACGACGATTCGGTGTAAAAATGTAGACAATAGATAGTGACTTGCAAAAATAAAAAACGGTTATTTCAAATTGCGAACAGTTACGTAGGGAATCGGTAGTTGAAATTTGAATTAGACAATAGTAAGATAACACATAATAGGTATACAAGAATAGAAATTAAAGATAGACAGCAATACACAGATACACACAAGTTAGATATTACGTACCAGTTCGCTGATGTCTGCACCTCCTCGTTTACAAGGACTGACCTCCTAAACAAGAACAACTGCAGTAATTGGAAGTGAGACAAATAGAGTTGGGCGCCACTGAGACGGAGGGTCTCAGGTAGGATGTCGGGGTTCGAGAGAAACACTGCTAGGCTGAACAGGTTCTTTATTATGTCTCACTACCGCTTACATACAGTATGACCGAACTAGGTAAGCACTGGCCTGAGCTGGCTGGAGTGTAGACTCCTGCTGCTCTCCGACGCTCGCAGGGTAGCTGCTCGAAGGGTCGCCGATGAGCTGGCCAAGGTGCGCTGCGCAGGCAGCTCTGTGGTCGATGTTCAGGCTGAGCGGGTCTCAGGCGGTGCAGCCGATGTGGGTCGAGCGGTCAGGCTCAGGCGTCCGTGGCCTGGCTGTAGGAGCTCGTAGGCAGGAACGGAGGCTTGGGTGGCAGCTGGCTAGTAGCGGCACGGCGCCAGCAGCTCGTGGCTTGTAGCCCGTAGGAAGAACGTCAGCCCGTAGGAAGAACGTCAGGTGCAGTGAGCTCGTAGGGTGAACTGGAAACAGCATAGAGAATACACAACAACCGGTCAGGAACAGGCGGTCCCTAGATCGGCTGTTATGCTTAGGAGACACAGATACTACAGACAGAACATATAGGCACACAGACAACTAGAATATGCTTACCCCCAGCAGGACAGTAGATAGGAAGTAGAATGTAGAATAATCGCGAGGTGTAGCGGCAGCGTTCCGATTACTAGGGAAAGTGACCATTCTACAACGCGCACCCATCTTATATAGATGTAGCCTATGACTCACAACTGCCTTTGGCTAGTGAATATGACCATATTTGGTAATATTGCGAACGATGTCTGGCTAAGCTGGCGTTAAGCGCCTGCGAGATATTATAACGCAATACGTGTAGTATTACGTTACATGTTATTTTATTATTAAGAATTAAGACATGTAACAATTAATGATACTCATTATATTGTAGATAAATAGGTACTCTTGAATGAATACCACAACCAATTCTACATAAAATGAAGTGCATTTGGTATTTCTCAATCTCGTTGCAGGACGTATGCTGAAAGCCTTCATAAAGGGCAAATTATAAATCTACCTACATATCCGCTGAAAGGATTTGTCGTTCCTTTGAATAGAACTACCGTATTCCCCATCGACACTTGGTTTATTATAGTTAGCATACTTAGTCGATAACGGCATCGCAGAGACTTTTTCAGATTTACGTTAGCAAATTTTTATGTGTATTTTCAAGCGTCATCATTATTTTGGGTATTTACTTCTACAATTTTGAGCCGTGTGGTTGACGGCATAGAATACAAGTGTCACCACCCCCTATCTTCCCGTGGGTGTCGTAAAAGGCGACTAAGGGATAACACGATGCAAATACCATATTTGCGTAGAGACGGAAAACTCGACATCAAACCCTATACGACTGCCTCGTTGGTCTCGCGGCATAAATGTGCGCGTGGGATCGGGAGGTCCCGGGTTCGATTCCTGGGTCGGGCAGTGTTATTGGGTTTTTCTGTCACGAAATTCTCAGTAGCAGCACGGAGTCTGGAAATGTGCCCGGTACGGCAATAGGCTCGCCCCTTATTACGTGGGACTAAAGTATATCTGGCGAAAAGTGGGTGTAGAAATACACCTCTGCCTACCCCTTCGGGGATAAAAGGCGTGACGATATGTATGTATGTTCTACAATTTTCGTCTCTGTTGGAAAAATTTATGCTGTTCAAGTAAATATTTATTTAGTCAAGATGTACCTAAGTACCGGCGTAGGTTTTTAGTTCATTTTCATAAAATATCGAACGTTTAATTACCAAACAGAAACAACTTATTGTGTGTATTGAAATACAAATAGAAGCTCTCCAAAAATATGTATTGTATTGCCAGTGCGTTGGGCCCTGTCGGAATGTTTTCGAAGGAAATAATAATAAAGAGGGTTTTGTCGCCATTTGTCGTTTGAACAAAGCAAAGGCTCAGAGGCTGAAAGCTTAGGCCGCAATTACAGATGTCGAGAGCGGCCCGTGTGAAGGGGCACAACTTTATTAACTGCCTATACAAAATGATTTTTCGCTCTGTCTCTATTATACACGATAATATAATTTTTAAGTATCACTGTATAAAATATTGATACAGAGCAGAGACTGTTTCAGATTACGCAGTGTTTGTTTTTAGATAATTCCTAAGAAAGAGTGGCAATTTGACCAGTTCTAGATAAACAAACTCTGACAAGTAGTTACCTACCCATTAACAGACAACATGGTAGGTATACCAAATGGGAACTGCCCGTAAGAGTGGTATGGAAACCAGTTTGGCTCCAGCAAAACTATGATTTATTATTTGGCAAAAAGTAGAAGCTGTTCAGATTCTGAAGGTGTTATTTCGGTCCTTAGAAAATATTCTAATAAATATGAAAAATAGGTGCTTTTACAGAGACGTGGACATAGTGTTAAGTGGTGTTCAATAAAGAGCCTTCCATAGCCTTCCTTATTTCCACTCAAGATGCAGAACTGTAGGTAGGTATGTATTTCAGTTTAACTAAACTTTAATACCTGTGTATTGATTTAAACAAGTTTTAAATCTCAAGTTACTAAGTCAAACCGAGATTTTATTGGCAACAAGGTACAGGGTACCTCATGTTTGAATGTTTAAAGCATAGTGTGTCAATAAATTTTCATAACAGATGAAACCAACGGCCATAGCTAGGTACTCTCCAAAATACGGAATAAATTAGCCGCGGAAGCGTTGCTTAAATTTTTTGATTGATTTGTGTGTCCGCAATGGGCAATAGTTCCTGCCTCGCCAGCTACACCATTATAATTTTAAAAAGGTTGAATCACATAAAGCTATCTCCAATTCTCTAGCACGTAATCAAAAATACGACTAGACCAGCAGCAGCTTTGCATCAACTTTTCGTAACAAATAATTAATTGATTGATTAGAAATAATAATAACAACATATTTGTCTATTCGATTACATACCTAATGCTTATTCAGATTATCATGTCATAAAAGTAAATAGGGGAAGCGCACAACCAAATATTATTCCCCGCAAAACTATGTCGTAAAATTGTTTGCATAAATTGGCCATTAGATACTATTACGATAAAAGCACGTAATGGGATCTCCATGTAAGAAAATGTTAGAATAAAAAGAAAAATGGCTAATATTTCGTTCCGGTTTCCGTTTATTTACGCTTTTGTTTGTCCTTATTTTAAAGTGCATCAAAGTTATTATTACTTATATATGCCTGGAACTTTATATTTTCAACAAAAGTATAAATAACTATATTATGCTACATACATCCCTACTAATATGTATATATGTTCCGTTTTCACGCTATAACGGCTGAACCAATTAAGTTAAAATTTAATATAGACATAATTGTATTGGACTATGGAGACAGACATAGGCTACCATCAGTTGCAAAAATTGACCTGGCAGGGATTGTAGGGAGGGTCAAAGTTTGTAGGGCATAAATCTAACTGTTGTAAGTAACAAATCATGCGCAATTGAGTACTGCGCATGTCCTATCTGTCAGAAATGTCGCGTCATAATATAGTCTAAGCTTTATACATATTGCCATATTAAAGTAAACATTAAAGTATCCGTACAATAAAAGAGATTTGTGTAACCGAATAATAATATTTGTGACTGAATATAACGCGCGTGAAGCCGCGGGCAAAAGCTAGTACATAATATATAAACTCACGCCTGTTATCTGAAGGGTAGGCAGAGACTACTAAACGCCATTTGCAACAATCCTGGCTATAATAAGTTCTTTTGAGATTCTTAAGAAGTTGTTCATGTTACTGGAAATGTTTTCAATTTTACTATACATAGATTATTTACATTTTAAGAATAATCTGCGATTTAAAATAACTTATACCACGTGCAAATCGTTGCTTGCACTTGACTGTCTCTGGCGTCGCATCGTACATTCGCTTAGTTCCCCGTCTCGTAAATTGTGATTATCAGTGAGTTTTGCACTCATCGCCCTCTTCGATCGTTTCTGCGAATACTACCCTATTTTTAAGCAATGTAGGTAGCGACTTATATTGCATAGTTTGACCTGGAAACGCGTTTGGTAAAAAATGTGATATTAAAAATTTTACTAACGCTAATGTTGTGATGGATGTGTGAAGTTACGATACTGGATAAGATTAGGAAACAATACGTGAAAGGTACTTAGTCTGAAAGTGGCGCCTATAGACGAGAAAGTGAAAGGAAGTCTTTTGGCTTGGTATGGACATACTATGCGAAGAGATAATATGTTAGTATGTAGGTAAGCAAGTGATGGATACGAAGGTAGAGGGATGGAAAGGGAGAGGGAGGCCAAGGAAAAGATGGATGAACTGTGTGATGGTTATGAAAGAGAAAGGGGTAAATGATCAGATGACGGGTGACAGAGAAGCATGGAAGCGAAGGAGGTAATGCGCCGACCCCAAATATACTTCATTATGTTTATGATATATTTTGAGGTAGGTAAGTTACTGGTGCACGATTATAAAAAATAATGTTAAAGCTTTTTTTTATTGTAATAGGCGGCAAACGAGCAAACGGATCGCCTGATGGTAAGCAATTACCGCCGCCCATGGACACAAGCAACACCACAGGAGTCACAAGTGCGTTGCCGCCCCTTAGGGTCGGGAAAAGGGATAGGTTGAGGATTGGGATGAGGGAGAAGGAACAGGGGATAGGACCTCCTGCACTCTCACTCACCGAACGAAACGCAACAGTTTAAGTACTGTTATTTTACGTCGATTTTCTGTGAGAGTGTTGTACTTCCCCGGTCGAGCCGGCCCATTCATACCGAAATCAATAAGGCTCATTTACCTGATAAAATGCTATAAGAACACTGTCGTAATTATACCCCACTTTGTTCGGTAAAGTGTAGGTAGGTACTCTGTATTGAGTGCCTCACTGGCCGTTTATAGTTAGAGAAAGTCCGTGTTTATCGTAATGGAGAGCTCCTTTGAAGTAGAAAGTTCCGAATTTTGGAGTGGACTTACTCGGAAACTTTGTTGCAGAGAGTTGTCTTGGGTGTGTTACAGTTGGTAGTACCCATGTATATATATATAGTTCACAGTCAGTTATTTGAGAGATTTGACGGATAAAATATACGGTAACAATCGATTATGAATGCTATCTAATCTGGCAGGACTAGTGCTGTTCACAACAGACTTAACTTGGTTCTTGTGAAGCAGCTTGGTGCCTTAAGCCTTGCCTTTATTTCAATGGCAGTTTGTATATCACGTAATTTTATGCTATGAGGCATTTCCGTATTCGGTCATTATGAGCAAGAAGTCGGTCGTTGCAATGGACGCCGAGTATTCATAATATTGTAATATTATTTAGAACTACGTGCCTCGCAAAAAATATTAAGTTCAGTCGTGCTATAGGAATTTTAAGATATACATAAAGAATTCATATCCAGTTGTTTTAGTTCATATAAACTTGTCTTCGCTTAAATAATTTTAAAGTTACCATTCAGTTCTAACAAATTATCTCGAAGAAAGACGATAGAGATTTTGTCTACCTTGCCAGAAACGTGCTCGGGTGTGTTTTGAGGTATGTAAATGTTGTGTCTCGCTCTTAGTTTGTACGCCATGATCTAACCTCTGCTGGTTTATCAAGCGAGATAACTCGTGTATCCCTTCATTTGCAATTTGACAGCTTGACCGAGCTTCGAAAGTAGCTAACATGAGTTAGAAAGTGGACAAAAGGATAACAAATTATACAATAGATGCCTTCTGTCGGTGATAATTTGTTTAGGATGGAAGGGTTTTGCAGTATTGAGCTTAGAAATACTTGGCGACTTATTCTCAAATCGTTTATAGAATTGTTCTTGGTGCGTGTGATAGATAAGTTGAAATATATTGTAAAGATATTCAAAAATATATCAAAATAAATACGTCTAAAATACATATGTGTGTCCCGTTTGTAAGTACCTATTTATTATACCAGTAAAAGCTTGGATATCAAACGAGTTATAAATCTGGCTAGAATTTATATCATTGTTATTTCTACTTTAGTTTTTATGTTAAGTTACAATAAGATCGATTTTAGACTTATTCACATATGTATCTAACAAGATATAAATATATATTTTGTATTATTAACTATGTACAGCCTAAACGTATTGTAAATGAACATAAATTGATTGTATGTTTTAAATTTATAATGTTGCCAATTTTAAATAGACAAATTGGTTAGACGTTTGACACTGTCAAACGGGTAAATAAAGTATAAAAGGTGAATAGGTTCTGTTCAATGGGCAGTTTCGCTCATAGAGTAAAGTAATACTACGGAAAGTTTCGCTCCGGCAACGACTAACTAAGCTAAGGTACGATATAATTCTGATTATTATATTATTGTGTTTCACAAATCTATATTGCTTCTGTGGTGTTATTTAGAGTATTGTCAATAGAATTAATGCAGAAGCAATGTAATATAGTGTAGCTATTGTATAATTGATATTGTGGGTGGTTTTGTCAGTTGTGAGATGTTATAAGTTTAGAACTTGGGATATCATATAATAGAATCGATTCATATGCTTTGAAACAAGCCATATCAATTATATGTACCTGTGGTGAATATTACAGTGGTAAATATTGAATATATCCATAGTAAATATACCTAGAATAATAATAAAAGATATACCTGAGGTCAATATTACTAAATGAATAATATTGTTGCTAATCCATTGTAATAATGTTATATTTGATATATTGAACTATCCACAACCTTGCTACCCAATATTATAAATATGATATAGTTTGTACTGCTTTTATAAACAATGACTATTAAAAGAATGGCCAAGAGTGGCGGTAAATGTAAATGTATCTTTATCTAAGATATATTCCTGTGACAAACTGAATAAATGAAAGTAAGAATTGATAGTTGTCTCATTTATTTTTCAAACCTTTGACAAAATATATAACTAAAATACTACATATAGGCCATTTACCTTGTACCTATACATATAATAACCCTTCTATTACGTGCAATCAGAAGAATACACGTTCTACGTAGCTTTCTCCTTAGAAATCTTTGTATGATAATCTGTAAGATGTGTACTTGCAATTATCGCAATACGAAGAGCCTCAAACGATGTCTCTAGTGTGAAAATGAAAAATATTAAATCATAATTAGAGTTAGTCTTCTATAGCGCTTTATTTTCAAGGCTCTATATTATGAAATTATTAAGAAGGTGATATTCGCCTAAACCTTTTCCTGAACATTTCGTATAAGAATATTCTAAGATTAATTTGCAAATAAGTAAACCATTTCTTACGTGAGAGGAAAATGTAGGTAAGGTAAAACACTTGAAGATAAATTTGTTCGGACAGCGCTAGTTTCAGCTGAAGATTTATAAGGTAAATCTGGAACAAAAGAATATTACAATTCCACTGATATATGGACGGTACGCCCCGTAGTGAGTGACGCGCTCTTTGAGCATTAAATATGAGGTTTATTTTATCTAAATCTGATACTGAGAAATGCCAAAATTTTAGCAACGATATTTATGCTGTATTTTCCATATTTGTGAGCTTATAACTTATCCAATTTAGTGAATTTTTTTTTGGATTTATGACAATTACTATGATGAGCTATGCAACTACAGTTACTATATTTAAACGTAAGATAGAAACTATTTTATGGTACATTATAACTTTCTCACACGGCCATGATACAATGTAAAAAAAAATATTAATAATTGAACAATGGGCAGATATATCGCTTAACTCAATGTTGTCCAGGCAATCCAAGTAACCAGGCACAATTAGTCTGAAAGAAAACTGAAAATATGTACCTACAACTGTAGATTGTGGTTGCTTTATACAATATTAGCCTTATTCACACATTAAGTTTAAAATAGTGCTATGAAAGAATGCATTTTAAACATTTTTGAGTGCTAAAGCCACTCTGATTACTGTACGAATGAGCTTCAGCAGACACCTTCCGTAGATTTGTCTTTTAAAAGAAGAAAGAGTGATACTCGAGGGGTTTGCACTAATGGTGCTCAATGTTCTATCCATACAGGAGTGACTTATTTGATCTTCGGCTATTCGTTGGCGATGCCGAAGTTGATGTGCGGGTTCCTCGATAGTATCAACGATAGGTATGTATACTATAATTGGTGTATCATTACTATTCTTTCAGTGTATATTCGTCAAAATGTCCGTCTAACTGACAAGAGACTTAGATACTTGACTGGATTATACTTTTCCTTTGAACTGAGACTCATCAATTCACTCTTATCACCCAATCCTTAAAGGCTTAAAGCTTTAATATTCGTTCGTACAGTAATTATATTGATTATTAATTTTCACGGCTCATACATCCAAATTATTCTACCATTAGCGCCCATGGGGAAAAGAAAACACATGATATAATAATGTATTGTTTGTCACCGTACCAAGGCATTTGGTTCAAGTGTGGAAAATGAATTAATACGAATTCGCTACGCTTCTAACAGGTAATATGTCAACACGTAAGCCTAATATTGCGGGTATTTATTTGTGCTCAAACGCAATGTCGTTTTGTCGAGTATGTTATTGGTTTTGTCTTCGACATAGTTAGTACCTAGCAATTTGGAGAGGAACAGTTTAAGTTTACTAGCATTTGTAACATAGTATTATGAAATACTCTATGAGTCATCATCAGCCCCTTACAGTCCACTGCTGGACTAGGACTCTCCTTTGAAAGGAGGAATTGGCCTACTATACCACGATGGCCAAAAGAGTTGGTATTGGGTTTCTTTTAAGTTTTCCTTCTCTTGCAGTGCTGTTCTCTGCATAGTATGGTCCCTCTGTCGGCTCTTACGACACCTATGGGATGATATGGGGTGGCGACATTGCGTATTCTTAATCCGTCACCACACGGACAACTCTAAGAGTGGTGAGGGATTAAAATTACAAAGTACTACCCAATTTCATTACGTGGGTGTCGGAAGAGGCGAATTAGGAAAATACTCAAAGCAAATAGAATGTTCTGAAGAAACGGAAGTACATACATACATACATAGACTCACGCCTGTTTCCCGGAGGGGTAAGCAGAGACTACGGAACACCATTTGCAACGATCCTGATACCTCTCTTGCTTCATTCACTCCCATCAAGTTTCTCATGCATGCTCTTCTGTTTAGGGTACTTCTGACCTGTCCTTTATTAGGATGTCTCCAATCTGGTCAGAGAACGTCCGCCTAGGTCTTCCCCTTCGTCCTGTCCCATTCACACTTGCCTTATATATCTTCTTTGTCAGTCTTTCGTCATCCATCCTGTCCATGTGTCCAAACCATTTTAACATGCCTTTCTCGATGCTTGTCACTACATCTTCTTTTACCCCACACCATTCTCATATCACACAATTCTTTACTCTGTCGGTCAAAGTTTAGACATTAAACCCTTTATTAACCCATCTGGCTAGCGTGGTGTAGTAGGCAATCCATTTATTGACTCACAATGTTATTATGTCGCAAATTAGTAACTATATCAAGCAGTGGACTGCCAAGTCTGTTTAGTGATGATTGTTGAAATTACTAAAGTCTAAAAAAAAATTAGATGTCAAATAAGATTCTTCCTATTCGCGATTAAATTTTTATAAGAAAACTTTATAAGTACGATAAACAAATTCATATTACTTTACAAGCCGATACCGCAGATTCATAAGCTTTTAGTCACATTTATTCTTGTACCTCTACCATAAGCTCTTAAAGAAAACATTCTAACACCTTTTCTTAGCACTGGTCATCAACCTAATTACCTTCCTTCCAATATTCCGCCTCAGAGATCAAGAAGGTAGTGTTCACGATTTCATATATAGTCAGAATGAGTACCTACGTAAGTGCACGTGTATAGTTCTTCTTATTTCTTTTTTTCCGAGTGAGTGTGTGGACAACTCTGTTGTCGGAGTTTTCAGGCCGCCTTAAGGCCTCCGACGTGGCCTAACGATCCTTGTCCTGAGACAAGAACCGGCACTGACAGCTTTACGTGCCCTCCGAAGCACGGTAGCGCGTAGCGCTCTGATGTAAATGCCACACGCGTTCACCCATCCAAATGACGACTTGTGTACGAGTCGCTTAACTTTTCCGATCTATTACAAACGGCAAGCCGTCTCGCTATGAGCGCTATACGTGTATTTTCCATCTTACAGCCTTTCACAGTCCACTGCTGTCCAATTTCAGTGTATGTATTGAATACAGTTTGTACAGCATATTTGTTCAGCTGGAAAGCTTTGTATAAATGGGTGTAATTTACACCTAATATCTGTAGATAGTATATATATAGTATCAAAGTACTTGCCCGACAAAGCTTATGAAAACGCACGCTTGTTTTGTATCTTGTTCGTTATTGTTACAAGCAGCAAGTGTTGTGTGCAAAGTTTATACCGTTTTACATTAAGTTAATGAACCCACCCGCCGCCGTTACATCCACGTTATTTAGGACTACTGCCCCGCACCCGTAGTTCACAGCGTGATGTTATAGCCTTCCTCGATAAATACGCTTTCCAACGCAAAAATAATTATTTCAATCGGATTTGTATTCAATGAGATTATCACGTTCAACCACACAAACAAACAAACTCTTCAGCTTTATTATATTAAATATAGATTTACTTCAGCCAATCCGCACTGGACCAGCGTGGTGGACTTAGAGCCATACCCGTCTCTTAGGGAGAAGAGGGTAGAGGTCTGTGCTCAGTGGAACAGTTCATTATACACATAGGGCGGATATTATTATGTATTTAATAATCATATTATCTTAAAGTTATTTATTTGTTTTTTTATTAATTTGGCATACCTACTATGTCCCAGTGGCGTAGCGGGAGTGTAACCGACTGCCACGCTGAAGGTCGCGGGTTCGATTCCCGTTCAAGTCAAACATTTGTGTGCGTGAACATGAATGTTTGTCTTGGTCTAGGTGTTTCTATGTGTGCTTATATGTATGTATTTACACAAAAGGACATATGTTTATCCATTGTCTAGTATTCACAGTACAAGCTCTACTTAGTTTGGGACTAGATGGTGATGTGTGCATGTGGAAGAATATTATTTTTATTATGAGGTACCTAAACGATTTTTCTGCTATTAATACCTTTGTAAATGCGAGACGCAATATATTTCCATAAATGTAGTGCTAGTGTACAATTAAATTGGCACAACTACTAGATTTTATCTATATTCTAATGTATTGTCGTATCGTATTTGTTTCTAAAGAACAATGGCAAGTTCCCATACAACACTTTATTTGAAATCGATTCGAAGCGTCTATGTATGAAAAAATTTTAAAAACAAAGGGGTTCTATTACTTAAACATAATCATCAAGCGTTTTTATTTTAGGAGGCCGTAAAAAAAAGATATGAGCATTGTTTATATTTTAAGGTTATGTTAATAGAAAACAACTTTGTTACTACACAAATGCATTAAATACATTTAGATAAGTGGAGGTGATATTCAAAAAGCATTGATAGGATATAGACTGATTCAAGATCAGTGTCTATACTTGATAAGTACCTAATATTAAAAAATCAAAGTTCCATCACGAAATGGGGATGTAGACTATGTAGGATTTATGTAATCCTTTATTTTCCACAATTTTATTGAGTATTAGAGCTCCATCTCATTATGAGGCCGTCGCCAGCTACCGTACAATTTACAGTACCTTGCCATATTATTAGACCCAAACAACAAAAACGCTTATTTTTCAGCGTAAGAGTAAATATCGCTAAATAATTACGTGATTTTAACTGTTTTAAGTTTTTTATAGATAATTAAACATAATAACAATTAAATAAAACAATTGTTTTTGAAATATTTTATATTATGCAGTTATTAGACAAGTTTTATTTGTAATACCATCAATTGATCAATATTTGGTTGACCCTCCCTTAGCTGCAATAAGTGCTTTTATTCGGCCAGGCATACTTTTAATGCATGCCTGGATGGTTCCTTGTAAATGGGGGTTATAATTCCACTTGTAAATTAATTTTTCGATTAGTTCCCTTTTTGTAGTTATGGTGGATTTTGATATTTCTCTCTTGAGAACCTCCCAGACATTCTCGATGGGGTTCATATCTGGCGAGTTGCCGGGCCAATCCAAAACTTTGACATTTTCTTGTTGCAAGAAATTTGTTATATTCTTAGCTTTATGGCAAGGGGCTCCATCATGCATAAAAATTGGTTCTTCTTCATTAGAGAACCAGTCCTTAAGTTGGGGAATAAGGCTCGCTTCGAGAACTTTTTTGTACTGGTCCTGGCGCATGGTCTTCTCTACGATATAGAGGCGACCCGTCCCTTTGCCCGATATAACAGACCAGACCATAATAGAAGGTGGATGTTTAACAGTGGGAACGATGCAGTCAGGCTTGTATTTCTCGCCTGGTTTACGCCGTACAAACATCGATTTTTCCATCAAAACTTGAAAAACGGACTCATCGGAGAAACAAACCTGTTACAACAAATAATATATTAAGTTTATAATATGAAACATTAATAATAATAACCTATGGCAGTGATAGCATATATTTTTACCTTTTCCCAATCTTGAATCGTGAAATTTTTATATTTACGAGCCCATTCAAGTCGCTTCTTTGTCATAGCCGGAGTCAACTTTGGCTTTCGCGCAGGCTTACGCGCAATCAATTCATTTTCAGCGAGACGCCGCTGCACAGTTCGCTGAGAAATTAGTATTCCATCGTCCCTTATGTTCTTCGTTAATAAACGAACCGGTAATTTTCTGTTTTGTATACAGATATCTCTGATTTTTCTATCTGTTCTTGGCGTCGTAATGCGTCGTCGTCCACATGCACCTTTTCTTTTTGGCGATAAAGTTATACCGAGGTCCATTTTGTTCTTAATATTCTTTACAGAACTTCTCGACACGCCTGCCGCTTTTGTTATATCATATTGTGATAACTTAGTAGATTGTAAAAGTCCCCGTACTTGTCCAACTTTCTTGGGAGAAAGGTCACAATTTTTTCCCATCTAAAATATTTAAAAAAACATATTTTTTTATAAATTTCTCGCTACAACAGTAAATAATTGCGACAAACAGAAAATATTATGATATAATGTCATAATAAAAGTAAAATAGCACTACAAACTTACCGTTATTAATAAAAAGATGCCACTTTAATTTTACAACTTTTTAGGTTATAATTCTCTCAGTGCACTGACGAGCCTATAATGACATTTATTTTTATTTTTATTGTGTTACAAGCATTAAAATATATTGCTTAATGTTGTCATAATAAAAAAATACAAAAACTAACACAACTCAATGACAATATTATCCTCTAAAGTTAAAAAATCTAATTTTAATAGCTTGGGTCTAATAATTTGGCAAGCCACTGTATATTGAAATGTATGTTACCTAACTCACTTGGCCACGTTTTGGCAGCCATAGGTACATTTCAATATAAACTGTTTGGATACGCAGCCGGCGACGTCGCCATGGCGTACAAGTGAGGCAGGGCTCTTAAGATTAGACGTCATGGCATGTTGTTAGATCTCTCTAATAAATAGGTACAAGTCACTTGATTTTATAAGAAACTAGCTTTTGCCCGCGTGGAAGTCGAAAATTATCTCACAGGAACTCAATACCAGGATAAAAAGTATACTTTATCCTATTCCAGGTTATGGTCTATCTGTGCGCCTAGTTTCATTCTAATCGGTTCAGTAGTTTTTTCGTGCGTAACAAACAGACAAACAAATAAACATCGCATTTATATAATATCAGTAAGGATAAGGATATGGGATCTCTCTTAGTGCGCCACCAACAGGCATGGCAAACCTTATCTGAAGGTGACAGCTGCAAATGAAATAAAGGAATGTTTTTGTAATCAAATACTTACTCCATAATTGATAAAAAACAGACAATTTGTAATACATTGCTTTAAAAGAGACACCAATAGACTTATAAAACTCTTTAGTAATAAAACACTGCAAAAGGATTTATTATTTAATAAATACTAATTAAAGATGAATGGACCTGACGTGGTTCTATTTTCATTTGGATAATATTTATCATGTTCTGTTGTAGTTCGGTCGGGCTATCTTTTAATATTTTGTCACTTTGCCTTCGTACTAATGAACATCCACACAGAAGGCACACATTTCTATGGCCTCGTGGCCACGGTCCAGCTTGTTCATCTTCATTAGCATCTTGCTGCAAACTCTGATTTACTCAATCCATAGCGAGTTCCCAACATGCTTCACAAACATAATCATCATCAGTAATCTAAAAATTAAGAAAAGCAATTATTACTACAGGCAAAGAAAACGCATCACACTACATCTAGATAGACTTATGTTACCGAATTTTGTAATATTTTAAACTGCATTGAAAATTCACTGAAACTTACTAACGCTAAATTGGTAAGTAAGTATAATAATGTTTAAAAACTTTCGATTTGTGGATAAACCCAGTTGCAGAGCAAAGTACAAACTCTTGTGTTCTGATCTAAGATGCGATATCGCCGGAGAGTATTGACGTAAATATTACAATTCACGCACAATATGCGTGTAGGCCTGCTAATTCGCATCATAACAAAATCTTAAGGCACAATCGAAGTCCGTGAAGAAAAAGCTAGAGGTCCAGATGATTTGAGCGCAGATAGTCCGTAAGAAAGCACAAGTCGTCGTATGGGGCAGCGAATCAAGTCCAGGGGGTAAGCAAGAATCAAAAATAAGGATAATTCAACAAAAAACTGCGAAAACAACGAGAACACTACCAAACACAGAGTACATTGGTATACAAGCAAGCTTTTCGGAAAGAAAAGAACGTTGACAATGTCACAGACTATTATAGTTGGTGCCACGAAAATATAGACTTTTTGCAAACACACATTCAGGGTTTCACAACCTTTGTTTCTAACAGTTGTTTTGAGATTTTATGCCTTAGTGAACTTTTATGCTTTTTGAACAGTAGTTTTTTTGTTTCAATGCTCAATTATGCTACTAAGTATTCGAATTTATATTTTATTATCTATGAATTCTTGTCGTGACAATTTTTTTTCTAATTTTACAAAAATAAACATTGTTTTATTTTGTGTTTGAGTATTCGAATTTCCCGGAAGTATTTTCATGAATTTGCCGATTTTTTTGTTTTTACACGTAAGTAATTCTGTAAATGCAAGACAACAAAAGAGAGCCATGTATGTCAATAATATAGTACAAACATGGTACTCGATCGTATAGTCAATAGCTAAGCTATCGTAAAATATAAAAAAATACCACTAATGAATAATTAAAATACTTAATACAGACCACTAGCTAGTACATTACATAAAAATGTCTAGGCATAGAGATTTTACATTGTGTATGAATGAAAACGTCCCAATGAACTTAAACAAAATCGTTATATAATAGTTTGCCATCTGCAATTCTGCACCCGCTTTTCGGAGATGCCGACCGTAGGACAAGCATTGCGACAACAAAAATATTCTTAACATCAAAAAAATATGTTTTATCCTCTGATAAATGCCTAAGAATGAAAAAAAAAATGGATTAACCCAAAATGTTGACATTCCAGGCGTCTGACATATTCCAGTACCACAAAACACTGTTGGCAACGCATATATCGATAAAAACCCGATCAATTGACATATTCCTTTGCAGTGACACATATTTGTGTACCGTTGCGCTCATTGGATTTGACATTATTTGTTTTTGACAGATCTGTCGCTAAGTTACTTAGTAGAAATTCTTTGTTTCAAAAAGTCTATGTTCTCGTGGCACGGTCTATAGGGATCATAGACAAGGGCAAGGAGTAAGGATACCAAACGTTCAAACTCTTTGAAGGATACTGACAATGTAGACATTTTCACTTAGTGTTGTCATTAATTGTCTTTCAATTGCCTACTGATACCTCTAATTAAATGATATCTCAGATCAAGTAAAAAAAATATATTTATTTATATCATAAATAAAATCTTCTTTTTATATAATTATATTATAATATATACATAAAATATTTTTTTGTATACGTAAAATATTTTTTTAACATTATCGTGATTTTTTTCTAGATGTAGGTTAAAAAGATTACTTACCTTTTTTCTATAAAACAAATACGATTGTTTTGTAAATGGTAACTCTGAAAATGACATTAAACAAGCACTGGAAATGAATGTATTCAATGAATAGTTTATCAATTTAGATAATTTAACGTACGCTTTTATACTTGAAACTAAAAACGTACAAAATACGAAATAATTATATTAATAAGTTTTTCATAAGTTACGTTTATAGACGCTTCTAACACTTCACAGGTATAATCCTGCCATTGTTCTTTAATGCCTATCCAATAAACTGCCAGTGCTTAATTGGTCTGCCTGCGTATCTGTAAATAAGTATAATTTTTTTTAGAAAGACTGGCAACATTTGCACTACAAGTGAATAAGGGAGCATTGGAAACCTCAAGCTTATAAATCAATATCTTTGAAATAAATTGTCAGGAGTATTCAATGTTTGCTGAATTCTCTTGGCAAATTAAGCGCAGTCAGATTCAAGGCACAATTACTTGTGTAAATACAAACATTTAATATCAGTGCGTTCATTCGCCAGACATCGTCTTTCAATCTCGGATCCATATTAAATAAGTTAATGAGATCTTCTCTGATCTATACGTGTAATGAAATTTTTCAGCTGAAACAGTCCATGTTCATTTTTTGTGGAATTAAATGTTTATTACATTCCACAGAACGAAATACGAAGCTTGATTAAAATTCTGTTAATTATTTTACTGTAGATCGTTACTATAATTCTTCTAAGTCGTTGAAACCTGGTAACGTGGGTGAAGGTCTGATACCTGTGTAGATGCAGCTTTTACGGGATTTCTCTATCCCCTTCTATTATAGTCAACACGTGAATATGGGAGATCTGTCGTCCTCTTAATCATTGCATTGATATTGTTCTGCGAATGATATGGCAAACATTTCAAGAAACTAGACCTACATAATTGATGTTTGAATGTTAATGCGATCAGAAGTCTAAATTATACACTGCAAGTGTCTCCAGAGTTTGAGAAAACATGTCTTTATGGTTTCATATTAGGTATGTGCCTTCTTTTCCTGTATTTGAATGAGTCTCCAGTACAACGGTTTCCAGTTCAAATGTCTGTGACCAGACAAATCTACTTTGTGTCTCACAAAATTTTGGCTGATCTACTTAAACACAATATCACTATATTTTACGAGATGCATAAGGAAATAAAAGTAATATTTATAATAGGAATAAATATTTCGAAGTACACTACATTAATTCAAAGCCATTTGCAACTAAAACATGCGAATCGAAATGCAGATCTGAATATTTTATTTTTAAAACGCACTCTCAAATGTATAGCGCGCCATATTATGTCGTACGTATCCAATAATATAGAAATATTCTGTATAGCTGTAGCATCGTTGTCTCGAGTTTTAGGGATTTGTCCACATTCTCAATCTGCGCCCGTCGGGAGCTGTTACATTGAAATATGAGTATTATTACCAACTTTATGGCCGATTTATTTTATTTCTCCACCAAACATTTTTGTGTTTCTATTTATTTGCATCTATATAATAACATTTGTTGGCATTAAATGGCGGGTGCATAGGGTTCCCACCAAGAACTTAGGGTCCCAAGCCAACCTTACCTGCAAGTGGTGCACCTGCCGATCAACGGACAAGGCTCTGGCAAACAAAATGTCCCAATAAGCGGCAATAGGCTCGCCACCTATTACGTGGGATCAAAACACTGGCGAAAAATGGGCGTTTAATATGCCTCTGCCTACCCCTTCGGGGAAACAGGCGTGAGTCTATGTATGTATGTATGTATGTAAATGGAGGAATGTGTAAGTAGACAAGACATTTTAACCGCTTAGTTGTTATTGTCGTAAAATGTTATGATTACTTATTAAAACGCTTTTCAGCTAAGAATGCATGTGCGCTTGCAAATTTACTAACTTAGACTTAGTCCGTTTGTTTTTGTGACCTTATAGTCAATCCGTCCGTCCATAAGTTGATAATAGTATCAACTGTATACACTTTGTAATAGATATTTAGATAGATACAGGTCTCCCAAAGTGATAATGCGCATAGAAATCTTCGTGACTGTTCGGCAACGGTCCGCGAGCGTCGGAAGACGATATGTATATAGAGATGTTAAGTGCATAATTTAGTAAAATTATGTTTTTTGTGCTAAAAATAAATAAATATTGATTTATCAGTAAAGAAATTTGATTGGATAGTTCCATATAAGTAAATAGTGAATAAAACCACACGATAGCGAATATGCTAAAATTTTTGTTGAATTGATTTACTTCGATTATAATACTTTTAAGTGTCTTGCTGTAGCTGGTGTAATTATGGAAGAAAAGAAGGTTTAAGTAAAGGTTTATATTAGAAGAAAAAAAATGGTTTTCAAACACAGGTTACATTAAAATCTTAGAAATCTAATCATAACATCTCAGTTCAAAAGTATTTACAGCAGTGATAATTCCAGAATAATATTACAATTACAAAAAAATTAATCAGAATCAGGGAGGATCTCTATTCCTGACATCGTAGATTCATCAGAACTTTCATTATGCTATTGTTCATTGACACTTTCCTCACTGCTATCACCTGTGTAAATAATCATTTCATCAGAAAAACTATCGATTCTTGGGTCAAATTTTCTATATTCATCTTCGCATTTAACAGCATGATCACAAACTTTTTTCCATTCTTCTGGTCCTATATTATTGATTTTTAGGGTTCCGAACCTCGAAATGAAAAAACGGAACCCTTATAGGATCACATTGTTGTCCGTCCGTCTGTCAAGACCCTTTTTCTCAAAAACGCGTGGAGGTATCAAACTGAAATTCTTATCAAATAGTCAAATCTGCTGTTCCTTGAAGCTGTGAAAAAATCAAACTTCTAAGCCAACGCAATCAAAAGATACAGCCGTTTATGCTGCAAATTCCCGCAAATATTCGAAACTCAAAACCTACAGGGTACTTCCCGTGAACTTAGAATCTTGAAATTTGGTACGAAGCAATGTCTTATACATTGCTTCAAAGTACAAATAAAGGGAAAATTGCGAAAATTGAAAATTTTTTGTTACATCATATAAAAAAATATTTGTAATAATTTTTAAGTTACTACCCCTTTCCTCATGAACGCGTAAAGTTATTGAATTGAAATTCATATTAAATACTCGGGTTTACTATACCTTTAAGCTGTAATAAAATCAAACTTCTATCCCAACGCAATCAAAAGAAACAGCAATTTTACTATATTTTCAAACTCACAACTATTGGCAAGGGAATCAAAACCTACAGGATACTTCCCGTAAACTTAGATTCTTGAAATTTGGTATGAACCAACGTTTTATAGCACAGATAAAGGAAAAATTGCGAAAACCGTAAATTTTTAGTTAAATCATATAATAAAAAAAATTAAGGTTACTAGCCCTTTCCTTATGAACGCATAAAGGTATTAAATTGAAATTCATATCAAATATTCAAATCTATAATATCTTTAAGCTGTAACAGAATCAAACTTCTAAGCCAACGCAATCAAAAGATACAGCTGTTTATGCCGCAAATTCTCGAAAAAAATTCGAAACTCACAAGGGAATCAAAACCTACAGGGAACTTCCCGTGAACTTAGAATCTTGAAATTTCGTACAAGGCCACTTTTTATAGCACGGATTAAGGAAAACATTCTATAAATGTACATTTTGACACAACATTGTGTCATACCTTCGTTGAGTACAGACGTGTTTAAAATAAGTATTAAAATAAGCAAATAACTTGCTGAATCGTAACCTACTAAGTGTTATACATGTGTAATGTGCATATACATAACATGAATATGTCTGACGCGTAATAAGAAAGCCGAAATACAAAATGGATAGCAGCCCCTTCAACAGGAGTAGCAAGACCGTGCGCTCCCCGCCTCCTACACCGCCGGTAGGGCCCGCACCTGCACCCCAAACGAGACCTTATGCGCCGAGTCAAGGTGAAGATGGTCACGATGTGATGCCCACTCCGGAAATCCAGTCCTGGATGACGATCATTGAACAAAGCCTCAATGAGATATGTTCTATTGTATCTGAGGGTAAGATGAACACGGAGCAGAAACTGAGAATTAATTATCTATGCCGTAAAGTTGACAACGCTAAATCTCATATGGCAGTACGGTACCAGTCCCTGCAAATTAGAACAGTCCAAGCTTATTCGTCAATACAATCCCTTGAAGAAAAAGTTGACCTTTAACATCAGCTGGAGAACCTTAAACGGACCGTTGAAGAATCGTCGAAACTTCCCGTTACCAAGTCTTTTGCTGATATGGTAAAGAAAGGTACCAACAATTATATTCAGCCGACTAAATTGAATACCATAGCCATTTATCCTGAAGATAAATTGAAATCAAGTGACGACACAAAATCTCTCGTCCAAAAAATTATCAGTCCTGAGCAGATGAAGCTCCACGTACGCGGCCTACATAAGATAAAAAACAGCGGTGTTATAATCAGCACTGACACTAAAGACGATATACAGAAGCTCAAACAGTCAGTGCAGCTCACGAACTCAGGCCTTAAAATCGACGAGCCTCATAAGCGGAAGCCAAGGGTGGTAGTTATAGGTGTGCCCACATCAATGCAAGAAAAGGAAGTATTTACTTGCCTGTACCACCAAAATCTAGCCGATGTGTTGCCGAGTTGCAATCTCGAGACGTTTTTCGATTCCGTAAGATTAAGTCACAAGTCGGGCAAGAAAGACAGTGAGACCTGCAACTACATTATAGAGGTCTCTGCAGAAATCAGGAAAGCTCTCATTACTAAAGATAGAGTATTCGTTAACTGGTCTTCATGCCCTGTAAAAGACTTCACATTGGTTACGCGATGTTTTAAGTGCCAGCAATATGGCCATGCCGCTAAGACTTGTCGGGAGGCTACTTACATCTGTGGACATTGCGGTGATCGAGGCCACTCTATAAAGGATTGCGCGAAAAAGGCAGAAGAACCACAGTGTGCTACATGCTTGCACTACAAAAAGCCGAGCAAACATATTACAGGATGCATTGACTGTCCAGCGAAAATAATGGCCGAGAAGAGGTACATCAATACCATTGATTATGGAGATACCTAAGTTCTCTGTATAGAATACACCATACTCATTTTAATAAGACAATACGTATATTTCATCTACTATTTTATAAAGTTAACACCTCATTAGAATATTGACCTACTAACATAACATTGTTTCATCTAGTTTATAAGTGCACGTAACTATATAAATAAATGCTAAATTGTCTAACACTGACATTATTCGCGATTCTGCTGACCCGCAGTTTTCCAAGTCAATTGCAGTTTTGTTTATCATGCACAACACGTAATTCATTGATTCTAATATACGATCAATGATTATGAATAGGTACCTAATAATTAGTAACTTAGTTTTATTTATTGATTATATTGTATACTGCCAAATTGTGTAATTATATTGCTGTAGTGATAAAATAAAATCAACAAATTTGTTAAGAGGGACCCAACTGCCTGTGATACAGTTTTTAACTAGTACAGGAGTCTGGTGTTCTTCCCAATTCTTTGAACACTATTAGCCGTAAGTTTTATATAATATTATAAGAATACTATTTGTGTCTGTGTTTTTTGAGAAATAAATTTATTATTATTATCACCTTTATTTAATATTTATCTCATACCATATTAATACATTTTTAAATATAAAAAAAAAAACATTTAAAAATATAAAAGTATGTTATGGAAACCCACCAGTATCGGGAACAGGCTCCGAGCTACTGGTGGTTAGGGCTCAAGAGAAAGGAACCTCCTCACTATGCGTGCCGTGTCCAGCAGTACTGCCTTCTGTATCAGGCCCCTGACCCAAGGTTCCAACGCGAGCCTCCTAAGATGTTGGGTGAGGCTCTTGGGTATTAAACCGTTCACTGTAACGATTATCGGCACAATAATTGCTGAATCAACATCCCACATGTCAACAATCTCGTGAGCCAAGTCCAGATATTTTATCTGCTTGTCCTTCTCAGCCTTCACGAGATTGCCATCATGAGGGATGGCAACATCAACAATTATTGCGCGGCGCTCTGATCGATCTATCAACACAATATCAGGTTTGTTGGCAACAACAGTCCTGTCTGTGATGATAGATCGATCCCAGTACAACGTGATATGACCATTATCCAGGACAGGCTCCGCCACATACCTGTAGTACGGCACCTCACCATCTACAAGCCTGTATTTCAGAGCAAGTTGCTGGTGAATGACCCTGGCTACTTGGTTATGCCTGTGCAAATACTCACTGTTAGCAAGACGAGAACAACCGGAAATGATATGCCTGAGGGATTCACCAGGCTGGTGACACGCACGGCAAATATCAGTAGTGCCATCCCTCAGGATATATTTCCGGTAGTTATTCGTCTTGATCACTTCGTCAGCAATTGCACAGACAAACCCTTCGGTTTCCCCAAAGAGGTCACCGAAGCGTAGCCAGTTCACCGAGGCTAATAAGTCTACTTCCGGCCCATGTAGAGCCCGGTAGAACCTGCCATGAAGCTCCTTGCTCTGCCAAACAAGCTTGCGATCGTCAGTGCTAAGCACCACAGGTCTGCGCCAGTTCTCCTTCGATAAACTGAGCGGGGTTAATCCGGCGTCCACTGCGACAACGTCCCGATGCATATCCACGTTCGCGTTGAGAAAATATTCTCTGAGGTTGCATACTTCGCGGTTGTGTAGAGATTTGACATTTAAAAAGCCACGACCTCCACACTTCCGCGGAATATACAACCTCATTACGGACGAGCGTGGATGATGCATCCGGTAAGCTGTCAGCATTGTACGCACCTTTCTATCCAGGGCGTCTAACTCAGTCTGAGTCCACTTGAGTATGCCAAAGGAGTACATCAGAACCGGCATGACCCAACCGTTGCAAGCTCGAACCTTATTGCCACCTGACAGAAGACTTTTCAGTACTTTTGTCAGGCGGCCAAAGAAACGTTCTTGCAACGATTGCTTCATGTCTGTCTCGTTAATACATAAGGCCTGTGACATACCCAAGTATTTATAGGTATTGGTTCGCAGAAGTGATCTGAGGTTAATGGAATCTGAGAGTTGAATCCCTTCAGATTCCACCATCCTTCCTTGTTTCACATGTATCACTGCACATTTATCCACACCAAATTCCATTTTGATAGAATTACTAAAACTCAGTAATTTTTAGTAAATCCATCAACTGTGAATTGGTGTGAGCAAACAGCTTCAAGTCATCCATGAACAACAAGTGGGATATGACCTGACCACCTCTGCGTAGCCTATAACCTAACCCTGAACCCTCTAGTAATGTACTAAGAGGGTTCAGCGCTAAGCAAAACCACAACGGGCTCAGACTATCGCCCTGGAAGATACCCCGCTCAATTTTAACAAGTTCGCCATTTCCCTGGATCCGTCGGCATCCTGGATAGCCAAGAACCGTTTTCCAGTGCCCCATACATGACCTTAAGAAGGTGCGTAGAGTTGTATTTATTTTATACAACTCCAACACCCTCAAAAGCCATGTATGTGGCACAGAATCATACGCTTTCTTGTAGTCTATCCAACATGCCGCCATATCCTTTCGGTTACGACGAACTTGTTGGCTAATGGTCATATCTATAAGGAGGAGCTCCTTAGTACCACGAGCCCCCTTCTTACATCCATTCTGAGTGTGCGACATAATGGAATTTAGCTCTATGTGTTTTAATATTTTAGCCCTCAGAATAGACGTAAGAAGTTTATAGACCGATGGCAAACATGTAATCGGCCTATAATTACCGGGCTCTGTGGTACTACCTGTCTTATGGAGCAAGTGGGTTACTCCAGTTGTCATGAAATCTGGGATCGATCCAGATTCTATGGCTGATTGAAATTGGGATGCTAATCGGTCATGTGAACTACGTAGCCATTTCAGCCAGTAATTGTGCAGTCCATCTGGTCCTGGAGATTTCCAATTGGATAACGACCGGACTGCACTAGTGACATCTTCGACTGAAATGACTACGTTATCCATCTCTGGAATATGTTCACATGTCCGTTCAACATCCCGAATCCAACCACCCTCAGTGTGACCAATAGGCGCCGACCATATGCTACGCCAAAACCGGTTTGTGGCGTCTGTATCCGGCAGCTGCCCATTAGCCACATCTTGGTCTGGTCGGTCCCAGTTTCTATAAACCCACTTTTGGTCCCTTTGAAATGTACGATTCAACATATATCGGTCCACGCGTTTTCTATATCTGCGTATCCGATTTGCCCATGCATAGACTTTCTGCTTTAGGAAGTCAATGCGCTCTGTGATCCGAGATGTATATTCATGAGGACTGATGCCAGTCCCCAAGAAGGCTCGGCGCACAAAGCGCATGACCCTGGGACGTGTATTCCCAGACCTAAAGCAGATTAGCTTACCGATAAGTGCCCTTGTCTCAGTAATACGCCGCTCAATTCTGCACTGCCACGCCGGGACAGCAGATCTTTGTCGCATGACAGTATCATGTTCTTGAAACTTGACACCTGCCATACGACATGCCGCTACGGCGGCGCAGTACAGAATTGAGTGCGTATCACCAAGATTTTCACTATTTTCTAGAAAACTAGTTAATAGCGAATCAAGGGCACCTACCAGCGCCATATTTCGTCTATGCATTGGCAACCGGGGCAGGCGCGGCCTAATTGTTGGTGACATGTACCGATATTGCTCAGTCGCACATTTCAAAGCATCCATAACCTCCTCATTGTACTGAATACTTACGATACAAACCATATCATCCACCTCCACATCGGTATTATTACCCGTCCGCGGTGTATTTGTGTTTACGGGAGCACTAGCGGGTTGGACGTGAACGGCCTGGCTCGTAGGTAAGTAGTCTGAGCGTAGCCTATCAAGTACGACGTTATCCAGCTTATTACTACGCTGGATAACTCGCACCTGATCCGACAATCGTTGAGCGGTAACGTTGATACCAGGTTCCAAAGCCTGAAACAGAAGGAGCATGCGACTGCGATACGCAGTGAGTTTAGTCCCCCCCTCTGTAGCCCCAAAATATGCGCGCATGACGTTTTCGTTGATGGATTCTGTCCATCGCATGCGCTGCACATTACCACCAGCAGCGAGGACCCTGTTTGAGACCGGTGGGTCTCGTGGTCCCAGGCAGGCTGGCGGCCGGCCTCTGCCTCTCCGACGCACAGGTGACGGCGACGACGGCGGCGAGAAGTACTCGTCGCTTGAGCTCGACGCAACTGCAGCCGCTGGTGATGTTGGCGCGGGCCTCGATGGCTGCGAGGCGGAGCTCAGCGACGAGCCCGGGGTTGTTGTTTGTGCTCGTAATTGTTTCTTGGCATTTCTCGTCAACATTTTCCGTTATTTATTTGTATATTATCTTGTTGTTATTTCTTTTGACAGTTTTAATGTCATCGTAACTATATATTTTTTCTAAATGTTTTGCTTGTGGTGTAATAGACATATTTTTATTTAGATACTTATTTCTTTGATCTTTCTGTAATTCGGATTGATTTATAATATATGTATTAACTTTGATAAATTATAAAAAATCAAAAATATAAACAACAAAATTTTAGACCCGGTGTTGTGTTGTTATTATTATTATTATTATTTTTAGTTACATCATATAACGAAAACTTTTTTAAATGTATCGTGTATGTGTGTGTCTGCTGGCGGGTGGTGCAGTGATAAACCATTGCGTCAGTTTCGTGTCCAGTTTTTACATACATACATACATACATATCGTCACGCCTTTTATCCCCGAAGGGGTAGGCAGAGGTGTATTTCTACACCCACTTTTCGCCAGATATACTTTAGTCTCACGTAATAAGGGGCGAGCCTATTGCCGTACCGGGCACATTTCCAGACTCCATGCTGCTACTGAGAATTTCGTTACAGAAAAACCCAATAACACTGCCCGACCCAGGAATCGAACCCGGGACCTTCCGATCCCACGCGCACTTTTATGCCGCGAGACCAACGAGGCAGTCGTATAGGGTTTGATGTCGAGTTTTCTGTCTCTACGCAAAGATGGTATTTGCATCGTGTTATCCCTTAGTCGCCTCTTACAACACCCACAGGAAGATAGGGGGTGGTGACACTTGTATTCTATGCCGTCAACCACACGGCTGAAAATCAAATCTAATAAAATCAGACTTCTGTCAATGCAATCAACAGAAACAGCAATTTAAACATATTTTTAAACTCTCAACTCAAAGGGAATCAAAACCTACAGGGTACTAAAATTTGGCACGAAGCAAACTCTTGTAGCACAGATAAAGGAAAAATGGCAAAACCATAACTTTTTAGTTACATCATATTATAAATAAAGAAATATATAATTTTAAAGGCGCTACCCCTTTCTTCAAGAACCTGTAGGAGGGAAGAGAAATTATTATGAATTTCAATTTTATACCCCATAAAATTGAAATTCATATTAATTTCTCTAGTCAAAACTAAAGGGTATTTCCAGCCGATCTAGAATCTTGAAATTTGGCATAAAGCAACGTTTTGTAGCACATAGGAAAACATTTGAAAACCCTAAATTTTTTGTTACATCACATATTTTTTAAATTATTATATATACCTACAGGTATGAACGGAAACCTCGGTGCGCGAGTCCGACTCTCACTTGACCGGTTTTTTCTGATATAGCATCTTTAACTGACGTGACATTCATTGCAAAATTTTTTTTTGGCTACGTGTTGCTTTATTTGGGACCAAATATTTTCAATTGGGTTAAAATCGGGATGATATGGTGGCAATCGTATAATTTGATGCCCACGTTCCTCCATTATACGGTTTACGACAAATTCTGTGTATTTCTCTTTATGTATTTTTATAGTTTCATACAAATCGGGTTTCAGTTTCTTTAGGTCATGCGGAATGTTGTGTTGTTGTAACCAAGCTATCATTTGTGGTTTAGGTGTGCTTGAGTTTGGTGGTTTCACAGACTGCTTATTATGATATGGGGCGTTGTCAATTACCAACAAACTATTAGGAGGCAAGTTAGGAATCAATTGATTGCGTAGCCAAGCTTGATAACGCTCCGCGTTTATTTCTTTATGATAATCACCTTCTGAGTCGACACATTTATGTAATATTAGAGCCCCTGGGACGAAGCCTTTTTCATTGCCTGCGTGTACAATAACTATTCTCTCTCCTTTGGAAATTGGTTGTTTGATACCTTTTTTGCTGCTATCTTGCCAAGTTTTACCCTTAGTATGTGATGTATGCACGTATGACTCGTCCATAAACACTATATTTCTACCAGAATTCCTCAGCTGTTGTATTTCTCTGAGATATTTGATCCTTTTTAAACGTATATCATGCTTTTCCATAAGTAACCGTCTGTTATTATCAGTTTTCAGAAACCTAAACCCCATTTATTTCAAGATCAGTCTTAAAGTCTCTGCACAGCCTTTGAAATTAATAGCTTCGATCAACTTTTTTCTCAAATTATTTCCAGTTGGGAGTTCTTTGAGCGTCAAGTGAAAATTGTATATCATATTACGAATAACACAGTAGTCGAAATCATCAAGTCCCAGCCGAAATCTACTTTTAGGTTTTCCTTTTTCGGTGTGGAAAATTTAATTGATTGATTCTGTTTTTTTTCGTTTAAAATATTAGTCTAAGTTCGTCGTGAAATTACTGTAGCTTTTGTAACACGGTCCTGATTTTTTTTTAAATAACGATCATGGTCTTTTTTGAAAACATTGGCTTCATTTAACAAATAAAGGTACACATTAAATACCATTTGCCGTGCTTGTGACTTAAGTGGCTTTCCACGTTTAAATTTATCCATTCTGGAAGAATACGTCTGAAAGAAAATGGTATGGGCAGAGTTAGACATATTTTTATTTATTTGTTGTATTATTGCAATAAGTACTAATATCTTCTTTCTCTTAGCGTTATCCCAGTTTCAATCTGGGGTCCGCTTTCTAGTCTAACCGGATTTGACTGAATATTAGCTTTTCCACGGAGCGACTGCCTGTCTGACCTCCGCAACCCGAAGGGATAGCGATATTCCATGGCTTAGACTAGTGTCAGTTTTATTTAGAAGGTACTGACGCCCTGTAACGATTGCCAAAGATCTTCATCACAACCGGGACCGCCGGCTTAACGTGCTCTCCGAGGCACGGGACAAGCGATAATAAACAATTCAATACGCACATAACTCCGAAAAGTCATTAGTATATCCACTCGGCTATCGCCGTAAGTACTAATATACTTTATAATATAATTTATTCCTATATCTATTTGTTTATTATGTGTATCTTTTTAAAATGTTTTTTCTAGTACTTAATATGTATTTAAAGTAGGTATTTTTAATTTTTTTAATATTAACAAGCCATGAAAAATGTTAGTATATTTACCTATTTTACAAAATAAACTATTTAAATTTGAATAACATAATTAAATTCACCTTTGAAAACAAAACCAAGAAGGGTGTGTAATAGCAGCTCTATATAATTCCACACAGAGAGAACACGTGCAGTCACCACCATTATATAAAGACGACTGACGGACCTTTGACGGACCGGCGACCGCCGCCGACCGCCCGAATTGTTTTCAATTGTGTACACATAATATTCAATCCTATTTCTTTCGAACAAGGTGCAAAATGCAAGTGCATTGTTTAGGGCTCTTACAATTCAACGATTCGGGTGTTTCCGGGAATACGACAATTAACGAAGATCTGCATGCGCATTATTAATTTAGGAGTACTGTAATTATTTGCAGTCAGTTGTCGTTTTAAAAGTATAGTTTTGTTGACCTCTCGACAAATGAGGTTACGACGATTTTATCCTAAGATATCGTCCTTTGCATTTTAATAAAGTCTAGCGAATTAGTCAGTAAATTCTATTTGTATTCCAGTCAAATTAGGCCAAATTAGATGCAAATCTCGGAAAATCGACAAACCCAGTATATTACCACGTAAAACTGTTCTCAAAAGTCACATATAATTGGATGTCCGCAAGTTTTAAATTCAAGGGTTGAAGGTCACAAAAATCAATTTATTTTACATTTTTGGCAAATATCTCGTTTTCTATGGGTTTTACGCTATTTGTATTTATTATCAACATTGTAGAAAATGAAATTCTCTACAACTTTTCTGTTTAACATTTTTTTATACCTTGAACTGTTTTCGAGATAGAGGGCGTAGAACGCGCGGTCAGAGAATTATCTGAGGTCAACTGGTAGTCTCGATCGAAAACTCGTAATATTGAGGTTATAATTTATTGCTAATCAAATCAATTCAATAACACTCATAATCTCTTTCGGTAATTGAAAAATGTGGATAGTATCGATCATCACCGATATGCGCAGTTATAAAATATTCCACCAACGAGTGGAGCAGCTCACCAACATTTCAATCGCGTTTATTATCAGATTCAAACTTGATTAGGGCATGATTTAGAACCTCAAGGCTGGGGTTGGACTATGCGTAACGGATTCCTGGAACCTATCATGCCTATTTTACCACCTGCTCCAGATGAATTACTTAATACAATCTTTTGTAAATGCAAAGGTGGCTGTGACTCAAGATGTGGATACAGGAAAGCGGTGTTACAATGCTTTTTTGCGTGCGGCCAGTGTAATGGAAAAGCTTGTCTCAATGCTGTACCATATCAGACCGATATTAATGATGATATAACCTTTGACCAAGAAATCATGACTGACTTGGAGACAAATGTCGTTGAAGACGGTAATGAAGAGGAAATTCTGCAGCAGAGGGACGATGACGATGATGATGAAGAAGAAGAAGAGGAAGAGAATTGAAATTAGAACTTGATCTCGAAATTTTAATTCATTTTGACTATAATAAATCTATAAAATGACACGTTTGATAAAAACATCAGTTAAAAATTTATTTATTTTCTTCTTTATTTATATAGAAAGTCATTAGTATAAATAAGATTAGAATTAAAATACAATTTTGGTATTTTCCTCAACAATTTCTTGATTACATGGCCAGGTAAGTGTTATTAAATAAATTGCCCCGTAATTAAAAATAGATAATCAACAAAAAAAGAATTTAATCTAAAAGTTAATAAAAATTATAATTATATGATTAGCAATAATTGATAACCTTAATATTACGAGTTTTTCATCGAGACCACCAGTTGACCTCTGACCGGGCGCTCTGCACCCTCTATCTCGAAAACAGTTCAAGGTATAAAAAATGTTAAATAGAAAAGTTGTAGAGAATTTAATTCTCTACAATATTGATAATAAATACAAATAGCGTAAAACTCATCTCTCTCTGGAGTCGGTCCCTCATGTTTGAGGATCGTGGTCAGCATCAGGGTTGCATCTGGAGCGGATGATCTGCCTCGATCGGTTTCTGTTCAGCGCGTCCCTCACGACCGTGTAGAATTTGGTGGACGACGAGACTTTAATTTGATCTGTCCATCTTGTTGGTGAACGACCGCGCGATCTTTTGCCTTCGGTGTTCCCAACCACAATGAGTTTTGTTAAATTTTCGACGCCTCTGTGTACTGTGTGGCCAAAGTAAGAGAGAATGCGTTGTTGGCATATGGTGGACAAGCGAGTTTTTATTTCGATCTGGGTGAGGATAGATGCATTGGTGCGTCTGGCAGTCCAAGGTATTTTTAGCATTCGTCTCCAGCACCACATCTCGAAGGCATCAATCCTTTGTCTTTCTCGGGCTAGGATTGTCCATGTTTCTACGCCATATAGGATGATAGGGAACACCAGTGCTTGTATCAATCGGATCTTGGTTTTGATACCAATACCTCTTTTCTTCCAGATCTTGTTTAGACGGGTCATAGTATCCTTTGCCATCGCGATTGGCCTTTTTATCTCGGCAACACAACTACCATCATTAGATATTTGAGAGCCCAGGTACATATAGCGGTCGACGATATTAATGCCAGGGATATTGCTTGTAGCATTTGTAAGCTTTCCGGCTCGATCCACTATCATCAGCCTGGTTTTCGCTCTGTTCACTGCTAATCCGATGTGGCACTCACTAATTCGAGTCTTTGGAACAGCTCACTCATATCTTCCATGGATGTTGCCAGAAGAACGGTGTCATCGGCGTATCGGAGATTTGATAATCTCTTTCCACCTATAGGGAAACCCTTCGCCCAATTTTTCATGGTCTTCCGAATGATGTACTCTCCGTATATGTTAAAAAGTGCAGGGGACAAAATACAGCCCTGTCTCACTCCTTTCTTAGTTTTGATCATATTGGAGCATTCGCTTCCTATCCTGATGAAAGAACGGTTGCTTGTGTACAGACTTTTGATCAAGCAAACAAGGTGTTCAGGAGCTCCCATTTCGAGTAGCACAGTCCACAGTTTGTCCCATTTTACACAGTCAAATGCTTTTGTGTAATCGATAAAGCAAAGGACAACAGGGCTGTTGAATTCCCTGCTCTTCTCGATGATTTGGCGGACGTTCAGTATTTGTTCCCACGTTCCCCTGTCCTTAACGAAACCTGCCTGTTCTTCGGGTATTTGTCGGCTTAGAAAGTAGTTAAGACGTTGACTAATTACTTGGAGGAGGATTTTGCTCGCATGCGATATTAACGATATAGATCTGTAATTTGCACAGTCTTTTGAAGAGCCTTTCTTATGTAAGGGTATAAATACCGATTCTGTCCAGTCTTTTGGCCATCTTCCAGTTCTCCAGATGGTATTACAGATATCGGTGATAGCCTTTGTACCTTGCTGACCCAGGTTTTTTAGTAGTTCAGCTGTGATAGCATCCTTACCCGGTGACTTCTTGCACTTTAGAGCTTTGATGGCATGCTCAATTTCTAATGGTAAGATGTCAGGTTCGTCTACCTTCCATGCAATATCCTCGTTAATAGGCTCTCTCGTGTCGTATAATTCTGCGCAGTAATTCTTCCATCGCTCTAACACTTGAGCCACATTTATGAGTAGCCATCCGTTTTTATCATTAATAGCACAAGTTCTCTGTTTACACGTTCCAGTTAACTTTTTTACTTTTTGAAAAAGATATCTGGTTTCGTTTTTCAGTGCGTGCTGTTCTAGATCGAGACAGATTTCGTTGATATGGTTTTCGTGATCTTTCCGACATCGTAATTTAACTTGGCGACTCAGCTCTGCATATATCTGTCGACCTTCAGTTGAACATATGCCGTTTTCCTACAGTTTACGTCTCTCGAGGATGATTTGGGCCGTCTCAGGTGTAAAAAAATCTTTCAAACTTTCATAACGGGTTTCGTTAGCTTATTATCCCTAGCTGTCACCTCTATCATCTTTTTGACATAATTCCATTTACTGTCGCTGTCTGTCATATCATTTGGAAAGTCACCCATTTTCTGCTTAAAATCTTCTCTGAAGCCACTGATGTTTATATTTTTCATATATGGAACTACTTTAGGTCTTTGTATCTTCTTTAGCCGCACGCGAACTGTTGCTACAAGGAGTTGGTGGTCGGAGCCGCAGTCCGCACCGGGGAAAGTTGTGGCGTTCGTCACGGAGCTTCTCCATCGCGTTCCTACCAGTATGTAGTCAATTTGGTTTCTACATCTGTCGCCAGGGGACACCCATGTGTATAGCCTCCGGATATGTTGCTTGAAGCAAGTGTTGGCGATAGTAAAATTTTCTTCAAAGCAGAACTGTAACAGACGCTCGCCTCTCTCATTACGTTCTCCGATGCCATGCTTTCCAGCAACACGACGTAGGTGGTCATCGTCTGTCTCCAACTTTGGCATTAAAGTCTCCTTAGATGATGATTACTTCTCGTTTTGGAAGTTCTTTAAGTGTTACAGTCAGCGTATCGTAGAAGCCCTCCACTTCTTTTTCACTTGACTGCGCTGTGGGGGCATATATCTGCACGATGTTAAGTTTGCACGATACGGTGTTAAGTTTGAGTATTACTTTACGATCGCTAACTGCTTTATATCCCGTAACATGCTTGTTCAGCGTTTTCGGCACGATGAAAGCCACTCCTTTGCTGCTATCGGTTTCTGGTCCCGAGAAATATACTGTATTTCCCAAATCAGATGTAAAATGACCTTGACCCTTCCAGTGTGTCTCGCTTAGCCCTAGCAAGTGAACGTTCTTCCTACGCATTTCATTCTCCACTATTGGTAGTTTGCCAGGTTGGTTGAGGCCACGCCCATTCCACGTTCCGATGTGATGGGTACTTGCTGATGTTAGATTCATCAGTAGCTGAATTTCCATGCGGTGCCTGACGAATTACTGCATGGCCGGTAGCATATTTCACACCACCTCCCCCGGAAAGGTGGCGCCGGGCGTCAGCCGGATCGCCAGACACAATATTTATTGTTCTTAGACCTTCCATGCTGACTCTCTTGGGAAAATAGAAGCAGTGGTTTCCCGTTGCCTTCTGCCCCAGACATTTGAGAAGTTATTTAGACCTCAAGGCCGCTGTTGCCTCTTCGGACGGTTACCCGACCGGTGGTATGGTTATACCGCCATTGCTCGGTCGAAAAAAACTCGTAAAACCCATAAAAAACGAGATATTTGCCAAAAAAAGGAAATCAATTTTTGTAAAACAAATCAGTTTTTGTGACCTTCGACCCCTGAATTTAAAACTTGCGGACATCCAATTATATGTGACTTTTGAGAACAGTTTTAGGATGCCAAAATACAAGATTTTACATGGTAATATACTGGGTATGTCGATTTTCCGAGGTCAAACCCTAAATTGACTGGACTATTGTTGCAATGTAATCTTTTAATTTATAAAGAAATAAAGGGCAGAAATACGACGTCTTTGTCTGTGACAAATACAATATTGGGCATTCTAGATTAAAGTGTTGAAAGCATTCCAGGCTTCAACTCGTTTCAAAGCAATCCTTGATATTCAGGTAAAGTTCTCAGTAGGTACCTAGGTATAATACAGATCTAGCACAGTACTCGGGAACGCAATTTACTCTTAATTAATCTAAACCTATTCTGTTTTAATAATCTGGTCTGTACAACTGAAATAAAAGATACTTACCTATAAGATACAAATTTAACAATAAACATGTTAGCATAATAGCCACAGGCTGCAACAGACTGCCTTGGATGGGGTTCGGGTTACAGCGCACGGCGCGAACCACTGTATTTTAGATGTCATGTGCGTATTAATGTGTTAATGATCGCTTGCTCCATGCCTCAGCTACAACATTATATAAAACAACATTTAAAAATACATACTGTTTGAAAAGAACAACAGAAATACTTGGAGAACGACAAAGTTTTGTCCAGTATAGGCATTAGCTTAAGACGTTCACTACATTGATAATAATGAGACTAAATTCCTGCCAACTAGATACGCTGAAATTTTGTTAGCTTATTCGGATTACATTGCACACCATCGTCGGATTAGCGAACGCTTGTACGAGTCTTCAATATTCTCTTCTGTTGAAATGGCGCAGTGAATGGTGAACTCACAGCTCTAAACGTGTGATGCCCAATTACGTATGTGCTTGTTATAATATTGTAAGACTAATTCTGAAGTTTGCAACACAAAAACATAGAAAAAAAATAGTGTTCAGTATTCCTGGATTCAGACGTTTGTCTCCTAGTGTATTTGAGGCTCCATGATACAATCATCATCATCGTAGCACGGTCCTGCTTGCGATCCTTCGAACTGTTTTGAGCGGAGTACGTAGCGAGTTTTAAAAAAAAACAAATTTTCACTGCTGAAAAATGTTTATTAATTTACACCCGAAATTACATTGACTAAACTAGACCGAACTCAAGCTTTCGCGACCGCGAGATGTAGGATGTTGGCGCGGTAGATGAATGATGCGAACTGGATGCTAACTGTATGCTAACTTACTGGCCGCATGGCGGTAATGGCTTATATATTAATTATAATATGCTTACATTGCATTTCCCCTAAACTACATTCGGTTATAACACGTCCATCTTAAATAAGATGAATGCGAAGTTTAATGAAAACCGCGTGCAAGAGCTTGAGTTTTACAATTACTTATTATATTAAGACATAGAAAGTAGTATAAAGTATTAAGAAAGTAGTAATATAAAACAAAGTTTTATATGATTAAAATCATTATAAGTCAAGATTAAAATTATATAAATCAAGTGGAGAATACTCCTAAAATAAAGATTCTTATAATAATAATTCAATATAGTATAGAATATGGAAACAATTGTCATAACTAATAAATGCTTAGGTTTCGATTGGATTTCTCAAATTGCCTAAATTTTACATTTTTATTTAGTTTATTTATTTCAATTTCCGGCAAACTATGAATTGACCTTCTGTCAAATTCATCTGAGTTTTCAGATATGGTAGTTAATTCCATAGGATGGCTTATTGAGGTTTCATTGCTACTTTTACTGTCATTATAACAATGATTGTATATCTGTATACAACAGGATGGGTTAACACATTTCGCAAAACATTTCTTGTATAACTTGTAAAGCGCATAAACAATAATTGTACTGATTATTATATAAGTTAATGTGGAATAATAATGTCCATATTTAACCCGGCGAGCATGAGGCAGGGTATGTCACACCCTGGTGCAATTGATGTGTATTTTTGTAAATATACGTCTGATAACACTAGCGCACTGAATAGCTGGAGCCAGGGGACTGCGGGAGGGGATAGTGGCGTGATCGCAGTTTGGCGTCAAGCGTCGGCTGGAATATTGGAGTGCTAACTTGTCTCGGGTACGTTATGCCCTGCCACATGCTTAACGTATTTTTTTTACGTAATGTATTTTTTATTGTTTTATATTATTTTGTCTTTGTTTTTGTTCAATTTTGTATGTTTTTAAAATCAGGTAATGTCTCGTGGTTTTTTAGTTTAACGACTTATTATTTTATTTGCTTTTAAGTCATTGAGATGGTACAGAGTGCAAGAAAAATATTCCAGTTTTTATACGCCAGCGAATCATGAATCAGCTTGGTGACCATCACCTGAACCTGCAAATATGACTGGACTATATATCAAATGTCAGGATACGATATGTCAAATATCAGGACTGAATGCCCAAACAAGAAAGATAGAAAAACTAAGTATTCCTGCAACATTTTCACCAAGCCTATATGTATGGAGTATGCTAAGTTCGGATGTAAAAATTGTACTGATTTTGAGAGTAGTGACTAGACTTATGTTTGTAAAATAAATATTACTTTTGTTTTTTCTGATGGAAGATGTTATAATCTTTATGTTTATGTTGATTTAAAATGTTACAAACGATTTTCTTTTTATAAGTGTTGATTTTTCTAAATCTCTAAAATATTTTTCCTTTAATTAGACTGTATAAGAAAACAATGAATAAGAAACAATAATGTCATAATTTAAAAACTTTTGTGTTTAATTTCATTATAGTGATCCTATATACTAAACTATATGATTAATACAATTATATGAAACATAATAGGATTAGTGTTATGGTACTTTATGTTCTGGGTATGTCACACCCTGCCTCATTGTTGATGTAACTTTTTTTCACCTCATGATCGCCGGGTTAACAATATGAGATTGATTTTGTACATTATTTATTTGGTTTTCTACGCTATCTAGTTCATGCGAAGCTAATTTTAATGAATCTTAATCTATGTTTGTTAACGAGATAGGAGAAAATTCATGAAAACTGTTATTTATAATCTTATTAAATTTACAACAATCATCTTCTGTCATGTCGTATTTAATTGATTATTGCATTGTTGTCTCGTCCGAAGATGATGAAAGTTACTAAGGTAGTATATTTCCATGTTACCTGAGGGCGTCACATAAAGTTTAAATCCTCAAAAACAAAAAGTTACACTTATTGCCGAACGCTCCCATTCCCAGTTCACCGTTCTATTATCTGTGGACTTCATTCCATGCGTCGGAATCTTGCCTACATTCATGTAAAATCATTGAAACCAGCTCCCTCTTTATTGTGCACACGTAAAAAAATTCGTTCGTGAATGTTCGTGAGTACACGGATTTCGATACATTATTGATGAAAAATAAACATTTCCATTTGGTCGTTTTTATTTATTTAAATGACACCTTCGACTTATAGCACATATTAATGTTAGCGACATTAACTTAGGAATATAAGATTTGAAATAGTTATACTTAGATTTAACACTTCATGAATCGTGTAAATCGTGTAAGAAATATTTACTTTACAAATTATTTTAATATTATTGTTAATATTATGGTACAAAATGGTAGAAAGTCGGATTTGTTACTCTGTTCAATTCTATTCAGTTATGTCACAGAGCTGTCATAATTGTCATTACACAAAAATAACGTCTGCCGGGTTATTTAAATTCTTGTGCGCAAATATTTTTGTGTTTTGGTGTATTTGTATTGCTTTTAGTGATATTCGCGTTGAATTTAGCGTCAGTTCCTCCGTGCATATTACAAAAACAAGCAATTACCGTCTTCAGTGTTTTATACGTCGAGAATTGTTCTCCGTGTAAAGTTTAGGCCCTCCTGTTTTGGAGTTTGGCCCATATCATATAAAAGTGTATAAACAATGTATAGGATCAAGAGCTGTGTACCTATGTGCCCCATCACCAATAAGGATGGTAAGTAATGTAACAAACTCTTCTATCTACACCTGTTTATAAGTGAAGCTATATGATTTCTCGCAGCTACTCGCACAAACCTTTAAGTCAGTTTTGAAAAGCAAAGTGAAATAACTGATTCTGGATGCTATTTTTATATATTAGGAACAAACTGAAGTTAGTTTTGAAACCATAATAACAATGTAATAATCCTTAACAACCTGCATAAATATACCAAATATTATCCAATTGTACTCACTCGTTCGTGGATAAAGCATTCGTATGATAAGCTGGGGGGCATAAATACTCTTAATCCTCACAAGTTTACATACAAACTTGGACGTACTTTAAAAACAAATTAAAATGTATGCTAAAGTATAGCCTAGGATATGATATATTATACCAGCATAACTTAAAAAATAAATATGGGTACTAAGAATGACATAGACTTAAATATTTTATGGGTTATTAAGACTAGTATAACAATTTATGAACATTATTGGTATTCGGGTTAAAGTTTAGAAACGTGCTGCCTCGATAGACGAAAAGTGAGGATATTAGGGGGTTCTAGGGGGTCTTCTCATACCTATGCAACACGATTTTCTTGCCGGAAACGCCGTTTTATAAAAAAAAAACTACGACAAAATTCTTAATTTTTAGGTTAGGTTGGTGTAGTAGGCACTTTTTTTAGCTACTGTGTGTGTTTTGTACTGTGAACTGAGTCTGACAACGGGTGTGCTCCCGCCAAAAGCTCTCGGTCACCCCTGAGTGTCGCTACACCACACTCAACCTTCGCATCGCTACGGAGGTCGGCGACTCGCTTCGCTCGCCACCTCCCCCCTTCGCTCTGCTCGGCCTCGTGTGGCTGGCTCCACTCAGGACCACCCTCAAGCTTCTGGCTCCCGCATTTATAAAAAACACTCTAGGGGTAGGGACCACAACACTACGTGGGGTCGGGGTGCCCCGTGTCGGTTCTAAGACTAAGTCCTGTCTGCATAATAAGTCAAATTATAAATAATAAGGGTATATTTACCTTTGTTATATTTCCTTTTTCCAAATTTGCGTTAAAAAAAGTGTCCTACTACACTAACCTAACCTAAAAATTAAGAATTTTGTCGTATTTTTTTTTATAAAACGGCGTTTCCGGCAAGTAAATCGTGTTGCATAGGTATGAGAAGACCCCCTAGAACCCACTAATATCCTCACTTTTCGTCTATCGAGGCAGCACGTTTCTAAACCCAACCCAAGCCCATTTATTTAGTATTCATAAGATGACAAACTTTTTCTTGTCCGTTGTATGAACAACTTATTTATTTGACTTGTGAAATGTTTTTGTAAATCTTTTTTAAAGTGTGTTGGTCTGATATGTCAAAGGTACTAGCCGGATTGGGCCATTCACTAGTCGCTAGATTAAGTTGAGATCTATGATGTATTTCAGCAATTTATTTTTGGTTCTAGATGTACATCTACACAGTTTCCCTGATCCAGTAAATGATGCTGAGCGGTTGAGAACATGGGTCTTAAGGATTGGTGGTGAAATAATTGGCCTGGATAATAACACGATATATAAAAATCGCAAAGCACCTATGTCATAGACACTTTCCTGAGTATGTTATTTTTCTGAGCAACCGTCTCAGTAAAATGGCTGTCCCACAACTGTATCTTCCAGGTAATTATTGTATCATTATTGTCTATGCTGCTACACAATGTACTATTATTGTTATGAAAGAATCAAATAAATATTAGACTTTTTCACAAATAATCATCATAGAGTACAGTAGTGATTAAAATATGCTAATAGTTCTTCCTTCTTTATTTACAGCTCCTCATAAACTCACCACTGTATTTAGTCAGCAACCCCTTGTTTCTGCAACTTCAACACAAGGAGAAAATCTATTAGATGCAACTGCAGGATTTGATGTTAACCCAATGCCTTCGAGATCTCAGGCATTGATGTCACAGACAAGAATTGAGAAAGGAATTCTGAGATGGTTTGGACACGTGGAGCGAATGGGTGAAGAAAGAATGACGCACCAAATATATGAGGCAAACGTGTATGGGCAAGCCGGTCGCGGCCGACCTCGTAGGACATTCGTCGACCAAATTGGTGACGTTCTGAAAAACGGCAAGGTCCGAAGCACCCGGAACCGGCGAGCATGCATGAAAAGAGTAATGAATGTATAGGAAGCGCGTGAGGTTTGTAAGGATAGCAGCAAGTGGCGTTCCGTTGTCTCTGCCTACCCCGACGGGAAAAAGGCGTGAGTATATGTATGTATGTGTATTTTTATCTTATAAAAAACCGTATAAACCTGTAACTGTCAGCTCAATCAGCTGTTGGATAAAGACTGTGTTGCAAGAAAGTGGTATAAATATTAACACATTCTCTGCACAAAGCACTCGACATGCGTCTACCTCTGCAGCACTTCAGAGGGGTGTCTTGATCGACGAGATTCGAAGAACGGCTGGCTGGACTGACAGCTCAACTTGTTTTGCTAAGTTCTATAATAGACCGGTACGCAGCGAAAGTTTTACAGAAGCGATTCTTCGCTCTTAAACGGGTTTATTAATAAATATATAATATTGTCTATTAAGTTAATTATGTATTAATTATAACTTAACAGAAGTTTTTATTAAAAAGATCTGATTGTACAACAGTCTTTGAACATCTACCTAAGTAACTTTCATCATCTTCGGACGAGACAACAATGGAATAATTAAACAATCAAACTAGCTTACCTGTAAGCGCCGTTCGATTGAAATTATTCCTGTTGTTGTCTCGTCCGAAGATGATGAGTCCCGCCCACCCTTATAACCCTTTATTTGGTTGTACCAATCAGATATTTTTTGGCTGATAACTAAATGAAGTCCACAGATAATAGAACGGTGAACTGGGAATGGGAGCGTTCGGAAATAAGTGCATTTTTTTATTTTTGAGGATTTAAACTTTATGTGACGCCCTCAGGTAACATGGAAATATCCTACCTTACCTTTCATCATCTTCGGACGAGACAACAACAGGAATAATCTCAATCGAGCGGCGCTTACAGGTAAGTTAGTTTGATTGTTCAATAATTGGCTGGTAAAACTCTGTTATAATTATGGGAAGGATAGAATTGCAACGTTTGAAAATACGAAATACAATCATTTTTCAAGGATAACAGACCAGTACCTTGCAGAGTATAATCCTTAATATCATGGTTACACTTTAATGTTAATTTACTAGGCTTAGATTGGACAAATATATATTTTCCATCATTTAATTTCTGCCAAATATTAATATTACCATATATTAACTTATTATTACACATATCCGGAAGATATATAATTACTTCCGTTAACAATTTCGACTCACAAGATGGGTTATTGACTGTCGACAAAACAGAAGGTAAAGGACATATTATTTACTTAGTATTGACATTCTTACAACTAGAAATATCATCTAATAATGCATAACTTAACCTATCGTCAGTTATTGCTATAAAGAGTTTAGAGGGATGAATTAATGCATAAGTTAAGAAATTATCTTCTTGAGGAGTAGGTAACGGTAAGTTTTTATAAACATTAAACCTCATAGGATTCACTAACGGAATCCGAATTACAAACATAATTTCGTTATTATAATAATATGCAGTTAAATCTATAATACTATGTATATTTTGTAAAGATAAAGAGACGGGAAATTCGATATTTGATTTAAATTGTTTACTACTTGAAAGTTCATTGTATAATTTTGTAGGAGTTAAAACATAAGGATGTAAAATATTAGCTTCTGCAAATAAAATTGAATTTAAAATTGTATCTAGAATGTTAGAGACTGACAACAATGATCCTTCAAGGACATTAAACAAGGAATTAATTTTCTCAATGTTTATTAGATTAGTTCGTTTTAGAATTTTCTGTAAATATATTATTAAGTTTTTGTATTTTTTTATCGAATTTAATTTCATTTTCATTTAATTTATGTATAGAAATATTAAAGTTATATATTGTGGACTGAACAACGTGTATGTTGTCCTTCATAAGGGCAAATATTTGATTTTCATTTTCTTGACACGCTGAAATGGCTTCATCCTATTTTCTAGGGTCATCCGCGTCTAGAGTGCCGAAAAAGAACTTTAATATTTCGCCAGCGAATTCGAGTGACCTTTTAGCACGATCATCAATCTTTTCTGAGATAAGGTAAGATAAAGAATTATATTTAAGAGAATTAGGGCTCTTGGGTATCCCTGGTGGTTAGTCAATAAAATATTCACGGTATCTATTTGATGGTAAAAGCATGTAGATATTTACTTGAGTCGAATAGTAAATTGTTTTATTTCATTTTATATAGACTCACGCCTGTATCCCCGAAGGGGTAGGCAGAGGTGTAATATTACACGCACATTTCGCCATGAATTTTTAGGTCCCACGTTATAGGAGGCGAGCCTATTGCCGTACCGGGCACATTACCAGACTCCGTGCTGCTACTGAGAATTTCCTAACGGAAAAGCCCAATAACACTTTGCCCGACCCGGGAATCGAACCCGAGACCTCCCAATCCCACGCGCACATTTATGCCGCGAGACCAACGAGGCAAATTGTAGTAAATTGTATTTTTCCAGATTGATTCGTAGATATGATTTATTGAATACGAAGACGGTAAGCCTCCAAAGTCCACCAGTTGAAACCAACACAATATTATAGCGATGACGAGTAATCTATCAAGAAGAAAAAATATTTCACCATCCGGTATCCACAGATGATTCATACAAAGAGATGACTTAATCTAATGAAAGTATCACTAAGAGATATCGGCACCTTCAATTTTCTTATTCAATTCATTTATTTATAAAAAAATATAAGCTTACAGCATGACACCAATTCGCTTACATCTATGCTAAATATACAAAATAGGTTACACATTAGAATATTATCAATTATTATTATTAACAAAAACAAAATAAGATAAATTCAAAGATATTACAACATACATTTAAACAAAAAAAAAGTAAATAAAATAAACTTAACCATATTACAACAAACGTTTTAACAATTTATTAACACATAACATACATAAATATTTATTTATTTATAGACTCACGCCTGTATCCTCGAAGGGGTAGGCAGAGGTATAATATTACACCTCTGCCTAATTATTTATCTTTTGATAATATTTAAATAATTGGCAACATTATTTGTAGTTTTTGCTAGTGCATCAGAAAATATATCAGCATCTGGATTATGTAGTAAGAATTTATTGATTAATGTGATTGCATCAGGAGTGTCTTTACATAAATTGAGACTGAAAAAAGATTTGTATTACCCCGAATTTAACGCGTGCGAAGCCGCGGGCAAAAACTAGTACATACATAACTTCACGCCTTTTATCTCCGAAGGGGTAGACAGAGGTGTATTACACACCCACACTTCGCCAGTTATGTTTCGCTCGCAATGTAATAGCTTTTTTAATTTTTCGGTTTCTCATCTTTAGTGTAATTAGAAGATCTCTTCTTCACCTTTTCCATTATAAATATAAATAAGAGATTTCCGTGTGAAATCAATCCAAATAATTTCGCTGTGGCCTCCATTGAGGTATAATTCTAAATTATATATAATTCTATATACCTCCATGGTGGCCGCCATGGATGCGTATAGAATGATACCTCAAATATACCTGGCCACAAATATTTGGTATTCAAGATAAAAACAAACTGACTTTGACATAACATACACGTTCCGTTTTCACTATTCCGAATTGAACGAATTCAACAAACTTCATTAAAAATTAAATAATCGTTGAAATAATTTTCAATACAACTTTATTTCGAACTTTTATTTGTTTCCGCATAAAAATAATTAACTGACAAGTGTGCTTCTTTGTCAAATGTTAATTTATACGTATTTATGGTTAGTACCGGTTTTTTTACTTGTATCGGAACGTACTAGTGTTGTTCGGTTTGAGTTATTCATGATTTGAAGAATACTCAGTTGAAAGTGCTTTCAAAAAATCTCACTCTGACCTATGAAAGAGAAAAAAAACTTAAGTTGACTTCAACTAGTTGCGAAATTTTCAACTGATTAAAGCTCAAATTCTCAATGCAGAAACCGGCTGTAAGACCATCAAATCGTAATCCGTTTAGTAGTATTAGACCGAAAACTAATATTGGACACGATCGAATAAAAGTGTAAAGTAACGAACACGAATAGCATGAAGGAAGAACGGTTTGAATCAACCATCTCTTGTAGTACAAAGCCAGAAGTCAGTCGTAAATGCAATCCTTACAAAGTAAGAAGCGTCTAATTGTAAGCATTCTATTCGATAGGAAGCTTACTGAATATGCATTTTCCTACGCACCTATAAATTCTTTCCTCGTTTTACCGAAAGGTCATTTATTCGCCTTATATTGCAGAGGTGCGAGCACAGCCATTTAGATTCCTGCCAGACAAACCATTTCTGTTTCAGCTTAATTTTATGAAACGTTCGACTATATGGATTTTATTTTAGTAATAAAGCAGTCACTGCTATAATGTCAATGTATGATTTACGAACAAATCAATTTGATATTTACATAACAATAAAATGTTTTATTGATTTGTTTTGTGTTTAATATTAAATCCGTTTCATGTAATATGTGTGTTTTTCTGTTTCTCTTCTTCAAAATATCAAAGCAGAATTGAAGCAGATCATCACTGATTTTTCAGTAGTTAGCGCACGGTTGAGAAAACTTAAAAATAACATCCCAAAAAACAAAGAATAACAAATTACAAAGCCAACTAATTTTCAGTGATTTCACAAAAGCTTTTTAGTGGTCATTTTTACGATGCTGAGAAAGGGAGATAAGTTACTCTATATTTTGGTACTTACTAAAAAGTTTCATCGCAAATCCAAAACCAACCTATAAGGCCGAGCGCATACATACAACTGTTACATCGACTAAACTGTTTCGTCGAGTTGTGTACTTTTCATGATTTCTACTCAACCAAACAGTTTAGTTGATGAAAGTGCGCATACAATCGATTTTTTTATCTCCTCGAATCGACCAGTCGTTATTCAGCAACGTTCGAGTCAAGGTGTTTACAAAGATAGAGACGTGGCGCCGCTTCAAATCCTTATACGAGATTGGTAGTCGTGGTCAGTCGCGGATCGACTGTTTAGTCGATGGTCTGCGCACATCAATACAATGCAATACAAATTAGCGCTTGATCGATAGTTGTCCAACTTTTAAATCAAAAGCAAATCGATAAGCATTTTTGACTTTTTTGTCGAGCAACTATCGAGTTGACAGTACCTATGTGCGCTTCAATATATTCTTTTAGACATATGATACACAACAAAATAGTTGTTCAATTAAAAATTGTATGTATGCGCTAGCCCTAAATCACAACGAAGTTTATCTGATTTTATGCAAGACATTTTAAAAAATCTCTCACGGAAGACGATAAACAGCCGGTTTCTGAATTGAAAATTTCGCGCTGAGAACAATTTAAACACTAATTATTTACTACCTAATCAATTTTCTGTTTCACAAAAAAGTGTTGACGACATTTGAATATTTGTGCTTGTAAAATCTAAAATTTGACACAACATAATATATTCAACTCATGATCAACCCCATATCAACACCATATTCGCGTTCCTGAAAACATTTGACATTTTTCAAACCTCACTTAGCACTGATAAATTGAGAAATATTTAATTATACGACTTTGGCCTTTTAACCCTTGATCACGAGTAATATGACAGCCAGTATGTCAATCTGTCCACACTACGGTTGCCAAGCAGCGGTTACGTCATACTGACGTCTACACATCAAGAAGGTCGTCAAACAGAATTTATAGAAAAAAGGTTCAAAGACTATTCAATATTTGGAACAAATAGATTACAACATTATTAGGAACAAATAGAAGGGATAGAAAATATAAATAAGAGATTTCCGTGTTAAATCAATCCAAATAATTTCGCTGTGGCCTCCATGGAGGTATAATTCTATATACCTCCATGGTAGCCACCATGGAGGTTTATAGAATTATACCTCAAATATACCTGACCACAAATATTTTGTATTAATAATAAAACAAACTGACTTTGACATAACATACACGTTCCGTTTTCACTATACCGAATGGAACAAATTCAAGAAACTAAATAATTCAATACAATTAAATAATCGTTGAAATAATTTTAAATACAACTTTATTTCGACTTTTTATTTGTTTTCGCATAAAAATAATTAACTCGCAAGTGTGCTTCTTTGTAAAATGTTAATTAATACGAATTTATGGTTAGTACCGGTTTTTTTACTTGTATCGGAACGTATTAGTGTTGTTGGGTTTGAGTTATTCATACATAGGCATTCATAGGCAGCGATAGCCTAGTGGAGATACCAACAGACTGCCATGCAGAGGGTATCGGGTTCGAATCCACGGCGCGCACCAATGACTTTTCGGAGTTATGTGCGTATTGAATTACTAATTATCGCTTGTCCTGTGCCTCGGAGAGCACGTTAAGCCATCGGTCCCGGTTCTCATGAAGATCTTTGACAGTCGTTACAGGGCGTCAGTACCTCCTAAATAAACTGACACTAGTCTAAACCATGGAATATTGCTATCCCTTCGGGTTGCAGAGGTCAGGCAGGCAGTCGCTCTGTGGAAAAGCTAATATTCAGCCAAATCCGGTTAGACTAGGAAGGCGACCCCAGATTGAAACTGGGATAACTCTAAGAGGATGATGGTTTGAGTTATTCATGATTTGAAGAATACTCAGTTGAAAGTGCTTTGAAAAATCTGAATCCGACCTGTGAAACAGAAAAAACTTAAGTTGACTTCAACTAGTTCGGAAATTTTCAACTGATGAAAGCTGAAATTCTCAATTCAGAAACCAGCCGAAAATCTCTTAGCATAGATTAAAACGAAGTAGATGGCGGTTTCGAGCCGGTCCGTTTGAGTGATGCCTTGTGCCTTGCACACAGCGATCGCAAAAGTTTAATTTCAATCCCTATGATACTAGTGTCTTTATATCATGCCGCAATTTAATCATGATTACCGATATCCAATCCATCCATATACTTTCATATCCTGGATATTAATAGCTATATACGCCACTAATAAATTATTCCAATATATACATCGATACAATTACTGTGTATTGGCAGAGATACGGTTTCCATGTAATATTAGGCAGGATTATATCTCGACAACATTTCACGAATATAAGTAGAGATTATTGGCACATGGCAACACTCCAAGAAATATGCCCATATTTCTAAATGAGAGCAAATTAGTTTTGCGAACTAGTTACAATGTTGATGTGTATTATTAACTACATGAGCACGCGGTTACACTCGCCTTATTTAGGGCTGCTCACCGGTGGCTCATAGCGTAATGTTATATAGCATAGCCTTCCTCGACAAATGGCCTATGCCAAACAAAAAGAAAAACCCTGTTGCGCCTGAGATTAGTGCGTTCAACTAAACACATTTTCAGCTTTATTTTATTAATATAGAAGAGGTAAGGATAAATAAATCATACCGCAATATTTTAAGCACAGTATGCTTAGTGAAGTCCCCACACCGAATTTGAGCCCGGCGGCCAACCTTAAAAGCGTCAAGCCAACTGTGCAGTAAATATTATTAGTGCACAAGTGTATGCGCAAATACAATTGAACACTTTATTCTGTGATATACCGCGTTGGAAAGGCATATTCGACACGACCAGAGAGAGATTGGGTGAACAACCAATGGCTCAACGTGCTTCCCGAGGCACGGGGTGCAACGCTGCCAATTTTCTGACCCAGAGCTTCCATTGGATAATTAAATTAATTAAGTACTACTTACAGAATATTTAACGTAAAGAAAAACCCAACCCAACAAAGAGAATACATAACTCAAAATTGGCTTTAGCTGTTGAATATCGAATAAAAAATGTTTTAAGGTGATAAGACCACAGGTAGATATTACTGTTATAAAGCTCTTCACAGTGCTACTTCTATACGAAGTAGAAGAATATGCTGATAATGACTTACTTTCTATTCAGTATTATCAACATCGCAGAGTACCTTGCAATGTTTCGTGGGTAACATCATTTTTATGGCTATACTAAAGGATGTCCCGCAGCTATGCATGCACACATATATTTTACTTTAAACCATTATATTCGATCCCGCGGGCCCTTCGAGAGATTCCTTCTAAATGCACGCCTACGACACACAAAGAACACAATTCAACAGAAAGAATTGTATATGTACATAGAGATATACTTTATTTATCATTAAATCAACTTACAAAACATTGAAAAAAGCCACAAAAATCACTCTTACTTTTGTAGCTACCAAAGCCGAATTGTACGACTCTACGGATACGGGAAGTTAAGTGTCCGTGACCGCCTGGTAACCGCTTAAACATCTTAGTGATTCATTGTGAAATTGCATACTCTGTCAATTCCATTTAACTAAATAATGGACTCCAAACGCTGATATAAAATTCTTCAATTCAACCGAGATTAGCATACCATATTCTTTGATGTAGAAAGAAAGAAGAACGAAAAGACAATCCGTAGGCACTGAGTAATTCATTTCAACTTAAAATTTATATATTATGAATGAATGTACGAGTATTCTCTGTGTTTATTAAATTTAGAAGCAGTCCATAATATTCCTAGAGAAGTTTGAATAGTAGAGGGACAATTGAAACTTGTGTGATACTGGGGACAAACGAGACGACAAAACTGTATACAAATTAAAACTGCGTTAAATACTTTATATTCCTTGTATCGTGTTGGTGTCTCTTTTATAAACAAACCAGGCAGAAATCCACAACTCCGATCGTCAGTTTATAGATCTCTCAATAGTATCTTCTTGGGTTTACGCGAATGTTACACATTGAAATTAAACTACAGTTTACGGATTTTATCGCGATGTATTGGTTTCACTAAGTTATTACATTTGAAACGAATGATCTAGAAACTATATTTTTAATTTATTACTAGCCGACGTTTCGAATTCTTTACAGAATTCATGTTCACGGCAGACTGAGGTGATATTTGTTTTTTTCTTGAATGTATAAGTTATCTCAAAGTACCCGAACATTTTTCATCTACTGGTGTTACTATTTACGCAGAATGAGCTCACAGTGTCCTTAGGTCTTCTGGTGACTTTGTCCTTCTTACACAATTTTACCAACAGATAGTGTTAATGCTTTCCTAAACCATCTTAATTCTATTAATAACCAAATACAATTCACAATAGAATTAGAGGCAAACAATTCTTTAGCTTTCTTAGATGTACTTGTCATCAGGAATAAAAACAACTCCCGAAGCCATACTGTGTATAGGAAAAAGACCCACACAAATAGGTACTTAAACGGTGAATCTCACCACCATCCTAAACAGTTAGCTACTGTAGGAATGTCTCTGTTTCAGAGAGCCCGCGGGATCTGTGACAAGAAACACCTGGACGCTGAGCTTCAACATGTCAGGCAAGTTCTGCAAGACAACAAGCTCCGACCGCCGCGCCACTGTCACAGATCCCAGAAGAAAGAAAAACCAGCCACAGTAGAAAGACAACCTGCTGTCCTCCCATACATCAAGGGCGTGACCGACAAAATTGGCTACATCTTGAAGCGAGCTTCTATCAAAACTTACTACAAGCCGCCAACGAAGATCAGTCAATTATTAACATCTGTCAAGTGTCAGTTACCCTTGCAAGTGGCCGGTGTCTATAAAATTGACTGTGAATGTGGGCTCTCATACATTGGACAAACCAAGAGAAGCATAGGCATTCGACTCAAAGAACATATAGCTGACATAAAACATAAACGCTCAACAAAGTCTGCTGTGTGTGAACATGTAGAACAAGGACCCAACCACTACCTGCGATTTGATGAACCACAGATACTCGCAAAAGAACACCGTTTTCTTCTATTGAAATTAAAAAACACCCTAATTTCAATAGGGAAGATGGTTGGAATGTTCCTCCAGCTTGGGACCCTGTCATAAGGCTAATGAAACCAAAGAAGGACAAAGTCACCAGAAGACCTAAGGACACTGTGAGCTCATTCTGCGTAAATAGTTACACCAGTAGATGAAAAATGTTTGGGTACTTTGAGATAACTTATACATTCAAGAAAAAGACAAATATCACCTCAGGCTGCCGTGAACATGAATTCTGTAAAGAATTCGAAACGTCGGCTAGTAATAAATTAAAAATATAGTTTCTAGACCATTCGTTTCAAATGTAATAACTTAGTGAAACCAATACATCGCGATAAAATCTGTAAACTGTAGTTTAATTTCAAAGGTCTCTCAATGTTCATAACTTGTATAATGTAGCCTTTCACGTGGCACGGCGAGATGACCACTTAAACCACAGCTATTTGTGCTGTCAAACTTCCAGGCACTTGACCCATAAGCGATGGGAAGTGATTGACTACCGTTAGCTCACTCAATCATATCGCTTTATTCCATATGAAGGATAGAGATGGATACATATGAGGTGCCACTGCTCTAGAATTTGAACAGTATCGAAGACTACAGGTCTCCCAATAAACATATGATACCACTACGTGTGCTTTCGTCTAGCACACAGAAGTATATTATACTATATGATCTGTGGTCTAGCAAAAGCTACACTAGGCTAGCTCTGTGATTTTGATGGCTCTTCATCAATACCATGGCGCAGTAAGATATAACTTCAACATTTTATCTTTTGAAAAGAAATTTTGTCGGGTAGGTATTTCAGGCCAGCTGAAAACTTGCATCATACCTCTCCTATTATACCCCAACACGGAACTGCAGACCTGGCTGGCGAGTAGCGGGGCTATAGAAAATTATAAAAAAAGACATTTTATTTCCGGCAATAGGCTCGCCCCCTATTACGTGGGACCTAAAAATTCATGGCGAAATGTGGGTGTAATATTTACACCTCTGCCTACCCCTTCGGGGATACAGGCGTGAGTCTATAAAAAAAACATTTTATTTCCAAAAAAATATTTGAGGCAACGGGCAATTTTTAAACTTTGTAGTTTAATGTTTAAAGAATCAAAAAACTAAGCCAGAAGATTTAGTCGGGGCTTTAACATTGCCAGGCGTTTTTTATATTGGGTTGCAAAATATTTTTGCATGCGCCTGGCATGCAAACTTGATGCCAGCTCTCGGACCATAAATGGTTACGAATCGTGGTCAAAGAAAGATAGTTTAGAAAGTTGTATATAAAAAGGGTTGTGATTTATTGACTCAGTTTGGGAAATGGAGATTGAAAATGGCATACAAAGCCACGTTTATCAAATTATGGTGGAGTCACTTTGTGTACGCATTTAACTACTGCGTTAAGTTAAAGTTTAGAATTATCTTCCCTCATTATACGGGGTGTATAAAGACCCTCAACGCAAACCGAAAGCCCATATTGTACCAATAATTACTAAAGTTATTTACTTCTGCACCATACCTGAGAAATCAGGTTCAGGAGATATTGAAGCTCAAAGTCATCATATAATTTTCTAATTAGGTACAAAATCGATGCATTTACCCCGTCAATTTCTTCTATAGATGTCCTATGCACCCAGGGATAAGTAGGTATTTTGAGCACTGCACGCTTAAAAATGTGAGTACCTAAAAACCGTTTTCCAGATATTATTTTTGCTTAGTATGACTTGGCATGATGTCCGAAACGAGTAGACATCGGCTAGGTGATGGGTCTTGTGATACCCTGTATATTAAACATACTTCATATATAATAATAATGTGTGATCTATTGTCCTGGTACTCTTTAATTCTTTATTGTACACACAAAAAAAAAAACAAATACATGAAAAGACTAAAAAATAAACTTATAAATTGTATGTACAAAGGCGAGCTTAACTCAACACTGAGTTTTCTGCCAGCAAACCTTTGAGACTAGAGATTTGATGTGAGAGGTAAGGGTAATTGCGGTGTACATAATTATATATATAAATTAATAAACTACATACAATAATATTATATATATAGACTACATAAATATATAATATACATAAAATACTACAGATACATATGAGAAACAGTGTTATTATTTTTAAGTGTTATTAGTTAATAGATAGTGCCTCTTAACATTCATCTTGAATACTGCTAAGGACGGGCTAGCGCGAATGTGATTTGGCAAAGCATTTCACAGGCGGACAGCATAGACCGAGAAAGAATAGTCGTACACAGTAGAGATATGAGGAGGCTTGCGTAAGATAAGAGAGGTGGTTAAACGACAGGGCTTATCACGCGGAATAAGAAATTCAAACCGGTCACGAAAGTATGAAGGTGAAGTTGTAGGATTGTGAAGAATAGAGTAAAGAAGTGAAAGAATCTGAGAATCCCGGCGCCGGCGAATAGGCAACCACTTCAACTTAGCTCGAAATTCCGATACATGATCGTACTTCCGAACACCAAATATGAAGCGGATACAAAGATTCTGCAGGCGCTCGAGTTTGTTTAAAAGTTCCTCCTTTGCATCGAGAAAGGCGACATCTGCATAGTGTTGGAAGGAGAAGAGATTGCGCAAGTGTTACCTCAGTATTGAAAGGCAGAAATTTTCGAAGACGTTTGAGAGAATGAAATGTGCAAAACACTTTTCTGCTTACTTCTGCAATATGTGCTTCCCAAGGCAGGTTTGAGTCTAGAAGTACACCAAGATTTTTAGCATATTTTGAGTAAACAATCGGTGTAGAATCATATAGAACCACTGGAAGCAATTGGTAATTCAATAGGCTAAGCATATATCGGTCACCAATAATGAGAGCTTGGGATTTTGTATGGTTAACAAGAAGTCCGAACGACTCAGCCCACATACGAATACGTTCAAAATCATTATTGATGGCATCGATAGCTTCAGAAACATCCTGAACTTTGAAATGACGATATAGCTGCAGGTCGTCTGCGTAAAGATGATAATGTGAAGATGTGGTGATAGCGTTTATAAAAACGGAGAAGAGTAAAGGAGATAACACGCCGCCTTGAGGAACACCCGCAGTCAGATCACACCACTCAGAGTTTATCTCTTCGGAGCGCACAGACTGTGAGCGTCCCTAAAGATTAGATCTAAGCCAACCAATTGCAGAAGCTGAGACATTAAGTGAGGATAGGATACCAAAAAGTACGTCAAAATCAACTGAATTTAAGGCACTGACCTTAATCCAAGTAAGTGTGAAATTTTTATCAACGATACTTTAGACCAATCCGCAATACTTTCCCAATTTCAAACCCTGGCACCCAGTATAACGCATATTAAAAAAAGTACTCTTCGCCTTCTTGGGTCCCCAATATTTGAAGAAGGTTTTGATTCTTTTATTCATGAAAAAATTCAAAATGTTAGTGAAATTTCGGACCGCCTGCTCAAAATTAATATACATTCGGCTTTCACTATTATTCGATACTGTCTTTTTGTGCCTAAGTTCACACACGCTTTACGTTCATCGCCTTTTTGGAAAAACCCAAGCCCACTAGTCAATATTGACAAAATTTTACAAAACACCCTAAGCAACATTTTAAATGTGGCTCTGAACGACCGAGCATGGCTACAGGCGACATTACCTGTTCGCCTGGGTGGGCTTGGCGTACGCAAAATTTCCGACGTGAGCTTACCAGCATTTCTGTCATCGGTCCACAGCACTGCAGAATTGACCAGGAAAATCTTAGCACCCACACTGGTCGATTCTGAGGTGCCGTGTAAGATCGATGCCATTAATGCTAGGAAAATGGCTTGTCCAAGCACTGAGTTGCCCCGAAATTTATCCTCTCAGAGGCTGTGGGACGGGCCGCTTTGCAGCGCAGTACGAGAAAATCTCCTTAGCACATCGTACAATGCTGCAGAGCGTGCTCGTTTGCTGGCTGTGGGAGAGTGGGAGTCGGGGCTCTGGCTTCAAGCACTGCCATCGTCCAACATAGGTACCATGTTGGATGATACGACCTTCCGCCTCGCTTCTTGCCTCCGTTTAGGTGCGCCGTGTGTCGCTCCACATCGTTGTCACTGTGGGGAGGCGGTCGACAGCCTTGGTCACCATGGCCTATCATGCAGCAGGAGCGCAGGTCGTATTTCACGACATAGCAACCTGAATGACATTCTCCGCCGGGCTCTTGTCACCGCTGGCGTTCCAGCCCAACTTGAACCTCAGGGTTTGGCACGCAACGATGGTAAAAGACCAGATGGAATGTCTCTACTGCCTTGGAAGTTGGGTAGGCCTTTGGTATGGGACGCAACGTGTGTCGATACCCTTGCGCCATCTCATCTTTCTAGCACAGCGGGTTGTGCGGGCGCTGCTGCTGCCACAGCGGAGACTCTGAAACGGCGCAAATATGTAAATCTCGTAGAGGATTATGTATTTGAGCCGTTTGGAGTCGAAACGTTGGGGTCATGGGGTCCAAGTGCTAGATCTCTCTATAGAGAGCTTGCGAAGAGACTTGTCGACGCTTAGCGTGACCAGAAGGCTGGCATGTATCTAGCACAAAAAATTAGCATTGCCATACAGCGTGGCAATGCTGCCAGTCTTCTGGGCACATTCCCAATAGACGGCGATGTGGAGGACTTTCACGACGCCCTTTGAATATGCATTTTCTTATTAATTTGGATTGTACTTTAATATTTAATTTAATTTTAGTTGTAGTATTTAAGTAGTTATAATTAATTGTGTTATCCTAATATTAATTTATTTTGTTATTTAAATAAATACCTATAGGCACTGTTAAAATCCAAGTATTGTCAGTTGCTTATTTTCCACGGCCAGTCTTATATCATCAGTGATTTTAACAAGTGCTGTTACGGTACTATGGCCAGGCCGGAAGCCAGACTGATATGGACTTTTGGAGCAGGCTATTAGAGGAGAAATGATTAGCCAGTTGTTTCTGAACTTTAGCCTCAAGGATTTTGGACAAGACTGAAAGTATCGATATTGGGTGGAAATGGGATAAGGAAGTAGGATTTGGAATTTTGGCTAAAGGTAATATGTGTGCCTTTTTCCACATTGCGGGGAAGGAGTTAGAGAACAGGGAGAAGTTTATTATGTGGGTGACTACTGGCAAGATTTGGCTGAGAATGGGCAGAAACATTTGGATTTGAAGACCATCCACCATTCTTGAGCTGCTTTTGTGGATATAGAAAGGAATATTTTTTTTACGTCTGCTTCCACGATTGGCTGAAAATAGAATGCAGTATTTAAAGGCAGAGGAAGATTGGAGATATCGTTTAATGTTGAAGTCTTGGTGCTATAATGAAGTGTAATTGGTGTCCTGGAAAAATGAGCATTGAGTATGTTTAAGTCCATACTCGTACAGCTGCTCTGCGGTATTTTTTCAATGTCTAGAGGCTTGAGAAATTGCCATACTTGTGAAGTGTGAAGATTTTGTATTGAATTATGTATGTGGCGTCCTTTAGCATCCCTATACAAACGACTGCAACGATTTCGAAGTTTCTTATATGCATTTCAGTTTTCCTCAGTAGGTAACTTTTTATATTACCGCTTAGTTTTGTCCCGTTTCGCTATTAGTTTTTTAATATCTGAAGATAGCCATGGTGCAGGTAAGCGTATGACTCTTACCTTCTTGAGCGGAGCGTGTGTATTATACAAGTCTAAAATGATTGCATTAAAAGCAGAAACCTTATCATCCATATTATTAGACTTTTAAATATAGGTCCAGTCTATAGCGTTTGCATCCATCTCCAAACGTTTCAAATCCATGTTCTTATAAGAAAGAAGTGTGAGATATCTGGCCTTGCGTTTTGGAGGACGAACTTTATAAGAAAGGTAGATAAGATCGTGATACGAGAAGGACGCGGGAAGTTGTCCATGCGTTGCTACTTTGTTACAGTCGGAAACAAGAATTAAGTCTAAAAGAGAAGGATTGCAATGAGGAGCCTCTCTTAATGCTACTCATAGTAGCATTAAGAGGAAGTATCTGCAAATTAATAGAAGAGGCAAGGGGCTGAAGCTTTCGGCTGCGTGTATCATGTTGTTGGAGAGAGATGCAGGGGGCCTTTAATGTTGCGTTCTCTCTCCCACCGGCGGACACGAATAGGCCCCACTCTGCCACTCTATTCTTAATATCTCTATGGTATAGCTACATATTAGTAATCTGTGATCGTGTATGTGTGTGTCTGCTGGCGGGTGGTGCAGTGATAAACCATTGCGTCAATTTCGTGTCCAGTTTTTACATACATACATACATACATATCGTCACGCCTTTTATCCCCGAAGGGGTAGGCAGAGGTGTATTTCTACACCCACTTTTCGCCAGATATACTTTAGTCTCACGTAATAAGGGGCGAGCCTATTGCCGTACCGGGCACATTTCCAGACTCCATGCTGCTACTGAGAATTTCGTTACAGAAAAACCCAATAACACTGCCCGACCCAGGAATCGAACCCGGGTCCTCCCGATCCCACGCGCACATTTATGCCGCGAGACCAACGAGGCAGTCGTATAGGGTTTGATGTCGAGTTTTCCGTCTCTACGCAAATATGGTATTTGCATCGTGTTATCCCTTAGTCGCCTCTTACGACACCCACGGGAAGATAGGGGGTGGTGACACTTGTATTCTATGCCGTCAACCACACAGCCAGTTTTTATTACTAGATAATAATTTGATTACTATATTTTAAATACTTTATTTATACATATACATTTATTTATATATATTGCATATTTATAATCTTAATATATAAAATCCTTGCGTTACTGACTGACTGACAGACACGCTACAGCCGAAACTATTGGGCGCAGGAAGCTGAAATTTGGCATGTATGTTCCTTGGAGACCGTAAGGGTGCACTAAGAAGGGATTTCCCGAAATGCCCACGGGATCGGCCAAAGCGGGTAAATTTAAAAAAATTGCAGGCGTAGCTGCTGGCGTCCTCTAGTTATTTATATTCTTCAGTTATTTTATGTTATCAGATGATGAAGATGATTCTTTTCTCTTTGCATGCGATTCCGCAAATTCATCTAGTAATGACAGCTTCTGCTCTGTAACTGAGTCGGCTGGTGACTTTGTCAAGCGGACGTTCAACCAACCCACAAAGAATTTGTTAAACGTATGTCACATCAACGCGCAATGTGTGCCCTGTCAGTACAGTGATCTCTACGATACTTTCTGTGATGCAAACGTTCATGCCATTCTGATTTCAGAGAGTTGGCTGAAACCTCATTTACTTTCTACCACCTACCCTCTCCCTGGCTTCATTCTTATCCGTAATGATAGGGTGGGCAGAAGAGGGGGTGGGGTAGCTATTTATCTCCGTAGCGCACTACCCTACAAAATAATTTTATCTTCCCAACCAATTTTTCTGCTTCAGCGGAGTACCTCTTCCTTGAGGTTTCAGTCAATGGAGCCAAAGCCATTCTTGGAGTTGTTTATTGTCCCCCCACTATAAATTACTTCTCCAGTATCGAATCGATTCTGGAATCTATAGGGTCAGAATATGCTCATCATATTATCATGGGAGATTTCAACACTGACCTCCTTTCCATCAATTCCTCTCGTCCTCAAAAACTCCTAAAATTCATTGAGTCTGCCAGTTTTCACACCCTTCCTCTTGGACCCACTCACCACAATATCGATGGTGTTGATACCTGGTTAGACATAATCATTACATCTGCTCCATCCCTGGTCCATTCCCATGGCCAATCATGATCTTATCTTCCTCTCCTATAACCTCAAACCACCTAAATCCCGTCCTAAGGTTCTGCACTTGCGTAGTTTTGGAAAAATGGATGTTGAGAAACTTCAAGAAGAGGCTTCCGTGCTTAATTGGAACCCACTGATAGCAGCCTCTACAGTTGAGTTTATATTCTTAACAACATTGTGCTTAATCTTTACGACAAACATGCACCCGTGAGGAAGATTAAATTAAGACGTCCTCCTGCTCCTTGGCTTACCAGAGGTGTTCAAATGGCCATGAGGCGTCGCGACAGAGCTTTCCGGAGGTTTAAAAAAGAGCGTTCTGATGAAAACTGGAGCCTGTACAAGACTGCAAGAAATCGGTGTAATCAGATGATTCGCAATGCTAAACGCCGCCATATTTTCGACAGTATAAACTCCTCTTGTCCAGCCAATATCTGGAAGTTCCTTGGAACTCTAGGTATTGGCAAACAGCAACTTACTGGTGCCCGTTTGACGGTTGGTTTGGAGGATTTAAATATACATTTCTCAACTACCTCTCAATTGGATAACCAAACCAGGTGTCAAACGGTGGCCTTTGTTGCTGCTCTCCCTCGTCCCAACATAGACCCATTGAATTTTTCTCCAGTTACTTCGGGTGAGGTCAAGAAGATAATCCTCTCCATTCGATCCAATGCAGTGGGCTACGACTCTCTTAGCCGCCGCATGATCATTCCGATCCTTGATCATCTCATTCTTCCCATTACCCACATTGTCAATTTCTCGTTGGACAGTGGTTCCTTCCCGTCCCTCTGGCGTAAAGCTTTCGTAATCCCTCTTCCTAAGATCTTGAACCCTACACTACCCAATCATTTCCGTCCTATCTCTATCCTTCCTTTCCTATCCAAAGTGGTGGAAGCTTGTGTACATAAGCAGTTGTCTCGATTTGTTTACCTTAACAACTTACTCAGTCCGTTCCAATCTGGATTTAGACCTGGACATAGCACGACTTCCGCCCTCCTTAAAGTGACTGGCGATATTAGAGCCGGTATGGAGAACACTAAGGTCACTGTGTTGACCTTGGTCGACTTCTCGAACGCGTTCAATACCGTCAGTCACGATATCCTTCTATCTATCCTTTCCCATCTCTTGGTCTCACCTGTTGTACTGGACTGGTTCTCAAATTATCTTCAGGAACGTCAGCAGTCAGTTCGCGTTGACGAGACTACGTCGAGTTGGCGTGAAATCGGCTCTGGTGTTCCTCAAGGTGGCATTCTCTCTCCTTTACTCTTCTCAATTTTTATTAACTTCTTAACTCCTAATCTTCGGTGTGCGTATCATCTCTATGCTGATGACTTGCAGTTGTACTCCCAAGCAAAAGTGGAAGATATATCAATAGCCATTAGGTGGGTCCACACAGAGCGAGCAGCCTCGCGAGGCATTTGCCGCGCGAGGAAACAGTCCCCGAACGAGCGAGGCCATAGAATAAAGCTGCGTTCACATTTATCTGACGTGATCTCTCGTGACGGTCTCTGTCGTAATTACTTACCGTTCACATTTGTCTGTCGCCGTCTGTCGCGATCTGACACAATTTTAAATCAGTTCTGTCTTGACTCTCGTGGAGTTCACACTTTCGCAATGTTTTTGATGAATTATCCGATTCAGATAAAGTAGATATCCAATTATATCCATAAATTATTTACATAGGATTATATTATTTCGTATTCAATTAGCTCATCTATAGGTACTGTATACGAATAATATTATAAAAAGGAAGTCAATTAGTTCGTCGTCCATTGCGCACAATTGCAAACGCGCGTCTGACGCTTTACGACAGACAGTGGCGTGTCCACATTAGTCTGACGAGTTGTGTCGCGCGAGTTAACTGTACGGAACCCAACAATGTTAGCTTCGTCAGCACATCTCTCCCCACCAAATTATCTAGATAATCCTATTGTCATCTTAGCATTAATTTAATTATAAATACCTTTGTAGATCTAACATTAGCGATTACCATTTTATATTTTAAATATACTGTTATAATTAAATAAATGTTTTTTACAATTAATCTGAGTCCAATCTCTTAATTCGCGCTGTACCGTCCCCACACCCCTCCCCCCTCTCTGTCGCAGACCAGGACATTGTCTGTCGCGACACGACAGACGACGTCACGACAGATTACATCAGACAAATGTGAACGCGGCCTAGAGCGCGGCAACCTCGGCACCGTAGGAAAAAACAAAATTGTAGTTGTCATAAAGTTTGAATTCAGAACATGAAAATATACAGTCCGTTCACAGTTACTTTACCTCTGACAGATGTCGGTGTTTATTTTCTTTATGTTGGAATTGTACTCTGTGATGACAGGTAAGTAAAATAGGGTTACCCGTGCATAAAATTTTACCCAATATTAGTGGAAATGCTTCAAAAATTCAAATGCTTGAAGCTCATGGCCGCAAAGTGGTTAGATTACCGCCATTCCACTGCGAGCTAAACGCAATTGAACTTATGTGGAGTCTCATTAAAAGGCGAGTCACAAGCAAAAATTTAGGACAAGAGGCAACCAACATTGTGAATTTAGCTGAAGAAGCTTTTCAATCTATCACTGCAGAAGACTGACAAAAACAATGCAAACATGAGCGCCACATTGAAGACAAGCTTCGTGAAACAGATGGGTCTACGGATGCTGAAAAGGACAGGTTCATAATAGAATTAAATTCTGAGTCTGATACAGAATATGACAGCAGTTACGAATCATCATAACATTGGCAGTCCACATGAATCATTCTTATAGACTCACGCCTGTTTCCATGCAGGGGTAGGCATAGGTGTAATATGACACCCACATCATTCTTATTCAAAATAAATATGAAAATTAAATTTACCGTTTTTGTATCTGATAATTAGAACCTCACGTTGGCGTAATTATGATGCGTTTACCTTTATATATTAAATAGACAACATTTTTATTATAACTACTTATCTTCATAGGAAATTAGTTATTTCGTAAGAAAATAAATGTACATGCATATAGCCATGCCAATATCAAGAGGTTTTGTTACAAACATTACTTCCAAATATTTAATACGATCGCTTAGGCAATAAAAAATAAGTACATTTTAGCAATAATGTATATTTAAAATGGGAGTATTATATACCAAATATAGCAACACAACGCCCAGGTTGGCCAATCTAACAGCTAGAGGTAAAATAACTGTGAACGGACTATAGTTGAAAACTATTATGTATTGCGCATGTATCAAATTGTCGACTTGTGAATTAGAGTGAAATAGTACATTTGCCATCTATCGGTCTACGTATCAATGTGAGATTGTTGGTCTCTCCTCTCTCTTATTTTTAAATTTTGTTTATAAATATAGTACTTGGAAATGGTCATACTGCAATAGGGTTGTGGCATGTGTTTTTACTAGCCGGCTGCATGACTGACGCCAATTGCTGTACCTACTTTGGGTACTAGATAATGGTAATAATGGGCCATAATATACATATTTACTTATACTTACTTTTTTTGTAAATATATACATAGAAACACCCAGACCAAGACAAACATTCATGTTCATGCACACAAATGTTTGACATGAGCGGGAATCGAACCCGCGACCTTCGGCGTTGTAGTCGCTTACACTCCCGCTTTGCCAACCGGTCGTCGATTATTGTTATACCTAAAGGATGGAATAGGTAGACATGGAAAAAAATATAGAATGAATTATAGGAAATGAATATCTGTAGGCAAGGATACTGTAACCGAAGCACAGACTGAAGGATTATTATTCGTACAATAAATAGCGTCAAAGATGAGAATGTTATGATGAATGTATCCTCCGTCATTCAGTGACCAGTGGATAGGGTATGCGACTGCTGAGCGGAGGTCCCGGGTTCGATTCCCGGGTCGGGCAAAAGTGTTACTGGGTTTTCCCGAATTCTCAGAAGCAGCATGGAGTCTGCTGATGTGCCCGTTAACGGCAATAGGCTCGTCCCCTATTACGTGGGACCTAAACATTTCATGGTGAAATGTGGATGTAATAATATTATAACTCTGCCTATCCTTACGCGGATACAGACGTGAGTCTATAAAAAAAATGTCCAACATACAAACACACTTGCGAATTTATATTATTAGTAAGGATTATTATGTTCGAGCGAGGCACTAAACAGCGTACGGACCGCGGCAAAACAAAAATCCAAACTCGATGGCTCGGCCGCTGGGTCGCTCGCCCGCGGCGGCACACGCGCTTGCCTCGGCCGCGGCACGTCCACACAGAGCGCGCAGCCTCGCGCGCCAATTCCTCGCGAGGCTGCGCGCTCTGTGTGGACGTGTCTAATTCGGTAGCTCGGGCGCACGCTAAGCTCGGCCGCGGCGGCACATGCGTTTTCCTCGACCGAGCCACGTCCACACAGACCGAGCAGCCTCGCGAAGCATTTTCCTCGCGAGGCTGCTCGGTCTGTGTGGACCCGCCTATTGCTGACTTGAACAGAGATCTTGAGACGATGATGGATTGGTGCAATAGATTTGGTCTAGACGTAAACCCAGCAAAATAATAATAATAATAATAATAAATTTTTATTCACAGAAATACAGAGAGCATAAAATACAAACAAAAATGTTCTAATATAATAATAGTATAAATGCTGTGGATTTTCAATTGATTGGAAAGAACACTATACCCCTGTACTAGTAAGAAACTGTATCACAGGCGGTTGGGTCTCTCTTTACAAATTTGAGATTTGTATTTTACAATACAACAATAATATTACGTATTTAACAAAAGACAGTGGTCAATATAAAACTTAGTTAATAATTAATAGCTACATGAATATAATTAAGATGATCATGTAATATACGATATAATTGCCTGACGAGCATTTTAGAGAATTCACGAACGTAACTTATAAAGCTGTGGGTCAGCATAATCGTAAATGATGTCAATGTTAATTAGGTAAACCTTTATTATTTAGTATGACGTAAATAACTCATGTGTGCATTTTATTAAACTATATGTTTGATGTTAGTAGGTCAATATTCTAATGAGGTGTGTTAGGTGAATCACAAAATGAAATATCAAGTCTTAAAATTAAATAATAAATATGAAAAAAATAGTAGATAAAAGGTCGAAAATACGATATTACGTCGCTCCTAGGCGCCTTCATAATCCACGGAGTTTATGTACCTCTTTTCCGCCATTGTTCTAGCTGGGCAGTCATTAGAACCAGTGTTGTGGTTGCTGGGCTTCTTGAAGTGTAAGCAAGTCGCGCATTTTGGGTCTTCGGATTTCCTAGTGCAGTCCTTTATCGTGTGTCCTTGGTTGCCGCAATGACCGCATGTATATTGAGACTCTCTGCAAGACTTAGCCGCATGACCATACTGCTGACACTTATAACAGCGAGTAACTAGGGTGAAATCCTTCACCGGGCAAGATGACCAATTTATAAAGATCCTGTCTTGGATTATCAGTGCTCTACGAATGGCTGCAGATACTTCTATTACGTAGTTACAGGTCTCAGCAACTTTACGGCCCGATTTATGACTCAGCTTGATTTCATTGAGAAAGGTCTCTAGGTTGCAGCTTTGAAGTTTCTCCGCTAAGTTCTGGTGGTACAGGCACGTGAAAACTTCCGTCTCTTTCATATTTGAAGGCACTCCAACGATCACGATTTTAGGCTTCCGTTTGTGGGGTTCATTGACTATAAGGCCTGAGTTTGCATGTTGTACCGATTGTTTTACTTTCTCAATATCATCTTTGGTCTCGGTGCTGATGATCACGCCGCCGTTCTTAATCTTGCGTAGTGCTCTCACGTGGAGGTTCATTTGTTCAGGCCTGATGATTTATTGCACTAATGATTTTGTGTCGTCACTCGATTTTAGCTTGTCATTTGGATAGATTGCCACCGAACTTACGCTAATGGGCTGAATAAAATTATTTGCAGATTTTTTAACCATCTCAGCGAAAGACGGTGCAGAGGTGGTAGGTTTCGAGGACTCCTGTATGGATTGCTTTAGATCTTGAAGGCTCTGAGACAAATCAAGTTGTTCTTGCTGGGATTTGATGGTAGAATGGGCCTGGATAGCATGTGACTTAAGGGACTGGTACTGAACTGCCAACTGCGAAACTTTAGTGCCCACATGGCGACAGAGATTGCTGACTCTCATCTTCTGCTCAGAGTTTAGTTTTCCTTCTTGTGCTATAGAACACACTTCGTTGAGGTACTGCTCAATAGATGACATCCAGTTCTGGATTTCAGGCGTAGGGATGACTTCAAGTGCTGGACGCTCAGGTGCAGGTGCAGGTGCCGGCGTCGGAGGAGGACTCCGAGCAGTCTTCCTACTCGGAGTGAAAGGACTGTGATCCATTATATATTGCTTACAATGTCAATCACGATACATTTTATAACCCAGGCCATTATTGTAGGCAGTCGCCGTTTAGCGCCTAAATTAGATTTAAATGCTCTGCCGCCTGTAAAGTTTAACGGTCTAATCATCCCTTTCAACTCAGTCGTCAAAGACCTTGGATTGTATATAGATACCACTCTCGATTGGCAGGCCCAGGTGTCTAATGTTAGTCAGAAAGTAACCGGAACACTTAGAGCACTATATCGTCTAAAAAATTTCCTTCCATCCAGGACTAAAACTATGCTTGTGCAGGCTTTAATATTTCCCTTAATCGACTATGGTGATATGTGCTATTATGACCTGAATGCAGAATATCTCAATAAATATGACCGACTTCTCAATAACTGCATTCGATTCATTTTTAATCTTCGTAAGTATGACCATGTCTCTACTTATCGTTCAGAACTTAATTGGTTGCCTATTCGTCAACGCCGGTGCTTGCGTGCTCTCACTACTCTCTTCATGACTCTTAAGTCTCCCTCTCCTCCTTCTTATCTTTCAGAGTATTTCCAATACCTATCATCTACACATGAGAGAGACCTTCGTTCTTCGCAGAATCTTCTTCTTTCGTGCCCCAGTCATTCTTCTGGGTTTGTCAATTCTTCCTTTGTTGTACAGTCTATCCTACTCTGGAATGCGCTCCCTCTTGAAATCAGATTGTCCACTAACCGTTTTGCATTCAAATTGAAAGTACGGGATCTCCTATTTAAAAGATTAAAGGAATCTTCAGCAAGCACGTCACTCTTACCCTTTATTATAAGTATGTATGTATTTATGTCTATAATTATGTACCCTTATATTTATTTTTTGTATTATATATGTATATAGATATATATCTTTAATATAATTTGTATGATATTTATGTTTATGTATATTTATTTGTTATAATATATGCATTTAAGTGTTTATATGTACGTATATATATTTCCCATTTGTTTTTAAATTTACATTTTAGGTCGTTTTATGTTGATATTTGTTTAATTTACATGATAAAATTAAGAATATGACATCCTTTTAAAATCCGTTATTACACCTAACACATCTATCTCTGCACCACCTGTAGGTTGACAGGTAGAGAATGCCTCATGGCATTATGTCCACCTATGTACACCTTGTTTGTGTATAAAGTCTTAAATAAATAAATAAAATAAATATCATCCTTGAGTAAACAAGTATTGAAGTCTCCAAGAATAATTGTGTGTTCATACAGAGAAGAATAATTTTCTACCTTTGATTCCAACGAAGAAAAGTAGTCAATGGTACAAAATGGGCTGCAGAAGACACCTAATAGGACGTTGGTATATTTAAACTTGATTTCAAGAAAAATATGTTTAGCAGAATTTGAATATTCACTTGGAGACTTGTCGACAATTGTATGTTTTATATCTTCACGGAGATAAATTGCAACTCCTCTATATCCCTTGCCTACTCTATCATTACGCACCAACTTATAACCAGGAAGAGAATATTGTTTGGAAGGAAGAGTAGGCTTGAGAAAGGTTTCAGAAATAAGAACGGCATGGACAACATCAGCATCAAATGACGATAAGAGGTCTGGATAGTGAGCGTGAATGCTTTGCGCATTAATCTGAACAACATTTAAATAGTTTCGGAAGCAAGAGAAAGGAGAATATAGTTGATCACAAAGATGTGTCGAATCGTCATGTGTAAACGCACTAGCAAAACTCTGATCAGTTGTAGATGAAGATGAACAAGAGGCAAAACTATCATCAATATCATCATACATATTAATAATCACAAATAATAAAAACAATATATAAGCAAATACTATAGGCAGATAAATAAGTAAATATATATCAATAGTAATTTAACGTATATGAAAAGAAAATATACTATTTCACCTCTATGCACTCGCTGGTTATAATTTCTCTAATAATTATTACATCAACCTAAATGACTTGTACCCGAACATATGAAAAATAATTTTGTAGGAGTATCCGAACGGAATATTGTTTTGATATCTGTCAGCACTGACCTCTATAAATAGAGGTCAGTGTCTGTCAGGCAATTGTCAAAGTTAAATTAAATTTATTTAGTGACCGTCATCTTAATATATAAAATCCTTGCGTTACTGACTGACTGACAGACACGCTACAGCCGAAACTATTGGGCGCAGGAAGCTGAAATTTGGCATGTATGTTCCTTGGGGACCGTAGGGGTGCACTAAGAAGGCATTTCCCGAAATTCTCACGGGATCGGCCGAAACGGGTAAATTAAAAAAAATGCAGGCGTAGCTGCTGGCGTCCTCTATTATAATATATATTTTTCAATTGAATTTGTTTAAATTGTGTGAAATTGAATAAATTATAAAGAAAACAAAATAAGGGTCACGATCACAAAAACCAAAACAACAGAACAAAATTAATAACAAAGTAACTATTTCACCGTTTTGCGTGGCCTCTTATCAACAGCCTGGGATTTATGCGCTGGCTGCGAGGTTTTGGTCCCAGCAACCGCGGTTTCCATTTCTGAAGAGTCTGCTACCGGGAATTGTGTCATCAAGGAACGAAGTTCAGCCACTGATTCGATCTTCTTTCGGCATTTGTCCTTGACTTGCACCACAATATTACCTTCTGAAGTCCAGCAACGCTTCACCCCGTAATATCTCCGTGCGTTTATGAAAACTTCTTGTCTGGGCTTTGTGAGGAATTCTGAAAGCTTTTATCCTGAGCCGTTCAATTTGGTTTTGCTCTGCCACACTTTACTCCGCAGTAGTCGACTTTTGAACCGCACCAACAATGGACAGGGCTTATTTACGTTATTGCCCAAATAATGACACCCTGTGACTTGTGTTGAAGATATATTCGGCATGTCCATTTTATCCGCCAAGATGTTCAGAAATTGTTCCACGGGCTGCGTATCTTTATCTGCCGAAAGACCATGAAGCAATAGTATTTTGGAACGAGATGCCATTTCATGACGATCAAGACCTAAAACTACCAACTCCATTTGTGATTTAAGGGCACTCATAGTCTTCCAAATAAGGCCCTTAAATTCAGTAAACTCCCGGGACAGGCTAGCAATAGACTTGTGGCACGATGTTTCATTTCCTGCATTCTTTAGATCTGCTTCATACTGTGCCATTCGTGAAGAAAAAGTGGATGATAATTCTTCCATTGTTTTAGACAATTTTGTGTAAAGGTCCATATTATTGAGTGTGTTTCAAAATACAGTTGATCAAAAGGAGAATGATTAAGGTAATCTAGTGCACTTGAGGTTAATGTACTATAATATGTATGTAAACATTAATAATTGTCTAAATATAATTATAATAAATTTAAAACTCGGAGCGCAATTTTTTGTGTACTCCATTGTTTTGAAACGGTTTCAGTACTACCATTTTTTTCTATTTATTGCCGTTTTGAAACGGTTTCAGTACTGCTACTTTATTCCAGTGGCCTCTAAAATAATTTTTCTCCGCCGCTATTACAAACACGCTGCAGTTTGGCAAATGAATCCGTCTTTTAATCAATTGCCGACCTTTACACTTCACTAAAGGGCTTTTCAGAAAGTTTCACGTCATTGTGGGAATTTTCCTAAACAGATACACAGAAAGACAGTCTGAGCATCAATTAAATTCATTTACATTTTGTAGATAGAAGATCTAGTAAACTTGTACGGTTGTAGTTGATGATGATGACGCCAGCTCTCGGATCTGTGTTTTGTGGTGAATCTTCAAGAGGCACCCTCTTATATAGCGATGAATCCAGGTCATAATATCCTGAATATGGAATAGGGTACGTGTTGGTAAAATGCTGTGTCAGATCATTGCATCCAAATTGGAATTACTATTAAACGATATTGGAACGGCTATTTTGTAATATTTAAAACTAGAGGACGCCAGCAGCTCCGCCTACATTTTTTTAAATTTACCCGTTTTGGCCGATCCCGTGGGAATTTCGGGAAATCCCTTCTTAGTGCACCCCTACGGCCCCCTACGGTCAGTGACGTCACGGACGTTGATATCAGCTGTTTGCTTACGGTGATTGTCAGTTTTTAAAAATATAAAGACAGTGCTTTCAGGAATAATTTATTCGTAAACCTACAGTATAGTGTACAATAAACAATTAGTAGTGTTATACAGTGACAAAATAAACTTAAAATCAAATAAAACTTATATGTAAAATATCAATAACATGACTGACAGTGAATCTACCCTAGTATATATAGAAAAAACGTTAACTTAAGCTACAATCAATCTTACTTAAATATACTGTAACTGTTAAATGGTGTGGTGCTCAGTGGTTGTAATTTTCAAGTTGTGAACACTGACATATCAGTATACAGCCTTCTATACAGCCTTAAAAGTTTTCTTGAGAACAGTGACATCTGTGAATTGTTGCAGGAACTATTAAGACACTAATAATTTCTATGTGCGTTGGCTACTCGCTGCGTAGATCTGTAAACAATACATTAAACAAAATAACTGTCTTTGCGCTTTACCGAGACTTTAGCACGATCAACAATCATAGTTAAGTGCGGTTCTTGCGCCAAAGTCATTTCTGCTAAGACCCTGAATGACTGTATGCGATGTACTAAATGCCCATCCATATTTCATCGCGCATGTGCCCCAGCACCGGACTCCGCAGTTGGCAGCTGGACATGTCCTGGTTGCAGTTCGCCCATTGCTTCTACCTTGTCTAGAGAGGATAACTTTGCCACACCTATAAAAATGTCTAACACCCAAGGTGAACTCTCTTCTCATGCGCAGCATGGCGGAGACTTGGCGCATGAGCTTAGGGCGCTTAGAGAGTAGATATCTGCCATAAGAAACGAAGTCCGTCAGTACCGAGACGAAATAGCAGCATTTAGGGATACAATAAGCAGATGCATGAATCAGGTGGCTACTGTGGAGTCGAGAGTCGCAGCTATAGAACAGTCGTTAGAAGACAAGACCTCAACTAACATCTTGAGGAGACAGTTTCCGAGCTGTGACGAGAACTGAACGACAGGGACCAACAATTGTTGCTCAATGATGTCCTTGTGGCGGGGCTACCCGAGCAAAAGGGCGAGAGTTCTGCTCACGTTGTTAAGCTGGTGGCAACAAAGCTGGGCGTCGATATACAGGATCATGACATCGTGCACGTCGAGCGTGATAGATAGTTCTGATTATTGTGCATATATGTTTCTATAAAATGTTAAAACAATTATATTTTAAGTATAAAATGTATTATGAATTAGTTTTGTAATAAAACATTGTATTTCAATCTGCACGTGGGCGACGAAACGTCATATCCGCACACGGTGAGGTGTTTGTACACTAGTATAAAAGTCAGATCGCTACGGAGCGACACTCAGTTGTCTTCCGGCAGTCGAAGTGTGAACATCGGACGAACAAGTGTTGCCAATTGTAAATAGACAATTTGGTTTGACGTTTGACAGTTGACACTGTCAAACGGGTAAATAGAATATAAAATATGAACAGACTCTGTTCAATGTTCGGTTCCGCCCCGGCAACGACGTAACTAAGGTACGATATAATTCTGACTTTTATATTATTGTGTTTTTATTTTACTAATAATGTGTTTCACAATTCTTTATTGCTATTGTGGTGTTAATTAGAGTATTGTCAATAAAGAAAATGTATAGTTAATGTAATAATATAGCTTAGCAATTGTATAATTGATATGGTGGGTGATATTGTGGGTGGTTTCGTCAGTTGTGAGATGTTAAAGTTCAGACCTTGGGGTATCATATATTACAGAGTCGAATTATATGCTGAGATACAAGTCGTGTCTATTATATACATCGTGTGGTGAATATTTCAGTGGTAAATATTAAATACACCTATAGTAAATATATGTGGTGAATATTACTAAACGAATTATGCTAATCTATTGTACTAAGGTAATAGTTACTTTTGAAATATTGAACTACCCACAACCTTGCTATCCGATATAATAATATGTATTGATTGTACCGCTTTTATAAACGATAATTACAACTATTAAAAGAACGTGGCTGATAGATAATTCTGATTATTATGCATATATGTTTCTATAAAATGTTAAAACAATTATATTTTAAGTATAAAATGTATTATGAATTAGTTTTGTAATAAAACATTGTATTTCAATCTGCACGTGGGCGACGAAACGTCATATCCGCACACGGTGAGTTGTTTGTACACTAGTATAATAGTCAGATCGCTACGGAGCGACACTCAGTTGTCTTCCGGCAGTCGAAGTGTGAACATCGGACGAACAAGTGTTGCCAATTGTAAATAGACAATTTGGTTTGACGTTTGACAGTTGACACTGTCAAACGGGTAAATAAAATATGAACAGACTCTGTTCAATGTTCGGTTCCGCCCCGGCAAGCCAACGACTAACTAAGGTACGATATAATTCTGACTTTTATAATATTGTGTTTTTATTGTGCTTTTACTAATAATGTGTTTCGCAATTCTTTATTGCTATGGTGGTGTTAATTAGAGTATTGTCAATATAGACAATGTATAGGTAATGTAATAATATAGCTTAGCAATTGTATAATTGATATGGTGGGTGATATTGTGGGTGGTTTCGTCAGTTGTGAGATGTTAAAGTTCAGACCTTGGGGTATCATATATTACAGAGTCGAATTATATGCTGAGATACAAGTCGTGTCTATTATATACATCGTGTGGTGAATATTTCAGTGGTAAATATTGAATACCCCTATAGTAAATATATCTGTGGTGAATATAACTAAACGAATTATGCTAATCTATTGTACTAAGGTAATAGTTACTTTTGAAATATTGAACTATCCACAACCTTGCTATCCGATATAATAATATGTATTGATTGTACCGCTTTTATAAACGATAATTACAACTATTAAAAGAATGGCCAAGAGTTTTCTTGGCCACGTTCTTTCTCTTGGTTCTATGCCCTTGCTTTGCGAACGTGGCGCTAAATGTAAATGTAGAATCAGAACTTGAGATTTTAAAATATACTCTTGTGACAAGCTGAATAAATGAAAGTAAGATTTGATAGCTGTATCTTTTATTTTTTAACACCTGACAAATAGAACTATAATAATACATATAGGCTGTATACTTTGTATCTATACATATATATCGTGCTCACTCTATCATCAGAAGTGGGATGTGTCCACCTCACATTACTAATACATCCAATTGTAAGTTTCAGAGCATCCTGGTCGAAATCCCAAGACGCTGACTAAAGGACATCATGACCGTTCTGCTGACGACGGAGCACGTCGTGTCCGCGGCGCCGCACAGTGGCAATGGTGCTGGAAACAGGCTAGTGGATATGTTCTGTTGGGTGAGGTGATTTTGCAATATATAAGACTGATCGAAAAAAATGAGAATGGTTGACGAACGTTCAACAAAGTAAATACATGTTATGTAAAAGAACTGTCACATAATTTTTCAACAAGTGTATAATTACCTCCATAAGTAGCATATTTACTGATAAGTATTGTGAACTATATTATCGTTAATTGAAAGTTGGCTATTTATATCCTATCCTATATGGGATGTTGCAAACTATTACAAGAACAAAATGCTAACCAATCCATTGCCTTGATGTTGATATCGATGGGATTGCGCAAAGGGTTGCTATAACGGCTTAAAATATGCTTATTATAAAATAATTTGCATATTTATTATAATATTGTGTGAGTTTGGGTTTTGAGGCATAGATGTATTTGGAATATAGAATTCTATTTTATCAGATTCTATAAATCTCTTAAATGTGATAGTTATGTTTGTCTATTATCTGGTCCCATACAAAAAGTTTCTGCTGAGTTGGGAGTACATAGCGTTGTACGAATGTGGTAGGATATTATTATATTATTATAATGAACCACAAATTTAAAGAAGGTATACAATACAGTAAAAAGAACCTAAAATGATATTTAGTTCTTAGAAATATGACACAGATTAATCTTTGTTTCATTCCATTAACCCGGCAGGCGATTGACCTGAGAAAATAAGTTTCAGTCTTATTACAGAAAAAAACCTGGATAAAAATCTTAGCTGTAAATCATTAGTCCGAGGTTAAATGTCAAACTATTGCGTAAATTGATCCCTATTACTAAAAGTGGTTTTCTTGCTGTCAAACTGTAATGATTTAATTTCTACTAAATAAGTAATGTACTTAAATCGGAATGAAGTTTTTTGAAACTTAGTAATTTGATAGTTAAATTTTTCCTTTGACAGTCGAATGATCCATGGTCTAGGGCTAAACCTGTTTTTGTAATAAGATAGTTGCTTAAACTATGGGATAGGTTTGTTTTTGTGGCTGAACTGTGTTTTGCAATGGGACCGTGTATGGTTGCTTCACTGAGTGTTCTTAAAGAGTTTAGACCGGTTCGCTTCATTCGAACACGGTACCCTTCTTTATAATTTATTTAACTATGATGAATAAATTTATGCAAAGCTTATAGGGTTCTTGGAAAACTAGTAGAACCGGTGTCAATAATTAATAAATGATGTGTCTACTCAAGTTTTCTAGTTACTTGTAAATCAAAAAATATATTATTTATATTGTTCAGTATATGTATAGTCGGTAAATAATTATGTCAATAGACGAATGGTAGATCCTTATATTCGTAATTTTTTTTATGTTCAAAATTTTATTATTTTACGACATGTAATTATTTCGTATTTAAATGCCTACTCTCATTGCTCAAAGCTATACATATTCAACCCAATGTTGTGAAATCCTATTCGATTATTTATTAAAGAAAAGCTGAACTACCTAAGAAAATTTCTTTTGAAATAACAATTGGTTATGATGCTTTGGAGTAACTCCTTTCGTATCATATTTTCTTTGGTAATTCGTGGATGATGCAGTGAGTTGCAATATTAATATTATGATGTACTTATAATATATTAATATAGTAAAGTATAATATTATTTTACAGTTCTTACATGTAATACTTAAACTATACATATAGTAGTTGTTTATCACCCTTTGTGAAGGAATTGGATAAATATGGACAGGCCGACCTATGTAACGATGACTTTTAGATATCTGCTGAAGATATTTAGAGTTTCAATTATTATAATAACTATGTTATACTAATTACTTCAAAAGGGTACATACGTAAAGAAAAAAATGGTTGCCTTGTTGTAATATTGAATACTTTATTTTTCACTTAACACGGATATAATTGTAAGGATGGCCGAACTGGCTCTTTCATTTGTTTGATTCTTCACTGGTAGGACTTCTATCAACCCAAATATGATACTTAATTCAGATGAGATATTACAAAATTATTATTCTGATTCCTTACTGCTGATTTACCATTTGAACATGAACATCTTAAAATGATTGCCGATGTTGACCGATCACGTTGCTAGAACATTGATACTGATTGAAAATGACTGGACTCGGATCAACTAGAACAAGGTCTAAAATTTTCCTGAATATATTTGTGTGGTTGACGGCATAGAATACAAGTGTCACCACCCCTTATCTTCCCGTGGGTGTCGTAAGAGGCGACTGAGGGATAACACGATGCAAATACCAGCTTTGCGTAGAGACGGAAAACTCGACATCAAACCCTATACGACTGCCTCGTTGGTCTCGCGGCATAAATGTGCGCGTGGGATCGGGAGGTCCCGGGTTCTATTCCTGGGTCGGGCAGTGTTATTGAGTTTTTCTCTCACGAAATTCTCAGTAGCAGCACGGAGTCTAGAAATGTGCCCGGTACGGCAATAGGCTCGCCCCTTATTACGTGGGACTAAAGTATATCTGGCGAAAAGTGGGTGTATAAATACACCTCTGCCTTCCCCTTCGGGGATAAAAGGCGTGACGTTATGTATGTATGTATGTGTATATTTATTCAATTATTTTACAATAACTTGTTTATAACTACCTAATACTATACGTCTAAATTTGAAAATAGTTCTATCATACAACCAAATTGGATATCATATCTATTAATATTGAGTAAATGTATTATTATTTTATGTTTATATTATTTTTAATTATGTGTGTACACATATAAAAATATTATGCTTATTATGAATTGAAAGATTGAAACCTCATCTGGATCTAACTTATATTGTAATTGCGATAATTTGAAACAAATAAAGTAAATCAAGCCGCTCGCCAACCGATTGCTTGGTACTGGTTTATCCCACGGGCAGCGGGTGGACGGAATCAGTACCTGGAGGTAATCGGGATAGATAATGAAGCCGCTCGCCAACCGATTGCTTGGTACTGGTTTATCCCACGGGCAGCGGGTGGACGGAATCGGTACCTGGAGGTAATCGGGATAGAAAATGAAGCCGCTGGTCGACCGGCCACTTGGTACTGGTTTATCCCACCGGCAGCGGGTGGACGGAATCAGTGCGTCTAGGTGGTCGGTATATAAAATGGAGCCGCTGGTCGACCGGCCACTTGGTACTGGTTTATCCCACCGGCAGCGGGTGGACGGAATCAGTGCGTCTAGGTGGTCGGGATATAAAATGGAGCCGCTGGTCGACCGGCCACTTGGTACTGGTTTATCCCACCGGCAGTGGGTGGACGGAATCAGTGCGTCTAGGTGGTCGGGATATAAAATGAAGCCGCTGGTCGACCGGCCACTTGGTACTGGTTTATCCCACCGGCAGCGGGTGGACGGAATTAGTGCGTCTAGGTGGTCGGGATATAAAATAAAGCCGCTGGTCGACCGTTTACTTGGTGCTAGTCTATCCCACCGGCAGCGGGTGGACGGGATTAGCATGTCTAGGTAAACGGGATATTTTTTTTATGCTTGGTATAAGCTTAACTTATAAACAGAGAATGAATGATGTTTTAAGTGAGTTTCAAATTGTCGCAACAATTATGATTTAATTACTTGTTTAACTGCATAAGTACTTTGAGAACAAAGTACATGTCAGTATGGCCGTGATAGATAGTTCTGATTATTGTGCATATATGTTTCTATAAAATGTTAAAACAATTATATTTTAAGTATAAAATGTATTATGAATTAGTTTTGTAATAAAACATTGTATTTCAATCTGCACGTGGGCGACGAAACGTCATATCCGCACACGGTGAGGTGTTTGTACACTAGTATAAAAGTCAGATCGCTACGGAGCGACACTCAGTTGTCTTCCGGCAGTCGAAGTGTGAACATCGGACGAACAAGTGTTGCCAATTGTAAATAGACAATTTGGTTTGACGTTTGACAGTTGACACTGTCAAACGGGTAAATAGAATATAAAATATGAACAGACTCTGTTCAATGTTCGGTTCCGCCCCGGCAACGACTCGGTTCCGCCCCGGCAACGACGTAACTAAGGTACGATATAATTCTGACTTTTATATTATTGTGTTTTTATATTGTGCTTTTACTAATAATGTGTTTCACAATTCTTTATTGCTATTGTGGTGTTAATTAGAGTATTGTCAATATAGAAAATGTATACTTAATGTAATAATATAGCTTAGCAATTGTATAATTGATATGGTGGGTGATATTGTGGGTGGTTTCGTCAGTTGTGAGATGTTAAAGTTCAGACCTTGGGGTATCATATATTACAGAGTCGAATTTACCCGTTTGACAGTGTCAACTGTCAAACGTCAAACCAAATTGTCTATTTACAATTGGCAACACTTGTTCGTCCGATGTTCACACTTCGACTGCCGGAAGACAACTGAGTGTCGCTCCGTAGCGATCTGACTTTTATACTAGTGTACAAACACCTCACCGTGTGCGGATATGACGTTTCGTCGCCCACGTGCAGATTGAAATACAATGTTTTATTACAAAACTAATTCATAATACATTTTATACTTAAAATATAATTGTTTTAACATTTTATAGAAACATATATGCACAATAATCAGAACTATCTATCAAGCGCATTGGTTCTGCGCTCCGAAATAACGTTGAGTCAGCCAGCCTCCCTACTGAGCCATCTGCGCACAGGCCGCGAATGCTCGCTGTACGACTAACGCGGCGCGCAACTCGCGTCGCATTGCTTACTGCGGCTCGCGTGCGCCGAGTACTCACAACAACAGATATCGGTGTGGCGGGCTCGCAACGTCGCATTTATATAAACGAACGCCTGACTCGCGTCAATCATCAGCTGTTTCGTCGGGCTCGTGAGGCTGGTCGCAGTCGGCATTGGAGATATGTGTGGTCAAGGGATGGGAAAGTGTTCGCTAAGAGAGAGGACGGGGCACCTACGTATCGTATATTTTCTGATAATGATATAGACAAATTTTTTGGCTAAAAACAAGTTTGATTATATTTTATCTATGGAGCTTGCCTGAATTGTTTTTATTATTACTTAAATTGTTACCTTATAATATCTATACAACTATTAATTTCTTTATTGACCCAAATTACAATTATACAATTATTATGCATACAAACATTTCCTATTATAGTTACTTAATTTATCCTGTATCACTGAGCAAAACTATTATTATTACATGTATAACATATTTACATATTATTACTTATTATACATTTATTTACTCGTTAAACTTAATATTTATAACACACAGAAACATTACAAACAGATTACAAAGTGCTATGTACATTTATGCGTGGTGTTGGTTCCCTAATACAGTTTTGCAATTAACGATGCTAGCGACGGACGGTTGTTTATAGTATACAGTAACAGTAACACATCTTTTATTTTACTATATAAATTACGGTGCAGTGTGATACGTAGTTATAATGGCAGTTACTAATAAATACTTTAGAGTTGGATTGCTGAACGCGGGCTCCCTTGGTACGAACCATGAGGACTTCGTAGCAATGGTTGAGCGTGACCCGGTTGACATCTTAGCTATAAATGAGACATGGTTGAGACGAGGAGAAGAGGCACGCGGGCCTATATTATCAGGTTATCGCTTCCGCCACACACCGCGGCCAGAGAATGTTCGCGGCGGTCGTGGCGGCGGCGTAGGTTTCTATATAAAACACGGCATAAGTGCGCGTACGTGGACGCGTACTTTCGATCCTAGGTTCGATTCCGTGGAGCAGATGTGGCTCACACTTTCGCTGCACGGAAAGAAGATCGCCATTGGCACGGCTTATCGTCCTCCGTGGCTTGATTTGGACTTATTTATCGATGCAATTAGTCTTACGCTAAGTACCTTGGGACACTGCGATCATTTCATTTTATTGGGAGACTTTAATGTTAATATGCAAAATAATAATGACGCTAAAGTGAGGAAGCTGAATGATTTTTTTGGTTGCGTAGGTCTCGCTCAGCTTGTATCGTCTCCTACTCATTTTACCGAGGACAGTGAGACTTTAATTGATTTGGTATACACGGACCTAAGTGCGAGATGTATCAGGATCGAACCATTCAAATTAGTGAATAGTCATTCATTTATAAGTTGCGAACTCAACATTAGGAAGCACAAGTTGCTACCGCAAATGTATAGAAAACGTTCATTTGCAAACATTTGCAGTGAAACTATGAGTAGTCACTTAGATAAAATAAGATGGGATCTTATATCTGACCTAGAAAATGTGAACGATATGGTGAGTGCATTGAATGAATGGCTGATTATGATTTTTGACATACACGCTCCTGTTAGGGTGTGCGTCGTGAGGGGTCGTTCTTATCCATGGATAACTGACACGATCAGATTAATGATGAGGCGTAGAGACGATGCACTGACTAAATTTCGGCGAGTAAAGACTGAAAATAGTAAACATTATTATAGGCAGTTAAAGTCTGCAGTTAATACAGCGGTATTTAATGAAAAAGTTGCGTATTATAAATATAACATTAATAATCAATTAAAAAATCCAAAGAAGCTATGGAAAAATTTAAAGAACTCAATTTTACCGCCTAAACAGCGGTCTGATATTCCTCCGCATTTTAGTGATCCGGAAACCATGAATTCTATTTTCTTGACTGTGCCTGGTAATACAAACACTACCATTTCTTATCTAACGTATTATGAATACCATAGCTTTAGTGACGCCACATTTAGCTTGGTAACTGTAGATCAAGATGTTGTCAGTCGCATCATACAGGGTCTCAAATCGAACGCCGAAGGTTTCGATAGAATTAACTTGACCATTATTAAAATAACGTTAGCGCACACGCTGCAGACTATAACAGACATTATTAATCGTGCAATTGTAACGTCCACAGTACCCGATACATGGAAGATAGCTAGTGTGAGACCGATACCTAAAACATCTAACCCTACTAGCGTACAGGACTTACGGCCGATAAGCATCTTGCCCTGTCTTTCTAAGGTCTTGGAGAAGGTTATAAGCCGACAGCTTACCGAGTTTTTGGAAAGGAACAATATTTTACCTTCACTACAATCGGGATTTAGACGGTTTCGGGGAACCACCACGGCCCTTTTAGATGTTACGGATAATATTCTGGCTGCCCAGGACAAAGGAATGTACACTATTCTGGTTCTGTTGGACTATTCCCGCGCGTTCGATGCCATAAACGTAAATTTATTATTATCCAAGCTACGCTTTTATGGATTTGACAACAGCACACTAATGTGGTTCAATAGCTACCTTACTAACAGGATGCAATTTGTGGAGCTCAATACTACAGATGGAGCCACTCTGACCTCGTCACTTGCCTCTTCAACGAGAGGTGTGCCGCAGGGCTCAATTTTAGGGCCTATACTTTTCAGCCTTTATTGCGCGGACATCAAGAACTCAATTAAAAAGTGTAACTATCATATTTATGCGGATGATGTTCAGATATACTTATCGTTTAAGGTTGGAGACCTTGGAAAGGCTATACAAGACTTAAATGAAGATCTTGAGCGAATAGCCATATGGTCCGAGAGTAACTGCTTGTTGTTAAATCCATCAAAGACGAAATACATTACATTCGGCACGAAACATAATTTGAGTTTGTTGCATTCGCCAGTCAACCTTCTCAGATGAAGGTTGACTGGCGAATGCACAGGGAGTCCGATAGAGCGAGTGTGTGAGGCCCGGAATCTGGGACTGTTGGTGGACTCTGACCTTCGATTTGAGAAGCATATAGGTGATGCGGTACAGAACTGTTTTTATAGGCTAAGACTATTGTATAAAATGCGTCCCTATCTGTCGGAGGAAATGTGTGTACAATTAGTTGACTCATTAATATTAAGCAAGCTAAACTATGCGGATGCTGTGTATGGTCCAAGGCTCTTAGCGCGTACAGACAGACAGATACAGAGGGTGCAGAATGCGTGCGCACGTTTCTGTTTTTCAATGCCATTTAGAAGTCATGCAACGCCATATTTTAATAAAAACTTGGTCTTGAAAATGAAATCACGTAGGAAACTGCATTTGGCTTGTCTCATGTTTGGTGTCATTAAATTTAAACAACCGCAATAATTATACGACAAACTCAGGTGGGTGACAAATAGAAATGAAAGCAACAGAAAGTGCTCTAAGCAATTATCAATTGGTCTTCATCGTACAGAGGCATTTAGAGGAAGCTTTCGCTATGCTGCTTCAAAATGTTGGAATAATATCCCCCCTCCATTACCTGATCTCACATCATTACCCTCATTCAGGAGAAACCTAAAAAAACATCTTATGGAAAAGCAGTGGAAACTGGGTAACATTGAAATGAATGTCTCCTTAATTTGAAATTAAAATCAACTAAATAATAATTAACATTAGGTAACTACTTAGTATAATCAAATAATTATGAATATAATTGCGACTATTATAATCAATATAATAAGTTCTTGACATTTCGTTCGATTTATATTATTTATATTATTACATTTCATTATATATATATTTTTTTTTTATTTAAGGTATACGATATTATTTTTATAACTCCTGACATGACTTTCTAATAATTGTGTACATAAACATATTATAATATAATAATTCAATAACTCGTGACATTATTATAAACTATAATATATTACTATTTTATTAATACGATTCTTATACTTATTGTTGACAAATAAATTGACATACCATTAAATTTACTATGGAAATATGATATGATTAAGTACATAGTTATACATAGTTGTTATTGAAGTTAATTGTTTTAACTTACAATTATGCTTGTCAATACTATTCCATTTCAAGAAGGTTCATATTCTGTTTTCCGCTCCATTATTGTGAACGTACGCTGTGGGTATTACGTACGCTGACGCTGTGTGAGAAATTCGTAGGAGCAACCTGAAACAAATATAAATAAGATGTTTTTTTTAATCTCCTGCCGCTCTAAGTCTCGCTGTCCGTAGGTACACTGGAACAATTAAGATATAATGTAACTGTACTTACCGTAATGGTTTGGTTCATGTTTTATTTATTTTATTTTTTTTCACACAAGTTAATGTACTGTCTGCAACTTATATGTATGTATACACTCGCATATTAATAGTTTACCGGACGCTCGCCATATGCGAGCCTTATTCTATGGGAACGGTACGAGCAGTTTTGCCGGCTGTGACGCGGCGACTGGCTGATGGTGAAGGCTTTGTTTACAACACGCCCGCGCCTTCCGCCGCGCCGCCCCGCCTTTCTGGCCGTAAGATCATAGCGCGCGCGTCGCTATTCGACTTAACCAGCATTGCACAGCACTTTTAATGTTCATATTATGTATTATTCATATAATTATACTATTTAATACACACACACTTTTATATCCTAATGTATTAATATTTATGTTTATAGTATATGTACTATTTTATCTAAATACGTATCATACCTATATATTCACTTTATTTGATGTGATGTTTACGTTTTATTGTACCTATCTTTTATATATTTACTGATATCACATGCGTGAGTCACTAGAGGGACTGGTTGAAAATCGGCGCCAGGCATTCGCCTAGCATATGCTGAACCAGGTCCATTTTTTGGCTACACGCAAACACCTACCTCTGTCTTTGTTTTATTTTGTCATGTATCTCTTTCTATTCTTATTATTTTCTTGACTTGTTTAGTTTCTGTTTGATTTATTTTCTTCTTCTTTTTATATGTATGTTTTCTAAATTGTTTCCTTATTTTTTGTACTTACATTTTTTTTTGTTGTTATGTGTATGCTAAAAATAAATAAATCTTTATCTTTTATCTTTATCTACGGTCCCCAAGGAACATACATGCCAAATTTCAGCTTCCTGCGCCCAATGGTTTCGACTGTAGCGTGTCTGTCAGTCAGTCAGTAACGCAAGGATTTTATATATTAAGATTGTACTCCTAATTTAATCTTCCAAATAAATATTTAACAATATTTGTTTTTTTTTTCTTTTCAGTCGACTCACCTACTAATTCTATTTCAAGTACTTATATTACTTGTGATAAATGTAAAGTTGAGATCCCTGAACATGAATACCGAATGAGAAATAATATTCACAAATCAAATTATAAAATCAGAGTTTGAAAATATTAATATTGTTGCCACGTCATTCAAAAACCGAATTATGACTTATCGCTTATGCCCATCTAAAGAAGACGAGTACCTTATTAAAGAAGTGTTCTTAGATGGGAAGCGAGATGATATTTTTAAAATCATTAAATTAACGTTATTAAAACATGTCTCTATCGAAGTGAACTTCGAGTTGTTCGCTCACTTCATTTTACCTGTATCAGGTGAACAGCAACTGAAGTCATTTAACACTAAATATCAGACCGTATATCAAAATATGAATTATGATGAATTATATTCACATGTAAAAGAGATTTTTAACATGAAATTATCTGAGTTTGAGCACAAACCCCTAACACAGTTATTGAACTGATACCTGTGCTGTTATCAGTTCTGTAACAACTATAGCTGTTACTGAACTGATTTATGAATGATTGAATATTAGAGCAAATAGTACCTATTTCTAAATACAATGAATGATAGGGTAAATTGGGTGTTTCTGAGTAAATTGGGTGATTCCGGCGACGAGCAGTTGGAGGCAACTAGTAAAAGACCGCAACCCATATACTCATATATCACACGCAGATTAGCAAATGGTTTTTTGAGGCAGATGGATGAACGGAAGACCGGTAGTTACTATATTGAATGAAAAATATATAACTGCAACGACATTGAATGTGTGCCACCGGTTGCCAAACCGGTGCCAAAAACAAATGCGAAACAAATTCTGAGTCGTGGAATCACTTAAACACGTATGTTAAGAGTGTGAGAAAATAATTTAAGGGCTGTCCCCCAACGTTAATAAGTTCATATATTATCAATAAAAATGTATTTCATAATAAATTATTATTAATTTGATTTTAAGTACTTACGTATAATAATCATATTTACCATTACCTATATTATTATTATAATCTTGTTTAATCGTTATGTACGCAATTGTTTATTCTTAATCAATAAATAATCATACTTATGTGTACAATATCATTTTTTTACAGTTAAACCATCCGTTAATCCATCATCAAGCACTCATATAAAATGTGATAAATGTAAAATTGAGATCCCAGAACATGAATATAGATATCATAACAGAACTAATATACCTACATAAATCTAATTGTTTAATAAAGTCAACGTTTGCGAATGTTAATATAATTGCCACTGCATTTAAAAACAGAATAATGACGTATCGCTTAAACCCATCTCAAGAAAACGAGTACCTACTGATAGAGGCGTTCTTAGATAGGAGGCAAGACGATCTATTTAAAATAATTGAATTGACATTGATGAAACATTCCTTTATTAAACTGAACTTCGAGTTGTTTGCTTACTTCGCACTGCCTGCATCAGGTGAGCAGCAACTGAAGTCATTTAATACAAAATATGAAACTATACATCAAAGTACCAATTATTATGAGTTATATTCCTGAATAAGAGATGTTTATAAAATGAAATTATCTGAGTTTGAACATTGTCAATCTGGATGGTCATTCATGTCTGTAAGTCATTGAGAAGTTAATATTAACAAATATTCACCCATGTGAGATGGATCCTTTATCGACTTGCCTACTAAAATTAAAAAAAAAACCAAGAGCTGTTTAAACATTCAAAACAATGATAGCTATTGTTTTCTATGGTGCAGAGCTGCAGCATTATTTCCAGCTAAAAATAATGTCTGTAGAACTAGCTCATACCAGATTTAAATACCATATTTAATATACAGGGGATGTCATTTCCGCCCGCACACAAAGATGTTGAGTTGTTTGAAGAAAATAATAGTGAAATAAGTGTCAATGTTTACGGATTAGACAAGCATCATACTGTTACTGGTCCTTTATATGTCACCAATAGTAAGAGAATTAAGCACATCAATTTGCTGTATTTTGAACAAAACTGTAAAACGCATTATTGTCTTATATAAGATCTTGCGCGCCAACTCAGACGACAAGTTTCACGACATAAAGGCAAAAATGTATAATGTGTCTGCAATTTTTGCTAGTGAATCAAAATACACTTCGCACTGTTGTTCTAAAATTATAACAATATTACCAGAAAATAACAGTTTTTTAAGATTCAAACATTATGAGAGACAAAAAAAAATAAACTTCGTCATATATGCAGATTTTGAATGTTTATTGTAGGATTTTAAAGAATCAAATTGTTAACAAAGTACTGTAAAAAATAAAGTACACCAACCATCTTGTTTTGCCTACTATATATGTTGTTCCTATGATGAAAGCTTGAATAAATTTGTTACATACAGAGGAAGAGATTGTGTGCAAGTGTTCGTTAAAAAATTATTAAAGATGTACAGTTAATTCATAAGATTTTAATTTCAAATAAACACATGAAAGCAATGACTAAAGAACAAATTGATGATTATTGTCATGCAACATTATGCCACATAATTATGTAAGCAATTACTGTTTGATGATAAAGTGTGTGACATTGATAATATTACTTCTGAGTACAGAGGTGCAGCTCATTCGCATTGTAATTTATTATTTAAGGTGTGTTCATTCGTGCCGGTCATATTTCATAACTTATCTGGTTATGATGCCCACATATTTATTACTGAATTGTCTAAATACGATGGTAAATTAAAAAATATATTTTACTCATAATATTTGTCTTTTCATTTATTTTGTTGTTTGTAAATCATATAATTACCACAACGATTATAATTTTACATTAGATGCAAATACGAACTTGGATAAGCAAGCAGTGTCCTTATAGGCATAATAAAGAGACTAAAGATAGAAGAGAATACACTGTATTTGAAACATTCATCCTCCTAATATCCCAGTGTATAATGTGCAGACTCTCAAACTGTACATGAAATATATTATGTGAAAATCAAGGAAAATATAAGTTTAAGCGAAATGAAGCTGATCAAGCAACCTATATAATTAAATGTCAATAACATACATTTCAATGACTCTGTTCACCAGGTCAGACATGGCATATTATTGCCCAATACAATTCGTTGTATAATATGTGGTCCATCGAATTGTTGCAAAACAAATGTTATGATTAGTTTACTTCTACATGAAAATGGACATAAATTTAAAAATCTTTATCTTTACTCAAAAACTAATGTTTAATCAAAATATCGATATTTGCAGAAAGTCTTAAGTAGAGCTCCACTGATGAAATTCTATAAGTTTAATGTTGATAAAGATATTGTAGCTCCGAGTGAAGCTTTAAATAATTCTGTATTTATTTTTTATGACGTTGCTTGCGAGAATCAAATAAATATTCGTAACTATTTCTCTATCGGGAGACATAAACAAATTAATTGTTTCTATTTATCTACCTATTCAAAAATTCCGAAGCAGTTATTACGTGACAATGCTACTTTTCTTATACTATTTAAACAAGAAGTAAATTTAAAGCATATTTACGAAGAACATGTTAGTTCCGACATGTCATAGAATTAATTCAAGAATATTTGTAATACAGTTTGGAGTGAGCCATATAATTTTATTTGCATTAACAAATATTCGTTACTAAATAATGGACGATACAGAAAAAAATTCGATGCATTTTTTCACATATGAAGTTATAAATTAATGTAACACATGAATTACATTAATTGTTTCTGCTTCTGTGCTTGAATGCAGTGTCGTAATAAGATGGAGCAAAATATTAAAATTGAATTAATGAAATCTGTCGACTCCATAAAAAGCAAATTAAAACAAATGAAAAATCAGGACCATGAAGTTAACTTATCACTTGATAAATTATTTAAACCAGTTTACGACCCCCTCAAAACCCTTGCAAATTCTACAATATCTATGGGAAATTTTAAACACAAAAATTCTGCTCCAATCAAGGGCGATGAAAATAATAAAAATTCTTTGGCTAGGTGTGATGATTTTTACGATGCAGATATAAATTTAAGCTCTCCTAAAAATGAAGTAAGAAGTAATTTGTGAATTTCCTTGGAAAGTGAAGACATCTGTGGCATTTACGACGGTTTAAACGTACCATTCGGAATAAGAACCGAAAATAAAACTATAATGATGGACAGTTCGTTAGTATCATTTTCAAAAGTTGATAGTGTAGACAATGATAACTTAGTTTTAGTTACACCCGAGCCTTAACTAACTTCGACATTTTGAAATATGGAAATAGTATTCCTTATTTTAGAGGTGTCTTTATGAGAGATGAGCTCCCTAAATACCCTTTTAAAAAAGAATGTGGAGTTATTTATTTAGATAGTTCTAAAAACCCTGGTTCTCATTGGGTAGCCTACGCAAAATATAATGTATATTTTGAATATTTTGACAGTTACGGAAATCTTAAACCTCCGAAGGAGTTCATAAAATACTTACGAAAATCCATTAAAACCATGAAAATATACAAGGAAATCACCCTTTCAACTGCGGACATCTTTGTTTACACTTTTTAATGAACTTTTGGTGTAGACGTGAAATAAAATAAATGGTATCGTCCACAAAAGTTCAGTATGCAAGTATGTCTATAACAGTGAATATCTCAGGTAATAAATCAGAATTAGAATCGTATTTTTAACCACCTCTAAATTTATTTGGAAAATATGAATGTGGTTTGCTGTTCTTTTCAGTATTAAACTCATTATCGAGTGTGCAAGATAACAATAATAATAAAATTCTACCTGTTATCAGGTGGTTAGCCCTGTTGGCGGACAACAGTGTAGCAGTTGCGGACGCTGCTAAGGTCCTGGAAGAAGAGGCACGAAAAGTTGGACTCAAGATCAACCATGACAAGACTGAATACCTTCACTTAAAACGATACAAGAACACCAGAGAAAAGCGACAAGACCTTAATGTGGCTAACACGACGTACAAAGGTGTATCCAAATTTAAATATCTCGGATGTATGCTAACGGATACAAACACGAGGGAAGAAGAGATCGAAATCCGCATCCAGAACACCCTGCGATGCAGTGCAGCCTTACATAAGGTTTTGGTGTCCAAGCATCTCAGTAGAAAAACAAAACTTCGCATTTACAAAACCGTTATAAGACCTATACTGATGTACGGCTGTGAGGCTTGGACACTAACCCTTAGGGAGGAGAACAAACTTCTCATCACAGAAAGAAAAGTTCTCCGGAAGATCTTGGGTCCAGTAAAAAGACAGGATGGTAGCTGGAGAATTCGCAAAAATGCTGAAATTGAAGACCTAGTGGCTGAGCCCAATATCATCGGCATCATAAAATCACACCGGCTGCGCTGGCTTGGACATATTGAACGCATGGAAGAAGATCGAGGTGTCAAAAAAGCCTATCTGGGTCGGCCGTCCGGACGACGACCGGTGGGTCGTCCCAAGTACAGATGGAGTGATGTGGTGGAGTCGGATCTGCGTGAGCTTGGGGTCAGTGAATGGCGAGAAATCGTTCAAGACCGAGCGAATTGGAAATCCCTTGTTTCGGAGGCCAAGACTCACTTCGGGTCACTGAGCCAACGGAGTAAGTAAGTAAGTACCTGTAATCAGAACTGAATTTGATTTAATATACGGCTCCTACAGTAACGGATTGCCTACTCATGTTATTCATGAATTTGTGCCTAATACTGCTGCAGACCATCATTACGTAGAACTACCACAAAGCGTTATTTACTTTCCAGTCAACAAAGATATAGTTTCGTCTATATTTATTAAAGTTGTTGATCAGTTTGGTTATAGCATTAATTTCATAGAACATATTCAGCTGCGTCTTCATTTAAGAAAATTAAAATGATAGTATATAATATAAACCCTCCACCTAAAATTAACTGTCTTATTTCTTCTACAACCACAACGGTACACAGACGTAAGCAAAAACTGAAAAAGTTGACTAACGCAAATAAAGATTTTCTTAAGGCTCTAGGTTTTAAAGTATGAATATACTTCAGATTAATGAGTTACCACAATTCGATACTTCAATCGAAAGTTATGAAGTACATTCTTATAATCCTTACAATAACTGCTTTAGAGAAAATGATGAAATCAGAATTCCCATACACCAGCAAGACATATACGTCCTGCCATCAGCCAGTTCAATCTACATTGAAGGTCGAGCACAGCTCTTCGCCAAAGATGAAAAACTAATTGAAAAAGCTGTTACGTTTAATAATAATCCTGTTATGTTTTTGTTTCAAGACATCAGGTACAAAATAAATAGTATTGAAATAGATCGTATAAAAAAATCGGGAATAACTTCAACAATTAAGTCATAATTATGTTTCATTAAATGAAGCGGCAAATAAAGTGGCTGCGTTATGGGGCTGGAACTTAAGTGGATTTAAAAGTGACGGTCATTTTAGTGCTGTAATACCATTAAATAAGATTTTAGGGTTTGCGTAGGATTACAATAAAATTGTGATAAATTGTAAACATGAACTTATATTGAATAGAAGTAACTCTAACTTAAACAGCGTTATACTTACTGATGAAGTTGTACATTTCCAAATAGATATAGAAAGAATACAATGGAGGGTACCACACATAAAAGATTCAGATCGTGAACGACTGACATTATTTAAACATTTAGAAAAAGACAGACCTATTCAAATGGCATTTGGAAACTGGGATTTGTATGAATATCCTTTACTACCTAAAACTACAAAGCATTCATGGTCAGTTAAAACTGCATCACAATTAGAAAAACCTAGATATGTAATTTTCTGCTTACAAACTAATAGAAAAAATAATAAATTGTAAGATAGTTCAATATTCGATCATTGTGAAGTGACAAACGTAACCCTTTTTTTAAATTCTCAATATTATCCTTATGAACCTTTAGCCTTAAAGTTTTCTGAGAACAAGTACAGTATATTATACGAGATGTATACGAAATTTCGCCAGTCGTATTACAACTGTCCAGTAGATCCCTTGCTCAATCTAAAGGACTTTAAAGAGAAGGCTCCTCTGTTTATTTTAGACTGTTCAAGGCAAAACGATAATCTAAAAACTGGTCCAGTGGATGTTCGATTAGAAATTGAGTGTTCAGCATCAATACCAGATAACACTGCTGCATATTGTTTGATTATAAACGATCGCCTTGTGGAATACAAACCTCTTAGCAACATTGTGCGCAGATTATCATGAATGCCATTGTAGACGTTCAAGGTTTTAAAACAGAAGCAAACGAATTTATAGTAAAATAAATTGCTGTATGGTGTAATAATACATTGCAAATGTTTTCAATTAAGCCACCATTTCCCTTTTACGATTTGACAAATCAAGAAAGACGACAAATAAGCTGGATTGAGCGTAACAGGAAAATATACTGGAATGAAGAATTTATACCTTATTCAAACTATCCGTATTTAATTTTAAATTTCTTAAAAGATAAGTGTGTTTATAGTAATGGTCTAGAAAAAGTGAAATGGAAAATTAAAAAACATTTTAAATAATAATAATGTAATTAATTTAGAAAATAAAGATTGTCCTAGTTTGTTAAGCCTATATTATCGTTATAAATATTCTAAAGAAGTGTATAATTGCATATATCATGACTCAATATGTGCTTTAAGAAATTTTTTGTGTTTAAAAATTTGGTGCTTTGAAAAGAAACTTTTCTTTTAAAATATTTTTCTCCTTGTTTAAGTTGATAGTTTCCTATCCCATCTTTTAAAATATACAGTAATTGTAACAACTATGATATTTCATTACATTTTTGACTGTAATCGATTTTAAACTTTCGCGATTTGTATACATCATACAAAATAAATTAGCGGGTCTTAATCGCGTACAATTAATTTATTTAAGGTATAAATACCTATTTGTTTCCGACGTTTCGCTCGTCTTGCACCGAGCGTGGTCGCGGAGAGACTGATGAGAGCTCAGCGCCGTCTTGTGGAAGTGCGGGTTTCGGCACCTACCCTCACTTGGTCTTTATGTAAGTTCGCACTGTCGGTACTCCGACACACTACACTAATGACGTCTGTATGTTGTATGTTGAGATTTATCACTGCGGCGGTGTTTACATTTGCTGATGACTGGATTCCAAGTAGCCGATAATCAATATCCATCCTCCCGGTTGAAATTGTTATATTTCTTGATTTCTACCGCTTCACGTACTATCCTGAAGTAATAATGACGATCGGTGGATAAGACTTGTGGTTGATGCAGTTCTATCCAGTGGTTTGGTCCAGACTCCAACAAATGCTCAGCTATAGCCGACTTATTAATATGTCGGTTTTTCACAGCTGCGATATGTTCCTTTACTCTTTCAGCGATTGTACGCTTAGTCTGCCCCATATATGAACTACCGCAGCTACAATCGACTTTGTAGACGCCAGGTGTTTGGAGAGGAATGACATCCTTTGGGGTACGCAGATTATGTGCTATCTTAGAGAACGGACTGTATACAGTCTTGATGGAGTATTTCTTGAGTACTGTTCCAACCTTGTCCATTACTCCCTTTAGATACGGCATGTAAGCCGGCACTCTGCTCACTTCAGGTCTACGATCTTTCCTCTTCAGACGGAGTATCTTCTTCTTGTATCCGTTGCGCCTAAGTACCTCCTGAACATGTGACAGTTCACTATTTAATTGTTCAGGGTCACACAGGTCATACGCTCTGTTCACTAACGATGACACAACGGAATCCAAATGCCGCGGATGGTGGTGCGAGTTCGCGTTAAGATACCTATCTGTGTGTGTCGGTTTCCTATATACAGTGTGTCCAAGGGTACCATTATCTCTCACTGTCACTTTAACGTCGAGAAAGGGTAACGATCCGTCTTCCTCCATTTCGTATGTTAATCGGTTGTTCGGATGTATGGAGTTCAATTTGTCTGCGAATTGTTCCACGTCTTGCTGGTTCCCCTTCATGATGCAAAAGATATCATCGACATACCTCTTCCATAGCTTCACATTTGATGCCTGCATGTCTATGGATTCCTCGAAGTGCTCCATCCAGATGTTGGCCATTATCGGTGCTATAGAACTACCTATAGCCACTCCATCGATCTGGAGGTAGTGTTGTCCACGATATAAGAAGTAGTTTCCATCCAAGCAATTCTTAAGCAGAACAGTGTATTCGTCAGACAGACCGTTTTCCCTTAATTTCCTCTGTATGACCTCAAGGCAATCTTGAACAGGAACATTGGTGAATAGTGACTCCATATCAAAACTCATCATCACCTCGTCTAGTTCCTTTTTCGTGCTCTTGATAATTTCTACAAAGTGACGAGAGTCCTTCACGAAAGAGTGCGTCTTGCCTATTAACGGTTGTAGTACCTTGCTTATGTGTTTCGCCAAACCATACATACATACATATCGTCACGCCTTTTATCCCCGAAGGGGTAGGCAGAGGTATATTTCTACACCCACTTTTCGCCAGATATACTTTAGTCCCACGTAATAAGGGGCGAGCCTATTGCCGTACCGGGCACATTTCCAGACTCCGTGCTGCTACTGAGAATTTCGTGACAGAAAAACCCAATAACACTGCCCGACCCAGGAATTGAACCCGGGACCTCCCGATCCCACGCGCACATTTATGCCGCGAGACCAACGAGGTAGTTGTATAGGGTTTGATGTCGAGTTTTCCGTCTTTACGCAAAGATGGTATTTGCATCGTGTTATCCCTTAGTCGCCTCTTACGACACCCACGGGAAAATAGGGGGTGGTGACACTTGTATTCTATGCCGTACTGCATCAACGAACTGCATCAACCACAAGTCTTATCCACCGATCGTCACTATTACTCCAGGATAGTACGTGAAGCGGTAGAAATCAAGAAATATAACAATTTCAACCGGGAGGATGGATATAGATTGTCGGCTACTTGGAATCCAGTCATCAGCAAATGTAAACACCGCCGCAGTGATAAATCTCAACATACAACATACAGACGTCATTAGTGTAGTGTGTCGGAGTACCGACAGTGCGAACTTAAATAAAGACCAAGTGAGGGTAGGTGCCGAAATCCGCACTTACACAAGATGGCGCTGAGCTCTCATCAGTCTCTCCGCGACCACGCTCGGTGCAAGACGAGCGAAACGTCGGAAACAAATAGGTATTTATACCTTAAATAAATTAATTGTACGCGATTAAGACCCGCTAATTTATTTTTTATGCTTTTTGACTGTACATTAGGAAAGTCATACAAGTTGAAGATTTTGTAATTAATATGGGTGTAATTAATGTCTGCATAATATCACTAGACCAACGATAATCTGTTGTTGACAAGAATGCCTTATAAATTACTCACAGTTATTTTAAACAACTTTCGAATCTACAGTTATTAAACTGATACCGGTACTGTTATCAGTTCTGTTACAACTATACCTGTTACTGAACTGATTTATGAATGATTGAAACACAATTTAAACAATTTTCGAATCCACAGTTATTGAACTGATACCTGTACTGTTATCAGTTCTGTTACAACTATACCTGTTACTGAACTGATTTATAAATGATTGAAAAACAATTAAAACAACTTTCGAATCCACAGTTATTGAACTGATACCTGTACTGTTATCAGTTCTGTTACAACTATACCTGTTACTGAACTGATATATGAATGATTGAAAAACAATTTAAGCAACTTTCTAATCCACAGTTATTGAACTTATACCTGTACTGTTATCAGTTCTGTAACAACTATACCTGTTACTGAACTGTTTATGAATGATTGAAAAACAATTTAAACAACTTTCGAATCCACAGTTATTGAACTAATACCTGTACTGTTATCAGTTCTGTTACAACTATATCTGTTACTGAACTGATTTATGAATGATTGAATATTAGAGCAAATAGTACCTATTTCTAAATACTATGAATGATAGGGTAAATTGGGTGTTTCTGGATCTCCTCTGATCCAGAAACCCCAATTTACACCTACTGCGGGTGGCATTCGCGCGCGTGATAGATTATTAGAAATATTTTGAAAATTAATCAACAAAAATATCAAAAGAAGTACATTTAAAATATGTGAGTTTCATTTTTAAGTACCTATTTATAATTCAAGCAAAAGCTCGGATATCAAACTGTTATAAATCTGGCTAGAATTTACATCATTGTTACTTTTAGGTTAGGTTTTAGGTTAAGTTTCTATAAGATTGATTTTAGGGTTATTCATATATGTATCAACCAATATAAAACTAAATATATTGTATCATTTATTATGTATAGCATAAACCTATCGTATATGGTTATATCGTAGTGATGGTTGGTATGTTTTAAATTAATAGTGTTGCCAATTATAAATATACAATTTGATCTGACGTTTGGCAGTTGACACTGTCAAACGTGTAAATAGGATATAAAAGGAGAACAGGCTCTGTTCAGGTTCAGTTCCGCCCCGGCACGGCAACGGCTAACTAAAGTACGATATAATCCCGACTTTTATATTATTGTGTTTTTATATTGTGTTATTACTTATTAGTAATAACACAATATAATTATACAGAATTGTGAAACACATTATTATGTGTTTCACAATTCTGTATTGCCATTGTGGTGTTATTTAGAGTATTGTCAATATAGACAATGTATAGTTAATGTAATAATATAGCGTAGCAATTGTATAATTAATATTGTGGGTGGTTCCGTCAGTTGTGCGATGTTAAAGTTCAGAACTTGGGGTGTCATATAGTATAGAAACGAATTATATACTGAGAAACAAGTTGTGTCTTTTAAATACATCAATTGGTGAATATTTCAGTGGTAAATTTGAATACACCTATAGTAAATATATCTGTGGTGAATATTACTTAATGAATTATGCTAATCTATTGTATTAAGGTAATAGTTACTTTTGAAACATTGAATTACCCACAACCTTGCTATGCGATATAATTATGTATTGATTGTACCGCTTTTATAAACGATAACTATAATTATTAAAAGAATGGCCAAGAGTTTTCTTGCCACGTTCTTTCTCTTGGTTCTATGTCCTTGCTTTGCGAACGTGGCGCTAAATGTAAATGTAGAATCAGAACTTTGTATTTTAAAATATACTCTTGTGACAAGCTGAATAAATGAAAGTAAGAATTGATAGTCGTATCTTTTATTTCCAAACACCTGACAAATACAACAATAATAATACATATAGGCTGTCTACGTTGTATCAATACATATATATGATACCCACGCTATTACGCGCTTGCTGTATGTAAAAAGGACCTATTTATAGTCCTATATTTTTGTTTTTTTTTGACTTTGGTTTGTATGATTTTTATTTATATTTTCAATTTAATATTATGTTCTCAAGATTTTATATTATTTTTAGTTTTCTTTACTGTGAAAATTATGAATTTTTAATTTCTAAGTATTACATACATACATACATACATACATATACTCACGCCTGTTTCCCGGAGGGGTAGGCAGAGACTACGGAACGCCATTTGCAACGATCCTGACATATCTCACTTGCTTCACTCACTCCCATCAAGTTTCTCATGCATGCTCTTCTGTTAAGGGTACTTCTGACTTGTCCTTTTTTCAGGATGTCTCCAATCTGGTCAGAGAACGTCCGCCTAGGTCTTCCCCTTTGTCCTGTTCCATTCACACTTGCCTTATATATATTCTTTGTCAGTCTATCGTCATCCATCTTCTCCATGTGCCCAAACCATCTTAACATGCCTTTCTCAATGCTTGTCACTACATCTTCTTTTACCCCACACCACTCTCGTATCACACAATTTTTTACTCTGTCGGTCAAAGACACACCACACATATTTCTCAGTGCTCTCATTTCTACAGCATTTATTTTACTTTCAAATCTCTTCTGCCATACCCAACTTTTACTACCATACATAAGGGTAGGCACTAACACACCACTATGTACAGCCAAACGTGCCTTTTTGGACACGTTTTGACTGTTCATAAACGCTTTCAGAGCTCCATTCACACTATTACCTGCATTAACTCTCCTTTCAATATCTGCTTCATTCTTACCATCTCTTGTAAACAACGTACCTAAGTAAACAAACTCATTCACTTGTTCCACTCGCTGTCCTTCGATCAAAACATTACAAGCCGTAACGCATTCCTCCTTTTCAAAAACCATAACTTTCGTTTTACTTACATTCACTTTCATTCCTTTCCTCTCAAACGCACCATGCATGATTGCTACCATCTTCTGCAACTCCTCCGCTGAAGATGCAAGTATTACCTAATCATCAGCATAAAGGAGGCATTTGACGAGTAACCCATTCATCCTTAATCCGCAGTCACTATGTTTTAAATCTTGCAAACAACTGTCCATGAAGAGGTTAAACAGCCACGGCGACGCTACACATTCCTGTCTAACACCTTTCACGATGGTAAACCAGTCAGTGTATGCCCCGTTTATCCTCACACAAGCTCTAGAATCCTCATAAAGGGATTTCAGAGCTCGAATGAGGCTGCTGTCCACCCCATTCATTGACAGCACCGACCACATTTCATTCCTCACCACTTTATCGTAAGCCTTTTCCAAATCCACGAATGCGCAATAGACCTTTTGACCTTTGGCCAAAAACTTTTCGGCTATGCTTCGCAAGGAAAAAACCTGATCCGTGCATCCCATCTTAGTATTGTGTGTTCAAAGTAAAGATAATAATAATTATTATTATTTATTATTATACGTTACTCTATGCGCCTACAAAACAAGCAGCCAACAGAATACATAATTCCATTTCCTCAGAAAAGCTTTCTATTACTTAGGTACACAATTCACAACAACAACACAACAGATTATAAATAAATTCTAATCACTCATTATTACTTACTAAAGTCAAAGTCAAAATAATTTATTCATCTAGGTCACGAGGTGACGCTTATGAACGTCAAATTTTAATAAACATTACTTAATGCTTCTACATTTACATTTACTGCCCATTCGCAAAGCAATAGGTAGAACCACGAGAAAGAACGGGCAATAAAACTCGTGGCCACTCTTTTTAATCGCCAGTGTTATGTTACATATTTTGTTTTTGCTGCAAGATGACGGCGAAATTGATCGGTATGTTAGGCAAAGAATCAACGCAGGATGGATGAAATGGCGACAGGTCTCAGGCACAATATGCGATCACAAAATGCCTGTGAAATTAAAGGGCCGCATGTATAAGTCGGTTATAAGACCTGTCGTACTGTATGGAGCTGAGTGTTGGGCTACAAAGAAGATGGACGAGAAACGATTGCATGTGGCAGAGATGAGAATGTTACGATGGATGTGTGGAGTGACAAGAATGGACAGAATTAGGAATGATTACATTAGAGGTAGTATGAAAGTGGCGCCCATTGATGAAAAGATAAAAGGGAGTCGATTGGCCTGGTATGGACATGTTATGCGGAGAGATGAGATGTATGTAGGTAAAAAAGTGATGAATATGCATGTAGAAGGACGAAAAGGGAGAGGACGGCCAAGGAAAATATGGATGGACTGTGTAAGGATAGATATGAAAGAGAAAAGGGTAAATGATCGGATGACTGGTGACAGAGAAGTATGGAAGAGAAGGACATACTGTACCGACCCCAAATAATTTGGGACCAGGGCAAGACAATGATGATGATGATGTTATGTTACATATTTTGTTTTTGTAAGGAGCTGCAACTGTTTCACATTGTAATTAATTACTTGTAAATAGTAATTAGGAACATACATAATACTTAAATAATTAATGCAGTTACCAATTTAACTGCTGTAGTAGCCTTCCAGTGTGAATATTGTGTAACAGGAGCATCCACTTACGTCTTATAATGTAGGCAACTCGCGACCATGTTCATAACTATGGTGGAAATATATGTTACAGAAGTGACTGTATATGAATACACAAAATTACTAAAACATTAGTTTACAGCCCGTAATCACGAGTTATCTTCATCTTACAGTGCAGTAAAACTTTAATAAAATTAGTGGAACAACAATGCAAATGTAAATGTAGTACCTAAGTTGAATGACCTAATAATACATGAACAGTAATTTAAAAGAACTAGAAATATTATATAAAGATTAACTGAAAAATGCAAAGTATCTATATAATTCTAATTAGGTATAAAGATCATGAGTTGTCTAGTGTAAGTGACCAGCTATCCTTATCATTGAAATAATCATTAATAGTATAATAACCTTTCTTAATAAGGCAGTCTTTTATTTTAGTTTTAAATGTACTAAATGGTAATTCTAAAAGACTAATTGGTATTTTATTGTATATACGAATACCTAGCCCTACAAAAGAATTATTAACTTTATGTAAACGATGATAAGGGGCATATAACCTATGCCTGTTTCGAGTATTTATGTTATGTATATCGCTTTTTGTGGTAAATAAACCTATATTTTGCCTAATGTACAAAATATTAGCAAATAAAAATTGCGAGGCTACTGTAAGAATTCCTATAGACTTAAAGCGTTCCCTAAGAGTATCTTTTGCACCTAACATGTATATTGCTCTTACCGCTCGTTTTTGTAGAACGAAGATATTCTGAATATCCGCAGCTTTGCTCCATAACAAAATGCCTTAGGACATAACACTGTGAAAATAGCTAAAATAAACTAAAAGAGGCGTGTCGATGTCAGTAAGTTGCCTAACTTTTCTGACGGCATACGCAGCAGAGCTTAGCTTTCCTGCAAGACATGCTATATGTGCACCCCATTGTAACTTATTATCTAGTGTAATGCCTAGGAACACTGTAGAGTCTACTGTGTCAAGTTCCTCCCTATCTAGCATAATATTAGATCCCAGTTGTCTTACATTAGGTAAAGCAAATTTGACTTTTTAGGGTTCCGTACCTAAAAGGTAAAAAACGGGACACTATTACTAAGCCTACGCTGTCTGTCTGTCTGTCTGTCACCAGGCTGTATCTCATAGCTAGAAAGCTGAAATTTTGACAAATTATGTATTTCGGTCGCTATAACAACAAATACTAAAAATAATAAAAATTAAAATATTAAGAGGGGGTCCCATACAATAAACGCGTTATTTTTCCTTCTTTTGCTCAAAATTACTAACGGTAACAGAGACGTTTAAAATCTTCACAGAATATGTAGTTTTAAATGACCTTTCAAAATAAATAATTAAATAAAAAAAGTAAATAATAAAGGGGGGCTCCCATACAACAAACGTTATTTTTAAGCAATTTTTTACTTGATCTTAATAAACAGTAGAAACTTAAAAGATATTTAAGTATACATACAACAAACGTGACTTTCTTTTATACATAATGGTACGGAACCCTTCGTGCGCGAGTCCGACTCGCACTTGCCCAATGTTTAACATTTAATTCACCAAAAACTATTCTGTAGCTACCCATTCAAACGTCTTGAATAAGTTTTTCGTAAACAACTTTACGAACATTTTCTGTCATTCAAACGATGAAGTAAACAAAAGACAACATCAGGCGGGAGCAGAAATTTCCACATCCATTACTTCAATTCCCTCACTGGAACACCGAAACAGTATTTAGGTAACGAAATAAAACCGGTTGGTTGTTCTAAAACAAAGCGTAGTAACTGCCTCCTGAAGATAAAACGGTCGGCACTGCGCGTTTTGACGTTTTCATTTTGCAGCATTGCATGCCGTGACGGATCGCAGGTGCATCACTGTTATGCACAATACGTCACGGGGAGCTATTCGCAAATTACGTTTCATACATCACCGCTCTGGATTTCGTGAGCATACGGACAAAAATGACGGCTGTGACAACTTTGTGCGCTGCGCTATGGACGCGTCTATACATGCGCGTGTGTAAGCGAGTGTTACTGGTGACAGTATTGATAGTTGATTCAGATCTGTAAATAATAGTTTTAAACGACGAATGAGGGATGGATTTTGTTGCTGTGTACAGAATGTAGTTGTCTGTCAAATGTACAAAGTAGCTCTGTATGCATTTTCGTACAAACGTTGACCTATTTTCTCGAAATTTCTCGTGCATTATCATCATGGAATAGAGGATATATTAAGAAAGGGGCGTCTAGAAGAATCAGATTGCGCTCTATTTCCCTGTGCATAAGTAATTCCAATACCTACTTTTTAAATTGTGTGTGTACTGGGGTGTGTAATTGACATAGATGTACATAATAGCCGAAGCAGCATTATTAGTATCGACATATATTTGCTTTTAAGTATTATATATATCAGAATGGTCATCAGTATAGGACGTCAATTGACTACGAAACGGAAGTGCGAAGATTGCGCGCTTCGACAGAGTCTACGCGTCACGTTCGCTAGAGTTGAAGAGGGGGGACGACGGTTGACGTTCAACGGAGCAACGACAACTATCACTTCTCTTGGAGACTCCGGGCGGGCAACAAGTACCTAGAAACTGTCACTCGTTTCGTGTTCAGTAATACAAAATAGTTATAGTCAGTTTTGTTAGATTTGATTTGGTGTGAACTTATAACGAACTGTGATGTGAAGTGTTGATACCGGCCAAGAATCAAGCAATCCGCCGTTATATATCTTTAAATACCTAAGTGAAAAGCTATCTGATAGTGCTTCATAGAAATGTCATTTTACGCCAAACACAACATGACAAAGAATCTTACACTTTCTTTACAAATGTTTATATTTGCTTACTGGCAAAACGTTTAGTGTATAATATTTTCGACACGCATTCATTTGGAAAACCGTCGATGCCGCAGAATTGAAGCCAGTACAATAATTCACAAACCCCCTGACTTAGCTGCCACTAAACTGATACATCATTGGACTGACAGCGTAAGCCCAAATGCAGCGGTTGAAATCCTGTATTACGCAGATTCGGCCTCACTAATCATGACCTAAGTAACTACATATCACACAAATAACCAAATGAAATCATCTTTACTACAGGAAATCAACGAAGGCTCCTGTTATCATCTTGTAATAAAGGCGAAAACTAGAAAATTACTCTTTCTAAGTTATTTAAACTTGTATAATATGTTAAAAAATACAGTTACAGAAGTATTTTAAATTTCAAAAAAATAGTTTTCTTGTAAATTGTAAAGGATAACAGCGACAAATCACGCGGTAGTCACACTCGCAGTAAAAGGAACGACCTAATAAATATAAGATAACGTTTAGATGTTATTTCTCCACCCTTACTTCGGTATAAACCAACGTGGCGCTAAACTCATAACATGGAAGAAAAAGATCGTTTATCAATGACGTTGTAGGAGCCAAGTACCTCAGAGGGTTATACTTACATTAAATATTTCGAAAAACGCTGAAACAGTTTCGGCCTGAGTAATGACCCACTCAGGGGGCTAAAATAAAATGTCTTTACGACGTAACTACGGGGCAACATAAAACCCCACAATGTGACTCCGCTTTAGTCCTTGGTATGGCATGGTGCCGAAACCAAGGTAGGGTTCTAGGCGACTTGGAAAAGGAAATGGACTGTATTAGGGCGAGTTCTGGGTCGCCTAGAAAGGAATAAGGGAAGAGGAGATGGATACGGGAGGAGGTGATTGAGTGGGTATAGGCTATTTTAAGGATGGAAGGCACTTACCTTATACAGCCTTGGTGGTTTCGTGATACAGCTGCTTGTTTTCACTTCACTCACGAGCGGGTTTTCCTTGGTGGAAGCGGTGACAAACACATACGGGAGCGGCGCGGTACGAACGAGACGGCGATACAGCGGTGCGGCGCGGAGCGGTATCGAGACGGCGTTCTTAGCGAGCGGAATGTTCGAGACTGTTCGTCGCGTTCACGATCGCGGCGACGAAATCAGGCGCAAGGCAGTGCCTCTTCCAGGGAGAGGGAAAGAGAGGGACGGAAATATGATATCGCTCGCACTAGACAAGCGTGGAACGATTCATGTTGATGCGATTAGTTGTAGATAGGAAGGTAGATGGCGCTACCATATCCCCCCGGCCCTAAAGGGTTGCCTTTAAAAAAAATACAATTGAACTTAGCTATGTTGGGTGTACTACCGCATAACCCATCAATAGGCTAAGACAGCGATATGACAATAAATTAATCTAAATTAACTTTAGCGAAAACTACAAACGCAATAATAGCGAAAACTACTAACTAAATACTTAAACTAAGAGGTAGGTCCAACCTCAGGCTAGATCTCACTGAGTTGGAAGCGGACGCGAGTTGATCAGTGCCTCGACTTGTGCAAGGACAGTTAAAGGCTCTTCGTGAGAGAGGATGTGCTGACCTATAACTTTGAAGAGATGCGTTTTAATTACTTTGACCATGCTTGCCCAACATCCACCGAAATGTGGTTATGCTGGTGGAATAAACTTCCAGTCAATATGATCTATGGAGAGTTCTTCCTGAAGACGAGTACGATAACCCGCGACGTGATTGAAACAAGTAGCGGGAACAAGTTCAATCAATTTACTAACGCGGTTGGCAACAAAAGTCTGCTAGCGGTGAAGAGAAGAACGAATCCAAGCGAGCACTACCTTGGAGTCGGAAAATGCATATATTTATTAATAGAGTAGTGGGGCAAAACTGTGTCTTGAACCTTGTGGAGCAACTGAGACAGCAGAAGGGCCGCGCACAACTCCAGTCTCGCAACCGAAATGGTTTAACAGGCGAGACCTTAGACTTGGCACAAACTAACTGCACCGAGTAGTTAGAACCAATGCGGACTTGCAGATATACGACTCCGCCGTAAGCACGCTCGCTGGCGTCAGCGAAACCTATTAAGTTGACGGTACATCCATCTACCAACCCAAGATGACGCGGAATAGTAACTTGATTGAGCGCGGTAAGCTCAATACAAAACTGGCCCCAAGCGGCGACAATATGGTCAGGGGGTGTTTCATCCCACTCACACTTTGATAGCCAAAGCTCTTTGATCAAGAGCTTGGCGTACAAAATTGTGGGAGCCACAAAACCCAATTATGTCCCATAGTCGAGCCACTGTGGACAGCATAGTGCGTTTGGTGCACTTATCATCTGGTGGTGAGACGTCAAACCGAAAACTATCACAGGATTTGTCCCAGCGTAAACCGAGAACCTTATGCGGTACAGACTTCTCAAACTCAATGTCTGGAGAAGCTTTATGAGAATCTGGTATGTGTGCGAGAACCTCCTTAGAGTTGCTTGTCCATTTGACAAGATCAAACTGGCCTCGCTTGAAAAGCCGAATAAGCTCTTCACAAAGCGAAATTGCTACCGAAGCGGGTATGACATTACAGGCAATGTCATCTATATACAAAGCGGATGTGTAGTATAGTATAGTGTAGCGTAGCGTAGCTTAGCATAGCGTAGCATAGCGCAGCATAGCGCAGCATAGCGCAGCATAGCGCAGCATGGCGCAGCATAGCGCAGCATAGCGCAGCATAGCGTAGCTTAGCATAGCGTAGCATAGCGTAGCATAGCGTAGCATAGCGTAGCATAGCGCAGCATGGCGCTGCATAGCGCAGCATGGCGCTGCATAGCGCAGCATGGCGCAGCATAGCGCAGCATGGCGCAGCATAGCGCAGCATGGCGCTGCATAGCGCAGCATGGCGCAGCATAGCGCAGCATAGCGTAGCTTAGCATAGCGTAGCATAGCGTAGCATAGCGCAGCATAGCGCAGCATGGCGCTGCATAGCGCAGCATGGCGCAGCATAGCGCAGCATGGCGCTGCATAGCGCAGCATGGCGCAGCATAGCGCAGCATGGCGCAGCATAGCACAGCATGGCGCAGCTTGGCGCAGCATAGCGCAGCATGGCGCAGCATAGCGCAGCATGGTGCAGCAAAGCGCAGCATGGCGAAGCATGGCGAAGCATGGCGAAGCATGGCGATGCATGGCGCAGCATAGCGCAGCATGGCGCAGCATGGCGCAGCATAGCGCAGCATGGCGCAGCATGGCGCAGCATAGCGCAGCATGGCGCAGCAAAGCGCAGCATGGAGCAGCATAGCGCAGCATGGCGCAGCATAGCGCAGCATGGCGCAGCATAGCGCAGCATAGCATAGCGTAGCATAGCATAGCATAGCATAGCATAGCTAATTAGTGCTTTATCTTACACACAGTTTTAGCATCTACCTTGATCTCTTGAAGAGCAGAACAACAACAAGACGTAATACAATGAGAAGTATGTAACGTAGGTACAGTACCCATAATCACATACCCAAGTACCGTCTCAATAGCGGGCGGTAAATCATATTGCTCACTACGTACTATTTTAGTTAGTAACAAGTGCGGAAATATTGAAGCTCCGATCAAAAGATCAATGCCTGCCGGATTCGCAAACTCCGCGTCGGCTAGCGGCAATGATTCGAGATGAGTGAGTGATGCTACGTCTACATTAGCGTTCGGCAATGCGTCCGTGATACGCTCCACGATAAGCGCAGAAATGTTAAAATTAATATTCCTATCAAAACGCGAATGTATTTTAATATCTACGGAACCCCTGCAATGCCTTTCTGATCCGCCTATCCCTTTGACGGTTGAGTTAGTATTTTTAAAGTTATTCCATAATCCGAGGCGTTTGAAGCATTCCGATGTTATTAGATTGGTCTGAGACGCGCTATCTAGCAGACAACGTACCATGTGCGGCGACCCATTAACATCATATACGATAACTTGCGATGTCGCTAACAGTACCGTCTTAGACGCCGTACTCTGCGTTTTGGCCCTGCGCGGATCATTATAGATGCGCGAGTGCCATCCTCGCGTGCGCGTCGCCCGCGCAATGGATGTCATACACAACGATACTTCGCCCTCAGACGCGGAAGGCGCAGCTACCGTGTTCTGCACTTGCGTGAGTGTGTCAAGGTCAGCGGCTTGACTTGACAACCGGTTATTTTTATCTAAATGTAACAGTGTATGATGTTTTTGTTTATACGTGCTACATCTCGTTCTACTGGAACAATTACTCGTTTTATGTTTTATGCTTAAGCAATTAATGCAAGTTTTGTTATCTTTTACGCTTTTAAAACGAGCAATTGGATTTAAATCACAATGGTGCGGGGGACAGTTCTGTCTGTCCCTCGCAGTCGGGTGCGGTCGCGGGAGGAGAGGCGTGTCGGTGTTGCGTTGCCGCGCGCCCTATCTCCCGCGACCAAATGGGGGCGCACCATTCGATGCGTCGCGGTGGGGCCGCAGAGGAAGAGGAGATGCGGTGTTGCGTTGCCGTCCTCCCTATCCTCTGCGGCCGCTGGGTGTTTTGGCGGCGGAGCCCAACACCTTAATCCGCCGCCAAGGGGGTTTTGTTCGGGGCCCGCCTGACCATCTGGTGGGCCGATACCCGTCGGGGGGTTGCGACGTATGCTTGGGCGAAACCCGACCCGTGTGTCGGAACACACGGGTACATGAGGCACACGGGTTGGTTTTTAGTCAGTAAGAGTCTGACAGTCCCCTTCGCCCATCCCCCAGGGCGGAGGGACTCCATGAGGATTTTCCAACCCGAAACCAAAAAAAAAAAAAGAAAAAGGTGCCCGATTGGTGACTTCTCTTTGATCGCCCGGCTAGAGCAGTTATCGTCGTGGCACAGGGAATAATGATTTTGGTCCTAAGAACCAAAGTCCGCAGCATGGTAGCACTCTGCAGGTCAATTCTCGTATTTTTATAAGACATTGAAATTATATTTTGAATTGGCTCAGAAGCGGTATTCTACTATTTTGATAACCTTATGTCATTATCGTATAATTTGAAATAAATAGTTCGCCATTGTCACATATTTTGACACTTGTTTCAATTTACGATATCGTTCCAATTTCATTCAAATATCAGATATTTTAGAAGAATAAGATTTTTGGGACGTAAGTATGACACTGACATTATATCGAAACTGTATTTATTTAGGAGAATTGGGCCCCTAATGTAACCTCACGGCCTCACGTGGTCACCCATCCAAGTGTAGACACGTGCAAGCGTTGCTTAATTTTGGCGGCCAATTACGAATCGCTACTGTTGTTGAAAAGAATATCACGCTAAGCCATAAGAGAAATAAACTAATATTGCATCACCTTGCAGAAGAGGTGACGTTGCGATTCATGGTAGCCATACGATCCGACGTCAACGGCGTGGGTGTCGCGTAGTTGCCTGTACGTCTGCTGCTGTATCTTTAAGGCAATTTCTCGTTAGTTGAACGTTCAAAGGCGTTGCCGCAATGTTGAGTCGCAAAACGTTCTCATTCTTCCCCGAATGGATTCGCCGGATGGCTGAATGAGGAGCGCGAATGTTTTACAAGTAGCCAACCACCAAACTACCTAAACACATTTAGGACACCGTTAAAAAATCTCGATAACTTGAAACTGCTGTTGAAATCTGTACTAAGGAGGTTAAACATGTTGTCAAAGTTTGTATGGAATTTTTTATCCCTTCAATGGATAAACTTCAAACTTTGTATAATGGTTCCTCAAATGAAGTTAGCGAACACTAAGAAAGTCTTTTTGGAAATTCTTACCCTAAGTGGACAAAAGGGGAGTCAGAATTTATATGAAACCCTTTTAATACTTCAAGGGATTAAGTTCATACTTTGTTTATTGGAGCCGCAAATGACGTAAGTGAACACAAAAATATTTATTTTGGAAACTCTTCCCCTAAGAGAGTAGAAAAGAGAGTACAGGTTTGTGTGGAACCTTTTATTTTTTAATCGAATCGCTTTCATCTGTATATATAAAATCCTTGCGTTACGTACTGACTGTCAGACACGCTACAGCTGAAACTACTGAGCGCAAGTAGGTAAAATTTGGCATGTGTGTTCCTTGAAGAATTTAGGGGAGTTTGTACATTTTTTTTTTATCTAAGTAAAATTTACGCGTGCGTAGCAGCGGGCAAAAGCTTGTCTTCAATACAATTCATGCAGGTGTATGGAAGATTTCAAATATTCTAAAACTTGCAAATACTCTTTACTAATCGTCGCTTGTAATAACGTATTTTTGTAATCTAACGTTTATTTTGAAACATGTTAGTAACAGGCAGAAATAGTCTCAAAACCATATGACTATTCTAGCTCTATATGCAATAATTATCGATAACCTTAAAATACGTAAAATTTACTGAATGACCGAAGTTAATAAATGCACAACAAAAATTTGATGTCAACGATCAGAATCTATGGCCGTAATCGGCCAAATTGTAAAACATATTAGCCCAAAAAACTGCCAGGATCAAAATTATATTCCAACATATCAAATCATAATAATATTTTAAATAATTCGGAACTCAGTAAGGTATCGACCATTCGAGATCTTGGAGTTATATTGGATACTCATCTTAGTTTTAGAGAACATATAGATTCTGTTGTTAAGAGAGCCAACCAACTAACAGGATTCATTTCAAGATAACTCAGATCTTTTAGGGATCCTAAAGTTATAATAGCCGTTATATAACAGTTATTGTACGCAGCATCCTCGAATACGCGAGCCTTGTTTGGAACCCAAAGTATGCTGTACATACAAATAGAGTAGAACAAGTCCAAAAAGTTTTTGTACCATCTCGCGTTCACGTGTAACAGGTGTAAAATTTAATCTCCTATCAATCTAGCTTAGAATATTTTAAAATGTCATCTTTGTATTCTCGGTGAAAGGCTTCTGACGTGTTATTCCTTTATAAAATTATATATGGACATATTGACTGTGAGGAGATATTGGCGAATATACACTTTGTTGTTCCACGAATGGGAAGCCACCTTTGCAACCGAAAGACTATATCGCTTCCAAGAGCTCGAACTAACGTAGGTAGTCACAGTCCTCTGTGCAGAATGGGAAAATTTTATAACGATACTCGCGCTGACTTCGATATCTTCACAAGTTCGTTAGCCTCAACTAGGAGGAAAATACATAAAGCGATTAATAGTTGACATTGTTCTAAGGATTTATAATAAGTATATTCTTTTTTTTTATTAAGCTTATTAAAAGCTTAAAATTGTAATTATTGTTGTTATTGTTATTTTTATAATGTGTAACTAAGCCTGCATAGCCTTATGTGAATGCTGTGCTCACTATTTGAGGAGGCATACGATATAATGTTTTCCCAAAAAAAATTGTTTATAGCTATACAATAAGATATACTTATTAATTGTGCTTTTAGTTTGTGAGCCTAAATAAAAAAATAAAAAACTACAAATATTTCTCCAGACACCCGTAACTTTTATTTTCACCGCAATTAATTTAGCAAATAGAACATATTTTCTAAAATTTATTTAAATTTACATAAGGAGTACTTTTAAAAAATCTGAATCTAAAAGATAAAAACTTCTGATTATAATTTAAAACAAACGTTTTCTTTTTATTTAGGTCTGGTGTTCTAATTTGGTGAAATGTGTAGCAACCAACCAACGATATACTCCCTCCCGTCGTCGTTTTTCGTATTATTACATCGACACCTGTATAGTGATAATCAAAATGGACTACTTTAATAATATTTAAGAACATAACATCTTTCTTGTGTGTGAGTGTGTGGCCAACTCTGACATAGGCTATAATCCACTCGAAAACCTCTAACATGATCTAACTATTAGAAATAAGAAACGGGACTGGCAGCTTCACGTGCTCTCCAAAGCAAGGGATCTGATATGTAAAAGTCACGAAAAGCAATCACCCATCCAAGTGTAAACGTTGCTTAACGTGCCGATTGCTTGCAAAAGGCGAAGTCACCCTATCAGCGCTACAACATTATATAAAACAACATTTAAAAAATAGATACGGTTTGAAAAGAACAACAGAAATACTTGGAGAATGACAAAGTTTTGTCCAGTATAGGGATTAGCTCAGGACGTTCACTGCATTGATAATGAGACTAAATTCCTGCCAACTAGATACGCTTAAATTTCGTTAGCTTATTCGGATTACATTAAACACCATCGTCGGATTAGCGAACGCTTGTACCTCTTCAATATTCTCTTCTGTTGGAATGGCGCATTGAATGGTGAACTCACAGCTTGAAACGTATCATGCGCAATTACGTATTTGTTTATTATAACATTGTCAAACTGTTTTTGTTTTTGACTGTTGAACATAGCCTAGAATATTTCTGTTTTTAGATCTTTTGTCTCCGAGATTATCTTTTCATCATCTTGGTACTGTTTCAGTTACGATCCAAGGTCTTCTCCTTTTAGCCCGAGATCTGTTTTCCCGGTATACCTTCTCTATCTCACGGCCTTCGACATCCGTGGTGGATCCTTGCGAAGCTCCTTGGTAAAATTATGATACAATTATAATAGCAAATGAAGCATTCACGATACCTATTTGATAGTAAAAGCCTTTACATTTGCTTAAGCCAACAAGTAAATTGTATTTTCTTAGATTGATTCGTAGATTTATTGACTACGAAGACAATAAGCAAGCCTCCAAAGTCCACCCGTTGAAACCACTACAATTTTTACAGCGACGACAAGTAATCTATCAGGAAGAAATAATATTTCATCATTAGATCAGACTCCATATCCACAAGTGATTAATGCAAAGAGAATAACAAATCTAGTGAAAATATCGCTTTCAAGTATCACATATCGGTACTTTCGATTTTGTCTTTAAAAATAAGTGAAGAAATTAGGGAAAAACAGACAACATTAAAAAAATTCAGACGACAGTACGTTTTAAGCACTATTTTTATTTAATTTAAACTAGCTAGTCCCCTTATACTCGCGTTATTGCCTGCATCTTAGCCTCACATTCGAAATTTGCTTTACCTTAAAATCTCAAATACTTCTGCGACAAAATTATATATATGTCTATTAGGACTATGTGAATTGCCTATCAAAACATGTTAGCTGTCCAAATATTACAACCGACAAACGGAAATACCCCATACATAAGCCAGACAAAAATCTATGAATACATTTTCCACGTCTTGGTATCATAGTATCAACGATAAGCACTTAATAAAACTCCGTTATTTTAAGTATGTAGACGGTACCCAAAATATCACTACCATCCTTGGTAAAGCTTCCCAAAAAACAACTGCGATTTAAATAGTATATATCTAGCATAATAATATGAAAAAAGTGGCTGAGCAATTATTATAATACAAGTTTAAAACTTTTGATAGTTTAAGTGATAATTTCATTATTAACATTAAAAGTTTTAATACCCAGATTAATTAAACGAGGGGTTAATTAATCTGATTCAATCAAAACATTGATTTTAGATTTAGTTACGATATGATTTGGAACGAAAACATTCGAACAGCTTGTGTGAGGATAAACGGGACTTACACTGACAGGTTGACACCAACAACAGGGATGTGTAGCGTCGCCGTGGCTTCAAACAACTGTCCATGAAGAGGTTAAACACCTCTTCATGGACAGTTGTTTGAAAAAATAAGTAAAACGGAAGTTATGGTTTTTGAAAAGGAGGAATGTGTACGGCTTGTGATGTTTTGATCGATGGACAACGAGTGGAGCAAGTGAATGCTCGCTTTACAAGAAATGGTAAGGAACATATTGAAAGAAGAGTTAATGCAGGGTAAATAGAGTGAATGGAGCTCTTAAGGCATTTTTGAACAGCCAAAACGTGTCCAAAAAGGCACGTTTGGCTGTGCATAGAGGGGTATTAGTGCCTACCCTTATGAATGGTGGTGAAAGTTGGGTATGGCAGAAGAGTCATGAAAGTAGAATAAATTCTGTAGAAATGAGAGCACTGAGATGTATGTGTGGTGTATATTTGACCGACAGAGTAGACAATTGTGTGATATGAGAGTGTTGTGGGGTAAAAGAAGATGTAATGACAAGCTTCGAGAAAGGCATGTTAAGATGGTTTGGGCACATGGAGAGGATGGATGACGAAAGACTGACAAACAAGATATATAAGGCAAGTGTGAATGACGGTGACAAACGGGAAAATCTAGGCGGACGTTCTCTGACCAGATTGGAGATATCCTATAAAAAGGACAGGTCAGAAGTACCCTAAACAGAAAAGCATGCATGAGAAACTTGATGGGAGTGAATGAAGCAAGAGAGGTATGTCAGGATCGTTGCAAATGGCGTTCCGTAGTCTCTGCCTACCCCTCCGGGAAACGGGCGTGAGTCTTTGCATGTACGTATGTATGTACATTCAATTTATAGTTAATTATAATTACTTAATTCAAGATAAAGCTATTGTTTCGAATACTTATCTTTGACAGTATATTAAATAAGTAAAAATTTATAACATGTATTTTATTTTAGGTCTTAATTGGAGAAGTACGCCTAGTAACGCGGCTGAAAGTAGATAGAAGTTCGATTGCAACTAACTGGCGACTGACTTTGTCACAAAGAGTAACCTTGGCTTGAAAATATGCTCATGAGACAGAAGATTGTTTTTACAGCAACTTGATTTTTTGAGGAGGATGTAGCCATGGTGACTATACTAAACTTACTATTTCTGTAAAAAGGTAAGTACTGCATAAAAAAATAAATCCCCGTCGTAATCCTAGTTAAATCTTCTGCAGACCATCAAACCGATCTTAAACTGCGTTGCCGCAATAGTATAAAACCGAAAACCAATATTGGACACCATCGAATAAAAGTGTAAAGTAACGAAGACGAATAGCACGACGGAAGAACGGTTTGAATCAACCATCTCTTGTAGTACAAAGCCAGAAGTTAGTCGTAAATACAATCCTTACAAAGTAAGAGGCACCTAAGCGTAAGCGTTCTATTCGATAGGAAGCTTACTGAACGTGCATTTTCCTACGTACCTATAAAATCTTTTCTCATTTCATCGAAAGGTCATTTATTTTATTCGCCTTCAGTATATTGCAGACGTGCGAGCGCAGCCATTTAGATTCCTCCCAGACAAACCATTCCTGTTTCAGCTTGATTTTTGTAAACGTTCGTCTTTTTGGATTTTATGTTAGTAATAAAGCAGTCAGTGCTATAATGTCAATGTATGATTTACGAACAAATCGATTTGATATTTATATTTAACAATAAAATGTTTCATTGATTTGTTGTATGTTTAAAATTAAATCCGTTTTATGCAATGTGTGAGTTTTTCTGTTTCTCATGGCAGATTTTTCAGTAGTCAGCGCATGGTTGAGAAAACCTGAAAATAACATCCCAAAAACATAGAATAACTAATTACAAATCCAACTGGTTTTCAGTGATTTCACAGAAGCTTTTTAGTGGTTATTTTTACGATGCTGAGAACGGCAGATAAGTTACTTACTTCTTTTTATAAGTACTTACTCACTAAAAAGTTACATTGCAAAACGAAAATCAACCTATAAACCACAACAAAGTTTATTTGAAGTTATGCAAGACATTTAAAAAATCTCTCAGGGAAGACGATAAAAATCTCTTAGCATAGATTAAAACGAAGTAGATGGCGGTTTCGAGCCGGTCCGTCTGAGTGATGCCTTGCACACAGCGATCGCAAACGGCACCTCGACACCAAAGCATTTTTAAAATTAAGTCTCTCCTATCGTTATAAATCCGCTTCGATCAGATTGATGCTCTGCATTATTTGTGCGAACAGGTGCTTAAAGCGACGTGTTCTGTTGTTAGAAATACAATTCTCTTGTGACCATTAACCAAAAAATAAGAGCCCTGCGAAGCGGGGCGCCCTCAACTTAGTGTTTTTTATTTAAAAATTCGGACATTTACCAACTCATGCTTGTAAATCTTAGGATTTACTGGTAAATCTTAGGATTTACTGGTAAATCTTAAGTTTTACCGTACTTCGGACTTTTACAGTAACATATACGTATTAATAGTTTGAAGAATGAAAGGTCTTGCTATCTCATTCATTAATTCATTAAAGACCGTTTAGTTACTAAATAATGCATTAGAATCTTTGAAGTATTAAATAACTAGCTACTCGCCCCGGCTTCGCACGGGTGCAAAATTGTACATATAAACCTTTCTCTTGAATCACTCTATCTATTAAAAAAACCGCTTCAAAATCCGTTACGCAGTTTTAAAGATTTAAATTTTTGCATACATAGCGACACTTTGTTTTATACTATGTAGTGAAGTGAATAAAATTGAATAGATACATCTATTTTTTTTCTGATTATCGAAATTGCAGTCCTTCTTTATTTTTCTTCGACGTATTTGTCTATGTTTGTATTTTGTATTTCTTATGTATGAACTTACGTTCAACAAAGCGGAGAGCATTCGATAGTAAATTCTTCTCCCGTCAACTTTTATAAGTCTTCATTGCTTTCGTATCATTTCGACGTTTGTTTTCGTGCATTTTAATGTGTTAATAAAATAATCAGTTTTAGCATCTACCAACGATTGTACGAAGACAGGTAAACTTTTTCGGTCGTTGAAAACTAGTCGAGTAGAGTATGTTTCTCTTGACGTCCAAGTATTTAATTTTCACTTGATATATTGATAATATTATGAGTATTATACTTTTTCATGCAATTAGCATATGGTTCAGTTAGTTTTTCATCTAACTGTATCATAAGGTCACAATACAATATCTAAGAATTTATTTCTGATAAGTCTATCATATTGCCCACGATGCCTACTACGCCTATCTAGGCGTAATAGGCATCATCATTCTAAGTTACTAAAACACCGGGTTTTAATAACTTAGTTATAATATATTTTTTATGAAATATTGTACAGTATTAAGTATATCGCTGTTTTCAGTATGAATCCGGGCCGCCTTGACTAGGAAAGTATAGGAAGAGCCTTAACGGTCTATGTACTCTTGCGTTTCGTTCTGTGAGTGAGAGTGCCGGACGCCCCTTTTCCTTATCTTTTCTCCCTTATCCTGCTCCTCCTCCTATTCCCTTTCACATCCAGGTCGGCAACACACTTGTGACTCCTCTGGGGTTGCGGTGGTCCATGGGCGGCAATAATCGCTTACCATCAGGCGACCTAGCTGCTCGTTTGCTTCCTATACCATAAAAAATCTATATTTGGTATATTTGAACATGTATTATTTATCCTACCTATATTATGTAGGTAATATCATCATTATAGGTATTTGTTTCATCATAAAGACTGTGTGAGTATAGCTTATGCTCTCTTGGAATTAGTGCTCTTTGGCCGATATCTTAATAAACTTTTTTTGATTGTAGTATTCACAAAAGTATTAACCTTATCAACTACAAAAAATATCCTACAGAGAGAGTATCATCATTTCAAACGAAATAAATAAAACTAAGTCAAATAAAAAAAATGTTTATTCCAATGAGAATAAACGCCTACACAATGAGAAATAATGTAGTCAAAGTGACTTATTTCTCCTCGACACGAATTTAATGCGTGGGTCACTGACAGAATTAAATCTTCTTTAATCCATACGGACAAAAAACAATGTTTAAAATTTATACCAGATTGCGCTAGGTACAGTGATGAATAGTGTAATCTACTTGTCTCGGCAGCTGCGCTTTAACATGTATCGTAGCTTTTATATTAACATTTTCTCCTCCAACAACGTATATTATAATATCCTGTGATCATAAAGAGTCCATTGTTATCCTCTAGACCAGTATTAAATCTACTACGAAATTCATTTTGAGCTGTATGAGCAGTCCCTAAAATAGGACACATGAGACCATTGACGTCAACTCAAATATAAATTACTTTTACATTTTACCTTCATTTTGTATAAAAAAAAATGTATTACTGAGATACACCTAAATAACTTTAACATTTTGCCTTTACTTTGATTGAAAAAAAAATTCGTTTCATACGATATTGTTGACGTGGGGAAACGTAACATAATTTGATTTGAACTCCATTTTTACACCTTCATTAATGTGATGCTGATACGATGTCTATATGAAAATGTCAAAGAATTTTATGTATAGAAATATGGATGAAAAGAGTTATATCATTATTTATGAGGAATGTTCTTACTATGACCGTTCTGTTGTTTTATAAAATACACGCGTATTAACTATGGATCAAAGCAGCGTTTGCGTGGTGAGACGCAAATAAAATGCCACTAACGCAGTTTCAGCCAAACACCTTGTAATTTTTGTAATTGCTTTTCTTAGTAAAGTGCATATGAAATCCTATTAAATATCATCCGTATTTAACGATTTGTTCATATGTCTTGAGAAGACTACATTGGGTACAAAAATAAATTAAAGTCCATTACAATCCTTGGCACTGATGTAACGTGTACCGTGGAGTCGTCGTGCAAATCCATGCGCACGTATGTTTGTCGGAGGAGCAGACGGCTCATGTTTAGCACCGCTTCGTGAAGTAATTACTTTTGATAGATTGAACATTTTATTCTGTACACATATTTTTTTTTATAGATGGAAAATTTACCTATTTCTGTACACATAAAAAGCCGAAGCATTATTTTATAAAAAAAAATCCCAGGGCTGCCAGACCTTCCTCATTTTGGATGCAGTGAGGTAGCCCGGCGCTGGGTCTATATTATTATAGGAAAACCATTTAGGCAGTGATGTGCATAAAAATGAAGGTAAATGACACTGAACTAACTAGGAGTTAACTGTATTTATTATCTATAAATAAACTAAAAATACAAAATAACACATAGGTAATGAATATGTATTTTGTCATAAATACTTCAATTTGCATACGAATATTTATGCACTTTGCAACTAAAACAAAGAGTTTTTCGTACGCGTACGAAAATCTCTAAAAGAAAATAAAATGAAGCTCTCATTTTATTGATAAAAACGAAGTTCATGTTTTATTCTATCGAATAATGTTGATATATGAGTAGATTGTATCATGAATATTAATTTATGATTTATAGTTGTCTGGTTCAGCTGGGAACGTTTAGGTGGTGATGAATCGTTGTAATTTGACCGTCTGGACTGACCGTCACTCAACCTATGAAACTTCCATGTCAGTTCAAACATTCAAATTAATAGGTTGAACCCGCAAATGTTCTGAATGCGAAACGTTAATCTAGGTTATAGAGATATATTTGGATAGACTTTTTTGTTCTCAGACAAGTGTTTTATGTGCCAAGTAAAACTGTAGGGTCATCGAATTACTTTACCACTGAATGCCTATTTAAATAATCATTCACCAATAGAGCCTCAGCATAATTGTAATCCATTTTTAAATGAGCACGTTTCTTTCAACAGATTACTTGGTATTAATGTAAACCAATTCAAATATTGGAGACGAACAAATGTTCTCAGACATGAGGCTCTCAAAAATAGTGATGAACCCGGCTGTTTTCTTTTTCACACAGCAACGGGCTACAGCAAAAGCTGATCGTTGTACAGTACCTAATCTTATTTTGACGATGTGGATCTTGAAGAACAACTTGAGGGCTCTTTTTCTATATGGGCTTGTACTAGTACAAAAAACCGTGACCTGCATGTAATAGCGTGGGTATTATATATAATTATGTATAGATACAAGGTATACGGCCTATATGTATTATTATAGTTCTATTTGTCAGGTGTTTGGAAAATAAAAGATACAACTATAAATTCTTACTTTCATTTATTCAGGTTGTCACAAGAGTATATTTTAAAGTAAGAGTATATTCGGTTCTGATTCTACATTTACATTTCGCGTCACGTTCGCAAAGCAAGGACATAGAACCAAGAGAAAGAACGTGGCCAAGAAAACTCTTGGCCATTCTTTTAATAGTTATAGTTACCGTTTATAAAAGCGGTACATTCAAGACATATCGGATAGCAAGGTTGTGGGTAGTTCAATATTTCAAAAGTAACTATTACCTTAATACAATAGATTAGCATAATTGATTTAGTAATATTCACCACAAATATATTTACTATATGTGTATTCAATATTTACCACTGAAATATTCACTACATGATGTATATAATAGACACGGCTTGTTTCTCAGCATAAGTTCGATTCGATACTATATGATACCCCAAGTTCTGAACTTTAACATCTCACAACTGACGGAACCACTCACAATATCAATTATAAAATTGCTAAGCTATATTATTATATTAACTATACGTTGTCTATATTGACAATACTCTAAATAACACCACAATAGCAATAAAGAATTGTGAAACTCATTATTAGCAAAAACACAATATAAAAACACAATAATATAAAAGTCAGAATTATATCGTACCTTAGTTAGCCGTTGCCGGGGCGGAACTGAACCTGAACAGAGCCTGTTCTCCTTTTATATCCTATTTACACGTTTGACAGTGTCAACTGCCAAACGTCAGATCAAATTGTATATTTATTATTGGCAACATTATAAATTTAAAACATACCAACCATCAATACGATATAACCATATACGATAGGTTTATGCTATGCATAATTAATGACACAATATATTTAGTTATATATTATTTGATACAAATATGAATGACCCTAAAATCTTTTTTCTAGTAACTTAACCTAAAACCTAACCTAAAAGTAACAATGCTGTAAATTCTAGCCAGATTTATAACAGTTTGATATCCGAGCTTTTGCTGGGTACTTATAAATGAAACATACATATTTTAAATGCACTTATTTTGATATTTTTGTTGATTAATTTTCAAAATATTTCTAATAATAATCTATCACATGCATGAACACACAAAGGTAAATTGTAATCGATTTTTTAATGAGCACGTTTGTTTGAAAATTTTACTTGCTATTCAAGTAAACCAATTCAAATATTGGAGATGATCTACAGTTCTCAGAAATGAGACTCGTAAAAAAAAGCGATGAACCCGACTTTTTCTTTTGCACACGGCAATAGGCTATAGTAACAAGCCACCCCGCGCTTTGTACAGTAATCGTATTTTGACGATGTTGATCTTGAAAAACAACTTGAAGGGTCTTTTCTTATACGTGCTCGTTCAAAAATCCGCGGAATCTATGCGTGAAATATAGGTTATAGAACCTTTTCTACCATGCGTGTCTTATTAGTATATGATAAAGTAGCAGGCGATTAGGGTTGTTTTTATATGGCAGAATATTATATATTATATTATTTACATGCTGGTTAAAATTGGGTGCCATTCACGTGCGCTAGATAAACTCTATCAAACTTTCGCGGTAACGATTTTAATACCTATTACGTTATTACGTAATAGGTATTAAAAATCGTTACCAGAAATCGAAATCGTTACTAGAATCGTTACGAAGAAGTACAGCTTCTTTCTCTTAGCGTCATCCCAGTTTCAGTCTGGGGTCCGCTTTCTAGTCTAACCGGATTTGGCTGAATATTAGCTTTTCCACGGAGCGACTGCCTGTCTGACCTCCGCAACCCGAAGGGATAGCGATATTCCATGGTTTAGACTAGTGTCAGTTTATTTAGAAGGTACTGACGCCCTGTAACGACTGTCAAAGATCTTCATGACAACCGGGACCGACGGCTTAACGTGCTCTCCGAGGCACGGGACAAGCGATAATTAACAATTCAATACGCACATAACTCCGAAAAGTCATTGGTGCGCGCCGTGGATTCGAACCTGATACCCTCTGCATGGCAGTCTGTTGGTATATCCACTCGGCTTTCACTGTTTTAGCTGTACTTCTTACGAAGAAGTACAGCTAAAACAGTGAAATGCCAATAACATCGGACTAAAGTTTCAAATTTGCCTTACAAAAATATCTTGCAATAGATCATACTTATGCCCCATTTCCATTAAGTAAAAGAGTATATAACATCTCACTTCAACTAGAGTGAATTGGCACGTAAAAGGTACTACAACTTTACATCGACATTGATACATGAAAACAGCTGTGAAACCACTTCAATCGCGTATCATTAATATCAAGCTACACTTTATAGAGCTTACAATATCTTTATTAAATATGGATAACGTTTTGTGTTAAAGGACAGAGGTTGTGCAAAGATCAAGAAAAGTGAACGACAGAAAATAATTGAAATTTTCATCAGACTTTATAAAAAGAACTTGTGTTTGCCAGAGTCTCATATAGGAAGATTGAACTTTGACCTATAATGTCGCGATTAATAAAATCTGTTTAAGATAGAGGAGTGGTCTTATTTACGGGCTTAGCATGAAGGCATCGACAAGTGAGACTTTCAAGATTTTCACTTATCTAATTATATCACTCTAATAAGTCTAATTCATTTTAATACGAAAGTATAAAGCCTTTGAGAATAAAAATAGGTACTTCTTTTTGTATGATTCTCAATACATTTTTGTATAACTGCAATTTTGCTACTAACAAGAAGTTTAGGTATAGGCCAATACAATGTTTGAAAAAAAGTCTTCTAAAATACTTATATTATTTTTGTTTAATTTTGTGTGGTGTACTTGTAGCTCCTAGACAAGTTTATGTTTACGTAATAAGATCCTTATTAAGACTAAATTATATTGTAGTTGGTATACTAATTATGCATTTATTTTCAGCTGAAATTAGATAGCAAATGATACGAGACAGACTAGTCCTTTTTCACTTAATCATTTTAGGGTAAATGATTAGTTTAATTTGACTTGCAAGATGACCACCTTTTTTTTTAAGAGATAACGAATTTAATTGGCTTAATACAATCTTACAATAATTATTTAAAAAACAATATAACTAAATTAAGTTTTAAAATAATTAAAAAACTAATTAATATATACAAGAAGTGAAAATTCAAAAAATTCAAAATACCACCTACCTTTGTTTCAAATATCAACAACTACATACCTTGCGTGGTATGTAGGTATTCAGAAATACAATTTAGGCACAACCGAGGCACAGTAATGTAACATCGCCACCTTTCTGAGTCTGGGCTTCTATTGAATAATTGACGTAATTATGAATCAGAATATTTATTTGCAAAAATACTGTTACAAATGGTGTTACAAAGCAATGCATATATGATTCAAGTATTTTGACCAGTAATTTAGCGGCATGCAAATATTATTTTTATTACATAAATTAAATAATTATAATTAATAAGACAAAAAGAACTAAATTAATATAAATAATTGGATTAGATGTCAGAATAAAATTATAATAATAGTTATAAGTATATCTCACAGGACATGTTACGTAGCGTAAGCCTCTAATTGGCTGAAGCTGTTGAATATTGAATGAAAAATCTATAAGTATTGTAAGACCATGGGTAGATAGGTAATAAAGCTTTTCATACTGCTACTTCGATACGAGATAGAAGAATATGCTGATAATTACTTTCTTTCTATTCAGTATTGTTAACATCGCAGATTACCTTGCAATGTTTCGTGGGTGACGGTAACAGAATTTTTATAACTATAAAAAGCCCGCAGCTACGCACGCATATATTCTTTTTTAAAATTTCTACGATTCTATTGGATCCCCTGGGAATTTCGAGAAACTCCTTCTAAGTGCACCCCTACGATCCCCAAAGAACACAGTTCGGCAGTTCGACATTTTCTGTCAGTCAGTCAGTAGGTAACACAAGAATTTAATACGGTACTTATCATTAAAATCAACTAACAAAGCATTGAAATAGAAGCCACAAAAAGCAAGAGTGCTTTTTGTGGCTTGTACTTGTACCTACCAAAGCCGAAATGTACGACTCTACGGAAACGGGAAGTTAAGTGTTCGTCACCGCCTGCTAACCGCTTAAGTATCTTAGTGATTCGTTGAAACTGCATATTCTCTCAAATCTTATTAAAATGAATTATGGAGTCCAAACGCTGATATGAAATTTTTTAATTTAACCTAAATTACCATTCTAACATCTTTGATGTAGAAAGAAAGAAGAACGAAAAGACAATCCGTGGGCACTGAGTAATTCATTTCAACTTAAAATCTATATTACTGAATGTACGAGTATTCTCTGTGTTTATTAAATTTAGAAGCAGTCCATAATATTCCTAGAGAACTTTGAATAAAAGAGGGACAGTCGCAACTTGTGTATGTTGAGCACTATAAATAACTCAATTTGGAACTCACGTAACTTAAGTATACTGGGGACAAACGAGACGACAAAACTGTATACTAAAACTACGTTAAATACTTTATATACCTTGTATCGTGTTGGTGCCTCTTATATAAACAAACCCGGCAGATATTCACGACTCCAACCGACAATTTATAGATCTTTCAATATTCATAACTTGCATAATCTAGCCTTCCACGTGGCATGGCGAGATGACCACTTAAACCACAGTGCTATTCGTGCTGTCAAAGTTCCAGGCACTGTATCCATCATCGATGGGAAGCAACGGACTACTGTTGGCTCACTCAAACATATCGCTTTATTCCGTACGAAGGATGGAGATGGATATATATGAGGTGCTACTGCTCTAGAATTTTAACAGTATCTAAGACTACAGATCTCCCAACAATCATATGACACCACTACGTGTGCTTTCGTCTAGCACATAGAAATAGATTATACTATATGGTCTGTGGTCTAGCACACGCTAGACTAGGCTAGCTCTGTGGTTTAAATGGCTCTTCATGAATACCATGACGCACTAAGATATGACTTCAACATTCATCTTTAAAAAAAAGTTTAGTCTTACAACCAATAGTAGGAGAGCTGGTATCAATTTTGGGTAGGTATTTGAGGCAAGCTGAAAACTTGTCTCATAACTCTCCAATTACACCCCAACACGGAACTGCACACCTAGCTGGCGACTAGCGGGCAATAGAAAATTATGAAAAAAAAAACCAAAAATGTATTTTAGGCCTCAGGCAATTTTCAAACGTTGTAGTGTAATGTTTAAAGAATTAAAAAAATAGGCCCGAAGATTAAGTTAGGGCTTTAACATTGCCAGGCGTTTTTTATATTGGGTTGCAAAATACATATTTTTGCATGCGCCTGGCATGTAAAATTGATGCCAGCTCTCGGACCATAAATGGTTACCAATCGTGGTCAAAGAAAGACAGTTTAGAAAGTTGTATATAAATAGGGTGTTTTAAGTTGCAACATTAATATGCCTTAATATTATAATGCTGCAATACGTTTTTGCTGCGGAGCCATAGATCGTTGTGATTTATTAACACAGTTTGTGAATAGGAGATTGACAATGGCACACAAAGCCACGCTTAAAATGCATAAATACTTTAATAACTTTAGAACATGCAAAGAGCGCATCCACGCCACAAGAAAAATCTAGCATACATTTTGTCGTAGCTTGCGATATTATTAAAGTAAAGTAGGTGATTATTTACCTTTCATTACATACATACATACATATCGTCACGCCTTTTATCCCCGAAGGGATAGGCAGAGGTGTATTTCTACACCCACTTTTCGCCAGATATACTTTAGTCCCACGTAATAAGGGGCGAGCCTATTGCTGTACCGGGCACATTTCCAGACTCCGTGCTGCTACTGAGAATTTCGTGACAGAAAAACCCAATAACACTGCCCGGCCCAGGAATCGAACCCGGGACCTCCCGATCCCACGCGCACATTTATGCCGCGAGACCAACGAGGCAGTCGTATAGGGTTTGATGTCGAGTTTTCCGTCTCTACGCAAAGATGGTATTTGCATCGTGTTATCCCTTAGTCGCCTCTTACGACACCCACGGGAAGATAGGGGGTGGTGACACTTGTATTCTATGCCGTCAACCACCTTTTATTTTTTTTAGAATTACATACTTTAGTGGATATACTAACTGTAGTAGTTAGTTGACAGAGTATATCGAATTCGAATTGACCGCATCTAATATTATGTCAAATCTGGCTGGTCTACTAAGCGGACCAAAGGCTCTTATGAGAAAAACAAACTAGGATAACGCTAGGACGATAGTCATATTTCCTTTTGTTTTGTTGTTTCGTTTTTAATATCTGCGATAGCTTAATAGTTTACATTTCCATTATATTGCTGTCATCAACTTCGGCTAAATGCATAAAACATTGGTTCGCATGGACCTCTCACTGTATAAGGTCACCGCAAATTCGAATCACTGTCCTTCCAAAATCTCTATTTGTCAAGCTATATTTCCAGGTCATGTATTTTAATTAGAGTGCATAGGGTTCCCACCAAGAACTGATGGTCCCAAGCCAACCTCACCTGCAAGTGGTGCACCTGCCGATCAACGGACGAGGCTCTGGCAAAATGTCCCAATAAGCGGCAATAGGCTCGCCACCTATTACGTGGGATCAAAACACTGGCGAAAAGTGGGCGTTTAATATGCCTCTGCCTACCCCTTCGGGGAAACAGGCGTGAGTCTATGTATGTATGTATTTTAATTATCGTGATATTTCAGTCACCACATATTGAAAATCAACGAATGCTGACGAAAATATCAATGCTGATAGTGACAGCAAAATGAATAAAATATATATTATTTGTCGTATTCGTGGGATCCAATCAATAAAAAAATGAATAATAAATGATACGACACTTGGAAAAAAATAGATCTACGCACTGAACAGCAATGTAATAATGCTTCACTCGTAATTTGAATAGAGCAATGCTTGAAGAGAGACAGACAAAAAACATAACACTGATATAAAAGAATAGAACACCCTACAAGTTCGAATACGGTTTGTGCCCCATTCTTTACACTTTTTTCAATTCTTACTTTTATTGATATTTCTTTAACAAAAAGAACACCAAATACAACTTTTATTTATGGGATACTTTTAAGCAGTACAAAGATATCACAGATACAGGTCGAATGATTTATTTAAAATAATAATTCTCTGTCAACAGAAACCAGGTAGTTACAGGTTTACAAAATGTGTAGGTACGAGTATATGATCAAAAAAATTATCTTTTTATTGTGTTGACGTTAGACAGAGTTAATTATTAACCACCACATTATTATATACGGATCAGACACATATAGTCATTAAAGGGATCCCATAATCCTATAAACGTTCCGCTTAACTTTTGAGACCCTAATATAACTATGAATAATTTATAATTAATATAATTTCACTCACTTATCTATATTAGGCAAAACCATTTCCCTAAGCCTAATGAATGTACTAAATCAAATTATTTTATACCGGCACTAGAATCGAAAATTAATGTTCTGAATATAACGACTCTTATGGGCATTTACCTGAAAGACGTCGCTTCAATTATAATGTAATGAAGTTTCATTACCAGTTCAATCATAGGTGCCGGCCGGATAATCCAATTCACGACATTCACTTTGTTTAATTCAATTTTCCGAATATCAAAAATAGGCCTAAGTGTTTTATGAATTTGCGACCTTATTCCAATGGCATTACATACTTCGATATTTACATGTATGTTCGCTCCTAAGCTCGCGTTGACATAGTAGTACCTTATATGGATTTCAGGCGTCAAACAACTGTGAGAAGGATATGAGTCGAGTTCCAACTCCGTGAAACCAATTTCACAGTTGCATATTATTAAAATTAAAAATATGGAACTGTTCCACATTTTACGGATTCAATGACATGTAAACGCAAGACAATTTAATACAGACTGATTTAATTTCAGTCCGCGCTGTGTGTGATATTCTTTGTGTGAAATAATGTTCAGGCACAAGAGTATAGCGGCGTGGGCTATAAATTCTGTTGGTATTCCGCTACTGTTCCAGTAATCGGTTGTTTCGTAATTCGCTTTGCATAATTTTCTACGAAAATTGTATGGGATAATGTTAAATAACCATAAGTATCTAATTGAAATATAGTTCTACTGAAATATGCGTAAAATGTTGTTTACTCGTTAAACTATGTAAAAATAGCAAAAAAAATATGAAAATAATCAATTAAATCGTGGAAATGAAAGTAATGATAAAATTAATGAAAATAAGCCGTGGTTAAATCAAATGATTTTATGAGTGGGCACTAATACAAAATGTCATTTTTAAACGTAAGCAGGTACATTGTTACAAAAATATTTAGTACAAACATAACAACATTTCTACACAGATTTTATAGTATAAGGCAACTACATAGGTACCTGGTATTAACGTTACTACATATCCTGGTTTCCTAAAATTTCTCGTAGTGTGGGCCTTTTTAATGATATTATTAGTATATCTGGCGAAAAGTGGGTGTAGAAATACACCTCTGCCTACCCCTTCGGGGATAAAAGGCGTGACGATATGTATGTATTAGAGTGGTTGTTGTAGTGGATTGCTAAAATACATTATGAAAATAAAACTGCAACAGCCTACATTTTCTAACACAAACAGCAAATGCAATTTGTTTTATATGAATAAAATAAAACCGTGATATGATTTATTACATGGAAACTAATCCCAGTGCATTTCAAATCAAAACTTTTTTCCGCGAGAGCTTAGCGTTTGCACATCTAATCTCGCGGGATCTCTGATTGCTACAAAGTATTGCCAGGAAGTAGCACACTGTAAACTGAATTTAGAGCTTAAACTTTATTCGCACGCTTTAGTCGACTTGCGGCCGGTGGCTGGACTTAAATCGAATAAACGTCAAATGTGGTGCAACCCGCACTGCCCAGGAATGCTCCACAGCCCGAGAAAACAGGAAACACTAAATTTCAACCGCTATTTGTTTTACTACTTGTCCACCGCAACTATTCCGAACAATTTGTAAACGCTTATCGTATTTATGGGAGTTAAATAGTGCTGGGATGACTGTTTCCTGGTATTTAGGTATCACATGTATTTCGTTAGTCGTTCGTCACAACTAACCCCTGATTTCACTTGTAGTTAAAAAAAGGTTTTACTAAATTTGTTAATGGAAAAATTCCAAAAAAACAATTACTAAATAATATAATTATAAAAAATATCACAATATTAGTCATTGAATTGTATTTTTAAGCCACTACTAATGTAAAAATAATTCATGTGGTAAGACCCCAGTAAACTTTCGAAAAAATGTCTGTTCTATACATACGACTATAGGACGCAAAGACTTCTTTTTTTGTTTTCATTCAGAGTTCATTCCTAATAGTCTTGATTAAATACAGTTTTATTTTTTGGATAAGGCAAAGTTTTTTCGTGCGCTGAAGTGGTGAGGCGGTCGCTTAACACGGCTCGGAGTGTCACAAAAAATATATATATCTTGTACTACTACAAACTATTAAAATTCGCTGTCTTATTAGCGGTGAAGTAAAATATCGTGGAGAAACCTGCATGGAGAGTTCTCTATAATATAAAATGTAATGTAAAGGAAATTTGCCGTAGCTTATTCATCAGATGAGAACATATAGGCTACCTTTTGTAATCCATTAAACGTAGTTTAAACGCGAGGGTGTCACATAGTATAAATGTTTCTACCGTTAATAGTCGAATGCAACAGCACTAATTGTACGACGGTAATTTCTATTACTGTCGTATGATTAGTGTACAGTTAGGGCGCTTGGTATTCCATATGCTTGGAACATAACATGTACAATTATTTATAAATTTATTTATTTATTTATTCCCAAGCACTCTGAGTAATATCGCGATAACATAGATCCATTTCACGCACAAAATTCTGGTATATCTTCTGATTTCTGTCGATATTTTTTGTACTAAAACAGATCAGCTGCTATCGGAATATTTGTGTATCGTGTATGTTATGCGGGTGTTCTTAGGATTTCTAGGTAACAGCTTAACGTAGTACCAATTTTTATTTTTATTTTTTTTTTATTAGAAAGGAACAACAAACAGCCACAATATGACACTTAAAACATAAAAACTTTTAACATACAATTAAATATGACAATATTGCAGCCCATAATGTTGATTACAGATAGGCAATGGGTGCTTATTTTTATGGTCAAACTAGTGTACATAAACATAATAATTTTAGGAAAGCTCCTTAAGTACCAATTCTTTATATTTACTAGGTGTACATGCAAAAATATCAAGATGTTCAAATATTCGGTTATAAGTATCAACCATCCTCCGCACGGGGGACCGCAAACCAGAATTGGACTGACAAGTGCCAACAGAAAAAGGTCTGCCAGCGCACACTTTACGCTTGTAGATGGTCCTAGGAACCACAAAGCATAGCATGTTAGACAACTCAATACAATCAAATTTGTTTCTAACAATGTTCAATAAGTTAATAGCTTCCAAGTACTTACGTCTATTTTCTAGTGTAGTAAGCCTGTACCTACTAAGGAGTTCATCATATGACAAATAGTGCCCAAAACATCTATAGATAGATAGATAGATAGATATACGCTTTATTGTACACCAACATAGCATTAAACAGTACATATTTTATAAAGAGACTTAAAACTACGATAATGTACAATCGGCGGCCTTATCGCCTAGGGCGATCTCTTCCAGGCAACCTTGAGGTGGACAGGAATGATATGAGCAAAAATGTGGAGCGGTGGTGTAGTTGCTAAAAATAATACGAAAATCTTAGATACTATATACATACATACATACATATATATACATTATAATTCGATTAATATACGTACATAAATAAAATACAACTAAGTATTAAATATTACATAAAATAAAATACAAATATAAAATATACCTACTTACATACATTATAGGAATATAAGAGACAGTCAAGACAGACAATACAGATGGAGTAAATAAGGCTTATGTAACAAGAAAAACATCAAATTAAATCAGATAGTGATTTTTGATCAAAGTTTTGAAGATATTTAACGATTTTGCTTTTCGAATCTCCAGGGGTAAAGCATTCCACAGACGCACAGCTTGAGCAGTGAAAGATTTCGAAAAGTAATTCGTGGAATGCTTTGGCATCCTCAGTGTTAGATCCTCAGACGACCTCAAGGATTTCACATGTGTGTCATGAACGAACACAAAAAGTTCTTTAAGATAGGAGGGAGTACTAGGATTAAATAGAACATTGTACAATAATGTTAGAATGTGAGTATTCCTGCGAAGACGAATTGGAAGCCACTTGAGTTTATTGCGAAAATCTGAAACGTGATCATATTTGCGCAGTCCAAATATAAATCGTATGCAAAAGTTTTGGAGACGCTCAAGTTTATCTAGCTGCTCTTCAGTGAGATCAGGATAGCTGACGTCAGCATAGTCAATAATGGGCAGAAGTAAAGATTGGGCAAGTGCAACTTTAGTGGCAGTTGGAAGAAAGTTGCGTAGCCTACGCAACGAGCCTGCCGATGCGAATAATTTACGACTCATTTCTTTTAGTTGTGGTCTCCAGGACATGGTTTCGTCAATGTAAATGCCCAGATTCTTTACAATTTTGCGAAAAGGAAGATCTTTTCCATCAAATCTGATTCGCGGAAGATCAACCCAGTTAATTTTAGAAACCATTTTAGGACTGCCGATAATAATTAATTGAGTTTTATCAGGGTTGACTATCAGTCCATATCTCTTGGTCCATTCGCAGATACGTTCTAAGTCTGTGTTAATAGTAACACAGGCTTCTGCCAACTTAGTTATAGGGGCTTGCGTGTAAATCTGTAAATCATCTGCATAAAGGTGGTAGGATGAAAGTAGTTGATTTGAGATGGAGTTTATAAATATGGCGAAGAGTAAAGGAGATAGCACGCCACCCTGCGGCACACCGGCAGTAGTGTAAGACCAAGAGGAATAAGAGTCTTCTATGTTTATACGTTGCCGGCGACCAAACAGGTAACTGCGAAACCAGCCAATTGCCGATGGAGATACGTTAAGAGAGCGTAAAATGCCCAGTATGATGTGAAAATCCACGGTGTTAAACGCGTTGCTGAAGTCAAGTAATGTCAAAATCGTAAGATTTCCACAATCCATACCTAGCCTTATGTCGTCAGTTACGCGGGCCAGAGCAGTGACAGTACTGTGACCAGGGCGGAAAACAGATTGATAAGGATTTAGGAGCGGATTTTCACATAGAAAGGAAGTGAGCTGTGAGTGGACTAGACGTTCAAGGACTTTCGACAGGAAGGGTAGTAAGGATATGGGACGATAATCTGTGAAGGTACTGGGCTCTATATCTATAATGCATCGTTCGTAAGAATTTGTGCTGAACAGACTCAATAATTTCTATGTATTTATTGTAGTACGGACTCCAAACAGGCACAGAGTACTCAAGTTGAGAGCGTACAAAAGATTTATATAAACAAATGTATTTAGATGGTTTCTTAAAGTCCGTTGTTGAACGCATAACGAATCCATATAGTTGATAAGCCTTTTTAACATTTTTTTCCACGTGTAGGTTTAAACAAAGCTTTGAATCAAGTATTACGCCAAGTTCACGAATAAAATCTATTTTGGTTAGGGGAGCATCGCACAGGTTGTATGTGTAGTTTATAATAAATTTGTTTTTGGTAAAATTTATCATGTTACATTTAGGTAAACTAAGTTGTAATTTATTTCTTTGGCAGTATTTGGACAGTCGATTCAAATCCTGCTGGAACAAATGGCAGTCATTCTCATGTCGTATAGCTTTACATATCTTTAGGTCGTCTGCATAGAGTAAAAATTTTGTGCTGAGGAAACATCGACTGATGTCGTTAAAATATAAAATAAATAGCAGAGGACCAAGTATTGAGCCTTGGGCCACACCAGACCTCATCTGTGCCATCTGCGATTGGTAACCATTAACAACTACCCTCTGACATCGATTAGTAACTAATGCAAACCACCTAAGAAGATTGCCACGAATCCCATTGAATGCTATTTTATTAAATAGTATTTCGTGGTCCACTTTGTCGAATGCCTTGCAGAAATCGGTATATACTGCGTCCACCTGTATTCGATTGTCGACATCATCAAACAAGTAACTTGAGAATAGCAGAAGATTAGTATTTATCGAACGTCTTTTGACAAACCCGTGCTGTTGTTTTATAATAATAATCCATGTTTTAAATAAATCCATGCATGCGAATGCAATGGCGTGTTGGTTTGACTAAACATTATTCTGCGAGGTTTTTGTTAAGCACCTGATATTGCCAGCAATGGGTACGTGATTGGAATATATCTGACGATTAAACAAACAATATCTAGCTGGTTGAATGTGGACCGTAATAACAATAGTTTTGTATATATGGGCGCAAATTAATATATAATGATTATATTGTTACGAAAATATTAATAATATTTAAGATTGATATTAAATAACTATTTGTGAACACAGAACTGAGAACTTCACTACTTTACAATATTAGACACTGTATTGGCTGCTTAACTGTTTTATAAAGATTGGGTATTTAATTTATCGCTTAGTTATTAAGAACTCCAGAAACTTTCAAAGTAAAATCAATTAGTATTAAATAACATTATTCTGACACTTATTTTTACGGTACATAATAAATAAAATGAGTTGATATTTGCATCCCGTTGATAGCGCCATCTGTTGACAATGTTTTAAAGCAGCGTTTGGTTAATAAAATAAATTTGTTATTCGTGTAAAATAAATAATTTGGTGTTGTGCAAAATTCATTACAATATTAATGTCGATTTTTGATTGGCTTATAATTAATTATACAGTAATTTCAATTATATGTTGAAACGGAAGTGGCAGCTGTTAAACATTACGTGTAATGACGGTTAGTTTATAAAAAGGACTGTAGTTCGCATTTTAATTCAATTCTTTGCTAGAAATCGTTTGAAAATAAACCAAGTAATATTACGTGAGTGTTTTTTTATAATGGAGTCTGGACACGATAACCCTGGCGTATCGCCGACAGCAGCGGTTGGATAAACGCCCCCAAAGAGACTTCGGGATCTACGGTTGGCGCGAGAGTGATGGGTCTCTTGGCTTGGCCGCCATTACCAATGATGACCTGAAGACTGATGCGACAAGCGCTTGGAAGCCGTGTTTGGCGCTAGTCAACCCTGATCGGAGACCGCACGGTGTGTCGGAGTTATGGCGAGCACGTCTACACTTCACGTGAGGCCACGTGCAAGCGAGAGCGACAAAGCGACTACGACGAGGTGCACGCACCAGGGTGTGCTATGGCGTGAACGCTGTTCTGCTCCGAGTGCTACCAGAGGTTGCAGATGCGGGTTGTTGATGCACTGACCAGAGGTATTTATCAAGAGCTGATTTGATTAGAGTTTTTGAGAAACATCCTAATTTTATAAATTATGCTTACACGATTACCTACTGTCCCCGTAAGGATTACCAGATAAACATTATACAGTCAAAATTACGAACGTTACACCCCAAATAGAACTTATAGGTAACTGTTGTTTATCCACGTTTGGTACATAGCAGTGCTACTGTGCTTATAGTCATGTTATGCCGTCGGCTGGGGCTCTTGTCTGTTTATTAATCGTTAGGCCATGTCGGAAACTTTCTGTAAAACTTACTTATCTACAAAAGAAAGAGAAAATAGCTTTGTTGTTATGTGGTTCTACGAATGTAATTATTAGTAAAGAACGGTATAACTGCCCTTTTCAAGTTGAAGCTCTGATATAGATCCATTGTATTAATTACCCGATTTGCTTTCAGTTTAAATAAGCTAATTGATGTGCTGAATATGAATTCAATTGGTAGTCAATAGGTTATCTCAATAGTAAAACATTAAAGGAATCAAAACATTATTGATAGCCCTTGGTTACACATTACATAAGGGTAACTAACTGCATTACTTATGGCTAGTGCTCACGGCGCGATTATATGAAGCCTCTCTTGATAAATGACTATCCACCACAAAAATAATTGTTTGCATAAAACCAGTAGTTTCACAGATAAGTGCATTTAACAAAACAAACTTCAGTTTTATTATATTAGTACAGATATATATTCACAAGGTAGATATAAAAATAATATTGTGATGCACATTTTTAAAGCTAATATTTGTAAAGTTACAAAGTAAGTTTTAATAAATTTGTAATGCACATTTTTAAAGCTAATATTTGTAAAGTTACAAAGTAGGTTTTATTATATATTTGTAGACTCTGTAGGTGCTTACATGATTTCATTTTAACATTATGTTGAAATTGTAACTGTCAACTTGGAGCTCAAGTTAAGGTTATAAGACAAGGGAACCCAACATATCATAATATTTGTCGTTTAATTTTATACCTGTATAGAATGATTTGTTCCGACCATGATACGTCCTTGCTTAACCCAATCTACTGAAGCTAGAAACAAGAGATCTGGACAGTAGATTTCTTTATTGTTATATGCACTCACTTAGGTTTTATAAAAGTTCATCTCTAAGCATTTTAGGTTGAAAGTCTTAAGGCAGGTGACTGCTAATCTTTTATAAATAACAAGCCTTAGTGTTATACTCGGTAAATACAATTTATTTTATTTGTGAGTTCATTTGCAAAGTTAGTTGCATCTATATTCAAGATGACAACCAGTGATAAACCAATAAAATTTAGTGCCAACCTTATTGCTTAGCTCTTGTGGGATACAAGACAGATAGGAATATGATTATTAGGATAATGGTAAGTGGGTTTAAAGAACATGATGTGAACATCCATATTATCTCTTTCCCCATTTAGCAGTATTTATTCTTGGAAAATAAAAGTACATGTATGGACTACTCATGCTTTATTTCTAAGTCAGTTGTGATTAGACAGTTTAAATTTATTAATTCAGATAAACAATTATTAATTGTGTATGAATAAATAAGAATTACATTAGCACCGCATGTTAACAGTTTAAAATAAATATTAACATTATTTAGAAAATTCCCTTAAATATAAAGTCAAATAAAACTATTGATATAAACTCACCACCATATTAACTATACAAACTGAGTGGAATCATTTTTAGAAATAAGACTGCACTACTCTTGCTTTGTAATATTGGTAGCTTGTAAATTTATCTTTTATGGCTCAGTTGGCAAACAGTGCAACAATTTACAGCCTAAAAATATTCACTATTGGATTAAACATGTTCTTACATGAATAATAATTATAGCACTAGTATTTTCGAAATCCTTGGATCTGCATGGTTTGAAATCAATTCATATTTATCACCAACAGTCCGACTGTTCACGGCTGAACATAGGCCTCGCTTTGTCCTTGCCATTTTGTTTTCCTGTTTGATATGGATAAAACTTATTTTGAATATATTAGGTTTTAACTGTTTTATCAAAACTGCAAAATATGGGTATCCTGATAACTTTATATTTGACTATCTAAAATGGCACTGTCGGACAGAACCTGAGAAAATTCAGTGTCTTTTGTATTTTACCTTATGCGTAAAATATGGGCTCCAACACTGTTGTAGGTAAGATTACTATAGACCAATGCACAGGTTGAACATGCCTGATATATAGATATAGCTTAATAGACCGGACCACTTTGTAAGAGTGGAATTTTATTTCATCTACAGTTACGAAGGTACATGGTACATGGAACTAATTATTAATTGCATTGTATTGATATAACTGATCATGACGAACGATGATGATTATTTTATGTATATGCATTGATGTGTTTATGAGGCAAATTTTGCATTTGTGTTTGAGTAAAATTTTATTTTTCCTATCCAACATCCTTCCCAAAACGCTGGCTGGCCACCATGCGTATCCTTGATCCTGGTCTTGTTGGCTAGATCCCGTGATGGGTGATGCCGTGTGTAGGCTAGATCCCGTGATGGGTGATGCCGTGTGTTGGCTAGATCCCGTGATGGGTGATGCCGTGTGTTGGCTAGATCCCGTGATGGGTGATGCCGCGTGGGCTAAATCGACCCTATGTGGGTGATGCCGTTTGTGGGCTAGATCCCTATGTGGGTGATGCCGTTTGTGGGCTAGATCCCGTAATCGGTGATGCCACGAGTTGGCTTAGCCATGGGTGAAGCACTGTTTGTTAGATCCCGTGATGGGTGACGCATGCCACAGGCTAAGATCCTATGACTAGGTGAAGCCTTGTAAATAACTTTTAGTTCATTCTGTATGATAAACGCTTATTTATGTAATTTTTATATTCATTCTTTTTGTTTGTTATGCTGTTTATTCTGTAACCGTTAAATAATCAGCGCGAGGAGCGCGCTGGATCAGAATGGCTGTATGGGCGCAAATTAATATATAATGATTATATTGTTACGAAAATATTAATAATATTTAAGATTGATATTTAAATAACTATTTGTGAACACAGAACTGAGAACTTCACTACTTTACAATATTAGACACTGTATTGGCTGCTTAACTGTTTTATAAAGATTGGGTATTTAATTTATCGCTTAGTTATTAAGAACTCCAGAAACTTTCAAAGTAAAATCAATTAGTATTAAATAACATTATTCTGACACTTATTTTTACGGTACATAATAAATAAAATGAGTTTATATTTGCATCCTGTTGATAGCGCCATCTGTTGACAATGTTGTAAAGCAGCGTTTGGTTAATAAAATAAATTTGTTATTCGTGTAAAATAAATAATTTGGTGTTGTGCAAAATTCATTACAATACATATAGTTTATGTGTGTATAATTATGTCCTTTATATATATATGTTTTGTATGTTTATGTATATATGTATTTGTATGTATGTATGTATATGTATATTTGTATGTAGGTACATAGAGTAGAGTTTATGAATAGGTTTATATGTATGTGTTTAGAAATATATATGTATTATAACTGTTACACCTACAACTACCACTATTTTCTGACCAATAATATTTCCATCCAAAGGTTGCCTGGTAGAGATCGCTATAAGCGATAAGGCCGCCCATTGTACTTCGCTTTTTTGTATGATATCCTATGTAATATTTCTGGTGTACAATAAAGCATAAAATAAACAAATAAATAAATAATAAAAAATAATGTCGATTTTTGATTGGTTTATAATTAATTGTACAGTAATTTCAATTATATGTTGAAACGGAAGTGGCAGTTGTTAAACATTACGTGTAATGACGGTTAGTTTATAAAAAGGACTGTAGTTCGCATTTTAATTCAATTCTGTGCTAGAAATCGTCTGAAAATAAACCAAGTAATATAACGTGAGTGTTTTTATTATAATGGAGTCTGGACACAATAACCCTGGCGTATCACCAACATATACTTTTATTCACTTTACGAATTTCAATTCGAGTCTACGGAAAGGGGCTACTACAGAACCCTACATTGTACTTGGCTTGAAATGCACATGGCCGGTTTTCTTAGTACAAAGTTTAACAATTTGATGTAAGATATATATAGTATTGTCTTTCGATATACGTACCACGTACCTTCGTTTCGAGTATTCGATATTTCGGCATTGTTCCTAGCGCTATAATCACGGATGTACCAAGGTATTGCGGGTGAGAGCGCATGAAAGACCGGTTCATTCAAATAAACATACACAGTGAGTTAAATATATAAGTAACGTGGCAAGCTATAAAATTATATGAGGTGCTCGTCATTCAGTATTATGATAGTGATCGTAATGATAACAAATATTAAGTACCACGGACCGCGATAAGCCTTTTGATAGTTAGGAATAGTTTATGACCTCTACGGTGGAAATCGATGCCTGAAAAGGTAAAGGTGTTCATGTCTCAATAGTGCCTACCCTTTCTAGATAATACATTTGATTCTCGTGGCTTATTCTTTGTATGAAAAACGTAAAGACAACAGAACTTAAAATATCCTGTGACTTTTATTCGGTTAATCGTTAGATATTGTAATGTGTGTGAGTTGTATGATGCACAAAACGAGCGCTGCGTACGGCGTGGCAGAAATGTGTGCTGATTTTGCATATTGTAATATTCGCAATTTGTATATTTATTAATAATCATAAAATCCACCTTGCTTTTATTTTAAGCTATAGTGTAGACAGAGAATGACAAATCTCTTACATATTAGGTATGTGTCTGGAAGTACAATATAACTAACTATATCGAAAGTAGGTTACCAGACTCCATCATAACTCCAACAAATTATATAGTGAGTTGATGATTGCTTATTTACGCTTTTCAGTGATTTTATTGCATCAGAGGTCGTGTTTTTGCACTAATACATTTGCAAGAAAGCTAGCGTGCAACGATTCTTGGACAAGAGCAAATTGCTAATCGCAACATGTCCATGACTCAGTGGTACCAATGGTCTCTTCGTTATACTGAAAGGACTTTAATTAGTTTATAAGTGTTGTGAAACAAACAGTAAAATGGATTTTCGTATTGAATAGTTTTCTGTCATAAAATAATAATAATAAACAGAGCAACACTGACGACTTGGTGGCGTAACCGTTCTGAAAACGACTGACGAGACGAAGGTCGTGAGTTCGATTCCCGCTCAAGTCAAACATTATGGTGTTGTGTGTATGTGATACGAATATTAATAAATGTATCTATATAATAATAATTTGCGCAGTATTTATTTGATAGCAACTAGGGCAATATAGGGTGACATCATTACATCGGTTTATAGACATCACTATCATCGTTTTATTAAACAAATTATTGTTAAAGGAGATGGCCAGAAAGCTTCCTATCCGCTTATCAAACATTTTGTCAGCTTTCAGGGGAGCTGAATGTGAGAGCTGACACTGCCGATGCCGACAGTATTTCGGAGAGTCGTCCTTTATAGGTTGGTCGGAACGAAATCGCAGGAACACCAACATTCAATCCCGCTTTAGTTGGCTGGCTAAAAGGACGCCGCAGGTATTGTATTCTTGGATGGAAATGTTATCTTATTTCAATCCAGTATATTATTATTCTTTTTAAGGGCGTAATTTCAGGGTTACGTGTATAAGGCACCCGATTTGACACAAACCGACTTTTACAAGGGATGCCCGCAGCTTGCACATTTTTTTAAGGAACCGTTTGTTCCCGATCCCGACAGAGTTTCGGGCAATCCCTTCTTATTGCACCACAACGTTCCTCAAGGGACATACTTTGCGTCTGTCTGTGGATTGAAAATATGGCAAATAGCAAAGCAACAGTGATTGGCATGATGAAAGTAGAAATTACAATAATGTTTTTATACGTAGTTCTCAAACAAGCTAGCTTATAGTTCGCAATAAGTCCAAATTGCAAACGTAATTTGGTGTACTACGTAATTCAATATTCGAAATATAGATAGATTTGTAGATTTTAGATTCGTTTTTGACATAAGCTCCATACAAAATATGTCAAACACGAATCTTAAATCTACAGATCTATCCAAGGAGCATGCTCTTTGGATCTATCTATAGTTCGAATATTGAAAATGGCCGATAATCATTTCATGTATGATCAAGTGTGTCGCTATGCGTCTGTTAATAAAGAGTTCCCACAGAAATTGCCTGAATTTCAATAACGTACCGCACATCAATTAACGCTTTGCACTCTTCATAATTATATCGTCATTCAAAATATAAATATGAGAGTCGTCGGTCGACTGCTTTACAAAATTAATTCTTGTTCGCACATCAATTGGATGTTAATTTGGATTGCTTTTGTCAGACTCACAGGTTTATTACTCGTTTCATAATAAAATTATAAGGTGTGTAGCTATATTTAATGTAATCCTAAGTAGATTAATTCAATTTCGTGTTCGGTTACAATTTTCTCAAACAAATGTTTGTCAAAATTAATGACAAAAAATAGAAATGTTGTCGATCTCCCAAAGCATAATTTAATAAGTAGGAAGCATATTATACAAGTATAATGCCAGTTATGAAATGTAATTTCTGTGTAAGCGTTTTAATAGAAAACTCGATGTTTCGCTAAGTAGAGGGAAAATTGCTCGGAGTTTTAATTTCAACACTAGTCTGAGTTACGTGGAGTTTCAGGTACAACAAACAACTATTAATTTTCATTTGTCGTACTACGTAGCCATATCTGGTGCTTCAGCCGAGTTTTAAACTTTTGATATATTGTCTATAATTCCCAAGTGAACTACACCGATTTTTGAACGTATAAATTTTAAGTTTGAAACGTGTTTTATGATGAACAAGACAAATACCTTTGTTTGCCAAGTAAGTGTTGTACGATGTCCTCTATAAATCTTTAGCTTGCACTTAATTTTCTTTACACTCGACCTCTCGTTTGTTGATATAAAAAAAGTAAGCGAATCGATTTTGGTTATGGTGTTTACTTTAAAAAAACATATGAAATATTTAGCAGTTTCTCTTTCTTGCAATTTTGAATTATAGTATAAACTAATAACGTGGTTTTTTGACGCTTTTATTTAGAACGGTATGACAGTAACATATTTTTTTTCTTAGCTTTGAGCCATCGAACGCAATCGAGTTAATTTTGTACGTACTTATCCACCCAGCAAATATGTATTTATAATTATACACTGATGGTTATTACATTTTAATCACAGTAATTGATCACGTATAAATACTTAACATATTTATATTAAGTTTGTAATCCTATAATATTAGCGAGCTATATAGCACTTAAATTGATAACAATCTTACAAGCAATAATTTTTAATAAAAACTACTATAACTAATAAAAAGTTAAATATACCATTTCATAGTACATAAATACGAATCATTTATTCAAAGATATTAAACTAAGTAAGTCACAGTTATGATAAAGTAGGCTCTATATTAGTGCTAAAAGCATTTTAGTTGTTATTGTAATAATAGTTGATAAATTGAGACTGGTAATGTACGCCATAATGCTTACGATAAATGAATGTACTCATATAAATTAAATAAATGTTCTGGTAGTGCTTTTACTTTAATTTATGTTGAAATGGGCAGTACTTATAGGTCTTTGAAAAATATATGTCATAGAATAATAAAATTATGGTGGAGTCACTTTGTCTGTTTGTGTTAACGCATTTTACTACTGCATTAAATTAAAGTTTAGAATTATATTCCCTCATTATACGCGGTGTAAAAAGACCCTTAACGCAAACTGAAAGCACATCTACATCTGCACCATACCTGAGAAATCAGGTTCAGGAGATATTGAAGCTCAAAGTCACCATACAATATTCTAATTAGGTACAAAATCGATACATTTACACCGCCAATTTGTTCTATAGATGTCCTATGCACCCATGGATAAGTAGGTATTTTGAGCACTGCACGCGCACACTTTTAATTGAGGCTTAAAAATGTGAGTACCCTAAAATGGTTTTCCAGATATTATTTTTGCTTAGTAAGACTTAGCATGATGTCAAAAAGAGTAGACTTCGGCTAGGTGATGGGTCTTGTGATACCCTGTATATTATACATACTTCATAAATAGGTAATAATGTGTGATCTATTGAGAGTAGTTTAAGTCTGTTTACATTATTTAGTATCTGTTGTGCCGAAATATTTATACACGATCCATAAATCTATAAATATTTTTGGGGTACTGTTAAGTGTGTTTAAGTACAAGTTCAAAGCCAACCGCAGACTTGATGGTTTCTTTAACTATTTCTATGAAATACCTACCGTAGCATGTGACGTATCGTCTACGCCGTAGCAAGCTGTCGTCCGAATGACATCAGTATTGGTACATTCGTATGTTCGCAAAGACCTCAGATATCTTGTCTCACAGAATTTAATCGAATACGTCGCTGCCGTGAAATCAGCGACACGTTCCGTGCAGTTGTGGTATGCGGTTGGATTTGAACTCATACCTTTACATAGGTTTTGCACATCATCATAATGCACTAAATAAAATGAAAAATTAAATTATAATGGTGTTTGTGTCCTTCAAAGGTCTACTGTGAAACCAGAAATTGCGTTCACTTATTATGTTTTATTAATTGCAATCATCAATGCAATATTTACAGCTCTGTTCTAGCTACTACAGAAAAAGCGTCAACCGATAAACCGATTGGACGTAGACATGTTCTAGTGCAAAAACGACGCCATGGATCAAGCGTAAAATCTGCGATGTTTAATTACATAGATAGTCGATGCTCTATAGCGTAACTGCACACTAGGACACATCCGATGTAGGCCATCCGACTGAAGTGAGATTGAGTGAGAAGCATTTGTCGAGTGTAACTGGAGAACACATAGTGCAGAATTGGTGCCAACGTTGATGACACGGAATTTTATTCTGATAGTGAAGATATTTGACGAAATATTTTGAGTGGTCTGTTAGTCTAATAATAAGTGACTCCTAAGCTGGAATACACGATTAAACAAGACAGTAAAGTTTACTTACCCTATCATAAGAAAATAACTTCCACACAAATGTACAACGTTCATTCATCAAGCAACTTTTTATATTAGGTATCACCAACATATGTGCTACATTACATTAATTTAGGCTGTATTAGCGAACTGTATGGAGCCAAAATCAATTACATGAGCATCAGAGAACAACGGCACTACATGATTTGAAAACGATTGCCAATCGCTGTCGTACAGGCTTAAGAAATTATACATTTTAAACTATTATTGTACCTTCGCCTGCATCTTATCATACTTTGGCTCTATCGTTCAATCTTCTTTTTTTTCTAGTTGTTGTCCATGCTCCATCAGTATTAAGATTGGCATGGTATTACTACCTATGTATTTGTTGAATAATAATAAACATAACCTGATATTTTTTTTAGGTTTGTTGCTTGCTATGCATAGGTTGCAAGTAGGAAATTGCTTTGAGCATCTTATACAGTGAAAGATTTATCGTGAACAGGTCTGGAATATATTGGAATTACCAAAGTTAAAAAGGATTGCAAAGTTATGTATTTATGACTATAAAGATTAAATGAGGTTATAAGCTTGTTATATGCAACATTTTAAACCACTCAAGTGTTTATTCAACTGTATTACTAGTCAGTAAGCCTTCTTTAGCAATAAGATAATAATTTGCACACTTGGTATGATTCTTAATTTCAAAGTCTTAAGTCATTTTGGTCACGTGTCATCACCAGACCATGGCTGGTGAACCCATGTCGAAACGTCGAGGGAGATACAAGGTATTTATCTTATATAATTACGCGATATAGACGCGTTACATAAATATGTGCACAAGTCCCGAAAGTTTAACACTTTCACTGTCCATGCATTACATGTAATGCACTGATGAGTGCGCTCCGTACGTCCGTGCATGACATACAATACACTATTAACCGCCAAGAAAGTGTTGTTCACGAGAAACTTTAAAAATCAATGAAATAAAAAAACACATAATTCTTTCAACCTGCCAAGTACGTAATCTGGCTCCCTAGATTGCCATATCTAATATGTAAAACTTGGTATATTTTAATCATACAAAAATAAAAATGGTTTGTCTTACTAAAATTCAACTTAAATAAAACTTTTTTTTATTTCTTTGGGGTGTCTACGCTAATAAACTGTTCTTGAGACATAATAAGTAACCTCCACAGACGATACAATATACTGCATTAAGTGCCACACAATTAACTTCACCTTCTTCACAATCACTATCTTCTAAAATACGCACTAAATCATCCCCTGATACAATCCGAGTCATGGTTGATAAAATGAAGCTAAGACCAATAATAGAAAATATTATACCTATTCACCAATAAACATACAATCAAAAACAAAATGACATTACCAATGTCATGTCTACGCAATTTACTTATCTATTATGGTACATAATTATCTCTTTCGTTTTCCTCGTAGAGGTTTATCAATGAAACAGTCCGCCAAAATATACACGAGATCAACGATTTGACCATGTTTGTTACCTATACATCGATCGTGTTTCGACGTACTTGGACAACACTATTTGTCGGCGGTTGAAGTTCATACGTCCATGCATTGTATATAACGCACTATTGGACGTGCAATAATTGTATTGATAATTGTCTTAGGACAGTGAAAGTGAAGTGTTCTTAATTTCACTCATACAAATAGCATCTGTTTCAAAGGTAACATAAAACTATGATTACCCATCAAACGAGCTTAATAAGCACACGTGCAGTACGTGTTTACGTGAATATAAATCATGTCAAATAAACCATTAGGGTAATTTATATGTTGAGAGCAGTCGCGCATCGTAAACTGTAGCATTCCACACGCACAACAGTTTGTAGCCTAAATGAAAAATATACCTTTTCACAACAACCTTATGAGATTTCTGCAGACCTTGGGTTCTCCGCATTTTGTTGTATAATTTATGAAAGGTTCATTTATGTCTCTTTTTACTTGTAAAACATACAATGCATATTTTTGGACTTTTGGATTGTTTGCTTGGACCTTTCAGCCGCAAAATACACAGATATTGGCCGCTGGCGTTGGGGTTTTACTAACCCGTATCTCATGCAGAATATAAGGAAGCAACATGATATAACATACTAGGGTTGGGCAAACGATGTACCACGCTGACGCAATACAGCGCTTACAATGCGAGAGTGCGGTACCTATATGGTGACTAGTTCAGAATTCACAAGCAAAGTAAATGGGACGGATCAGATAGGAAACGTACTTCTGAACTACCTCGTCAGAACGATCGCATGATGTGAGTATTTTGCTTTTGTATCGAGAAGTGTAATTCTCGATACAAAAGCATTATACTTGAGGTGTAGCTCAAGACGGCGGGTGTGAAATTAAGAAACATTTTTATTCCTAACAAAGACGTGTAATAAAAAAAAAAAAAATCACAAAAAATTATTAAAAGAACATTAGCAAGTCTCTTATTCCGCTCTCTGTTCTTAACACAAATACACACTATATTCGCTTATAACCGTTACAGGCAGTGACGTCTTGAAGAATGTGCTACAAACTCACTGCAGTTAGATTAGGTTAGATAAATCTTTATTGTACACCACATAAAAAAACATACATCGAAGGAGCACAAACAAGAAATGCAAAATTGGCGGCCTTATCGCCTACAGCAAGCAGTTATTCCATCGATTGGGGTTTTGCCGGTATATATAACCCACATTAGGGCTGTTCAGAAAGTTTCACGCCACTAATTCGTCAACAAAGACTTAAACGGCACAAGTAGGTTTCACAGATCCGGCTTAGCTTATCATCTTATATGCATTATAATACCTTAAATATTTTTCTATTATGTTAAAAGTGTACTTTTGAGAATTTTGCCCTATAGCCGACAATTTGCACGCAGAACAATCACTATTACTCTAAGCGCCTACAAAACAACCAGCCTAAAGAATACATCATTCCATTTCCTCAGAAAAGCTTTCTATTACTTACACAATTCACAGCAACAACACAGCAGATTATATGTATATAATTTTACCACCACTCATTATTATTTACTTGTTAACATTAAATTCACCAAAAATTATTCTGTAGCTACCCATTCAAACGTCTTTGATAACTTTTCCGAAAATAATATAACTTTACGAACATTTTCTGTCATTCAAACGGTGAATTAAACAAAAGACAACATCAGGCGGGAGCAGAAATTTCCACATCCATTACTTCAATTCTCTCATTGGAACGCCGAAACAGTGTTTAGGTAACGAAATAAAACCGGTTTGTTGTTCTAAAACAAAGCGTAGTAACTGCCTCCTGAAGATAAAACGGTCGGCACTGCGCGTTTTGACGTTTTCATTTTGGAGCATTGCATGCCGTCACTGATCGCAGGTGCATCACTGTGATGCACAATACGTCACGGGGAACTGTTCGCAAATGACGTTTCATAGATCACCGCTCTGTATTTCGTGAACATACGGATAAAAATGACGACTGTGACACCTTTTTGCGCTGCGCTATGGACGCGTCTATACATGCGTGCCTGTAAAGCGAGTGTTACTGGTGACAGTATTGATGGCTGATTCAGATCGGTAAATAAAAGTTTTAAACGAGGAAAGACGGATGGCTTTTGTTGCTGTGTACAGAATGTTGTCCGTCAAAAGTACAAAGTAGCTCTATGTGCATTTTCACAACAAGCTTTGGCCTATTTTTTATAATTCAGTGGTGACCAACAAGTTTGTCGGCACACCTGAAGGTAAGAAATTTTGTTCGTCTACGGATGGTAGGAAAACCTATCGCAAATCTCGTGCATTGTCGACATTGAAAAATAAGAGAACATTGAGAAAGGGGTGTCGAGAAGAATCAGATTGCGCTTTTTTTTAAGACAACTCCCGCAGTAGGACTAAATCCTGTGTCACGGGAGTCTTTACAAACATAAAACTAACGATGACACGATGAACACCCAGACTCGAAACAACAATTTATGAATTACACAAAGTGTTGTCTCGTGTGGGGATCGAACCCACAACACCCGGCGCAGTGTCAAGCGGCGAGGCGGCCGCTTAAACCACAACGCCAACCATGCAGTCAATTTTTCCCTGCGCGTAAGTAATTCTAATGCCTAGTTTTTAAATTGTATGTATACTGAAGAGTGTAATTGACATAGATGTACATAATAATATGCGAAGCAACATTATGAGAATCGACAAATATTAGCTTTTTTTGTAAATATATCTTTAAATAGGTACCTAAGTGACAAGCCGTCTGATAGTGCTTCATAGAAATAACATTTTACGCCTATGACAAAGAATCTCACACTTTCTTTACATATTTTTATTTTTCCTTGCTGGCAAAACGTTTAGTATATAATATTTTAGACACGCATTTATTTGGAAACCCGTCAGTGCCGCAGAATTGAAGCCAGTGCAATAATTCACAAACTCTCTGACTTAGTCGCCACTAAACTGATACATCATTGGACTGACAGCTTAAGCCCAATCGCGGCGGTTGAAATCCTGTAATAGGTACGCAGATTCAGGACTCTCAAACGATGAATAAGTAACTACGTATCACAAGAATAACCGAATCAAGGATTTTTTACTACGTAACTACGACGTAACTACGGGCCCATATACACACATCAAAAAAGTCTAAGCAACACATACAAATTTCAATTTTACAATGTGTTTTTGCATTAAATTCTTAGTATTTTCTTATTTATATTATTTTTAATGCTTTTTTGATATTAAACAAAAATTAATTTTTTTTTTAGTAATTATACTTATACTTAATTAACAATAATTACGACACATACAAATTTCAATTTTACAATGTGTTTTTGCATTAAATTCTTAGTATTTTCTTATTTATATTATTTTTAATGCTTTTTTGATATTAAACAAAAATTAGTTTTTTTTTTTAGTAATTATACTTATACTTAATTAACAATAATTACGAGTAAGTACTGTATGAACGTATTACAAAGTAAAGTGCCTTATCAACTAAACTTAAACTAAAATTAAATGGTTGTACGAAAATTGCATAATTTAATACAAAGTGTGGCCTCCTCTGTTATTGCGAACTTGCTGGTACCGATTATTCATAGAATCGATGAGATTGTTGGCGTCGGGACGTGACGACCCCACCGCCCACTGGGGGAGTTACTCTGACGAGTAGATACTCGTCATAGTATCTCCCCCAGCGCAAGCAGTCAACCGAAAGATGGCGGTCAAACCATCCGAACCTGGCGGAAGTAAATTCCAAGATACTAGATGGGCAGCAGCGTCCAGCACTAAAAACTTCCGCCACTGCGATCGCCAATACTCCTGCCAAGCGTGGCGATTATGGCAAATCCCCCCATCATGAACCACATCAACAAAAACCGGCCCCTAGTCCCGGCGGCCCCGCTAGTCCTGGTTATGGTAGCGGCCATGGTAACGGCAGGGCAAGGGGTGCGAAGAATCTCCGGAAGAGATCGGGCTACCACCACCAACGACAATTGGCCCTGGCAACACTAAACACGCCCACACTGCGGACCGACGAGAAGATCGTCGAGCTGCAAGAAGAATTGAGCAAGTTGCGATGGGATATCATAGGCCTATCTAAAGTCCGAAGACAGGGGGAGGACTCGATAGTTCTCAATTCCGGTAACTTGCTCTTCTACCGGGAGGGCGACCAACAGTCCCAAGGTGGTGTCGGGTTCCTCGTCCACAAATCTCTCGTGACCAACGTGGTAAATATCAGGAGTGTGTCGAGCAGGGTAGCGTACCTTATACTCAGAATATCCAAGCGGTATTCGCTGAAGGTCATACAGGTATACGCTCCGACCTCGACGCACCCCGATGAGGAGGTAGAGGCCATGTACGAGGACATATCTCGGGCTATACATGGCTTCAAAACCCATTACACTGTGGTCATGGGAGATTTTAACGCGAAACTGGGCAAACGCGACGGTGATGAGCTGAGAGTGGGGCAATTTGGTTATGGGCATCGGAATTCTCGGGGTCACTTGCTGGCTAGCTTTATGGAAAAGGAAGGACTCTACATGATGAATTCCTTCTTCAAGAAGCGAGAATGCCGCAAGTGGACCTGGGTAGGTCCAGACGGTGCCACCAAAAATGAGATCGACTTTATCATGTCGACGAAGAGGCAGATATTCAATGATGTCTCCGTGGTCAATTCACTTAAAGTGGGGAGCGATCACCGAATGGTAAGAGGTACATTGAATATCTGTACAAGCTTCGAACGGTCAAGGTTGATAAAGGCCACGCTCCGACCGGCACCGGTTCATATCCAAAACCCCGATAGCTATCAGCTCGAACTCAAGAACCGTTTCGAATGCCTGGGCGAATGCGTAGATGTGGACGAGTACTGTAACGGGTTCGTGGATGCTGTCCATACAACAGGGGCTAAATTTTTTAAGCTCCAAAAAAGCAAGAGAACCAGCAAGATCTCGGGTCCGACCCTCGAGCTGTTAGAAGAAAGGCGCAAGATGGTTCTGCTATCCTCCGACGACATGCCAAAATATCGGCACCTCAACAGACAGATCTCTAAGTCTCTGACTCGCGATTGCCGCCAATACAACACAAAATGTGTTCGTGAGGCGATCGAGCAGAATAAGGGATCCAAAGTGTTCCAGAGAGATCTGTCTGTTGGGCAGAGTCAGCTGACAAAGCTGAAGATGGAAGATGGCAGAATTGTATCGTCCAGGCCTGAGCTCTTGGAGGGGATTAAAAGGTTCTATGGACAGCTATACACGACAACGCAACAACCCGCAAGTACTCCAGCGTCAGACCCTAGAGCTGGATTGACCCGACACTATACCGAAAATATCCCGGACGTCAGCATGCACGAGATTAGTGTGGCTCTCAAACAGCTTAAAAACAACAAGGCGCCGGGTGATGACGGAATTACGAGCGAGCTTCTGAAGGCCGGCGGTACATCCGCTAGAGAAGCCCTTCGGAAGCTATTTAATTCCGTCATTCTCGAGGGTAAAACGCCACAGGCGTAGTACAGAGGTGTAGTGGTGCTTTTCTTTAAGGAAGGGGATAAAACCCTCTTAAAGAACTACAGACCCATCACACTTCTGAGCCACGTCTACAAGCTGTTTTCGAGGGTCATCACGAATCGTCTCGAGAAGGAGGTCAATCATCGAATCCAACTCGGTTGGGCAGCGTTCGGGAAGCTACGACATATCTTCTCGTCCGATATCCCGCAGTGTCTCAAGACGAAAGTCTTTGACCAGTGTGTGTTGCCAGTGATGACTTACGGATCAGAGACGTGGTCGCTCACTATGGGCCTTATCAGAAGGCTCAAGGTCACTCAGAGGGCGATGGAGAGAGCTATGCTTGCAGTTTCCCTGCGAGATCGAATCAGAAATGAGGAGATCCGCAGTAGAACCAAAGTCGCCGACATAGCTCTCCGGATAGCCAAGCTGAAGTGGCAGTGGGCAGGGCACATAGTTCGAAGAACCGATGGCCGTTGGGCAGAAAGGTTCTGGAGTGGCGGCCCCCCGCAAGGTGGACTGACGATCTCGTCAAGATCGCGGGAGGCGGTTGGATGCGGGCAGCTCAAGACCGGTCTGTGTGGAGAACCTTGGGGGAGACCTATGTCCAGCAGTGGACGTCGTTTGGCTGATATGACGATGAGGTTGTTAGGGTTGAGCTACACCTATCAGCACCGCATCGCACTTTCCTATGCTTCTATCCTTTTCTGTCACTTAGGACCGTCATTTACTAGAGCGAGAAAGAGAGAGGGAACGCGTCAGCACGCCGCGGAATCGAAAACGCTATTGGCAACACGGAAAAATTGCGATAGCATGCTGAGAGGCGACAGAACGCTGACGCGCGCGTCAGAACGCTTACGCGCGCTATAGCATGCTATAGCATCCTTTCGCCGCCGATCGCGTGCGAACGCGCGCTGCCACACGAGGGCGCGCGCGGCGGTATGCTGCCGCGTGCTGATGCCGATTCGTATAGATATTTCGAATTCTTTTCTTTATACTCTTGTTATTTTGCATTTCATGCAAAATGCACGCTATTACTACTGCTCTCTCTTCAGCTGTGCTATCCATTTCGAACTTGAAACTTTACTGTGACCAAAACAAATGTCAAAAGGACGCGGCGGAATGCTTCAGCACGCTTTAGCACCAGTTGTTAGGTTGTTGTCACTCCATCCAAGTCCTTTAAAACACGTCTCTGGAGCATGTCCCATGCATGCTCGATGGGGTTGGGTTCTGGCGATTGTGCAGGCCAAGGGAATACCAGGATGTTTTCCCTTGCCAAGAACTCCCGTGTGTGCAAAGCTGTATGCGAACGCGCATTGTCATGCATCAACATGAAATCGGAGCCAAGTGTTTGTGCGAATGGACGGACATAAGGCCTTAGAACATCCTCAACGTAATTTACAGCGTTCATGTTACCATTTACAAAAACGAGCTCAGTTCGTCTGTTCCTCGTAATACCCGCCCATAACATAACTGTTGAGCCGTTGTATAGATGCACTTCCTGAGCACACCTCAGTCTTTCAGAATTTCCAGGACGACGGTACACTCTTACCCTTCTAGTATCAGGCTTGAACCCAAATCGAGACTCATCGCAAAATAAAATTTTATCACATTGTTCCCGGGTCCATGTAATATGTTCCCTTCACCATTCATTTCGACGAGCGCGATTTCCGTGACGTATCGGTGGGCACCTAATTGGTCGCGCTCGTAGGCCATACTCATGCAGTTGACTTCGTACAGTTTGGCAGCTAACAACAACACCACTTGCATTTTGTAGCCTTAAACCTATCTCTCGGGTGGTTAACATCGGCTGGCGTCTTGCAGTCAGTTGTATGTATCGATCTTGCCGTGTGGTTGAACATCCCTACAGCTCTTTGCATTTCAGCTGCGTTCAAATGATGTCGCACCATGACGTTAAAAAATGTCTCAAAATCCAAATTTGTTCAAACCTTTTTAAATTATTGTTTATATCATAGACTAATGATTGGTCTCGCTCTGCGTATAGCGAAGCGATACCAATCATTTTTCTAAGGTTTACATCATAAAATTGATACAGAATACTAAATTTTGATAAGCAAAGAAAACGCTATAAAATTCGAACAAATGCATTCGCTTTTGAGTTTGTGAAAAAAAAAACAAATATGATACTCGATTTTTTTTTAAACCAGCCAGTATGTCCTCTAGATCAAAAAAGTTTACATAGGTATTACCTACTTGGTAAGAAATGATATAATAATTGATTAATAATTAATAATAATTGAATAAATAAAAGAATACTCAAATAATAAGTCACGTGAAGCTGCATACCCACATATTTACGTTATCGTTGTTTTACGTGCAATATTGGCGAGACAATTTCGCTGAGATTTTATAAAGGAAACAAGACATATCCGTCGTCCGGTGGTGGAACATCAACACGTCCTAATCTCTCGGAGAATGTAGCGAGGGTTTGACAAATATTCATGCTGCATTTACACATTCGTGCGAATAACGAGGCGAATGACGAGGCGAATAACGAACACGCATGTGTAAACACTACATTCGCTATTCGCCTCGTGATTCGTGGGTTTGCGCTGCGAGCGGTTTTTCGGACGCGAATCAAAGGGCACGAATGGCGAACACGAACTTACTGTTTACACATTCGTCTGCATTCAGTTGACAGCTAGCGCCCGACCCAACCGGACGTGTTGTCAAAATGGAGTGGAGTGAAGCGCGAATTATAGAGTTCCTTGAACTATTTCAAAAAGACGAGCTCATTTGGAACCCAAAACATCAGAAAGATAAACGGTGCTTGGAACCGTATATCTGCTAGTATGGGGTTGCCATTATGTAAGCACATTAAATATAAAAAAATCATACTTTGGCTAAAACAAAATTGATCATCAACAAACATAGTAAAAGATATTACTGCCTCGTTGGTCTCGCGGCAGAAAAGTGCGCGTGGGATTGGGAGGTCTCGGGTTCGATTCCCGGGTCTGGCAAAATGTTATTGGGTTTTTCCTTTGGGAAATTCTCAGTAGCAGCACGGAGTCTGGTAATGTGCCCGGTATGGCAATAGGCCCGCCCCCTATTACGTGGGACCTAAAAATTCATGGCGAAATGTGGGTGTAATATTACACCTCTGCCTATCCCTTCGGGGATACAGGCGTGAGTCTATAAATAAAAAAAATGAATTACTTATATGAGTAATTATCAAAGTAATTTAATAATTTACATGCTCAAAAAAGAAATCGTCTGTGACGATAGCTCTTTTTTTACTTTTTTACGCAGGATATCTAAATAATTATATAATTTCATTAAATGTAGCGCGAACGATGCGATTATTTTCACGTCCTCCATGTTCGTGTGCGAATTTCAAAATGATTCACTCCGCGAATGTGTGAACAGTAGATTGCGACAGCATTCATTTATGAATGTTTCGACGAATATTCGTGGAGTGTCGAGGCGAATGACGAACACGCATGTGTAAATGCGGTATCACAGGTGTGATCTTTACATTTTCCCCGGGGTTCGAGTAAAAATGGCATGGATTATCCCGTGGTAGAGGGGTTGAGTGGCAGTCCTATTGTTTGTACACATTCGCCGGCTATCAGTCGCATATCTCTACTATATTAGGTGCGTGCGATGCTCAGACGTACACAGATTATATCTTTAATTAATGTTGGCGTGTGATGAATTGTATATTATTACGCGCTTAACTCGGATATACCTACGTGTGATTTAGTATTTTAAGTAATCATATTTCGCTAGTTGTTGTGTTTATGTCTCTTGAGGAACAAAGGAAAATAAGAAATTATGTTGTTTGTCATCCACCTTTTAAATTGCTACTGAACGTTTTGTTATTTAAATGTTTCTATACTTTGCGCAGGAGTATAAGCTAAAGCACTACCTAAAATATATTATAAAACTAGATAATGATTCTAACTTTCCTTCTTCGCTTAATATCTGTATAATTACTACGATATTACAGTCTTATTCTACCTTTGGAAATAAAAGATACCCAATCTATCGCAACGCCATAATTATAACATTCATCCTCTGGGAAAGGACCGTTTTCAGTGGTTAATGATCCAAGGTAAGGGCTGATTAATTTTAATTGTAATGGTCACTCACTCAGAAGGGCAAACCAGCTCCAATCTGCGAAATAAACTAACTCAACAAAACGATTTCTTGTAATGCTGGATGGTAGCTATAAGAATAAAGAAATTAAGCATAATGCTTAATTTCTATGCATACATTTTTACGGTCCCTTTTATAATATAGCTATTCATTAGTGTGTTTGTGTAATTAATAACTTTGAAGAAAAGATTATTAAGTACAATCTGAAATGTTCGCGTAGGTAGGAATGAGCGCCCAAAAAATATTTATACAGGATAATTTAAATTATGTTCTATGTTGGTTTTTTTAGAAAGTGATGAAAATAATACCCTTAATTTTATTATGAATGTATTTAAATAAAAGTCTATTCATCGGCGAAGTTAATAAAAAGGGCATTAATTACAAGTAGGTCAATCTGAGATGAGTTGAAGTAGGTGCCCGATTGGTGACCTCTCTTTGATCTCACTGCTAGTGCGGTTATCGTCGTGGCATATTTGCTTCGTCCAAAACTTGCGCGTGGTCACCAGGAGGATATTGACTACTATCACCACTGCGCCTGCAGTGAGGACTGGTGACAACACACAATCTGAGTCTTGATTCAATGGCGCAGCTTTATTATTTTGCCGTTGTTTGTTTATTTTTTATGACTAGGTCAACTCTAGTGTCGAAGTTCTTAGAGCTCCCGAAAATTTCTGACAGGGCTTCATAATTCCCTGTCTGACGAAAAAACCAACCGACATTTTTACAGGCGCTCCGAAGCACGGTAGCGCTCCGAGGCCCAATTCTTCTAATTATATTTGTTCAAAATGCAGTTTCAATCTAATTTCTGTCAAAGTCAAAGTCAAAGCATTTATTTGTAAACATAGGTAAGTACAGAGTTGTTAAAAAATAAATATATATATAGGTCCACTATGTTTCGCTTGAAAAGCATACAAATATACATATAAAAGAATTCAAAAACATTAGCTATAGGTACACAATACAAAAAAAATATATTCAATCTATTAATTATTGCGATATTATTAATTAAATTATAATTGTTACTTAGGGAGACATTTGTCATTTAAATATTCATTAATGGAATAATATGGATTACTAATTAAAATGGCATATAATGTTTCTTTGAAATCGTCAATATTATTGCATTCCAGTAATGTCTTAGGTAAGTGATTATATATCTTAGGAGCCATCCCCAAGAAATTTGCATTATAAATGCCTTTTTTGTGTGATTGCACATGTATTTTATTTTGATGTCGAACGCTATTTAATGTTTCAAATAAATTGAATTTTTCTTGACAAAAAGAGCAACTTCATAGATGTACATAGCCGGTAGGGTCATTAGTTTTAGATATTTAAAATAGTGCTTACAACTGTCCGTGGACCTTATTTGACAAATAGCCCTCACACATTTCTTCTGGGCTTTAAAAGCTAATTCTCTATCTGGTGAGTTACCCCAATAAATTATACCGTATCTAATAACTGAGGAAACATAGCCATGATAAGCCTTTAATAATGTTGACTGATCTACTATTTTGGCAAGGTTGTACAGTGCATATGAATATTGATGGAGTCGTTTACATAGGCTTTCGATATGAGTTTTCCAGTTCATACTTTCATCGAGCCAGATTCCCAAGAAATTATGATGACTAATGTTTTGAATATTAGTATCATCATAGCGTATAGCAAGTTCCATTTTTTTCGTTCGCTGTCTAAATTCTATTATTTTGGTTTTGTCTAAGTTTATTTTTAAATTATTATTTTTTAGCCATTCGATTATCAATTTAAGATTATAATTTATTACATTTTCTAGATCTTCTGCATTTTTTCCAGTAAATACTACAGTGCTGTCATCAGCAAATAAGACCATTGGGTGTTGAATGATATTAGGCATATCATTAATATATATTATAAACAACAATGGACCAAGAATGCTTCCCTGAGGCACACCAAAAACAGTCTTTTTAGGTTCTGACATGTATAAATTTTCTGTTTTTGATCGTGTACAAACTTTAGAAATACATGTCATCTGTGTCCTGTTACTTAGATATGACTTAATTAGTTGCAAAACGTTACCTCGGATTCCATATAATTCTAGTTTTTTATAAAGAATTTCATGATTTACATGGTCAAATGCTTTTGACATATCCATAAAAAGACCAACTACTGGCACTCGGTTATCCCTGTTGGTAATAATATGTTTAAATAATTTATATATGGCCAGATTTGTGTTAACATTTTTCCTAAAACCGTATTGCTCATTAGCTAAAATATTATTATTTTTTAGGAAATAATAAAGATTTTGGTGAATTACTTTTTCAATTATTTTGGAGAATATCGGTATTAAAGCGATTGGTCTATAATTACCCAGTTCTTTCTTTTCACCTTTTTTAAAAAGAGGTTTTATAATTGTAGTTTTTAATACTGTTGGAAATACACCCTCTTCGATACATAAATTAATAACGTGACCTAATACGGGTGCAATAACAAAAGACACTGATTTGATTACTTTTGTTGTGATTTCGTCATAACCGGCACTATTTGTATTATTTAATGAATAAATTATTTTATTAATGTCTTGTGGTATAGTTGGAGTCATAAAAAGTGATTTCTGATGTGATTTGATTTTTGTAATGTCAATGTTATTATTATCACATATATTTTTAGATTGGTCAATATAATAATTGTTAAATGTCTGTGCAATATCTTGTGGTTTACTTATTATTTTATTATTAAATTTTATTTCACTTATATTATCCCTTGGGTGGTTAGTTTTACTTCTATTTATGATTCGCCAGGCAGCCTTTGACTTATTTTTTGTATTATTTATTAAAAAAATATTTTGTGTTCTCTGTGTCATACGAATTATAGTTTTTAACCGCTTTGAATAAGAAAGAAAGAGCTTTTTATTTTCGGCACTTTGGGATTTTCTGTATTGCCATAACATGTCACGTTTACGTTTACAACATTTTCTAAGACCTTTACTAATCCATTTTAGTCGTTTTGATGTAGAAATCCTTATTTTAATGAAAGGGAAACACAAATTATAGAAGAGTTTAAATAAGTCATAAAAATAATTGAAAGAATCGTTAGCACTAGAACAGTTATAGACGTCAGCAAAAGATAATCTTTTTAAACAATTATTAAACATTAACATATTTTCGGAACAATAGTCTCGTTTGTAAATAAACCAATGTGGCAATGTGTATGTTTGGTTTACGGGACACTTTAGAATTTGAGCAGTATGATCGGATATAGCCAACTCTATGATCTCACAATTGCTGCCTCTTATATTGTGAATGATGTTGTCAATGCAGTTGCCGCTGCCTAAACGCGTTGCTGTTTGCACACTGACTTGTAAATTGTAACTGCGTAACAAATATTCGAACTCAGTGCATAGTCTATTATTTTTCAAGAGGTCTATGTTGAAATCGCCACATAATACAACCTTACCTTTAAATTTTAGACAATGCTCGTTTAACATCATATCTAAGTTATGTAGGAACGTGTTTGTCGAATCTCTATCATATTTTGGTGGTCTGTAAATACATATTATTATTATTTTGTGGTTTGTTAATTTGACTGCACAACACTCAATAAGATTAGGTTTACTCCATTTCTCCATATTTAGGTTACTACACTTATGGCCATTTTTAATTAATATGCACGAGCCACCATTTCTGTTATCTCTAGCATAGCATGCTGAGAGTGTGTAATTGGGTATAAATACTTGGTTACAGTCACTCTGTTTCATATTATGCTCTGTAACGCAAATAATGTCTATTGATTTTCCTATGTTAGCAAATTCATTTAGATGAACACTAATTAAATCAGATTTGTTAATTAACCCATTAACATTTTGATGTAATATGCGTATGTGCTTGTAAACGAAAAAAATCACTTTCGTCGAGTTCATTATCGTTAGTCAGTATAGATGCATTATTATTATTTATGTTCAATATGTCAGATTTATTCAAATTCTGTTGCGGCTCAAAGTCAGAGGGTTCAGTTTGAGTATAGCTACTTTTCAATACTATTCTATTAGTTTCATCAGTGTTATTAGATGCTATATAATTATCATACTGCTTTTTATATTCAATGCGCAGTATGTCCTTTAGTAAAAATCTACTCAAGTAAGATGCAAACATGTTTTTATATGGAATAAATCTACTGTATCCCATGTCTACATAAGTTACATTTTTATGTCTCGTACATAAGTGTCTCAGCGTTTGACGTTCATGTGTCTATTTCTAGGAATTTCTGATAAAATTACATTCGTATTATTTATATTTGTCAAACACTTACTTAAAGCTCATTGATAGTCGTAGGGGTTAGTATCATTTGTACCTGTTAAAATTATTACATAATCATTCATTGTCAAGTTTGCCATGTCATTTATAATCGTAGTGTCACTTGTCCTTGCTCCTGGTTTGTAGTAAGAAAAAACTCGAAATTTAGAACCCAAGAGCTGTAGCAGGTTTCGTTGAACGCTTTTCCCTTGGTCGTCTGCAATCACTAGTACTTTCTTATACTCTAGGCAGTTTGCTTTATCTAAGATTTTTCGTTGTTTGACTTTAATTTCGATACTTGTTGGGTTCTGTTTGGATGGCGTCTTTTCTATTTGAACATGACTTGCATCATCATGCAATGATGTTGTATGCAGAGTATGTGGTGTTTCTATTGTTGAAGCATTCTCAGTAACTTGAAGTGGTGTTTCTATTGTTGAAGCATTCTGAGTAACTTGAAGGGATTCTAGAGACATAAGAGGCTGTTGTCTGTTAATATCATGCATTTTATTTCTATTTTTCTTTCTGGTGGAAGCCAAAGATTTTTTTTCGGCATACTCCAAACTTTTATATGCCTCAATCGTTTTTTGGTACCTTTGAATTTCCTTTTTCATGTTCATATTTTCTTCATTTAACAAGTCAATTTCATTATTGGCTGATAAAAGATCGGATGTTAATTGAATAATTTTTGTTTGTAGTCCTTCGCAGCATGTGTTAATTCCATCTATCGATGTGTTCGATAAACTCATCATCGTTGAGTCAAGCAGATTTGTAGGTGAGAGAACAGACAGATCTTGTATTGATGTGCGACAATCATGTCAAAAATGGCATTCTCCTAAATCAACTGATATTTGAATGATATTGGAATATTATCGTGACTAGATCGTAAATTGAACAGTGTGTAAACGTCGAACTTAAGACGTCAAATCAATATTGACATTAAATTAGCAGAATACCGATTCTGAGTCAATTTAAAATATAATCTCATTTCGTTCAAAATATAGTTTGAATTTCATATAAAATACGAGAATTGGCTTTCTAATATAATTGCCACACGCCGTCACCCTTCCAAGTAGACACCTGTGCAAGCTTTGCTTAACTTTAGCGAGCTACGTACGTGTAGCCAAAGCACGTTATGAGCGCTAATGTTGTCAAAAGTATCTCTCGCTGAGCCGTGAAAAGACATAAGATATTATTGTATCCCTCAGTAAGACGATCACGTTATGGAGTGAGGTGATATAGCAGATTCATGACAGCAGTCGTCAATCCACTGGGAGGTTGTTATCTTTACGCGTCTACTGCAGTAGCGGAAGCTGCGAACGAGACTTTCTCTCGCTAATAGGACAAAAGAGGTAGACAAACGACTCGCCAAGAATTTGCCTCGATTCTGGGTTGCAGTGAGTTCTTATTCTTCTCCTAACGGATTAGCTGGATGGTTTACAGAGAAGTGCGAAGTTTTGTATGTTCCACAAGCAGTCAACCGCCAAGCTATTGACGTGTCTGCTATATAATTATGACATTTAAACATGCATAGCAGCTGCACAGAGGAATTACACATTTATGTTAACACTAGAGGACGCCAGCAGCTACGCCTGCACATTATTTTTTAATTATCTGTTTTGACCGATCCCGTAGGTATTTCGGGAAATCCCTTCTTAGTGCACCCCTACAGTCCCCAAGGAACATACATGCCAAATTTCAGCTTCCTGCGCCCAATAGTTTTGGCTGTAGCGTGTCTGTCAGTCAGTCAGTAACGCAAGGATTTTATATATTAAGATTTGAAAATCTCCGATAACACTAAACTGATGTTGAAAATTTCAATACAAGTCATTCAGGATGCATACAGGTGTAAAGAAGATTTTACCAAAACTTACAAATGTTCTTTACGTGATAACGTCTTTTGGCTATTCAACTGTTAATTTGAAGATACACAACACACCCGTATGAGTATTCTACTTTTATAATTATTGTCAATAAATTTAAAATACGTAAAATTTACAACTGCATCACCTGACTGACTGAATTTGATAAAAGCACAATGAAAATTTGATGTCAACGATCATAATCTATGGGCAAAATTGTAAAACATATTAGCCCAAAAACGTTTCAAGCTCATAATCATATTTCAACGTATCAGATCAAAACAATATTTAAATAATTGTCGATATTGTAGTAAAACAAATATGATTTGATTGTATTATAAGATACGCAGAAACCGTAACCATAACTTATCAATGTATTCCCAGCCTCAAGCGGAATAAGAAAGGACGGCAAAAAAGCCCATACATTATAAAAAACATCGTGTATCTCGGAAAAACTCTTTCCGAATGAATTATGCAATCGATATGCATAATAATTATATATACGTTGACTGACAAGAATTTTACCTACTATTGGTTGCCTTCAGCTAAGAAATTTTGTGAATGAATGATGTAATATACTTTTATTGCATGAATCTTTCGTAACGCTGATTTCTTGGTTATCAATAACATTATAGAAACTAAATATTTAAGCTCTAGACAGCTATATCCTTATTAAAATAACCGCTTGACCGCTAGCGCAAATTCGCCGAATTCACTTGACCGCTCACGTTCTAAACAAAATGTCGCGCCGCCGCTCGCCAGATGGGCGCGCTTACATAAACATTTATTGTTGATAAGTCGGTAACATGAGTAAGTTGAAGTGATGTTTTTCTTCAACCTTATAAATGACTCTTTCAAGTCGTATGAATTCTTTGTTGATATTTACTTTCTAATTTATTATACTTAGCAGCGAACATTGACTATCGTTGAAAAAATCACTTTGTGTATTTTAAACAGGATTATTTTAAAAAGTAAATCGATGACATACATATTTTATGAGTTTTAACTGTAGAGGGATTCTATCTACACCGAATTAAATAAAAAAAACATGTATCATAGTATAAAAATATTTAATTACACGCATACGATAAGCACGTAATTACTTAGCAGCGAACATTGACTATCGTTGAAAAAACACTTTGTGTATTTTAAACAGGATTATTTTAAAAAGTAAATCGATGACATACATATTTTATGAGTTTTAACTGTAGAGGGATTCTATCTACACCGAATTAAATAAAAAAAAACATGTATCATAGTATAAAAAATATTTAATTACATGCATACGATAAGCACGTAATTACTTAGCAGCGAACATTGGCTATCGTTGAAAAAAACACTTTGTGTATTTTAAACAGGATTATTTTAAAAATTAAATCGATAACATACATATTTTAAAAGTTTTAACTGTATAGGGATTCTATCTACACCGAATTAAATAAAAAAACCCATGTATCATAGTATAAAAATATTTAATTACACGCATACGATAAGCACGTAATCACGGAGCGCGCGAAACAAAGAGTGGCATTTGACATTATTTTTTCGTTCCGGGTTAACGATTTTAAGACTCGCTTCGTATTTTTAGCATGAAGAAATGTTCAATGATTTGAATAGAACAGAGAAACATAATTTAAAACATTACGTAATAGAAAAAAAACAGTAAATTCAGACCGAGTATAGCGCTGTAACCAAAAAGGGAAAATAGTCACTTGTGCGCGGTCTACGGCATTTCGAAAAAGGGAGAATAGTCTCTTGTGCGCGGTCAAGCGGATTATTGGCAGTTGTAAATATTTGGGAGATAAATATTAACCATTACAATTATTTTCACGCACTATATGAAAAAAAAGTCCTCGATTGTGTACTAGTCTCCAAAAGAACTGAAAAGTCGAAAATCCCAAAAAAAATCTTCTTCAAACGAAACAAATCTGACAGTAAAATTAAAAAGCGCAAACAAATTACAAAATTACAAACTAGTACCAATTTTTATGACGGCTATTTAACTTTAACGCAAACATGCCTTTAAGTATTGAAGTAGGTAGATTGCGCAAGTGCCACTTAGAACTTCAATACTTTACAATTTTTACAGCAAAGGACCTGAAATTTTACCAAATCTATATATTTTGCCTCACTTCATCTATGATTTATATGAATCCTATATAAGTACTCAAGCTCAAAATTGGATCTCGAGCTCTAAGGCGCGTAAAGCTTGGATGCAACCGTGAGAACGCTAGAAGGATGATGTTGATGGTAAGTACTCAAGAATTGAACGCAATAAAAAAAGATACCCAAATTATAGTTTGAGCTACTCCAAAGTATATTTGCAGCTTGGGAGAAGTCGCAAAATGCATTAGGTATTTTTTGCGACTTGTCAAAAGCGTTTGATTGTGTACATTATGACACTCTGGTCAGGAAATTGTATCATTACGGCGTTAGGAACAAAGCTCTCGATCCCCTGGTTTCTTACTTGGGCAACAGAATCCAGAAGGTCCAGATCAATGACAAGACATCTCCAGGTTCTGCCTTAAAAATGGGAGTCCCGCAGGGGTCAATTCTCGGACCATTTTTTTTTTTGATTTATATGAACGATCTACCTTATTATGTAAAATAGAATCATGAGATTGTGTTGTTCGCGGATGACACCTCCTTAATTTTTAATATTAGACGACAACAGATAAATTTTGACGAAGTAAACAATGCACTCTCTAAAGTTGTTAATTGGTTTAAGGTAAATAATTTATTACTTACTTAATGATAAGAAAACCAAACTATTAAAATTCTCAATGCCCAATGTTAAATAGATGGAAACCAATGTACAACTTAAGGAATCCAGAATTGAGCCCGTCGGGACAACTATGTTTCTAGGTATTATGCTTGATACCAAACTCCAATGGGGTCCGCATATAGAAAGACTTTCGGGCAAACTTAGTTCTACAGCTTATGCAGTTAGGACAATTAGACGCCTTACAGATATAGATACAGCTAGAATGGTTTATTTCAGCTACTTTCATAGTATTATGTCTTATGGGATTCTTCTCTGGGGGAATGCTGCAGACCTTAACACAATATTCGTTCTGCAGAAAAGAGCAATAAGGGGAATTTACAACCTTGGTCCTCGTGTTTCTCTAAGAGGAAAGTTCAGTGAGATAGGCATTCTAACTGTTGTATAGCAATATATATACGATAATCTCTTATATGTCCACAAGAATAGTGACAAATTTGTAAAAAAAGTGATCTTCACACTGTAAATACTAGACAATAAGTATAATCTTGTAGTTCATAGCACCCGCCTCCACAAAATATGTAACTGTTTTATGGGGCAGTGTATAGGCTTTTATAACAAGCTCCCTCTTTATATAAGAAATTTAACAATAAATAAATTTAAGATAATTGTTAAAACTAAATTGTGTTTAAAAGCATATTATAAAATTTCCGATTATATAGACGACAAAAATGCTTGGGATTAAGCTGCTCTAATTCAACATAAAAATATAAACTTGTACAACTGATAAATTTAAAATTGACGTTTCGTAAGCACTTTATACAAAGTTTACACGAAATAAAGAATAATTTCATTTCATTTCAAGAAAGAAGGAAAGAGATTTAATATAGAATTGATCACTGCTACCAAGTTTCAAATCCACCCGTAATTTACGATATGCTAAGAAATAATAAAAACAAATCTTAAAGGAGTCCAAAATTATCTTACCCTTTACACCACTGAGATAAAAATTATCATTCAAAATTGTATAAAAGGTTAAAGTTTTATATATGTGTCAGCTTGTTAAAGAAAGGTTTCGTTAATATATATACCACGGAATCACAAACTACTAATATATGAGTTCCAGAACAAAATTCTTAGTACTATACTGCTAGAGATAGCTTTGGTCATATTTATAGGTTGCGCCTATGCGTAATTCATTTTCAAACACGTTTCATAACTAACCCTTTCTTTTCGCTGGCACTATATTTCGAAAATGTAATGAATATACAAATATTCGTTACATTTTCGACGAACAGATATGAATTCTCCTTTGACTTTCTAAAGTTAATACATAAAACCATTATACCCACAAGATAGTTCATCTTTTTTATTTGAAATAATTTTAAAAGTGGAATCAAACAATGAATAATAAAAACACCCGAAATGGTTTATTTAAGTCGATCTTCTAAAGGCTCTTTTTTTGTACAAAAGAATACCTTTGAAAAGGGCTCTGAATCAACAGCTAACTGAAAACTAAGCCGTCTTCAACTGCCCCTTTATGCAAACTGGCAGATTCAACAAGAATGTTATTGTAGCAACTACACACGCCCCTCTTACGTTTTACTTTTTTATGTATTTCGGCAAATACTCTTACCCTTCACTTATGTGTAACCTCAGTCAGATTTAATAAAAACACTTTTTCTTAAGAGAAACACAGGGATCTGGATAACAATAAAAGGATATCATATTATTATGTAAGATTGTTTCAGTAAATAAAATGAAAGACGTAGCGATGACATCTATATACATAATGAAGTAGAATTTATATTGCGACGTTTATTTTTCATTACTTCATTTCCTTATAATGAATTTTTTTGCACATTGCATAAATGCACAGGGATTTTAACCTATTTAAAAGTGAAATTGCATATATTATACGAAATTCGTCATTACCTGTATAACAAAACACATTCACTCCGCTTCATTTGACTTGAACGATCCAATCTTCAGTACGACAAGCCTAAAATAGTAAGACGTAATGAAAGTGCTTGTACTATCTAATCAAATGCGTCGACAGCAAGTAATTACGTGTCTTTGCCGTGTACACTCCGCACTAGCGAGGGTACAGGGGTATACAGCAACAAAGCGATTGCGACATAGTCGAGTACAATGATGCAACGAAATGTCGTATGGCGTCAACACAACGCTATCGATACTCGGTGGTACCTCGCACCTCAGTATCGCACCCCCACGCCAATTTGCAAAAAGCTTCGCAGACAGCGTTTTGGCGTCTGTTCAGCTTGTATCTCATTAGCATAACTGCTCAATTATTTTGTGCGGAATAGTCACTTTACAGACAAATTTTGGTTTTTGGCTACGTTAAGCATCCTATTGAGCGGCAGCTAGTCTTTGATAAAATTGCTCAGCCTTGTTAGATGTGTGCCAAATTCTAATATTGAAGTATAACTAGGGTGTAAAGGTGGGCTGAATATCCTCGTTTGTGAAGTCCGACTTAAAGTTGCGTTTACGTGGTTAAACGGATTATTAAGAAGTAATACCGAAACAAATAGTATATGTTTTAAGGTTAAGGTAAACATAATCATTAGCTGTAAGCTTATTTATAGCAAATGTCATTGCTTATTTAAAGCATATATCAAATTTTATTGATTGTTACATAAATAGACTCACGCCTGTTTCCCGGAGGGGTAAGCAGAGACTACGGAGCGCCATTTGCAACGATCCTGACATATCTCTCTTGCTTCATTCACTCCCATCAGATTCCTCATGCATGCTCTTCTGTTCAGGGCGCTTCTAACCTGTCCTATTTTAGGATGTCTCCAATCTGGTCAGAGAACGTCCGCCTAGGTCTTCCTCTTCGTCTTGTCCCATCCACACTTGCCTTATATATCTGCTTGGTCAGTTTTTCGTCATCCATCCTCTCCATGTGCCAAAACCATCTTAGCATACCTTTCTCGATGCTTGTCACTACATCTTCTTTTACCCCACAATACTCTCTTATCACACAATTCTTTACTCTGTCAGTCAAAGAAATACCACACATACTTCGCAGTGCTCTCATTTCTACAGCATTTATTCTACTTTCATGACTCTTCTGCCATACCCAACTATCACTACCATACATAAGAGTAGGTACTAACACCCCTCTATGGACAGCCAAACGTGCCTTTTTGGACACGTTATGGCTATTCATAAAGGCCTTCAGAGCTTCATTCACTCTATTACCTGCATTAACTTTTCTTTCAATATCTTCTACATTATAACCATCTCTTGTAAACAGCGTACCTAAATATACAAACTCATTCACTTGCTCCAACGCCTTCACAATCTCATTCACACCAATGTCGCTTTCATCATTGCTATTATTACCATTCATTTCGTCGATCGATGTCTCTATCGCCGTTCTTTCAGATAGACCTTCAAAATACTCCTTCCATCTTTTCAGAACGCATGATTCACCATTCAGTATCATTCCATTCTTGTCTCTGATTGACGTGTATTCTGAGGATTAAGTTCTTCCTCGAACTGCACGAACGGATTTCCAGAAAACTTTATGTTTCTCCGGAAATCTTCAGATATTCTGCTATCAAACTCATCTTTCTTTTCCTATTTTTTCCTTTTAACAATTTCTTTCACAATTCTTTTTGACCTAACAAACTCCTTTCTTGCTTTATCTATGTCATCACTCGTTGCCTTTCCCATTCTTTCATTTGCTCTGGCAGCCAACCAATCTAACCAAGCTTTCTTCTTCTCTGACACTGCTGATTGTACATCCTTGTCCCACCATGTATTCTAAACCTTTCATATTTTCCTTCTCTTGATCACACCACATACTTTAGACGCTATACATACTATCTCTTCTTTAAAAGATTGCTATAATTCTTCCATATAATTTATGCCATCGAACCTCTCAAATGTTGCTATTAATCTTCGCTTATACTCATCTTTCACATCTTTTTCTTGCAGATTTTCTACTTTTATTCTTTCTAAAACCCTATTTTCATTATGTTCTCGGTGTCGCTATCCAACAAGTGGTCTGTGTGAATGCCGATCCCTTGATACACCTTTGTATCTAACACATTCTTTCTCAAACGTTCATCTACAATTACAAAATCAATCATACTTCTAACATTCTTAGCCTCACGCGTATACATGTGTATCCTTTTGTGATCAAACATGGTGTTTGTTACACAAAGGCTCCACTCTAAACAAACCTCAAGCAAAACTTTTCCATTTTCATTCACACTCTCATCACCAAATCCACCTAAAACCCCTTCAAATCTATCTCGTTTTACACCCATCCATTGAAATCACCTAACAAGATCAATCTTTCGTTATCCTTACATTTCCTCAAAATTGCTCTTAAGTTCTCCCAAAATTCCTGCCTTTCGTCTTGTTCTTGCTGTGACATACACGCTACTATAATGACCGGGGCGTAAACCCCTACAATAAAGAGACGAGTAAGTCCTACTTTCATTCTCATCCACAATAATCTAGCATTTACACATTCAAATTCCTTAACGCACTCATTTATTCGCGCAGACAGTATTAAACCAACTCCCTTGCAGGCTCTGGTGGTACTGTCTACCCCAGACCAATAAGCCGTGTAGCTGTCATGCTTGGTGGGGCCACAACCTTTCCTTTTTGTCTCATTCACACATAGAACATCAATCTTTCTATCATCCATAATCTGGCATACTTCATTCAATTTACCATCCATTCCTCCTCCAACAATTAATGTTGCAAACTGGCTTTCCGTAGGCCGCTTTTCGCCCTCGCGGGAATCGAGACGTGATGGGTTGCGAACCGCGTCGCCGCCGTCTGGAGAAATATAATTTTCAGTTCTCATAGCGTTCCCACGAGCATTAGGGATTTAAAATGTCCGCCCCCGCAGAGCCCTTTACGGGGATAAGGTGAAATCCCAGCTGTGCCCTGTGACCACCAACACATACACCCTCCGTTTGCGACCAGCTTGCCCTCTGGCCACGAATCCCTCGGCACAGGTCGGTTGACACCTTGGATTGGGGTTTGTTTTCGGGTATGCTCCCTGAATGTTGGTTTTATTTTGGAGTGTTCCTTCTCCTAGACGGGTTGCCATCCAAAGCTGACGAGGCCCGTCCCCCCAAAGAGAGTGGTTTAATTTCGGAGTTTTCCTTCTCCTAGACGGGTTGCCATCCAAGGCTAATATGTTTTTTAATACAGTTTTACTTAATACTTAAATTCTCGACTGTGGGATATATCAAATTACCATCAATATTTTCCGACAGTATTGGCTGGCTTGATTGGGAAAGTATGTAGCACCGCTGGCATCACACAGGTCGACGCAAAGTAGCAGTATTACTACTATTTATAATTTATTGAGATACTCTAATGATTCATTCTCAAATACAAATTTGAAATAGATGTTTTACAGCCTACTTTTGCACTTTTATTCCGTAAGCTGTTCTATAATAGCCCCTTTCCCAAGATGAGAGTAGAAGAAAGATAATAATTATGAAATAATATACAAAAGCTAAAATAAATAAGTTAAAAATTATGTGGTAAGTCCTAGGTATCATCACACCACTTTCCTTGCCAAACGAGAGCATCAGTCTGACAAAAATATTTGGCTATTTAATTATGTTTACATATTATTTAGTCAGGTTATGCTACGCCAAACGATTTTAAAGAATAGTAAGCGGAACTCAGGTACCAAGGCGAAAGTTTTGGATACAATAAGGATAACGTTGGGACATTGATGATTACCATCATCAATGTCCCAACGTTGCATTTTAGTATTATTGAACAATGAACACCAATAGTTTTTACTGAACGAACAAATCAGCACTATAATTAATTAAGAAGCATTATAACTTGAAATTTGAATACGCCTATCCTCTTAAATATATGTTTTTCAAAACATTTACTTATTTACAGCCATATGATAACCCTTGTATGATCAACATTAAATCATATTCAAAGCACTCCATACCAAAGCCAAACATTTAGATACACTGTATCTATCAAGTTACAATAAATAATATCAAAACATATTTACACAAAGTGCTTCTAATTGCCTGTCATTTAAGCTTACGCAGTCACCATTTGTTTGTATAAATACGAGTGAAATAAACACAGGCCATGACACTACGCTTGTGAAAATCCATATAGTTTTCCAATTAACTTTTAAATGTACATATACTGCGACAATTACTTTTGAATTTCGGTTGATGGAGGCACATAAATGAGACACATCGACTTACCCGGTTGTTGGAGACAATATTTGCCACCAAGTATGTATTTATTAAGCAGTTGTAGCGCGGATGACAACGTTATTGGCAATAATTAGGACTTACTTCCTACAAGGTTTATTGGTTGCTTTTATATAGTGGCGCTGATACATCTGAGCATTCACTTGTAATAGAACAGCGAGCATTCGCCGTTTTTTGATTTGTCGAACCAAACATTTTCACGATCATTCTAGCGAACACTCTAAATTCAAATAGTCCGTAGAATATAGAAAAAATATAGAAATTGCAGTACAACAGCAGTTTTACTCAATATATTCACTTCAGTTTAACTTATGAATTATTTCTAGAGTAAGAGTAAGATACATAAACAAATGACGTTTCTAAATAATAAAATGCAGATTTTAATTTGAACAGCTTTAATAAATCACACAAGTGTCTGTCCCTACGTTGAAATTTATTTATCGATATCGTGAGTTTATCAACATGCTATTGAAATTTATTCTGAGTAAACCAAATTTAAGGATCTATTGTAAACATTGTCGATATTTTATCGATATTTATTCTGAGTAAGCCCATCACTAGTCAAGTTATAATTAGTGACAAACTACGAAGATTCTTCCCTAGATTAAAATCATAATTCAAAGTGAAGTAAATATATCGTTTTTTTTACGGACATTGTTGCACGAATTCTATGTAATATCTGTATTCTAAAGCTCGCCCGAATGTTCGTGAGAATGCTCGCTAAAACACACTTATTTGTTTTGTATTATTCGCGAGAATGCTCATTACAGGTGAATGCTCAAGTGTGTCAGCGCCTTTAGAGCCTAAGAACTTCAGAAAAAATAAACAACGACACTATGCAATTCCAGCTATGATAAATGTTCAGAGGAAATAGGCTGCAGAATATATTTAAAAAGGTACGTAAAGTGCATTTATACAAAACATATTATTAAGAAGCAAATGAACACTTTTTGACTGGGATAAGCTACAATCCGTCATCTGACCCTAAACTAAGACTTAGCATGTGTATGGGACTTATATAAACCAGAAAGTTGACTTATATAGTTAAAAGTTTAATGTTTACATTACAAGCATACAAAACAGATAACCGTATTCATCATACAAAGACTCCAGGTGAAAATTGAACCAGGCGATCAACCAACATGAGAATCAAGATTAACTGAAATACAACTGCATTCGTAGAATATACCACCCATATGTTAATACATACATTATCCCTCAAACAGATTAATAATTAAAACTTAATGCAGTGATAGGATTGAATTCACGATAGTTTATGAAAATAAACCGAACTCATATTAATTTCAAATAGTGGTGAAATTTACGTATTGAAATACTAAAAGTACCTCGGAATTTATTTATGTTAGAAACATGAATGAAAACATGCATGTTTAAGAATATATATATATATATATATATATACGGGAATTAACGCGAACATTCATTAGGTATTTACATACCTTATTTTGCTTGACGTTTCGAGACGGTTGCACGTCCCGTGGTCGCAAGCTGACTGGTGTAGCGATGTCACATCTCCGAATGCGAGGTAGAAGATTCTATTTCTACCCCCAAGGTCGTTGATTTTCGAAGCAAAATACACTAACCGTATCTGCATATTGAACATTCGCCGACTGCGCATTAAAGTGGGGTGTTGTAAGCCAAATCACTGGATTCCACGCCGATGACAATTTGAAGCCCTCTTTCCGATTGAAATTTTTGTTTTCTGATTTCGATCGCTTCACGCACAACCCTTGGGTAAAAGTGGCGTTCCGTGGAGAGGACTTGGGGACGATAAAATTCAATCCAGTGATTGGTGTCCGATTGAAGTAAATGTTTCACAATCGCCGATTTATTCGTTTGACGGTTCTTTACAGCTGCGATGTGCTCCTTTATACGTTCAGCGATAGTCCGCTTCGTTTGCCCTATGTAAGAGCTTCCGCAGCTGCAGTTGATTTTATAGACACCTGGGGTTTGTAGCGGTAGAACATCCTTTGGTGTGCCTACCATGTTGTATACTTTGGCCCCTGGTGTAAATACGGTCGGAATGGAGTAGTTTTTTCACTTGGCTTTTATTTTATCCGTAACACCTCTAATGTAGGGCATGTAGGTCGGTTGTCTATTGACCAGCGGATGTTTTTCTCGCTTGATAGGCCGCGTCATTCGTCGTTCGACACTTCTTAATATATATTGTGCATCAAAATATCCAGAGCTTATCAAGTAAGGAATTAGAGGTGGAGTTATTTATGAATAGTAATAATATTGATATTTTATGTTTAACAGAACATTGGTTGCAGAATCACCAGCTCATATTTAATTTTAATAACCACCTGTTAGCTAGCTCATTCTGTAGAGTCAATATGATACATGGGGGTTCCCTAATATTAATAAACAAGTCTATAAAATTTAAAGAAAGAAAGGATATTGTGGACCTCTCTTTTGAATGGGTTATAGAATTTTCTTGCATTGAGTTTGAGCAATAAATTGTAATCAGTGCATACAGACCCCCCTGTGCTCAATATGATAATTTTGAAAGAATTTTAGAGCAAGCTTTATTTAAAAGTAAAACTCTAATAAAACAATTGTAGTCTGTGGAGACTTTAACATCAATATATTGGAAAAGTCATGTGTACCAATAAATTAATAACAACATTTAAATTATTTAATTTGTACCATATTTTCATCGAACCAACTAGAATAACTAGCTCATCTGCCTCTTGTATTGATAATATTTTTTGTGCCAAAAACCAATGCAAAAGAAAGTTATTAATGCTTTAAGCTTTGACCACTGTAGATAGTTAGTCAGCTTTCCTAGAAAAAATAAACCTAGTAAAATAAATATTAACTTTGTTCCAATCACTACAAGCCGTCTTGAATATTTTAAAAGTAGGTTAGAGTCTAAATTACCAAAGTTGCCATTTCACAACAAGCCTAACCAGCTATATAATTCACTGCATAACTTAATTGATACTAAATTTAGTAAAATATTTACTCCTAAAACAGCATAAGTCAATGACCGCTTCACATTTAGTGAATAGGCTACACCAGGAATTTACAAGAGTAGAATTAAATTATTTCAATTATATAATGACCGAAACTTAAATAGCAGTGAAGTGTTCAAAGAATATGTCAATAATTATTCAAAATTTTTCAAACAAACTTGCTTAATTGCAAAATCTAATTTCATAAAAAATAAAATTAATATGTCATTAAAGTTAAAACAACTTGGAACATTATCAATAGTGAAACTGGCAGAGTCACAGTACGTAGTCGAGACTTCCATTTAAAAATAAATGATGTAGATATTAAGACTGATCTAGAGGTAGCAAAAGAGTTTGAAAGTTTCTTTACTAATATACCTCTCATAACAACTAAAACTCTTAAGTCATCTCAAACTGATGCCGAAAATATTATTAAACAATGTGTACCTGAGTGTGGCGCACCTTTTGAATTCACTTTTGTCAAAGATAGAGACATTATGAGCGCTTTTAAAACATTAGATCTTAAAATACCATGGATCTATGGGGTCTTTCTGTCAAGACATTTTCGTTAGTAATCAGTATTATTGCACCCCACTTGGCAAGGGTGTTCAATTGTTGCGTTGGTCACGGTGAATTTCCTGATTTGATGAAGCATAGTAAAGTGATACCTCTATTCAAATCTGGTAGTACTTTAGATCCAACAAAATTGCGGCCTATTTCAGTGCTACCTAACATGAGTAAAATATTCGAAAAGTAAATTTTAAAGCAGTTGTTGGCACACTTTCATAAATACGATATTTTGCATAACAAACAATTTTAATAAAAACGTTCGGGAAGATGGGCCTCGTTAGCTTTGGTTGGCAACCTGTCTAGGAGAAGGAAAACTCCGAAACTAAACCAACTTTCAGGCCCACCGACACAACACCCCGATCTAAGGTGTCAACCGACCCGTGCCGAGGGATTCGTGGACAGAGGGCAAGCTGGTCTCAAACGGAGGGTGCCTGTGTTGGTGGTCACAGGGCACAGCTAGGATTCCATCTTACCCCCGTACAGGGCTCTGCGAGGATGGACATTTTAAATCCCTATTACTCGTGGGAACGCTATGAGGACAGATTAATAATTCTTTTTCGTGCCCCAAGCGGGGAAGGACGAACGAAACATCACGCTTCAAGACGCAAGGGAGCGAGCAGAGGTGCAGTCGAAAATGAAGCAGGCAAGGCAAGGAGAGGACGTTGCAACCGTCCGATAGATCGAGCGTTTGTACAGCGCAACATAGTATTATAGAAAACCAAGATAGAAAAATGTCAACAAAAGAACGCGACCGGCGCTCAGCAGCTACGGAACGCTCCAATAGGAATGTGTTGTTGGCTCGCGAAGAAGTTTTGAAGATAAAACTACAGTAAGCTTAGTTAGCACTACAGAGGAGACTGAAGAGGAGGCGGACTCGGACGAATACGACGAGGATGGACAGTCGAAACAAGATTACGTGCGTTCGTGGTTGGAAGAGGCTCCGGAACCCCAGCCCGGCCCTGAAGATACAGAAGTGATATCGGCGCCCGCTAAGAAGAGGGACGTCGACGGGGCACAGAAGATAGAAGATGAACCGCCCTCACAGAAGATGGACGTTTATCAACAGGGAGGTTCCGTTCATAACGGATCTCACCTTCGCGATCGCCGCGCTCGCCGACAGGAAGCCACCGGACACATCGATAGTTGCACCACACCCGGCGGTTTCGAAAGTCATCATGACGTTACCGACGTTCGGCGGCGCACACACGGAGTGGCTGTCGTTCAAGGTGATATACGACACCACCAAGAGTTACTTCAACGACGTGGAGAATACAGCGAGACTGAGAAGAAGTCTCAAGGGAAGAGCGTTAGAAACAGTGAGCTCGGAACTGATTGCCATGCGCGACTGGATCAAATCATGAAGGAGTTGGAGCTGCAGTTCGGACGACCAGACTCGATCGCGCAGGCAGAGACGGACAAGCTGAGGACCCTGCCACGCTGTAGTGAAGCACCCAAGGACATAATTATGCGCGTTCGCGAGCAAGATACGAAGCGGCGTCGTCACACTTCGTGCGTTGAAAAAGGAACACTACCTCATCAATGCGGAGCTAGTGCGTGTGTTGACCGAGAAGCTACCGAACTCGCTACGTGTGCAGTGGTACAAGACGTACACCGAGAAGTGCCATTAGAAGCCAGACCTCAGCCGATTTAGTGATTTCGTGACGGAGTACGCGCGTTACTGTAGCGCGTTCGCACCGGCTGAGAACATCACCGATGGGCCGTCAAGCAAGCAGACGTACCGTGCAGAGGACATACACGGCGACGGAGAAGCGAACGCCTACGGACACGCCTAACGCGAAGTGCAGAATATGTGAACGCGAAGGACACTACTCGTCGGCCTGCAGCACGTTTCGTAACGCCAACGTAGAGAAGAGATGGCAGCTAGCTAAGCAGTATGGATTGTGTTTTCGCTGCTTACGCGTACGCCGAATAGAACACTCGTGCAAGCCCAAGAAGTGCGGTGTAAAGGGATGCGGCGCTACACACAACCAGTTGCTTCACTACGCTAGGGGAGCCCATAGAACCGAAGATGCGAATACAGAGAAGCAAGAAACGGTCGCCAGTTCGTGCATACGTGCAAAGGCTCAAGGGTACTTGAAGATAGTGCCCGTGCAGATAGTCGGACCGGCGGGAGAGGCGTCTATGTTCGCCCTACTCGACGTCGGAAGCACCGTATCGATCATAGACGAAGACATAGCCAAGGAAGTCGGCGCGGAAGGGAACCTGGACCCTTTCACGATCCGTGCCATAGGCTATACATCGATCGACATGCAAACGTCGCGACGCGTAGACATACACATCCGAGGAGCCGGCGCCGAGAGCAAACAAGTGCCATTGTGTGCGCGCACCGTAGCCAGCCTGCACTTGTCGCCGCAGAAGATCGCCGAAGAGGACCTGATAGACTGCAAACATCTCGAAGGCATCAAGAAGAAACTGGTGTACGACATAGGCGTGCCGAAGGTGCTAATAGGACAAGACAACTGGCACCTGCTCATAGTGAACGCAGTACGAAGAGGACCCAACGATCAAAGCGGCGTCGCTTACGTCGCTGGGATGGGTGCTACACGGCGCGCGCTCACGTACTTTGGGAAACACCGTAAACTTCGTCAACGGTCTCTCCGCTACAGATGAAAACATAGAAGCACAACTGAAAGAATATTTCGCTCTAGAATCGCTCATAGTGAACCCACGTCGACCAAACTCGAACCCCGAGAAGCGGGCTACAGATATGTTAGAAAAACATACGTAACAGTTAGAAGATAGACACATGGAGACGGCTCTTCTGTGGAAACAAGAAGACATCGTCATGCCAGATAGTTACGAGAAAGCGGCAAGGAGGCTCGCGCACATAGAGAAGAAACTAGATAGAAACATGGAGTTGAAAACAAGATATACAGAACAGATGAATTCGCTGATAGAAAAGGGATACGCAGAAGAAGCTCCCATGAATAGTACGCCAGGGAAGACTTGGTACCTGCCTCACATCGATGTACACAACCCCATGAAGCCTGAGAAGATTCGTATAGTTCACAACGCCGCCGCGAAAACCAGAGGTGTGTCACTCAACGATTTCCTGCTCACGGGACCGAACTTGCTACAATCACTGCCAGGGGTGTTAATGAGGTTCCGTCGACACCGCGTTGCCGTCTCAGCTGATATAACGGCGATGTTTATGCAGGTGAGAATACGCCCAGAAGACAGAGACGCGCTGCGTTACCTGTGGAGAAGTGACCGGCGGGAGGGACCGCCCCAGGAATACCGTATGAAGTTCATTATCTTCGGCGCGGCAAGCTCACCGTGTACAGCTATATTCGCGAAGAATTGGAACGCTCGCAAGCACGCAGAAGAGTACCCAGAAGCAGCAGAAGCCATCATAGACAACCATTACATGGATGACTATCTGGACAGCTTCAGGGACGAGCAGGAAGCGACGAGCACAGCGTCACGGGTGCGAGACATACACAGACAAGCGCACTTTTACCTCACAAAATGGGTGTCAAACTCTAGAAACGTCATCGAAGCAATAGAACCAAGTCAACATCGCCAGGAGACAGTCAGCCTCGCCAGCAAGGGGCAAGAAGAGAAAATTCTCGGCTTGATGTGGAAAACGAGCACGGACGAGCTGAGCTTCAATCTTACACTCGCACGGCTTCCAGACGGCCTCATCGGCACTGAAGCGCCTATCAAACGAGAAGCGTTGAAAATAGTTATGTCGCTATACGACCCACTCGGCCTCGCTACGCCCGTGACTGTTCGAGCCAAACAGATACTACAGGAAGCCTGGCGAATCGGTACGAACTGGGACGACAAGTTTGACGAAAGCCTCAGAGTACAATGGACATCGTGGATACATCACTTAGAACAGTTGAAGTCGATACGCATCCCACGGTGTTACCCCGGATACAGTGACGCCTGTACACTCCAAGTACATGTCTTCACGGACGCCAGTGAAGCAGCCTACGCGACAGCGGTGTATTGGCGAGCGACGACACCAGATGGTCATGTACACGTGACGCTCGTTATGGCGAAGGTGAGAGTGGCACCGCTTAAGGTGGTGTCAATCCCGAGACTTGAACTGCAAGCCGCCGTCATGGGTACACGAGTCGCTCAAGCGGTAATAGAAGAACATCGCGTCAAACCCGAGGCCGTCGTGTACTGGACGGACAGCAAGACCGTACTGGCGTGGATTAGAAAAGGAGCGCGAGCGTACAAACCATTCGTTGCACACCGCCTAGCCGCCATAGAAGAGCATAGTAAAGTTGAAGACTGGCGCTGGGTACCAACGAAAATGAACGCGGCGGATGCGGCTACGCGCGACGTGCCGGACAGCTTTAACTCCGAACACGAGTGGTACACCGGACCGTCGTTTCTGTACGAAGACCCGTCACTATGGCCCGTAGAGAAGCACATCGCCCCTGTCGCGACAGGCGAAGAGCGCACGATGACAGCTGTAGAGAAACGTCAAACACATAGAATTATAGAAGCCGTACCGGACCCGTATAGATTTTCCAAATGGGAAAGGCTCTTACGAGCAACAGCGATAGTTCTACAGTTTATAGCTTTGTGTAAGAAAACCGCAGAGAAGGTTATATACAAAAGAATGCAGAAAAATAGACAGAAGGATCCAGATTGGCGTCACGTGACGAAGACGAAGAACAACATCAAGTCGGGCAGAGCGGCACCTCGTCCAGCCACCGACTCCCTAAAACTTCGTGCTTCTCCCCGCAGAACACACCCGCGACGCCGAGGACCTTCTTGCAAAGGCGGTACAAGAGGACTCCTTCGGCGCCGACCTTTGGGAGCTGTGGCGCGGAGGAGGTGTCGCCAGAGACAGCCGCCTGTTTTCGTTACCCGTGGAGATGAACAACGGAATGATCACTCTACGCAGTCGTATAATAGCTACAGAAGAAATCTCCGAAGAGACAAAGAGACCGCCAATCTTAGACGGCGATCATCGTATTACGCAGCTATACATAGATTGGACACATAGAAAATTACATCACAGCGGCGGTGTTGGCGTATTTCATTGATTACCAACTCTTTACATTGGTAATCAATGAAATACGCCAACACTATTGGATTCTTCGTTTGCGGCCGACTACAAAGAAAATAATACATAAATGTCTACCGTGCCGCATTAGAAAAACGCAGCCACCTGAGCCAGCCACCGGGGACCATCCGAAGACGCGCCTTGCTCACAATCAGAGGCCCTTCACCTACACGGGACTTGATTATTTCGGGCCGCTCTCCGTAACCGTCGGTAGACAGCGTCACAAACGTTACGTGGCACTGTTTACATGTCTCACTTCTAGGGCAGTACATCTGGAGGCCGCCGCCAGCCTGAGCGCCGACTCTGCAATCTTGGCGCTGCGCAGGTTCGCAGCGCGCCGAGGTTGCCCCGCAGAGATCTACTCGGACAACGGCACCAACATGCACGGTGCCGACCGAGAGATGCGAGACGCCGTCGCCGAAGAAGCGAATCGCCGTGGTATCGTATGGCGCTTCATCACCCCCTCAGCGCCATTCATGGGGGGCGCATGGGAGCGCCTCGTCAGGTGCGTGAAGACCGCCCTCTATACGGTCCTTCACGAGTGCCATCCGCACGAAGAAGTCCTAGCTACACTACTGTGTGAGATCGAGTACACAGTAAACAGTCGACCCCTCACACACGTCTCCGTCAACGCAGCAGACAACGAGGCCATCACCCCGAACCACATCCTGTTCGGTGGTTCTGCTCGCCTCCCTCCACTGGGCGAGTTCAGCGAGGCTGACATCAACAGCAGCAAACACTGGCGGCGCGCCCAAATCCTCGCCGATATGTTCTGGCGCCGTTGGGTGCGCGAGTACCTACCGTGAAACATGCCAAGATTGCCCACTATTTTCAAATAATTAACGATTTTGTGTGAATTTTCTATGGGGACGTAAGTATTTTCTTTTACCATCTGTAATTCTAAGGTCATGTGCAAGTATTTCTGTGGCAAATTTTATTATTCTTCCAATATTAATTCAGTATTTGTGACATTTTGATGGCGGGCAAAGTAATCTGGACTTTTAGCCAACATTATCCACGTTGATTTTACACGCAAATACGGCTTCTAACTAGATGACATAAAATCCAATACACGAATATTGGAAATGATGGCGTTTACTTAAGAAATTAAAGTGATACCATGAAAGGTTTCCTACCAAAGTGGCTGGGCAAAGTTATCATGACTTATTTGCTCATTTTCATACAAACCACATTTTGCCTTACGAAAGTGCTAGGGTTGGCACATTTGAGTAAAATTATCGTCAATCTCTTCTTAGGTAAAGGTAACAAAAATAAACAAAAACATAGTAATTCTTCATTTATTTTAATTAATACAATTTTAATCAACCATGTTTAGAAAATGTTTATGTATATGTAATGTACCCAATGTAAATTAAATAAATGAAATCAAATAATGCGCACAAAGAGCTAAATTCACACACAATCGTCTGACAGATTAGTCTTATCAAAGTTGACAATATTTTCTGCTGGTATGTCTTTTAATGTTGTGCTTAAATTGTCAAAGTATTCAGCTTTTTCTTCAGGTCCCTTTTCTGCTCTTGCCTTTGAAATATTTTGAGAGGTTCTTAACTTCTTAGACTCAATTAACCGGAATGTCGCGCTAAAAAGCCCTGAACCCACGCATCACCAGGAATCTGATTTTTTAGGTATTCGTGAACTAAAAGCTTGAGGTCCATTTTAGTAAGCGGGGAGCCAAAATCGCTAGAAACTTGCAATACTCTCACAATTTGATTCTCTTCTGCAGCTGATAAAGCGGTAGGATGCCCAACTGACTTAGAATGTTTGTGTTGTATTTTTATTTACTATTGTACGTCTAAGGATACCAAATTGTTGTTCAGCATCTCGTGAAGAAATTTGACCTGATTCACATGCAAGTTTTAACATTTCTAGATCCAATTTGATTTATGCTATTTTTCTGGAACAAACCATATAAGAATGTATGATATTAAAAGTATTAGAATAGGTATTAGCAGAGATCCGAATAGGTACACTATATTTACCTAAACTTCGAGAAAGTTTGAGTTTGACGACCGGTTGGCGCAGCGGGAGTGTAAGCGACCGCTACGCCGATGGTCGCGGGTTCGATTCCCGCTCAAGTCAAACATTTGTGTGCATGAACATGGATGTTTGTCTTGGTCTGGGTGTTTCTATGTATAATATGTATGTATTTACAAAAAAATAAAATGTAAATATGTATGTTTATCCATTATCTAGTACCCATAACACAAGCTCTGCTTAGCTTGGGACTAGATGGTGATGTGTGTATGTGGTAGAATATTATAGTTTAGACAAAGTATGTAGCATGTGGATAATACCCTCGTTCCGAATTAAAACTGTTAATTTTTAGGTATGTATCCACATGTTATTTGAGATTTAGGCCAATATACTCTCGGTACCTATACCGATCTCTGGTAATAACTGATGTCTTTTTTGAAAAATAATTTAATCTTAATTATAGTAATAAAAGCACGTTTCGTATATTAACACATTGTAATATAGATGACAATAGATTTAAGAGGCGCATAAATGAAGTTTAATAAATAAATATGAGGGTTTATATAAAGTATCTAATCCTATATTTACTACATTCTGAGATTATTTTTGTATATTTTCTTCTACTTATATTTACATAATATTGTCTTATAGATATGCTTTCTTTTGAAATAAATCAAACATTGCGTACAAAGTTAAATGTTGATTAAAAGTAACCTTAGAAACTAAATGTGGATCGTTTTACATTTTTTATGTTCTGAAAATTTAAATAACAGGTCAGAAATTGAGTATCATGAATAGCAATAACATTTAACAACAGCAAAAAAACTTAAAAACCATAAGTAATTATGTAAAAATCATTTTAAAGTTTTATTGTCCTCAAATGTTTATAACATTGTTCTCATCCCACAACGAACAAAGAAAAATCACAACCGACATCCCCACGGGCGGAGCCATGGGAAAAAGTAAGTCTTTTCCAAAATATCAAAACGCGACAACCCTAAGTACTTTTCGATGACGGGCAATGTTGGCCAGCAAAGGTTTGAACAATTTAGGGTAACGTTACCCATCGTAATACTTTTGAATTGGTAAGGTTTAGAATACTGCAACTATAATTAAAATACGCTACGATGGTTAATATATAGCATACAGTAAAATAACTTACCTGTGGCTTATCCATGACGCACAATTCACAAACACTTTCACAACAAAATTGGCCCCCAAAAACAGGTACCTCCTTTAACAAGTCCTGACAGAAAACTGAACGAACTTGGGAGTTACTGGGATACACAGTGTTGCCATAAATATAACCTATTTTCCTATTAATTGATAATGTTGCGATCAAGCTATAACTTTTTTCCATATTAACCGTTTTCTTTAAAAAATGATTTTTGGGCAATGTTATCCTGGTTTGCAAAGTTGGCTAGTTTCACGGTACCCGAGCTGCAACACCGGCGGGAGCCCCATGGGTCTGGGCTCAACCTCGAGGTCGGCGACCCCGTCCTGATCGCTGACGGCCAACTCCCGCGCAATACCTGGCCGCGCGGCCGAGTTGTGGCCGTCTACCCAGGCGCAGACGGCGCCATACGCACTGTCGAGGTGCGCACAGCAGCAGGCGTCCTCAAACGGCCGGCTAAGAAGCTGGTCCCCCTGCCCAAGTGACGAGGCGTCGCTTACCGGGCGCTCTGCAGAACCGCCCCTCGGCGGGAGAGATGTTCGCGACAGACATTAAAAAACTATGATAGGGAATAGTGTATTCGAAACCGCGAGTGAAAATCGTATAAAATCAGTGCTATCCAATCGTGCGGTACACCGGGTTCGGTTCCCGGACGCGTCAAAGTCATAAAATAACGCTAGAATAGTGAAAATTCGCAAATCGTTAATAAGAAGTATTGTGTAGTGCATAAACATTAAAACGAATACTTGTGCTAACCGTAGGGACTAGATATCGATCATAAATAGTGTTATCAGTTGTAATAGATAAGAACTAATAGTTGATAAACAGCTGTTTTGTTTACATAGTCGTTTTATAGTATTGTGTTTTTAGCTTCTTATAGGCTTGAAATCATGTCTAGATACTTTCTTATTGCTAGTTATTACCTTATATAGTTAAAATAAACATAATAAACTATGTTCATGTACGATAATGTTTACTTAAGAAAATTTGTATTTTTACTTATGCATTGTAGGTTTTCCTGTAATAACTCAGAATTGAATAAAGATATTTTCATGGCGTTTGTTTCATTAGATGCTTTATATAGTTGCACACAAAGGCCTACCAAAATTACATATATAACTATAGACACCCTTGCGCCATCTCATCTTCCTAGCACAGCGGGTTGTGCGGGCGCTGCTGCTGCTTCAGCGGAGACTCTCAAAAGGCGCAAATACATAAATCTAGTAGGGGATTATGTATTTGAGCCGTTTGGATTTGAAACGTTGGGACCATGGGGTCCAAGTGCGAGATCTCTTTTTAGAGATCTTTCAAAGAGACTTGTTGACACCTCGCGTGACCAGAAGGCTGGCCTGTATTTGACACAAAAGATCAGCATTGCCATACAACGTGGCAATGCTGTCAGCATTCTGGGCACGCTTCCAATTGATGGCGATGTGGAGGATTTCCATGACGCCCTTTAAATTCTGCTTTTACTTTTTTTTTATGTATTTCCTTTTATTTGTTAGTTATTTAAGTATAGAAATTATTGTTTTCATTTATGTGTAAATAGCCACTTAGTTATAGTTAGTTTTTTCACACCAAATATATAAAACTATAGTATTTAATAGTTTTTTTATAGAAAATATAGTGGGCGGGCCCTTGTGTGCCGACATTTTTCGATAGTTTTTCTTGAATAACTTAGTGACGCAAACAGTCAGGTTGAGGTATTGTATACCAATAGATAGAACTTTTTAAGACCTATCTAGCTATGTATAGAATAGTATACATAGCTAGATAGGTCCATAGTATCTAAGTTAATTACATGTATGTACTTTATCAAAAATTAAGATTCGCTGTGCATATGTTCGATGCGGTGGTCGTCGTTAAGGTAAAGTGCCGAAGTACCTAAGCAACCATGTGTTCGGCCAGTTCGTTGGCATCCCAACCACCATCTTGTGACCAAGTAACCATATGTAACCACCAAGCACCGAACACCTGAACAGCATCGCTCCCAACGTATGAAGATGTTTTATTTCTGAAGCCCCGATAGATCGAAGCCATACAGTCCACACATATAGAAGAACACACATCGTCGTAGGAACATTCGCCAGTCACACACCACCAGCGCACTGTGGCGGACCAGCTAAGTTTCAACTCCTGGCATCCGTCACAAATCAGAACTTCTAATACGTGTCTTAAAATAATTTTTAATGCTTATTTCATAACTTAAGTGAACGATTATGTTTATTTATTGTAACTAGATATAGATACACAAAAGGACATCGTCAAAAAATTTTAGAACTACCTGCACTAATATTCCTTTATCATTATCTTTCACGCAACAGCTTAGGGCTGCTTATACTAAATAGAGAATTACGCGGTTTAGGTTTTATTCATTTTCATTTCCCTGTCTGCTGTAAACCTGGAAGTCTAAGGCGTCCTTCGATTGGTTTACGTGGTCAAGCAAGCAAGCACGTGGCTAGCCTTCTGATGTCCTCCCGGCTACGTACGATGTCTTCGTTGCTTACAAAACCGTGAAAAGTGTAAAAAATGGGTAGCCATTTTTTGGCTAGTTTCTTTACTTTTCTGAATTGAAAATTATCGCTCTAGGAATAATTCAATGAGTCGCTGGAGGTTTGATAAAAAATTAAGCAACGCACACAAGGTCATTGATAAGGACAAGGCAATTCGTCACAAGAAAGGGCTAGTAATTTTGGATTTATACCTATGTAACATTGACTATAAAGTTTATGATTTTACTATTTGAATTAAGGGTTCTAATGAAGCAGAGGTGAATCCAAAGAGCGGCTCAGGAGTGCATTTCATATTTTTCTAAAACAAATTACTTCTGTGTTTATTCCTGGATAAATCTTTCCTTCACCAGATTCAACTCATTAAACCAAAAATAATAATCCTGGATTCACCACAGTAATGATGTATGTTTTAGTATTAGATAGCCGGCGCTAGTAGACCTTATTTATTTTTTGTATTAATGCACCAATAACAAATTCAGTGCAGATTACATTTGAGCTCAAAGTATAGCATAATATTAATATTGACTATAGTTGAAAAAAATATAAGCATCGCCTTACTTTTTTTTAAGACAACTCTGGCACTAGGCATAAATCCTGTGTGAACACCCAGACCCGAAGCAACAATTTATGGATTACGCAAAGTGCTGTCTCAGGAAGTGGGAATCGAACCCACAATACTCGGAGCAGTCTCAGGAGGCTAAGCAGCCTCATCAACCACTACGCCAGTCGTGCTGTCAAACATTGAGGTTATCCCAGCTGCATCCAAGACGTTTCGCCTTGGAGACCCTAGTCCGCTATTAGAATAAACAGATTTTCAGAATATCAAGAGCTAATATTCTGAAAATCTCGTAGACTTGAAGGAAAGACCCTTTTTTTTAATGTACCCATGTGTCGGAGGGAAGGGGTATCACCAAAGCATTCCTCGCTACCCCCCGACGGGTATTGGCCCGCCAGATGGTCAGGCGGGCCCCGAACAAAACCCCCTTGGCGGCGGATGAAGCCGCCAAAACACCCAACGGCCGCAGAGGATAGGGAGGACGGCAACGCAACACCGCATCTCCTCTTCCTCTGCGGCCCCACCGCGACGCAACTGAAGGAAAGACCCTGCTATACAACCCAATAACATCTAATATCTATTTTAAATTTTACCAAAACTTTTAATGCAAAAAGAGACAATGAATATTGCACGTAAAAACTTAAACACAAAGCACGATACAAATGCTAAATTATAAATGCAGGGCGCACTTTGTACCGCTTGTTCCTGTCCCGACGCAGTGAAATCATTTATCGATATTGTAGATTTGTGGTACTCTGATTGAGAAATGCAAACAGTGGCAATCCGTCTCGATACATCACGGCACGTGATCGAATTCACTCCACTGAACGCGTGTATTGTACGGTCTGCATAAAGGGATCGCCCTGGAGCTACTCCTTTATGTATGTGTGGACGGAGTGTAACTTCGTGTGCTCTTGCTTAAAACACGATTGGTTACACCTTTCGTTGGATGTACGGTTTATGGAGAATAGCAGATGAAGGAATAAACTTCTTGTACGTAAATTCTTACGTACAACACAGCTTCGCCTATCTTTTTGAATATAAGTTGTAGTAGTAGCTACATATTATATGCCGAACAGAAGCAACACTAACGACATCTAACGAAAACTGACGGATCTATCTTGAATCGTGCTAAATTAAAGTTATCGCGGGCGATTATGCAGTCTTTTTTTACGAGGTGGAAATCCCTTCTTATTTTATTTTATTACGTATAATTCATTGCAGGCACCTTTATATAGGTATTAGGATAAGGTTTTCTTTCTTTTTGTTTTTTTCTCTGTGTTTTATAAATTAGATACCTAATGTGATATCTGTATCGTCACTTGGGGTCACCAAATAAAATCAGGGTTGATTTGAGGCTACACCTCAAATCAACAATAAGCCTGAGTGGTGACCTCATTTTCACAACATGCGTACTGGTACCTACTTTGTTAATATATTTACAAAGCTATATATAACCTGTGCCCTATTAGTACCTATGTATAATATGAATGTATGTTCTTGTATGTTGTGTAAATAAATGCTTTTCTTCTTCTTCTTCCTCCTTCGGATCTTCGACTCTTGGGGAAATGAGAGCCGGAGTATGTGGTGATACCACTAAAAACCACCTCGACTGCCGACCAAAGTCGCCCTATGGGAGGAACACTGGGTACAGGATCTGTATGCGGTCTACCAGGCACATTATGGTTCGAGGCATATTATTTTATTCCTGTAGGTAAGTGATTTATGTTTATCTACAAAGTAGTCGAAATAGCGTCAACGTTTTATCTTAACTATGCCATACCGTATCGTGGCCGTATGATCTGCACCTGGTTATACCAAACAAAACAAGGAAGTATTTGTACAAGTGAACAATCCAGTTTTCAATAACTGTCTGACCGAAGCGGTTTGGCAAGATGAAGACGAATAATTCCGAACGTACCATATTTCGTAGTTTAGCCACGCCTTTAGTATTTCAACACAATCTCAAGTCGAAAACGCTGCTCGAATTCATAATTCCCATAAAACTCAGTTTAAAGTTGAAATTAAAACAGGATTAAGCCAAGTCGTCGTTGAGTTAGCTGCATTTGTTGCGACGCATCGTCCCGCGGCCACCTTCACATTTACATAAAGCTGCCGCGCTGGCACCACTCCCAAGAATTACCATAAGCGTTTAATTATTTTGTTTATCTGACCACTAAACCGCCTTGACTTCACATACGTGGAACGAAGCCAGTTGGGTAATATTACTACAAGTGCATTTTTTTCTCAATGCCTCGCTAATGCTGGCAGCTTGCGCAAGTACTCAATCTAAATAGAGATTAAACAGACCTGTTTTGGCTTTCGGCGACGCTGAAACTGTTTATATTTTAGATGTGGGTACCTACTGTAATTGCAATGTTTGCATGTGTTGCTCCCGACCTCGCATAACTTGTATCACTCGCGCCGCTTGCGTGGCACAATATAGAAATTTTATTTCCTCCTTCAAGGAAAGAACGAATAGCTATCGTGATATTGTTATTGTTTATACAACTGCCGTGCTCAACTTTGAGCGATAACAGAAATCACTGACGTTCTATTAACGCCTCCAAGCTGAATAATTCTGTCAGGAATAAACTTACGAGGTAATGAGATGGTTGGGAATCGATCCCATGAACTGTACGATCGCGGGCTTATTACTTTATTCGTTGGTCGATAATATAGCGTTTAAAAATACTACAATGTTATAATTTCCTGACATTAAAGAGACTGTTAATTTAGCTCTCATTTAAATAATACCGGTCAAAATGATAATGATAATTTATCTTGAATTACCGTAGGCAGTTAGGAAATTGTTCAGAGTGCACAGTGGAAGTTGTAATACATCTACCTGACCACGATAGACAATATATCCAGACACAACGCACTGCGTTGCACAGTGAATTACAACTAATAATATTAATTTCAACTCACCTGATATCTTCACTGATGTCAGGCTTGAGCTAAATTAGACACATTCATACAAGTATATTGGCCAAAATAAATGAATGAAGTATCTAATACTTAGCTATTAAGCTGCAAACGCGACGTTTTCAAGACACGTTGGCACGTGGACGTCGATACCGTATTCACAATTTTCGCAAATGTTCATTAAGATACAACTTATCTTTTATCACAAATAAACCGATGCCAGCTGATCAATTAGCGGCAATACACTACGGATTTTGGTTTTACCACCAAATACAAGATCAAAAACGCACTCATAAAAGCGGAATCTTCCAGAGCGATCCAAAAACTAGCTTTTTTCGCTGACCGCGGGAAACGACAAAGAACGAATGGAATGACATTGACAGTTCATAGTGTGACCATAGTCAGAAATTTTAATTTAGACTAAACAAATGTTACTAAATCGATATAATCGACTTGACCTATCACAAATAATATTTCCATTTCAAACATAATTTATTGATTTATTTAGAATGATAATGTATTAATCTTGCCCGTACTATCTAGGAATACTTATTTATATCGTCCAAAATAAAAGTTTACAGAACACGGATGCTGCTATTTAAAAAATACAAAACCTGTGCTGCATAATGAATCTTAATCAAATTAAATTAAAACCCCACCGGCGTCATTAATAAATCTATAAGTACTACAATTCCAAAGAGGAAACGATATGAATACTAGAAGTAGAACGCGTCTACGTCATGTATAAATTACCTTAATGCACTTTCAGGAGCAAATATTTAATGATTTTGTTTATACTTTTTACACAAATATCGTGCGGCGGTAAACTTTATGTCAAACGCATCGTGAAACTAAGTGTTGAGATAAAATAAAGTAGTATCTACTTTGAATAATCGTAATAAGTAAAAACGTTCTGCGTCCTTGTAAAACATCTGCTCAACTTTTGGCGAATATTCTGTGTCTCTGAAAAGCAGCAAAATTGTATTGATGGTGCTAAGATTCTAACTAGCGACTCAAGAAATTTAGAAGTTTTTTAAGGTTCCGTACCTCAAAAGGAAAAAACGGAACCCTTATAGGATCATTTTGTTGTCCATCCGTCTGTCAAGACCCTTTTTCTCAGGAATGCGTGGTGGTATCAAACTGAAATTTATACTAGATACTTAAATCTACGGTTCCATAGAGCTGTAAAAAAATCAAACTTCTAATCCAACGCATTCAAAAGATACAGCCGATTATGCTGCAAATTGCAGCATATTTTCAAACTCGCATTGGAATCAAAACCTATAGGGTACTTCCCGTTAGCTCAGAATCTTGAAATTTGGTACGAAGCAACGTCTTATATCACATATTAAGGAAAAAATGCGAAAACCGTAATTTTTTAGTTACAGCATATAAAAAAATACTTTTAATAAATTTGAAGTTACTACCCCTTTCTTTTGAACGCGTGGAGGTATTTCATTGAAATTCATATCACATACTCAAGTATATAACACCGTTAGGCTGCAACAAAATTAAACTTCTATGTCAACGCAATCAAAAGAAAAAGCAATATAAGCACATTTTCAAACTCGCGACTACTCGCAAGTGACTCAGAACCTATAGGGTACTTCCCGTGAACTCAGAATCTTGAAATTTGGTACGAAGCAACGTCTTATAGCACATATAATGAAAAAATTGCGAAAACCGTAATTTTTTTGTTACATCATATAATAAAAATATTTTTAATAAATTTAAGGTTACTTCCCCTTTCTCTTGAATGCTTGGAGGTATTAAATTGAAATTCATATCAAATACTCAAGTATATAACACCGTTAGGTTGCAACAAAATCAAACTTCTATGTCAACGCAATCAAAAGAAAAAGCAATATAAGCATATTTTTAAACTCGCGACTACCCGCAAGTGAATCAAAACCTACAGGGTACTTCCCGTGAACTCCATACCTTGAAATTTGATACGAAGCAACGTCTTATATCACACATAAAAGAAAAATTGCGAAAACCGTAATTTTGTAGTTACAGCATATAAAAAAATATTTTTAATAAATTTAAACTTACTACCCCTTGCTCTTGAACGCGTAAAGGTATTAAATTGAAATTCATATCAAATACTCAGGTATATAACACCGTTAGGCTGTAACGAAATCAAACTTCTATGTCTACGTAATCAAAAGAAAGAGCAATATAATCATATTTTCAAACTCGCGACTACTCGCAAGGAAATCAAAACCTACAGGGTACTTCCCGTGAACTCGTCCACAGACATATTTAAAAAAAAATTACTGGATCATTATAAAAATCGACCACATGATCAAACGTTTGATACAATGAGTTTAGCTTATTTTGCTGCGTATTATACTTTTCAACTAAAAATCTCGTGTACACATGAAGGTGAAAACACTGACCATGAATGTATAGGAAATTTGATTGCGCTGTTAAATAATGATGGATACGTGAGAAAAAGAAGAAAAGCCAGGGTTATACGTTTCCGGGGATATAATAGGGCTCAAGATCCTGACAATTTCTACAGGGAACAGCTAATGTTATACACAAACTGGAGGGATGAAATTACTGAATTGGTCAATGAAATTATAAACCTCGAACAGAAATTTATTGAACTTAGTGATGAAATCCTTTCAGAAAGTCTTCAATTTGGGGAGTCCAGATGAGTTCGAGGCACTATTGGATGCAATTCGTAATGTAGATATAGATGAAGAGGATGAGGATAGTATAGTCAAAGCAAAAGCTCGTCCATTAGACGATTATGAATTAGAAACACAAGAAGGTGATCCAGATCATTGTCTATATTAACATGGAAATTAATCGGATTTAGTAGGAGGAGAGATTGCCCAACCAGCAGTATTGTGTGAAAATGATATATTGAGTTTAGTTAGAATATTTAATTTTGATCAGACATTTTGTATTACATGTAGGACATATTTTCACTCAAGAATCACCACCATCATTTTATTATTTTGTTAGTGGTGGAGCTGGTGTGGGGAAAAGTTTGTTAGTTAAGGGTTTGTATCAATATTTAATGCTTATATTTAATAGAGTTCCGGGTATAAATCCTGCCGATGCTAGAATCTTACTTTGTGCATACACGGGAAAAGCTGCTTTTGGAATCGTTGGTCAAACTGTACACAGTACGTTTGGAATTCCAGTATCCCAGTGTGGCCAAACAATGCCTGAATTATCAGCAAGTACCGCAAATACCTAAGCATGTAAACTTGCAAAAGTAAGATTAATTATTTTGGATGCAATATCTATGCTAAGAAGTAGAACTCTTAACCAAATTAATAGGAGATTGCATCAAGTATTTCACGCAGATGCCCCATTTGCTGGTATATCTATTATAAGCGTCGGGGACTTCAATCAGTTACCTCCGGTAGGTGACAATTGGGTTTTTCAGCCAAATAGAGGTCGAAATCTATTGGCACCACTTGTTGGCGCTCCGTTGTGGGAACCATTCTGTCTCTTTATGATGACTAATATAATGCGGCAAAGAGATGATGTGGCATTCGCAATAGCCTTAAACAATATGACTGTCGGTCGAATGACTCATATGGATATAGAGTTAATAAATTCTAGATGTTACAGTATTAATACCTGACCCATTGAAGCACATGGAGCGATACATTTATTTGCGTCCAACAATGAATTCTATTTACTTATAATAATTATTACTAGTGAATTATACCTCAATAGGTATAATTCATGTTCTCGTCTGATTGTCGTGGGAGACTTCAATATTGATTTTAGAATGAATCCCCTAAATGGAATTTCCACATATTTTTCATCTATAAACATGTTTTCGTTAATAAACACTAGCACAACACGAAGTAGTACAATTATAGACAACGTTTTTTAGAACTTCAATATTCAATGTGGTACTATTCATACCTTTTCAGTCACCATTTACAGGTCTGGTTTAAATTTGATACTGAATTCCATACTTTAAAATTTTCATTTCCATTTTTATGTTTTTTTTTAAATTTATATAACGTATCATAACTTCACGCCTTTTTATCCTCGAAGGGGTATGCAGTGTATTACACACCCACACTTCGCCAGTTATGTTTCGGTCCCAATGTAATAGGGGGCGAGCCTATTGCCATCTACCGGGCACATTACTAAACGAGCGATAATTAACGTTTTAAACACGTAATATGTAACTCCGAAAAGTCAGTGATGTGTGCCCGGGGTACCTGGGGATCGATCCCGAGATGATCGTCTCGGTAGTTCGTTACGTATACCACTGGGCTATCGCCGCTTTCTTATTTTTGTTATTTTTTTATTTAGAATATTAATTATTGTTTTATTTTATGTGCAAATAGTCACCTAGTAATAGTTTTATTTTTATCGCAAATAAATACTATAATAATTAAAAATACTTTATTAATATTTTTGTAACAGATTTCTAATAGTTACTAAAAACTTTGTAAATCAATAACTTTGATAAAAATCTTACCATCATTCATCAGCAGACTTTTGCAACGCTGTCGCAGGGCAAGATACAGATAAAGATATTTTTATTTGTCTTAAACATGTGTACACAAAAGCTGTTACAATAGTAAATATAGTCTCAACATGCCTTGTCGATTAATTACAGACATATACTAGCTAGTATAGGTATTTAAGTTATATTATAACATTAATTTGTCTCAAACATGTGTACACAAAAGCTGTTACAATGGTGAATATAGTCTCAACATGCCTTGTCTATTAATTACAGACATATACTAGGTAGTATAGGTATTTAAGTTACATACATACATACATAGACTCACGCCTGTTTCCCCAAAGGGGTAGGAAGAGGCATATTAAACGCCCACTTTTCGCCAGTGTTTTGATCCCTCGTAATAGGTGGCGAGCCTATTGCCGCTTATTGGGACATTTTGTTTGCCAGAGCCTCGTCCGTTGATCGGCAGGTGCACCACTTGCAGGTGAGGTTGGCTTGGGACCCTAAGTTCTTGGTGGAAACCCTTTGCACCCATGCATGTATTTAAGTTATATTATAAAATAAGCGATATATGTTAATATAAAATAAAGGATGACTGATTACAAACGACAAAGATACCTTTTTCTTTAATTTATGCTCCTCCAGCTTTCCATACTGTAATGTCATGGTTTTCATTTTGCAATAAAAATACCATAACTATGACTGGTGAACTTTTACTTATATACCTACAGGTTTGTACGGAACCCTCGGTGCGCGAGTCCAACTCGCACTTGACCGGTTTTTTTTATGTACGACACCTTCACAGATCACTACTACTTTTGACAGCTCTCACTATAATTACCACCATAACCTCGAGGCAAAGTTCTATTGAATGCTGACAAAAGTTTCATACTTAGACAACTTCTAAATTTCGTCGCCAGAGGCGAGCGTATAATCTTTGCATCGCCAGTTTTATATAACGATAGTTATGGTCTGGTACCAAAAATTAAGATTTGTTAGAGCTGTATTAAAATCTTCATGGTTTCTCGACTCAATAGCTACTGTAACTGAAGCGATTGTAAGTCAGTATACAGTTCGGTATGATGGGGTGGTTTTGGCATGATACGATTACTTAATTTTAACAAAATGTTTTGGTAGGTATCCATTGTTAGACGGCTTTATTACAAGTATGTAAATATTCATGATAAAAAAATATTCATCTGAGTAAAAATAAGCACAAGACAAGCATTTCTTAAGTCACTTATAATACACATTAAAATTTGGAAGTATATGTAGTTTATAAAAAAGCTACGTACGTACGTATATTTACCTGCTTCTAATATCCGTCATTATCATGATACAGGAATGACAACTCATGCTCTTTGCCACAGCAAGACAGCAAAATAACTCTATCAACACTCTATGGAGGTTTGCTGCGGTCTTTTGCAAAATAAAGTTTACCAGAGAATATCGCTGCACAGCTCTCCTAAAATCTCTAAAATATTTTGGTTGATAAACAAAATTTTTACTCCATTACTTTAGTTACATTATGCTGTGCAATGAAGTTGACAGCATTTGCATTATATAAACCAAAACTTCTTGCCAAATTCCAGCAAAGATGTTTTCTACGTTAAGACGAGATCAAGAGATCCGAGATATTGTCATATTATTACGAAAACGTAAAGACCAGCAAGATTTTTAAAGCAGGAAAGAAGCAATAACATGACATAAGTAAATTAATTTGTTGTAGTTGTTAGTATTATTTATTCGTTTCATATACAGGAAACTTGTAAGTCAAATCGAAACCACAAGCCCTAAATTACAAAACTTTAGCGTCTTTCTCATAATATATTACCCTTTCCTATAGACTTCTATTTGGTAAGCAGTCACGCAGATTACTTAATTTGGTTTCCATATAGGTAATAAACGCCGTTCTGTTTGTTTAGTCATCAAGATCTATCTGGTCACTGCGACAAACTGATAGATTGCAACTAAGAAGAAAATAGTTTCTCCCTACCTATATGTAGTCAGTTTTCTCTTCATAGTTATAGGTACTCGTGTAAAGTTAATATTTTTCTATGGAAAGGATAACAAGCTCAACTAGCAATGTCCTCAAAAGCCATAGCTTTGCTTTTTTACCACTGTTACTCTCATTAAACGCCTAGACAGCCTAGAAAGAAAACGGTGATTCCGTGCCTTTGCGAAACATGATGACTCTAGCCAACCAGCACATAAGAATCAAATAAAATACCGTCTTTTCCTCTAAATAACTCAGAGCATTTTCAATGAATACCTACGTGATTGGTTACCCACGTGTAGGTAAACGAAGCAACTAGAGAAATTAAACACGTAATTCCAAAGAAATTTGATGTGGGTACCGTAATTAAGTTTACTGAGTCTCCGCTAGCCTCCGACTAGAGGGGACATTGATCAAGATATATTGGCATATGGACCCTGTAGTTTGCCGATAGTACTATGTATATTTATAAATGTAATGCAGATTTATTGGTGGGCAGGAAAGAATCGACTAATGAAGGATTACCTGCTCTTTTAAGACCTGGGGATACAGCTAAAATAATAATTATTGTATTCGTATTCTATAAAGTACGGTTCGTACGTACGTGGGCCTACCTGTGTAGGCCCACATACCTCTACAATAAACTTAAATGGTCCAGCTATCTCAACAAACATATAACAAGAGGGTCTACTTACTTATTGGTTACGCCTAGACACTGAACTGCTGCTTTTCGTGGTAGTTTTAACCCCCCACGTGATTACAGCACGCACCGTCATGCTTTAATACAAGTGGTCCCATGTGTTTGCGGCACGCATGGTCGTGCTCTAAAAAAGTCGTCCTATTGGTCGCGGAATTTTTTACGTTTTGTTTTACTTAAACCAAGAAACGAAAGTAGTAACTATTAGAATAGTTCATATCCTATGCAACTAAATCGTTTTAGAAGGGTGAGGGAAACGAAACGCGCCAAAAAATATTGAAATATAATTATCTGTGTCTCAGTTGCGAAAGCGTCCGCCATTCTTGTGTTTTGTTCCGCGATCTTTGTAATAAAAGTTGTCTTGTGGAAGAAACCGGTGAATATTTTATAAAGATACTTATATAGATTTACTCAGAAATAAATAAATATTAATTGTGAAGTGACATTATTCGTGACAAAGACAAGAAATAAAGTGATAAAAGGCAAAAACTTTTTAGAACGGCTATTTCTACTCTTGAAACTTGCTATTTTCGTAATAGTTTTATGATAAATACTCTTTTAATAGTTATGAAAGACAAAAAAGTACCCAGATTATTTATCTGAAAACATATTTTAGCAATTAAATACTAGTATTGTTGTACATTTTCACTGTTATCGTGTTTCAAATGGTAAATAATTCACAGCCACAGTGTTCGTTACAGTAACATGGCGGCCTGGCACGGCGAACTTTTTATTACGCGTTCGGATTATAATTTTTTTAGTGGCGTCAGATTCATTTGTTACAAATAAATAATGTATTGTGTGAAAACCTAAAGGTATATGTGATAATGTTTTTGTGTTTATGAACCAAACAAGTAATTAAATTCATTAATATGTGATGAAATGTTTGTGCGAACGAGTGAAAAAAAACAAATCTCCAAGTTTGTAAGCTTGTTTTGCCGGAAAGGTAAGTATTCAGTAGTAATTCATGTTATTATTATGATAGCTTATTTTATAACCAACACAATGATATGCAATTTATGTAATACCAGAGGACGCCAGCAGCTTCGCCTGCATTTTTTTTTAATTTACCCTTTTTGGCCGATCCCGTGGGAATTTCGGAAAATCCCTTCTTAGTGCACCCCTACGGTCCCCAACGAACATACATGCCAAATTTCAGCTTCCTGCGCCCAATAGTTTCGGCTGTAGCGTGTCTGTCAGTCAGTCAGTAACGCAAGGATTTTATATATTAGGATAATTATATTAAGGTGTCATAATTAATTTTTTTCCGGTAACCTATGCCAACGAAAATTTGCAGCAACGTGACCTTAAGCACTTGTGGCACTTTGCCTTTAGTTTGATCGCACCTCAAGGGTTAAAATAACTGCAACTCATTGTTGGAACGACCTGCCGCCACCTTTAAGAACCCTGAAATCAAGTTTCAGTTTTAGTAGAAAATACAAACAACATCTGCTAAAACAATGACTTCAATTTTAAAACTTACCACGCTATGCAAAACAATCTGGATCTGTCTCACAGTACCTATTGTCATCCAACCGGTCAGCGACGCATTTAATTTCCCAAATCCAAGGCCAGTTGTTTGTTTGTGAGTATTGGGATTTTCTTTCGCTCGGCTTAAAACTGTGATATGTACCCCCATGTAATAATAATGTTCTGACACACGACTGACACTCAAAATAGATATGCCGATGTGTAGTGTAATAGTTCACAAATATAGATGTTACACAGGTAAGGAATTTAAAATTTTCTCCAAAGGAGACCGGCCAAAGTTGGCTTGAACGTGAACAATCGTTTTAAAAAAAAGTAAATTACTCAAAGGTTTTGTTTTAATATATTATGAATATTGATCACTATCCAGTAGTAGGAAATAAACACATAATAATAATGGATTTTAAAATACTTTCATTTGATTATAAACGTGTGGGTACTTCAATGGACTATTTAAATGGTTGGTTTGTGTTGCCTTGTAAATAATCGGTGGAAAATATCGTTAAAAAGTGTTAAACAAAATCACATTTTAAAGCGATTGCCGAAACCTGAAAGTATGAAGATATTTTTTTATATTTTTATTATTTTATATATTTTTAGACGACAGTCAAAAATAACTTAAAATAATGATATTATTTTTAATAATATCAAAATGGTAAATAAGGTAATGGTATTTATTTTCATACTCCAGTAACACTTAACTAACTTTTCAATTCTTTTACCGCGATACCGTCATTCGGTTTGCGTTCGTTTCGTTTGATCGTATTGTGGATTTGATTTTGTGTTAGCTGTTCTTGTTCTTCTTGTGCTTTCTAAAATGGACTCCGAATATTTTCCTCATGACGACCATGGCTTGCCCAGTCCAGGACCCATTACTCGCTTCGAACTGTTATATCCATAATTAGTTCCTAATTAAATGCTGACATCTGCACTATTTATATTATATATAGGGCCATAAGCCACGCGGCCAAAGAGTCGCAGATAGACCGCGAGTCGCAGAAGTCCCGTCGTAGCCGTCGTTAAAACAAGTCAGACAGATTGTCATTTTCTTTAGTAAAGTAAAGTGAGGCATTAGGTGTTTCTGTCTGTGTAAAACTCTATTGCAATAAACTGTGGTTCCAGCTAAAATAAAAGTGTTTTTTTAAAAAGACAATCCGCGGCTGCCGCCTAACATTGGTGTCAGAAGTGGGATCTCGTAAGTGGTTTCCGTGCAAACCCTGAGATCCGAATCCGAGGTCGAATCTGGTCGCGCCCTGTGTCGTCACCGTCTTCTGCACTCACCATTATCCAAGCCGTGACGGTTCTTCGAAGCCGTCCGCACATCATTGGTCGCGCCCCGTGTCGTCACCGTCTTCTGCACACATCGTCACGGATCCTTGAAGCCGTCCGCATATCTCAAGTCGCGCCCCGTGTCGTCATTGAAGTCACCACGGATCCCTGAAGCCCTCCGCATACTTTCGGTCGCGCCCCGTGTCGACGTCAATCCCGTTCGTGTACGTATTATAATTCGACTCTGATCGGACCGCGCGTCACGGACTCGTCAGCGTCTCTCAAGTTTCTCCTCAAGAATTCGATTTCCGTATAGACTCTAAAACTACATCTTGCATAGGAACAGTGCGTCCAGGCATGCTGCTGATCCTGATACTGTAAGTCTTTTTCTTGTTATTCTATTGCATTTATATTTCTGTGTAATTCTGTGTGTATCCTTCCTAAATCCTAAACCATGTCCGCAAAAACCGAACATGAGAAGGTAACCCTAAATGTACTTACTAAATTCATTAGGCCATATAAGGGAGACCGTGAAACACTTCCGGCTTTCATAACTAACTGTGACAATGCTATGTCATTAGCAACATCTGAACAGCAGGGCATTTTATGTAAATATATCATATCACAATTAGAAAGAAAAGCCCAACTAGCATGCAGTCTAAAAACATTTACACAATGGTCAGACCTAAAATCATTTCTTCGGTCTACCTTTGGTAAAAGAAAGCACAGTTCTCATTTATTAATAGACCTTCAAAATTGTAAACAGTTAGCTACAGAAACAGTAACGCAATATTCATTACGAATTGAAGCCTGCTTGACCAGAATCCAAGCAGATATCCATTATTCATGTTCAAATGAACAAGAACTTATGGGCAGAATAGCTGCTATGGAGGATCTTGCCCTAAATACTTTTATAATGGCCCTCAATCCCAAGATATCGAATATAGTCCGCTGCAGAAATCCTACTTCCCTAAATCATGCGGTAACACAAGCCGTAGAGGAAGAGAAAATTTTCAATTTAGGCCGCTTATAAACAAGGGCATACTGTCAATGAATGTTTTAAAAAGAAAACTAGCTCTCCTCCAGTTCAAAAATCCTAGCATGTCCGAAATCCTTCATATAATTTTCAGGCATTTACAGGCAATCGACAGTTTCCTAATTCTAGTCATTCTAATTTTAATAACTCTAATTTTAACAATAAGTATTGCGCATATTGTAAACACAAGGGTCATGTTATAAACGAGTGTCGCAAGCGTCAAAATAACAATCAACACCGCTCCCAGAACTCGCTACCCGATGCCGCGCCTCGAACTCAAAGTAATGCCGCCAGTACACGTGTACCGAATAACGCTGCGCGTGTGCATTGCTGTGAACACGACTCCAGTTATGCACCTGTTGATGATAATAACGAATGCGATTTAAACGCGAATTGATTTCAGATTCGTGCCTGCCGAAATCAATAAATAATAACGGCACAAATTATTTTACTAGTTCTAATGCAAATTCTTATCCTAAATCTAATACTAGCTCTTATACTAATTCTTATACTAATTCTTATACTACGTCTTTTACCAATGATCAACAGGATCATTCGGGTCGTATTTTAAGTAAACATAACTTACCAAATCTTAATCCTAATTCTTATACTGGTTCTTTTACCAATGATCAACACGATCATTCGGGTCGTACTTTAAGTAAAAATAACTTACCTAATCTTAATACTAATTCTTATACTAGTTATTTTACCAATGATCGACAGAATCATTAGGGTTCTACTTTAAATAAACATAAATTACCAAACGTTAGTACTAAGTCTTATCCTAAATCTATTACTAGTTCGTATACCAATGATCAACTTAATCATTCGGGTCTTACTTCGAGTCAAAGTAACTCACTTAATCTTAATACTAGATCTTACACTGAAGCTTATAAAATACCTCAGAATAATCTGAGTCTTACTTGTACTAATTCTAAGTCTTTACCTCTAAACAATTCAAATGTCACCAAGTCTCAATCTCGTGTTCTTGATGAGGTCAATATAGTGCCAGAGAACTCAAAAGTTCCCGTGCCTATTTTTGAAACAAGTGTTAATAAATACAGAATCTAGTTACCTTTTACTTATCTCGTTACGAATTGTTCGCAAAAGCCTCTTAGCTTTCTTATCGACACCGGTTCGAGTGTCAGTATTGTAAAAAAATCTAATTTGTCAACTAAACCTCAATTAACTGAGGAAATAATCCGCCTCAAGGGTATCAATAATTCTGGATCTTATAATGAAACCTTAGGTGCCTTTGACTTAGAGCTTCAGTTATGTAAAGAAACATTATTGCACAAGTTTCATGTCATTACAGACGATATAAATCTCAAATATGATGGTATAATTGGTACTGATCTCTTTCGTATTCATAACGCCAATATAAACTACGACTCGAAGTTCTTAAATTTGCGAGGTCATAATCTACCGATTTATTTCGAGAAACAGACTTACATCATACCGGCGCGTTGTGAAACATTAATCGAATGCATGGTGTCAAATGATATCTCAGAACTGCATAACTTACGCGAAGCGCTTGTTTTAGATCACGTAATTAGTGAAGGCGTTTATTTAGCGAATTGTATAGTAAGTCTAAAACCAAATAATCGAGTCAATATCTCAGTTTTAAACACCACTGAATCTGAAATTCGTATCCAAGACTTCAAGGTCACTTTAACTCTTTTAGAATTCCCTGAGTCCCATGAATCTCACGAGATAATTAACACTCTTTCGTCATCGCCATCTGATCGACGAGAACGCATCTTAAATTTAATTAGACACGATCATCTTAACTCGGAAGAAAGCCAAGCCCTATTAGAATGTTGCGCAGATTTTACCGATATCTTCTATCTTGAGGGAGACCCCCTCACCAGTACAAATGCAATTCAGCACTCTATTAATACAGGCAATTACGCACAATGGCCCAAATAAGTGGCTAAGTGCGGAAAACCCACGACCAACAACTAATACAGGCTATGTACCGCCTATCAATGTAAAATCATACCGTTTTCCCGAGTGTCACAAAGACGAAGTTGACAAACAAATTAGAAAGATGCTCGATCAAAACATCGTCCGACCCTCAACCTCTCCTTGGAGCGCACCTGTTTGGGTGGTCCCGAAAAAGATGGACGCCTCAGGGCAAAGAAAGTGGCGTATCGTCATTGATTATAGACGACTTAATGACGTCACTGTAAACGAAGTTTATCCTTTCCCTCTTATTTCAGACATCCTAGACCAATTAGGCAATTCTAAATATTTTAGTGTTTGGTAGCGCCATCTACCTTCCTATCTACAACTAATCGCATCAACATGAATCGTTCCACGCTTGTCTAGTGCGAGCGATATCATATTTCCGTCCCTCTCTATCCCTCTCCCTGGAAGAGGCACTGCCTTTGGCCTGATTCGTCGCCGCGATCGTGAACGCGACGGACAGTCTCGAACATTCCGCTCGCTAAGAACGCCGTCTCGATACCGCTCCGCGCCGCGCCGCTGTATGTGATTTACCGCTTCCACCAAGGAAAACCCGCTCGTGAGTGCTAGTGAAAACAAGCAGCTGCATCGCGAAACCACCAGGAGGACAAGAAACGAAGAAGGCTGAATAAGGTAAGTGCCTTCCATCCTGGAAATATCCTATACCCACTCAACCACTTCCTCCGCCCTTATTCCCTCCTAGGCGGCTAAACCCGCTATCCTTTGTATACAGTCCATTTCCTTCTCCAAGTCGCCTACCCTAATCGGTTTCGGCACCACGCCATACCATTTTTTTTGATCCATACGAGTCGGATTCATTTACGTTTTATACGTTATACCGCTATACCTAGGCAGTTATAGCACCTAGCTATACTCCTAATATATTCAAATAACCGTCACATGGTTATTTCCGCCCGCATTAGTAGGTAAACTTTTATGTAGCTACCTACTTATTAAATTATTATTTCTGCAACTATCATAGTTGTCTTATAAATCTCATATTTCAATCAACTTTTATTTCCTCAGCTCTAAAGTGTTGCCTAATTAGCCTACTTAGGTAAAATAATAGATACATTAGATATTCTTATTTTGTTTCGTTCTCATTAGCTTATACTTACGTAAGCATGTCACAACAAAAGAAGTCACTCGTGTCGGAAGACAAAGAGATGACAATCTTAGAAGCAAAACGCAATATTTTATTTGAGCGCATCCAAAACATATATGAATGCTCAAAAACCGCATCTATGTCTGACAGCAATAGCGAAGCATTTCTCAGTTATTGTATAACAGTAGATAGTATTCGAACAGATTTTCATAAGTTGTTAGACGATTATAACGCAAGATTACTTTCTATCAATCCTGATGAAAAACCGAACTATCAGGCGTATACCGCATTCGAAGATCTTTATTGTATTATTAAGCGTATACAATCGCAATTGGAGGGTAAATGTTCGGCAGAGCCCGTTGCCCGCAAACCGAGATTACCGCCAATCGAGATTATGTCGTTTGACGGAGATATACGAAATTGGCCGTTATTCTATGCAAGTTTTAAGTCTACAGTGCACGATAATGGTTTTCTGACAGATGCTGACAGGTTGTAGTATTTAATAGGTAAACTGTCACCGAAGGCCCAGTCCGTATTTGCAGGTGTCACACCCAGTGCTGAGAATTATCAGGTCATATTTCAGTTACTACTTGACAGATATCAAGACACGCGCGTTCTAGCGTCTACGTACTTTGACCAAGCTTTAAATCTCAAACTGTCCAGCAACGCGTCTGTCTCGAATTTCCAGCTGTTTATTGATAACTTCGTAACCGCGGTTAATTCTCTTAGGAATTTAAAATTAGAAGATCTTTCCGACTTTATGTTGCTTCAACTCGCTTTAAAAAAGTTTGACACTGATACAATTCACGCATTCGAGATGACGGAATGCAATAATAAAATACCTACACTGGATAGTTTTGTTTCGTTCATCAAAGATCAGTGTCGAATATTTCATAATACGCAGTCTGGTTCACCTGGGCCGTCTGACGCTAACAGCAGCGGACAAAGGTTGAATAAGTCGCGAAATAGTAATAGTAACTCGGTCCCTAATCCACAATCTTACGTAACATGTTCGGAATCTAATAGTAATAATTCACAGAAGTGTCTGTGCAGTAATATAGTGCACGACCATTACTATAAGTGTCCCACCTTTAATGATTTAAATCCAATTGCTCGTTTTAAAAGCGTAAAGGATAACAAAGCTTGCATTAATTGCTTAAGCATAAAACATAAAACGAGTAATTGTTCCAGTAGAACGAGATGTCGCACGTGTAAACAAAAACATCATACACTGTTACATTTAGATAAAAATAACCGGTTGTCAAGTCAAGCCGCTGACCTTGACACACTCACGCAAGTGCAGAACACGGTAGCTGCGCCTTCCGCGTCTGAGGGCGAAGTATCGTTGTGTATGACATCCATTGCGTGGGCGACGCGCACGCGAGGACGGCACTCGCGCATCTATAATGATCCGCGCAGGGCCAAAACGCAGTGTACGGCGTCTAACACGGTACTGTTGGCGACAGCGCAAGTTATCATATATGATGTCAATGGGTCGCCGCACATGGTACGTTGTCTGCTAGATAGCGCATCTCAGACCAATCTAATAACATCGGAATGCTTCAAACGCCTCGGATTATGGAATAACTTTAAAAATACTAACTCAACCGTCAAAGGGATAGGCGGATCAGAAAAGCATTGCAGGGGTTCCGAAGATATTAAAATACATTCGCGTTTTGATAGGAATATTAATTTTAACATTTCTTCGCTTATCGTGGAGCGTATCACGGACGCATTGCCGAACGCTAATGTAGACGTAGCATCACTCACTCATCTCGAATCATTGCCGTTAGCCGACGCGGAGTTTGCGAATCCGGCAGGCATTGATCTTTTGATCGGAGCTTCGATATTTCCGCACTTGCTACTAACTAAAATAGTACGTAGTGGGCGATATGATTTACCGCCCGCTATTGAGACGGTACTTGGGTATGTGATTATGGGTACCGTACCTACGTTACATACTTCTCATTGTATTACGTCTTGTTGTTGTTCTGCTCTTCAAGAGATCAAGGTGGGTGCTAAAACAGTGTGTAAGATAAAGCACTAATTAGCTATGCTATGCTATGCTACGCTATGCTATGCTATGCTACGCTATGCTATGCTAAGCTACGCTACGCTACACTATACTATACTACACATCCGCTTTGTATATAGATGACATTGCCTGTAATGTCATACCCGCTCCGCTAGCAATTTCGCTTTGTGAAGAGCTTATTCGGCTTTTCAAGCGAGGCCAGTTTGATCTTGTCAAATGGACAAGCAACTCTAAGGAGGTTCTCGCACGCATACCAGATTCTCATAAAGCTTCTCCAGACACTGAGTTTAAGAAGTCTGTACCGCATAAAGTTCTCGGTTTACGCTGGGACAAATCCTGTGATAGTTTTCGGTTTGACGTCTCACCACCAGATGATAAGTGCGCCAAGCGCACTATGCTGTCCACAGTGGCTCGACTATGGGACATAATGGGTTTGTGGCTCCCACAATTTTGTACGCCAAGCTCTTGATCAAGGAACTTTGGCTATCAAAGTGTGAGTGGGATGAAACACGCCCTGACCATATTGTCGCCGCTTGGGGCCAGTTTTGTATTGAGCTTACCGCGCTCAATCAAATTACTATTCCGCGTCATCTTGGGTTGGTAGATGGATGTACCGTTAACTTAATAGGTTTCGCTGACGCCAGCGAGCGTGCTTACGGCGGAGTCGTATATCTGCAAGTCCGCATTGGTTCTAACTACTCGGTGTAGTTAGTTTGTGCCAAGTCTAAGGTCTCGCCTGTTAAACCATTTCGGTTGCGAGACTGGAGTTGTGCGCGGCCATTCTGCTGTCTCAGTTGCTCCACAAGGTTCAAGACACAGTTTTGCCCCACTACTCTATTAATAAATATACGCATTTTCCGACTCCAAGGTAGTGCTCGCTTGGATTTATTCTTCTCCTCACCGCTGGCAGACTTTTGTCGCCAACCGCGTTAGTAAGTTGATTGAACTTGTTCCCGCTACTTGTTTCAATCACGTCGCGGGTTATCGTACTCGTCTTCAGGAAGAACTTTCCATAGATCATATTGGCTGGAAGTTTATTCCACCAGCATCACCACATTTCGGTGGATGTTGGGCAAGCATGGTCAAAGTAATTAAAACGCATCTCTTCAAAGTTATAGGTCAACAGATCCTCTCTTACGAAGAGCCTTTAACTGTCCTTGCACAAGTCGAGGCACTGATGAACTCGCGTCCGCTTCCAACTCAGTGAGATCTAGCCTGAAGTTGGACCTAACTATTAGTTTAAGTATTTAGTTAGTAGTTTTCGCTATTATTGCGTTTGTAGTTTTCGCTAAAGTTAATTTAGATTAATTTATTGTCATATCGCTGTCTTAGCCTATTGATGGGTTATGCGGTAGTACACCCAACATAGCTAAGTTCAATTCTATTTTTTTTAAAGGCAACCCTTTAGGGCCGGGGGGATATGGTAGCGCCATCTACCTTCCTATCTACAACTAATCGCATCAACATGAATCGTTCCACGCTTGTCTAGTGCGAGCGATATCATATTTCCGTCCCTCTCTATCCCTCTCCCTGGAAGAGGCACTGCCTTTGGCCTGATTCGTCGCCGCGATCGTGAACGCTACGGACAGTCTCGAACATTCCGCTCGCTAAGAACGCCGTCTCGATACCGCTCCGCGCCGCGCCGCTGTATGTGATTTACCGCTTCCACCAAGGAAAACCCGCTCGTGAGTGCTAGTGAAAACAAGCAGCTGCATCGCGAAACCACCAGGAGGACAAGAAACGAAGAAGGCTGAATAAGGTAAGTGCCTTCCATCCTGGAAATATCCTATACCCACTCAACCACCTCCTCCGCCCTTATTCCCTCCTAGGCGGCTAAACCCGCTATCCTTTGTATACAGTCCATTTCCTTCTCCAAGTCGCCTACCCTAATCGGTTTCGGCACCACGCCATACCAGTGTTCTAGATTTAATTTCTGGTTTTCACCAAATTAAAATCAATCCTGCTGACGCTGCAAACACTGGTTTCACCGTAATCAACACAAACGGTACCTCAGGTCATTATGAGTTCACTAGAATGCCGTTTGGGCTCAAAAATGCCCCTGCAACCTTTCAACGGCTTGTGAACACTGTGTTATCGGGTCTTCAAGGTCTGCACTGCTATGTCTACCTAGATGACTGTATAATCTATGCAAATTCCTTGCTTTCTATGATGGAAAAGCTCCGCCTAGTTTTCGAAAGACTCCGTCAATTTAATTTAAAACTACAGCCCGATAAATGTGAGTTCTTAAGAAGTGAAGTGAACTACTTAGGTCATACTATCACCGATAAAGGTGTCTCTCCAAATCCCGACAAGGTCAAGGCTGTCTCACAATATCCCGTTCCCAAGAATCCTAAAAATGTCAAATCTTTCCTTGGTCTCATCGGTTATTATCGACGATTTATCGAAAATTTCTCGAAAATCACCAAACCTTTAACTTCGCTCTTGAAAAAGGATGCCACTTTCCATTGGAATGTGGAACAGCAAACAGCCTTCGATATCCTAAAAGAAAAGTTAACCACCGCTCCTCTCCTCCAATACCCTGATTTCTCTCAACCTTTCCTCGTTACGACAGACGCAAGTAATTACGCCATAGGCGCAGTACTATCTCAAGGGCCAGTTGGCAAGGATAAACCTATCGCGTATGCTTCGCGCACCCTCAATAAAGCGGAAGGTAATTACTCAACAACAACACTTTCCGTCCCTATCTTTATGGCAATAAATTCAAAATCATTACCGACCATAGGTCCCTCGTGTGGCTTCTTAATGTAAAAGATCTAGGAAGTAGTCTTATTCGCTGGCGTTTAAAGCTGGAAGAATATGACTACGAAATCATATATAAACAGGGAAAGCTTAATTCCAATGCCGACGCGTTATCACGTCACCCGGTACTAGTTACTACACGTAGCAACAGCCTTAACGATCACTCTTACGAACAATATTTTAAACTACAATTTACCAAATCTATTCCACCAACAAATACACAAATCGAAGAACATACTCAAGTTTTACACCTTACCAAATGCAAGCTGATAGCCTGCCCTACATCCTTAGATTTTGATAGTTCAATGCCACATTGCGAAAACATTCTATCTCAAATTGATAATCCAGCCGAGATGATCGCATCCGAACGCGAACCAGAAACAATATTTACTACATTATCTAATAATAAACAATACTATTTCTTATTCACTAAAATTCATCATTATGACGAAACTAATTACAAAACAATATCATCATCATCATATCAACCAAACGACGTCCACTGCTGGACATAGGCCTCCCCTAAGGTTCTCCACACAGACCGGTCTTGAGCCGCCCGCATCCAACCGCCTCCCGCGATCTTGACGAGGTCGTCGGTCCACCTTGCGGGGGGCCTACCTCTGCTGCGTCGTCCGGTACGTGGCCGCCACTCCAGAACCTTTCTGCCCCAACGGCCATCGGTTCTTCGAGCTATGTGCCCTGCCCACTGCCACTTCAGCTTGGCTATCCGGAGAGCTATGTCGGCGACTTTGGTTCTACTGCGGATCTCCTCATTTCTGATTCGATTTCGCAGGGAAACTTCAAGCATAGCCCTCTCCATCGCCCTCTGAGTGGCCTTGAGCCTTCTGATAAGGCCCATAGTGAGCGACCACGTCTCTGATCCGTAAGTCATCACTGGCAACAACAAAACAATATATTCTCTCCTAATAAAATTACGTAACACTATCCTAGATCAAAACATAAACGAACCTGAGCTCGCGATATCAGATTTTAGCGAACCGTTTTCTAAGTTAGTCTATACTAAAATATATAACATGTTAAACTTTGTCTTCCATAACACTAATATCAAAATACATATTTACAAAAATCAGCTTATTTACCCTACACCCGCTGAAGTACCCAAAATACTTCAGGAAAATCACGACTCACTCATTGCCGGTCACCCAGGTATAAAACGGATGTTAAGTAGAATCAAAGAAGCCTATTACTGGAAGTCCATGCGTCTAGATATAGAAAACTACGTAAAAAATTGTAAACTTTGCCAGATAAATAAACCCTTACGTTGCTCAAATAAAGCACCTATGCAGATTACCTCTACTAGCACTAGACCTCTCGAAAGTCTAGCGTTAGATATAGTGGGAACTCTACCAGAAGCTGGTTTGCAGAAATTTAGATTCATCTTGACCTTACAAGATGATTTAACTAAGTTTACCTGTGCTTACCCCATGATTACATTCACTAGCGATGAAGTTGCCCGTAACCTCATACATTTCATGTCGCTATTCGGCTTCCCTAAGACTATACTTACCGATCTAGGTACGTGTTTCACCTCAGAGCTTTTTAAACAAGTTACAGACATATGCAAAATCAAATCTATTTTCACTACTCCCTATCACCCACAGTCAAACGGCGCTTTAGAACGCAGCCATGCTTCATTAAAAGAATATTTAAAATCATTCGTCAACGAGAACTAAAACGACTGGCATTGCTATTTATCAACAGCCTTCTTATCGTATAATACTACGCCTCATACCACTACTGGTTTCAGTCCTTTTGAATTGTTATTCGGTTATAAGCCTGTCATCCCAAATTCACTTTACGAAACTAACGGTAACAACACGTATCACGAGTATGTGCGTGCTTTGCAGTACAGAATGAAGTTTAGCCGCGAAAAAGCTTTACAGAACATCGTAAACAGTAAAGAAACCTCAAAACGCTACTATGACGAATCAAGCCGTAGTACTTCATATAAGACTGGCGATATGGTATATATAAAACATCACCATAGGCTACGAAAGGCCATATCTGGAAAGGTCCCTACAAAATTATAAAAACTAATGGTAATCATAACGTCACCGTATACATTAATCATAAACATGTAAAATATCATACCAATGAAATCAAACCCGCTCACACGTAGTGTTGCCTCTTTTTAGAACGCTATGGCGTCACTGCCACGCAGAGCCTACCTTAACGCCGATAGTACACAGCCCAGGAATTTATTTCGACCCTATTGATACTGTTTATTTTTGTAATGATTACTGGAAAATAATAACGCATATAGATATAGTATCTGTTGAACCGCATCTTAATAATATTGAAAATTTAATTAAATCAACTTTAGACCTATGTATCAGATCGCAATTAACGGAATTTATGCAATGTAAAGATCTCTTCAATCCAATTGAAATAAATTTGCAAGCTAATTTGATTAAATTAGATTCTCTGTCTCATATCATATCCTCAGATTCACCAAACAGATTCAAAAGATCAATTGAATTTGGTGGCGAAATACTAAAGTTTTTCTTCGGCAAACTAGATGACTCATGTCAACAAAGCGAGGATGAATTGTACAACTTAATGAAAGAGAATATTCATATTGTAAAGTCTAGCATTAACACATTTAATACCACTATTTCAAGGTTAAACAAGAACGAAATTAGATTAACTGCTCAAATTAATAAACTCAATGAGATTTTTACTCAAACCACTAAAAACAATAACGAAGTAATGTATATGTCAAAAATAAATAATTTACTGAATATTATCGAAGGTTCCTTATTAACTATTTCTAATTTTCTAGATTCTGTCTTAAACTCTATTTTATTTGCGAAAGCGAATGTTTCCAGCCTTCTATAATTACACCTTCTAACTTATTAATAGAACTAACTAAGCAAACTTATGTCATAAATAAACGATTAGATTTTCCAGCTGCACTCAATATAGAGACTATTCATACAGTCATAGATGTGTCAAAACTAACTGCATATTACTATAAGAAAAGAATTGTGTTTGTCATCCAAATTCCTCTTATCTCTCCTATAAAATACAATGTATACAAATTAATACCATTACCTACCCCTTCCGATCAAACTAACCCTAATACTTTTGCCCTTATTCACCCTACAAACCCTTATCTAGCTATAACAGAAGATAGATTAAATTATGCTATGTTATCAGATTTAAATATAAAGGACCGTTTGAAAATAAATAATGAATATTCTATTTGTCAATTGGTAACTATATACTCTAGTACCTCTAATCCATCTTGCGAGATGAAATTATTAACAGAAGTAGTGTTGTCATTACCTAAAGAGTGTGATTTCCGATTATTATATGGTCAAATAGATATTTGGCAAAAACTACACAAAAATGAATGGATTTATGTGCAGTCCAACCCAAATAAGTTAACTGTAAAATGCAAAAACGGTCTCAAATATCTTTCTGTAGTTGGTACTGGGTTACTTCAGTTAACCCCTGATTGTATCGGTTATTCGAAAACTCTACAATTTGTACCATCGACCACTATGACGTCAATGTATAATAATAACCCATTTACTTTAGATTTTGATATTACTCAAGATAATTGCTGTAATAAAGATTTTGTTAACAAAACAATTCCACTGTTATCTCCGTTATCTTTAAGTAACATAGATTTAGATTCTTTAACGCATACTTTTCATAAATTAGATGATTTGGAAATTGAAATTAATAAATACCAAAATCAATCTCATTTTGTTAAATATTCAACGTATTATTCAGGATTCACTTACGCATGTATTGGTACAATAATTTTGTTTATTTTGTATAAATTGTATAATTATTTTAATTACAAAAGTTGCTCACCTTGTTGCATTCAAATATTTAATCAATGTAACACTAGGAGAAATGTCCAAAATTAAAATAGAATCAGTAACTCTATTGAAATGATTGACCAACACGAAAATTCTTTATCTGATAGCGATAATAACTCTCATCATTCGCCTAATAGAAACATAAGTAATTTTTGAACCTAGTTCTAAATATATCTCTATATAATTTAAGCTATGATTCTAAGATGATTCTATACAATGTCTTATACAATGTCCTATACTAAATCTTATACAATGTCTTATACTAAATCTTATACAATATCTTATACAAAATCTTATACAATGTCTTATACTAAATCTTATACAATGTCTTATACTAAGTCTTAAACAATATCTTAAACTATGTCTTATGCTATGTCTTAAACTATATCTTTATACTGTGTTGATATAATTTCTTTAATTTTCTTAATGTTTATGTAAGCCTCATTTTTCTTGAACTCGATTTCGCTCATCTCATCTCTTGAGATAATGCTTCATCTAAAGGGGGGAGATGTTATATCCATAATTAGTTCCTAATTAAATGCTGACATCTGCACTATTTATATTATATATAGGGCCATAAGCCACGCGGCCAAAGAGTCGCAGATAGACCGCGAGCCGCAGAAGTCCCGTCGTAGCCGTCGTTAAAACAAGTCAGACAGATTGTCATTTTCTTTAGTAAAGTAAAGTGAGGCATTAGGTGTTTGTGTCTGTGTAAAACTCTATTGCAATAAACTGTGGTTCCAGCTGAAATAAAAGTGTTTTTTTTTAAAAGACAATCCGCGCCTGCCGCCTAACAGAACGATAACTTGCGCTTGAAAATAGATTACCCAATCGCGCTTCATGATCATGAATCAATGCATTGCATCAATTGTGGTACCAATATGGTACCAATATTACACAGCGGAGAAGACATATTCTCAATCTCGTGGAAGTACGACAATACTTCAATGGATTGCACCGCAATTGGTATGTATTTGGCATTTCAACAACTTACTTATTTATTAATCCAAATATTAAATTGGTATTATAAATACATGCATTACAATTGTTTATTTTGGTTTGTCAACAGATCGAGGCTCATAGCCAATACATATGTCATTCTTGTTGGACTGTAGCATTAAACATATCCCGTATGCCACAAATCGCAAACCCATAACAAGAAGCTGCAAGTTCTGATTCAGGTCGTCACAGGCAAATATGTGTCTGCTGTAGAACTTCGCTGATGAGAATTAGGTCTCGCAGCCTCAATAGTGATTCAGAATGTGAGCGACATATCAGAAGTGTTATTATACAATGGATTTACCCACATGAAGTAAGTTATCATATGATTAACTAGCTTTTGTAAGCGACTTTGTGCTACTCCGCTCCTATTAGTCATAGCTATTAGCCGATAAGAAATAAGGAGTACGGAGTGTGTGGAAAAAAATGCCAACTGAGTGAATAATGAAAATAAATATTTATTTTTAACAATGTGTTTTATTTTATTATTCATCTGACTTGGTACTAAACTTCAAAGAATAATGTTTTCTACTTTGTTTAGGCTATTGAAAATTAATATTGTAATTCCAATTTTAAATTGTTCACGCCCAGGCCAAAGTCCCATACATTGTGGTCGGTCTCCTTTCTGTTTGTTTGTTGTTTCCACCATTGTTACTTAGGCTTGGCGTCTGTTTCCAACTTTTAAACTCCGCGCAATCAGCACGAGCACAGATAACGAATAGTCATTGGGACGTGCACATACGCCATTGCCATAGACAAGTTAACTTACTATTGTCACTTATGCGGCCGGATGCTGGTGGAGGCAAACGACCGTGTTTGTGGTCAGAAGCGCGTTGTTGAGGACACAAAAACCCGCGCTCAATCTGCTGACCAAGGCCTACAGGTCTTGCAGCACAGCGGCACCGCCTGTCCTGGCGGGTGATCTGCCAGCCGACCTCGAGGTTTGTCGTGCGGGTAGGATTGATGATATAAGACACCTACCCAGGGAGGCGTTCAGAAACGAAAGCAGGCGAATTCCGGAGGAGACTGTTGCCTCCAGGCAACAAAGATGGAAGGGCGAGGTGAAGGGTAGGGAGCTCTATCAGTTCATCCCGGACGTAGCGGCTCGGCTCAAGTACACCTGGGTTGAGCCGGACTATCAAGTCTCACAGCTTACGACTGGTCACGGATGCTTCAGGAAACGGTTGTGTGAGATGAAGTTATGTGAGGATAGCGTGTGCTATTGCGTAGAAGAGGAGAAAAACCTGGAACATGTGTTATGGCGGTGCCCCTTGTACGATGAGTTTAGGACAGAAATGATGAATGGGATCACTGTCACAACGGTCGGGCCCCCTTTTTACGCCAAGCTTGTGTGCTCTGGAGCGAACTGCCGGCGGTTTAGAGACTTCGCCCATAAATGACACTCAAAGGGAGCGGACTTGGAGCAAGAGGAACGGACCCGGGCCAACGAAGAAGCCGTACCCGTGACGTCGGCTGTGAGAAGAGCATCGCTTAGGGACACAATTTGTAGGGAGTCTTCAACAGGCGCGCGGGAAAGAGCACACAGCAAGTACCGTGCGCCTCTCCCATGATTTGGTCCATATACCCTGATGGGTGGAGGGACCATGAGGTTGTGGAGGGAACGTGTCCTTGGTTGAGTTTGTGCAAATAGCTTTTTTAGGCTTTTACACACCTATACAGTATGTATATACAAAATATTTTTTTGTGTCCGTAGCATATTTATTTAATTTATTATAAATTTATTTATAAAAACGGTCCCAACAGAAAACCACAGCCATCTTGTGTCACTAGATGCCATTACGCTGAGTTGGGATCCGATCATGTTTATGTTAAGTTAGTTTTTAAGTTTTTATTTATCTTTCTGTTGCATGCATGTTACATAAACGGAATAAATGAGTTTTCTTCTTCTTCTTTGTTCTTTTACGTAGTATGGCGAGTACGGTTTCTAATGGATGCAAAATACTAGTACAAATAAACTAGTAGTATTGAAAAATTAATAACTTATAAATATTTCCTTGTCAGCGTAGAGGTTAAAGCCGAAGGTAAAAGTTGGCTTTAACCTCTACGCCATCTCGCCGCCGAATACTGTGCGTCGAATATAGTAGGTTCGATCCCACCAAGCTTCAAATATTGATATTTTCAATCTGGGTGTTCTTGTGTCTACAGGTTGAGTATTTTCTAAAGTGATACAGGCTTTATGCCTAATGCGGCTTCTACGTCAACAAGAAATTAGTACGATTCATTGACATATTGCAGTAGTGACTAGTGAAGGTGATTATTTTTATTTTTAATATTTATTAAACACTAGCTTTGTCAGTTTGTCACATTAATATCGCCATTATACCAGTACGTTGTATAATAATTGTCGTGTTATCACCAATGAAATGATACTGTATGTATTCTTAACATAATTATGGTTTAAACCACATTAACAGCGTATTATCCATGCAGAGATTATAGCAATTAAACACAAATTGATGATGTGAGCGGCTCAAAATCAGTCTTTGTGGACTGTGACGAACATTGAAGGATGCCCTGGACGTCTCTAGGCTGACATGATGAAACACAAATTAATATATTTGCGAGTGACAGAGCCAAGCTGATTTCAGCAGGAGCAGATCGGCTTGACCACACTAGATACGTAATTCTATCACTAAACTCTTAGCCCAGCTAAATTTTAACTTTCCTGCACCCAGCAGTGTTAAACACAAGAATTTTATATAAAGGGCTTTTGAATACCACGTTTTTTTTGACACGCTGACGATGCTCGTAGAACGAATTCATTACGCTCAGCAAACGTAAGCCTTGATAGTTTGTTTGTACGACTTATGATCACATTATTACAATGACATTCGAGACAACTCTGCTTACGATAATCTGCTTACTGTTTAATATTATGCGCCAATAAACGCGCTTCATTTGCGTTTATATGGATACATATCTTTACTATCTACCAATATGCATTGAAATACGCAGAGGATGCGCTTACCAAAAACACGCGTCATTAGCGCATAAGAAGACCTTGGTGCTCAAAAGCTCTACCTAATGCGTCTGCCAAGGTGCACGACGAGTCAAAGAAGTGGGAAACCGACTTAAGAACGTTTTTAATAAGAGCCCAGTCCTACGTTGTTAGTAGCACACGCCTTTATTTTATTGATCATTTCAATAAAACAAATACTTATTAATAGACTCAATTATGTAGATGGAGAGACATGGACTTTCTTCACCATTTAGCAAGTGATAATTAATAATTTAATACGCTTAAGAAGTAACCAATAAAACATAAATATAAGCAGCGATAGCCTAGTGGAGAGACCGACAGACTGCTACGCAGAGGGTCCGGGTTCGAATCCACGGCGCGCACCGATGACTTTTCGGAGTTATGTGCGTATTAAATTGTTAATTAGCGCTTGCTAAGCGGTGAAGGAAACATCGTGAGGAAATCTGCATGTCTGAGAGTTCTCCATAATGTTCTCGAAAGACATGTGAAGTCTGCCAACCCGCACTTGGCCAGCGTGGTGGACTATGGCCTTACCCTCATAATGGGAAGGGGCCTGTGCCTAGCAGTGGGACAGTACAAAGGGCTGCTGATGGTGATAAATACCTAAAATTAATAACTCTCTGGAGTCGGCAAAAACATGAAATACGAGGATGTGCTACCGCATCGTTTGAATAACGTCCATGACGCATTTGCTCGGTACGCGGTTCTTTAATAAACTTTCTACTCGGATTATGAACTGACTCCTACGCTAATCCAATTAACTGTTAAGAGCCATATTTTTGCATGTGCGTTGTTCGTTATACACGGGATTAAATTTAATGAATTATAAAAGTAATTTAATTTGTTAATACAAAGATCACGCGTGTATGTATTTTCTAGATAATTCAGACTTACTTTATGTAATTGAAGAACTTGCGCAGGAAAAATACTATCATATTTATTGTATAATATATATATCATATTTATTGGTCTTGTGGTTAAATCAAGCATAACGTTTGATGCAAACTGAGTATTGTTAGGGCTAAAGTTCAAACACATAAAACTTCATAAAAATATAGATCGCCGGCAACCATGACTTTAATTAATTTATGCCAGAGAAGTATTTCTCGGTTTTACGATAAAAGAAGATTATGAAGCAGAGTTTAGTAGTAAAGCATATACCGAGATTTTCTAGAAGAATAAAAATAACTTTCTGCAAAATATTTGCTTTAAAAACCGGTGCCAAGCCACTTTTTTCTAAGATGAGCTTAAAATATAACGGATTTTTGCTTAGAATTTTAAAAACATACGTTCATATATTATTCATGAGACACAATAAAGATATACTGAGGTTTAAATAATTTTTAGTGTTCCTTATCACATAAACACAACCCATTTTAGGATTGCTTATCTCGCCATACGATTTTCTCGTGACCCAGCCTTTGTCCCACAAACTAAATCATTTCGTACCTTTTTGTCCTAAATGTTAGAGGAAAACTGCGTTTGATGCTCAAAAGATTTCGCGTGAGATGTGTGTTTGGAAAACATGTAGCAAATAAATAAAACATTGTTGTAAAAAGTTAATTTTTGTTTTGACATCTTCGTGCCGAATGCTTTGCTTCACGGAGGTTATTATACCGTATCTCAGATTATGACATTATTTTAAACATTTGTACAAAACTAAAAAGGGTGCATAGGTTTCCCACCAAGAACTTAGGGTCCCAAGCCACCCTCACCTGCAAGTGGTGCACCTGCCGAACAACGGACGAGGCTCTGGCAAACAAAATATCCCGATAAGCGGCTATAGGCTCGCCACCTATTACGTGGGATCAAAACACTGGCGAAAAGTGGGCGTTTTATATGCCTTTGCCTACCCATTCGGGGAAACAGGCGTGAGTCTATGTATGTTGTTCAAAACTAAAACATGTTTTGTGATGCCTACTATGTACACAATGCGTAGTGTGAGGCTAAAGGCAACACCTTATATAGATATCAATATTAGATAGGTGTTGGCGTTTTTTACAGTTTGTCAATGTCTTGAGTCCGTATTCAGCTATAAATTCTAAAATCTATATGCGCCATTTTATTATTAGGCATATCTTGGGTATATACATTTTTAGGTAAAAGGTCCTGAGGTGAAAGTTTGAGAAAATTTTATTCATTTTTATGATGAAATTGAAATTGCCCTTCTTATACTAATATACTAATACAATGTATAATATTATAATATCTTATACTAATATATAAAGCTGAAGAGCTTGTTTGTTTTTTTGGTTGAACGCGCTAATCTCAGGAACTACTGGTCCCATTTGAAAAATTATTTCAATGTTAGAGAGCCCATTTATCGAGGAAGGCGACCAACGCACTATGAGCGACGGGAGCGGAGCAGTACCCTTAAATAACGCGAGTGTAACTGCGGGCATCATCTAGTATATTATAAACTGCGTGTTGTCACAGTTTCTTGCCAGTTCACCCTTTTTTTATTGAAGCCTATCAAAATGACTCCAGGCCGCCTGATCTTAAGCGTACATGAAGCTCCTTAGCAAAGGTCATCATGCCAATAAAATATTAATAATCATGGCCTTGATGGCCAAGAGAAAAGCTTTTTCTGAGTAGGGATAGATGACAAGAACAAAGCGTGTGGTAGCAATCTATACTACTTAGAAAGATAATACCTCACATGTATTTTTTAAGTCATATAACACTGCCTTGTGTTTGTCATGTGAAATAATAAAAATATAAAATTACAATTAGGCCTAACACGTTTAAAATTTAATGTGTTAAAAGTAATGGCGAGATTATAATACGTATTCTAAATAACCAGAATAATGTTATATACAAGGAAAATCAATATCTCGATTTTTCGACCGAACTACAAAAATAGACGTAAAAAATATGTATATTTATAGAATGTGTAGGAAACTGAACACTCATTTCGCAGGCTGCACTTAACTTATACGTGAGTAGTGTAATATTGGGGATTCTGTATCATTTGTTCTCGCTTCGCTCGAACTGCATGATACAGAATCCCCAATCGTTTTCACCGTATCGTATATACTTAACATTCACAAACAATAATATCAAGTTCGACTCGATCAATTTTATTTTTTTCAATTTTCGCTCTTCTGGTTTTTGGTGTCGATCATTGTATGCTTAAGCTGCTACTTCAATATCCGATCGATTAATATAATGTGTTCTGCATCACCGACAGTGCCCAGTAATACCATACTGTTATAATTAACATTATGTTTAGCAATTTAATTCCTTCTCTTAGTGATCAATAGTAGCTTTTAGTGAGTTTTATTATGAATGTGTGTACCTATTGAACCTCACTTCATGTAATATCAATGTAATCATGTCAACTATTTAAAAATAAATGGATATTGTATAATAGGGTCCTATTGTTGAGACCAAATGAAAGAGTGGACTGTATAAAAATTACTTGTAATGAACTTATAGATTATAAGGTACAAATAGTATGGTAGCGAGTGTCGCGGGCGGGTGTGCTGCGTGGAGTGATACGTCGTACGGAGAGGGCTGCCTCCCCGCGCCGCTGTCCTCCTCCGCCGCCGTTGCTCGGTGCTCGTGCGCCGACAGATATGTTAGTGAGTCAATGAAACTATTAAGTAAAATAAAACAATGTATATTATCAATCTTTAAAAAGTTTATTATCAATGCACCATTTTTTTAAACACAGAACATTTTTTAAAGCACATATTGAGTCATGATAGATACAATTGTACAAATCTTCAGAACATTTATAGCGATCTTATAAACTTAACAAGTTAGGACAACATTTATCTTCTAAATTAATTACATTATTAGTATTTAACATATCCTTCAACCATAACACTTTTTCAAGACCTTTAGCGTAAACACATTTATCTTTTAAAACATCTGAAATTAAATATTGATAATTTGAGTAAGGTATAAATCCTTCGCCCCAGTATATTTTTCTGTTTCGTTCAATCCAGCAAACCTGTCGTCTTTCTGATTTAGTCAAATCGTAAAAAGGAAATGGCGGTTTAATTAAAAACACTTGAAGCTTATTATTATACCATATAGCTATTTCTTTTAGTATAAATTCATTTGCTTCTGTTTTAAAGCCCTGGACGTCAACAATGGCAATCATGATAGCCTACGCACAATGTTGCTCAGTGGTTTGTATTCCACAATTCGATCGTTTATAATCAAGCAATACGCAGCCGCATTATCTGGTATCGATTTTGAACATTCAATTTCTAATCGAACATCTACTGGACCTGTCTTTAGACTATCGTTTTGCCTTGAACAGTCTATGATAAACAAGGGAGCCTTTTCTTTAAATTCCTTTAGATTGAGCAATGGATCGACTGGACAGTTGTGATACGACTGGCGAAATTTTGCGTACATGTCGTATAATATACTGTATTTGTTCTCAGAAAACTTTAAACTTAAAGGTTCATATGGATAATATTGTGTGAATTTAAAAACAAGGTCACGTTTGTTACCTCGCAATGATCGAACAGTGAACTATCTTTCAGTTTATTATTTTTTTCTATTAGTTTGTAAGCCAAAGATTACATATCTAGGTTTTTCTAGCTGTGATGCAGTTTTAACTGACCATGAATGTTTTGTAGTTTTAGGCAGTAAGGGGTACTCATACAAATCCCAATTTCTAAAAGCCATTTGAATAGGTTTATCTTTTTCTAAATGTTTTAACAAAGTTAGCCGTTCACGATCTGAGACTTATATGCGTGGTACTCTCCATTGTATTCTTTCTATATCTATTTGGAAGTTTGCAATATCATCAGTGAGCATAATGCTGTTTAAGTTAGAGTTACTTCTATTCAATATAAGTTCATGTTTACAGTTTATTACAATTTTATTATAATCTTCCGCAAATCCTAAAATCATATTCAATGGTATTAAAGCACTGAAATGATCCTTATTTTGAAATCCCTCTAAGTTCCAACCCCACAAGTTAGCAACTTTACTTTCCGCTTCATTAAATGAGATATATGACTTTATTGTAGTTGTTATTCCCGAATTTTTTATACGATCTATTTCAATACCATTAATTTCGTATCTGATGTCTTGAAATAGGTACATAATAAAATTATTATTAAATGTACCAGTTTTCTCAATCGGTTTTCCATCTTTGCCAAAGAACTTGACTCGCCCTTCGACATAAATTGCGCTGGCTGATGGTAGCACGTATTTGTCTTGTTGGTGTATGGGAATTCGAATTTCATCGTTTTCTCTAAAGCAGTTGTTGTACGGATTATAAGAATGGATTTCATAACTTTCGATAGAAGTATCAAAGTGTGGTAAATCATTAATCTGCAGCATATTCATACTTGAAAACCCAGAGCTTTAAGAAAGTCTATATTTGCCTTAGTTAATTTGTTCACTTTTTCTTACGTCTATGCACCTTAGTGGTTCTAGAAGAAATAAGGTGTTTTATTTTGAGTGGAGGGTTTATATTATATAATATCATTTTGATTTTCTTAAATGAAGACGTAATTGAATATGATCTATAAAGTTAATGAGATGATTAAACTGATCAACAATCTTAATGGATATAGATGAAATTATATTTTTGTTCACGGGTATGTAAATAACACTTTGAGGCGTTTCTATGTAATGGTCTCCTGCAGTAGTATTAGGTACAAATTCATGAATAATATGAGTTGGTAATCCGTTGGTGTAAGAGCCGTATACTATATCGCATTCAATCCTGATAATAGGTGGAATTTTAGTATTACTAGAATACGCATTTGATGCTAAGTTTAAAATTGAACAATACAGCAAAACGCACTCATAATTTCCAGATAAATTCAGAGGTGGTTGAAAATATGATTCTAATTCTGATTTGCTGCCAGAGATAGTTACCGTTATAGACATACTTGCATACTGAACAGTTTTGAGCCCTACTGTTTATTTTATTCCATATCTACGCCAAAAGTTCCTTAAAAATTTTAAACATAGATGTCCACAATTGAAAGGATGATTGCCTTGTATATTTTCGTAATTGTATTGGACTTTACAGCCTAAGTAATTTATAATTTCCTTGGGAGGCTTAAGATTTCCATAGCTGTCAAAATACTCAATATATTGATTATGTTTTGCATAGGCTACCCAATGAGAACCTCGATTCTTAGATATATCTAAATTAACAACTCCACATTCTCTTTTGTAGGGACACTTAGGGAGCTCATCTCTCATAAAAACACCTCTAAAATATGGGATGCTTCGTTCATACTTCAAAATATCTAAGTTAGTTAAGGCGCGGTTGGGTAGCCGGTATTTTAGTTTTTTGCTTTTGATACGAAGATTCCAAGTCCATTTTTATGCGGTTTAAGGTGCAGTCCTTTTCCAATGCAAAGAGCCTCCATTTTTTTATTGTGTCTCTTTGATTCCTCGTACAGTTTTTTTACCATCTTGTACTCATTTATAGTATTTGCAATACCAGCTGCACCACCTGCTAAAGCTCCTGCAGCTGATAATCCCGCGAAAATAGGAATCAGAGGTAATACTCCACCAGTTTTTGGTATAGGAATAACTCGAGGAAGCTTAATGGATGAATCATCAGCTAATTCTCTGGCAGCAGCCATTGCTAATTCTATTGCCACTTTCTTGCATTTTGGTTTCAATTTTTTCCATACGTTTTGCCGCAACAGTAATTAGATTTTTAATTTTTTTTTTAAGACCTTTTCCAGATGCTGTCTTACTCGAAGACTTTTGATGACGTGTTTTTAGCCCAGATCCTGTTTTAATTTTCGTTAACATGGCATTACTTACTAAATGCGCAGCAATTTTTTCTCCTGTATTTGAATCAGGGGCAAAGGCGCGCTTCCTTGCCATTTTTAACAAAATTAAGTCTGCCTTGTGTCGATCCTTCAAATTTGATGACTTGTGATATGCAATACCATGTTCTTTACAATATTCGTCTAATTTATTTACACCTTTATCTCCACGATTTAGTCGTTTAATTAATTTTGTACCAGGTCCACAGTAATTGTATCCTGGTAAATGTAATTCAAATGGCAAATGATTTATGAGCCAGTTGAGAAGACTACTCTCTCCAATACACATAATAAGACTGATTTATCTGGGATTAAATATTTAATAAATAGGCATACAAACCAATGAGTTTGTCACTTGATAGATTAAGTTTATTGGTTCTCATAAAATATTCGACTTATCAATCCAACTATTTTCAGTAGATGGTAAACCTAGCCACTTTACAAAAGCCCTGTTACCTTTACGCTTAATAACTTTATCAACTAAATATATGTCAGGATGTTTCGTTTGTTGAAGTTCTTGAGCATAAAATGCTCCTAAAATAGGTTGACCTCGAATCGTATCTTCAATCAGGTAAGTGATAGGAGATGTGTTTTGTATTTTGCGAATTTTAAATATTTCTGTTGACCAATTAGGTGTATAGCCTTTTTCAAATGTTCCTTTGTACTTACTGATACGTACATAGTCACCTACTTTATATTTGCTTTTCCTACTGATTTTCTTCATCTTTTTTTCATATCTTTGTAATATGCGTTTTTTATTTACACTACTGACCTTTACAGGAATTTCGTTAATTGTTCGATGATAGGTGTGGTTGTATTTATAAATAACATTTTTGAGGGTGTTATCTATCCAATTGTAGTTACCTTTTAAACTAAATTCTTTATACAATTTTGATTTCAAAGTTCTGATAAACCTCTCAACTATCGAAGTTTTTTTTGTGGAGAAGGTTGAATAATGGTTAATATTATAAGATTTCATAAGTTTTTGGAATTTATTATTATAAAATTCTGTTCCGTTATCAGTTTGTAGATTTTTAGGACTGCGACCATCATTCAACAAACTCTTGAAAGTGTCACATACAACATCTTTATTTTTAGATTTCAGAGGAAATGCCCAAGCATATTTCGAAAATGTGTCAATAACTGTAAGAATAAATCTATAGCTTTTATTTTCTTTGGATATTGATTGCATATCAATTAGGTCAGCCTGCCAAAGATCATCTTTCATAATAACAGTTCTTCGCGGAAAGTTTACCCTTGCACTTTTATGAATTTCATTTACAATATCAGCCTTACTCATGCTTAGAAATTTCAGTCAACTCCTTTTCAATACAGTATCTGAACATACTATCATGGAGTTAAAATAATCAAACATATAATATTCTGAACGGTTTAGTAATACTAAGTCAAAACTTGTTTGTCATCAGTATTTATTCTTTAATTATGTTAGCTTCTTTTAATTCTTCAATTATTGATAAAATTTCATTATCATGATTTGTGTTACTAAAAACTGTAAAAATGTTGTCACACAAGGGTCCGCCCACTATATTTTCTATAAAAAAACTATGAAATACTATAGTTATGAATGTAATTTTGGTGGGCCGTTGTGTGCAACTATATGGAGCATCTAATAAAACAAACGCCATGATATAATATCTTTATTCAATTCTAAGATAACATAGTAGGTATAACCTACGATGCATAAGTAAAAATATAAATTTTCTTAAGAAAACACTATCGTACATAAACAAAGTTTATGATAAACATGCAAATGTTTATTATTATGATTATTTCGACTATTTAAACCAATAACTAGCAATAAGAAACTATTTAAACATGATTTCAAGCCTATTCAAAGCTAAAAAACACATATAAAACTACTACTATGTAAACAAAACAGCTGTTTATCAAATATTAGTTCTTATCTATTACAACTGATAACACTATTTATGATCGATACCTAAGTCCCTACGGTTAGCACAAGTATAAGTTTAATGTTTATATACACTACACGGCACTTCGTAATAAGAAGTGCCGTGTAGTGTATATAAACATTATTTGCGAATTTTCACTATTCTAGCGTTATTTTATGACGTTACTTTGACGCGTCCGGGAATCGAACCCGGTCTACTGCACGATTGAATAGCACTATTTTTACACGATTTTCACTCGCGGTTTCGAATACACTATTCACTATAGAGTTTTTTAATGTCTGTCGCGAACAAGTATGAAATTTTGAGCACCAGGCCCTTCAATTTATTTATCATTGTATGTACCTTTTTGCCACTCTCTTGATATTCTCAAATTTGTATTTGAGCTGCTTCACAGTGCGCGGGATCTCTCCAAGGGCATTAAATTCGTTTTCTATTAAAGTCCATGCGATATCCTTTTGCTTACTATTTTATTTATTTTATTTTATTTTATAGTCTCACTCTTGCTTACTATAGCATCGGTTTTCTTACAAAATAATACATTTTAATGTTTGGTCATTAACGATTGAAGTCTATCGACTTCGGCTCCGGTAAAGTTTACGCTTCTTTCCCTGAAATATACAGAATTTAACGTAAAGTTAGGCATATATTTGTGTGCTGTAAAAAAAATAACACGCAAGTGTTATGGGCAACGGAATAAGTTGTGTATACTTACGTTGTTTGGCTGTTTACGTACAAGCTTTTTGTATTTGATGCCATTATTATCTTCTACATTTCGTAAAACTTGAACTCGTAATAGGTGTAGTATAAACAAGAAAGATAATCAAAATCTTTTAAAATTATGCGCGTTCAGCGCGTTCAATTCGTATGACGTTTGATATAATATTTGCAAATATTTGTCATCTTGACATTAGCAATAACAGCGAAGCTCTAGTATTGCCGGACTTAAAAATAGTTCCCGCAGCGAATCGGGGTAGATTACGCCTCATTTGTCTAGCAACCCTGTTAACTTTAACATTAGCAATATAAACGTTGGTGCAACATATTTTGCAGCAGCCGTCAAGTTTACTGTTAAAGTTATTGTAAAATTTGACTTTAGCTTTTACTTTAACCGGTGATGTGGTGCAATCCACTCTTATGACGTCTACACACTGATGAGCTGTGTTACTGCGGCGGGGTTTACATTTGTTGATTACTGGATTCCAAGTTGTAGACAGTCTGTATCCATCTTCCCGGTTGTAATTTTTATGTATTTTGATTTCAACCGCTTCACGTACTATCCTGGAGTAATAGTGACAATCGGTAGATAAGACCTTTGGTTGATGTAATTCGATCCAGTGGTTTGTTCCAGACTCCAACAACTCCATTACTCTTGTTAAGACCCGGAAATCAAACTCACAACATTCACCGCCGTTAGAGGCAACGATGATGACGTAAACATAACACTCAGTATCCACACTAAAACACCAATAACAATAAAAGTACAGTACACTAAATAAGCTTTAATTTTGTGTAGCATTAGTTTCACTCCGTAACAGACCTTTTAGTGAAGACATTAATTGTCCGTACTCTTTATAACTCACCCAGTGGTATCCACATACATATATATAAACATAATACATTTCTGTGTGTTTCTAGTCTAACGTATGGCCCTCTGGGGTGCACTGTTGAATCGAATTATAGCTATTTGTTCTACAAACGGTGTTTGTCACTATAACGAATGTCTAATAGAAGCAGGAGTGTTAGTTCCATGTTATAATGGCTCTGTTTTAGAGCTGTACTGCTGTCAGCGTTGTTGGCGATGTCACTTGCTTAATTTATCATGTTTTATATCTCAAGTAGCCATCTCGTCATAAGTTCAATGGCACCCTAAGTGAACTTGTGATCGGTTTGTACTCCGAGTAACCACTACATCAACAAGCAAGTTAAAGTAATATATTAAGTTTCTGTTTATATTTAACACATCTTATTCACTTTCCCATATAATAAGACATAACCGAAATACAAAAAATCCATCAGATTTCTGAATTAATAATAACATTTTCATACATTATATCTATACATTATATATATATATTTTTTCTTTTTAATAGACAACGCCCGCACTAGGACTAAATCCTGTGTCGCGGGGGGCTTTATAAACATAAAATTAACGAACACAATGAACATCCATTATTCAATACCATATATTAATCTATACCCAACAACTAAAAATACTTATAATGTACACATTAGCAATAAAACCAATTCTTTAAAAAATAAAGCCTAGTTTCCATGTTCACCCTTATAAACGAGCTAAAAAGATTTTTAAGGAAAAACCTTTGAATATCATTGTACATAAGCAATATTTTATCAGAAACGTTTTAATTAAGACCAAAACTCAAGGAAAACATCACAATTGATGTTAATAAAGTCAGAAGTAAACAAATAGGAAATCCGAGTTCTCTTAAACAAATCTCTTTAAGGATTTAAAGGTCCCACGCTCGGGGTTTACAGGTAAATCTTATTAAGCCTCTACTCAAGTTACTTATTAAAAGTCTCTTAGACGAACATATACTTTTTCATTAACCATAAACTTGTTAAACCAGGATTAGCTGCAAACAAAAGCTGCCGCGATTGAGATTTTATGCGAAAGTCATAAAGTCAAGATACGCAAATAGTATACGGAAAGTGAATCACTTGATCGTAAAAGTTACGATAAGATATTAGAGTTGCAAGGGAGACGCTACATTGTAGCAAGTTTTATAACAACTGACTAAAAAGTGCTCTCAAACTATCTCGAGAGAACCTGCACCAGATACACGAACAAAAAGTGTCGATCGAAGATCAGCGCAGCGAGAAGCTAATAGATAAATTAGCTTACAGCCATTTTGTGGGTATCAGAATTTGCTCTTCAGGTAACGTTCTTGACTCAAAACCGAACTCTGGAGCAAAAGTTGGGAATTCATTAAAAACAATAGCCGTTTGTACAAGGCTGCAGAGTTCGCTAGTTAATTATAATTCAGCCTCGGGCTCCTGAATTTTCAACTGAAGCTAGAAGAGTACAAGTCGTTCTCATATCGCCGCTTAAATCTCTACAACTATGAATACTTCTGCAGATTGAACTTCATTGCACTTTCATAAAACCATTATCGATTTTATCTTAGTTTAAGTGGTTGACTAAATATAGGATTGAAATGCTATTTCAAAATGTAACGTATTCCTACCTACCTTCTGTTTTGTATTTGTATATACGGACATTAGGTTTTTATTGGTGAAATCAATAAATATATTCACTGAGTTGGTAACAGGCACTAATTCTTTGTCGTTGTCATAAAGCAAATTCCATCAGAGTGAAGTTGGTCATCTTCGTCATCTAGTTTACATATGCATAGTTAAAGTAATAGTATATTATAATCCTGGTTCTGTAACATTCATGAAATACTAAATAGGCCATTACCATTGTAGTAAATAAGAGCATAGATTTCTCAGAGATATGCTTTGACTGCATAATAATTTCAGAAGGAACACATGTAGGTTTATTAAAAATAGACATAAAACTAGCAGTTAATAGCAAGGCCTATGAACTTTGGGTGATGATGATGATGATGACTCGCTCAGTCATCATCATCATCATCACCCAAAGCCCGACAGTGTTCATTGTTGAACATATGCCTCACTTAGAAACGAGTTTTATTCTAAAAATATATTACTCTAATGAAGACAAGTGTTTGCTTATAAAAAAAGCACGATTGACGCATGCAAGAGTTATTTCTCTATCAAAGCTATCTACATCTGTAAGTAAGTGCTGTTTACCAGACGATGCTTAGAACACATGAACAATGTAACACTCAACTGGAAGTGGCTAGCTTCAATGTTACAATTGAAACTTTATGACTAGACACTCAACCCACTAATTTCATAACATGAATTTCAGATTTAGTTTGGAGCATGCTCTAAGATGGGGCTTTATAGGACTTTACAATAATATTATGCGATGTTATTCAGGTACAAATACAGGGTATTACCATGTGCAATTCAAAATGCTATGGCTGCTAAACTGAATATATTATCGAAGAAACGATAGTCATAACAATTACTGCCGCCTTCTTTCATTCGCAATTGAACGCGTTAGTCATAAGGAGCCGTTTTGTTCGCCACCCAAAATAATCTTGGGTAGTAGGAAACAAATTTCACTTACAAATAACGCCAATTTTATCAAGAAAATGCAACGAGGACTGCATTTAATTCTCCATAACGCATTCACGAATTATTCAGTCAAAACAATTGTTACTTTGTCTCAGAAATGCGAAATTATAACAGTGCAAAGGTACCTACAAAATGACGTCATTTATAATGTATGTGACTGTAGTATTTACACGCAGCAAGAACTTGCAATTGCTTTTGTTCTTTTCTTGGTAATAATGCGCATACATCTGATATTAAAAAGCGTATATCAGCTGCAAAAACGTTTACTATAAACTCGATCAGCATGCTATACGAATGCCGTCACACATTTTAATCCTCCTTCATTTATCCGAAGTAGATTACACGTAAAAAATGAATTGCAAAACTTTTAAATCAACCAGCATGTATCGTGCTTGAAACGTTTTATTACACGGAGCTTTAACAGTGTAACTGTTGGAATACACTTTGAACACTTTTATCGAAGAGTGATCTTTTAATTCTCCCATGCATTTTTTCGTTCGAAACATATTCAAACAGAACAGCCATGCATAGTAATACGAGTAGTTTCCCCTCACGATTAAAAATACTTTCGTCTCTTTATATTGATATAGTACATGCTCCATATGCAGTCGACCTCGTGGAAATCACATGATTTAAGCAGTCTGCTCTACACTGCTTTAGTTTATCGTCTGAAACGGTGAAATACGTAAATCTTTCTTTAAGAATTTTTAATATTCTTTGTTTTAGTAAATTAAAATAAAATTGCAATTAACAATCAGATGTGATAATAAGAACGTATCAACGCTCGGCTTCAATGTGGGTGCGAGTATGTGCTGCCTGGCAATATATTTCGTGTAAGAATTTATTTTATGTTCTCGATGGAAAATTCGATGAAAGGCGTTTGTATCATATAAAATTACAAAATTTTACATGTAAACTTCTGCTTTACTTTGCTGTTTATCTCGACATCTTTTTTACAAACATACGAATTTTATCCCCAGATGTTTTAAAAATAGTCGTAGGATTCCTGGGAAATGTATACATGGCTACAGTGTCTACTTTCTATGTCAATAAATCTTATCTATTTCGTGCTGTAAAGCCTATTGCGATACAGGTAACATGTAAGTGCAAACCGCACAAGAAAGGTAGGCTATAAGTATAAAATCACGCTACGAGCCTCGGGATCGTAGCAGTAGTACATAATCTTAATTGAGTGAAGTTTTAAATAAATAAATAATGCAAGTGTTGGCCGTAAGGTTGATTAAAATAAATCTCTATAAATTCTATCTTACAAGAATAAATGTGCTTTTCAGTTCGGTGCCGAATAAATTATATTGAGTGTACCTCTTAGCAAAATTTCGTTTTCAGCGACGCTGAAAAGCTTTTTACTGCAATGGCAATATACGGCGGATGAGGGTTCGAGCATATTATATTCTTCTTTATCTGAATGTTTCGTGTAGTGTCCACCGCGATACGAGAATTTAAACTTATATATGCCTTTAAAAACTTGTTGCCGAATAGACAACAATAGGTAATCTCCTATTGGCACTTCGCCACTCTACGCTACGCTCCATTTCGTGGGGTCGTTCCGTCTGTGATTATTCTTCGCCTTATCGTGACAATGAAAGTTGTCTGCATATTAAGGAACTTCTCGTTAGCTCGAAAGTCTTTTATTAATTCACGAAGCAAAAAGAAATGTAAATGCCTGCGGTCAATGCGTCGCCTAGCCGAGATGAGATTTGGTGAGATTCACGCCCACGAGATCGAGATAGTGATCACGGATCACTATCTCGATCTCAACTCCCACGCCTTCGCCATTGTCTTAGGTGACGTCAGACGCTGTCACCTGAGTAGGTTATTTCTAAAGTCTTTGGTTCTCGCAATGGGTCAATAAGTCGCCGTCTGTTATCAAAGTAAAAATATCTTGTAAAAAGAAACTAAGTTTTTTTGACTAGCCCATGCCTATCACTATTTACAGGTAGTTTACATATATTAAGATAATATACATTCATATTGTACGAGTGCAAAGCTATTATGAAGGTCGCAATAATTTCCAATCACTAAACTAAACCCACATAAAATAAAACACATTAAGCACTTAAAATACTCTCTCATATTAAATATTCGGGATTTTCGCTGACGCGGCAATCGATAATTACTTGTACAACGATTAATGAAAATTAGTGTCATTTACCCTGGGTTTAGTGAGGTGCATTATTTAGCGTTGGCAACCCAGCCCTAACCGTACTTAAAGTGTTAAGCCGTGATGTGATAGCTGCCATTAATAACTTACATCACTTAAACACACCTTCTTACTTATTCACGAGTTACCTTCACTTTATGTCATATATCTCTTACATAATACCTAGTTGGATTAGATTCCTTTCCAGCTTTGTTAATACGGAGATTGCGGATACCAGTGATAAATGTAGTATTTAGTACCAGCATTTAAATGTCATATTTATTATATAAAGCTAAGTTTTGAAACTACATGATTATATATATTTCTTAGATATGGAATTGTCTAACGAACTGGAAAACCAAGTCTAGCCTGAGTCGAATAGATCGCTAGACCATTTACTTATAAAATCCCTTTCCAGTCAAGAAACTAGTATGTCCTACAGTCAAAAATTGTTACAGTTTTTGACTATCATATTGTCTTGTAGTTGATGAAAGCGGGGCTCATGGGAAATTGCGAGCACATGAAGCTCAATGCATAAGGTTAAGCGGCTTCCTCTCCGTCTCGTCTGTCTCGTATATGGTTCACAAATACCTCACTAGTTAGCATACCTTGCAGAAAGTTAGGAAGATAAAGACCCGCGCTTCATGCTGGTAAGGTAAGGCTGGTTATAAGGGGGATGTAATATATCGTATAATTTGAAATGACAACTTCATAATTATGCTTAGCAAGTCAAACTAGGAAACAACGACTGTGATCGAAGGCGACAATTTTTGATCGCAACCAGATTACGATGATGTTAATAAATAAAAAATGTACTTAAATTAAATCTCACAAGTACTTGGGTCCTCATAAGTTTTTGCAAACAACAGTTCAAACTTACGCCACTAAGCTAGGAGGCAGGCTCAAAGCGATACTGTATAAGCGCTGGTATACTCCTACTTTACGAATATTGTACTGAGTTGTAACTTTATATACGCCTTAGAGAGATAAAAGCTATTTGTTAAATAATACTATATAGTCTAAAGATTTTAGAGATGATATATTTCTCAACTTAAAGTCAAATCATATTATACTATCAAAATGCAAAATTCAAAACTTGATTGCATATACTAATTGATACAGCTGCACAAAAGTTGCGGCAGAAAAAAGCATTACCCGGCATCAAAAAACTCTATTACAAACACCATTTACGGAGAGATTAATGCCATCCCAAATGTAATCCGAGTCAGCGGATGCCGAACAAAAACGGCGATGTTTGCGAGAACCAGTAAAATGTTCCGACTAGAGGTCATGACCGCCCAAATCGTAGGACCTTAAGTTTCCCTAGCAAATATATTTTTTAGGCAAGGCGGCATCGCGCACTCGTGACCAGTATGAATGTTATACAATTTGTGAGATTTAGGTGGTTATTTGTACTGGCGCAGGTGTGGATCTGGTGGGCTCCGACCCTTTTCTAAGGAGTAATAATGACGGATTTGACTTAGAGAAGACTTAACGGGCCAAGTCTGCCTCGTCTCCGCCCTACCTTATAGCCACCTAACTCATTTGCACGGCTTAACTTACTTGCCAAATGGTGATAACTTTGGTTAATAGTTTATGTAAATAGTATTCGTCCAATACATAATAGACAATTACTCCGCGCTTGACTTGCAAATAGCGTCGAATTTTAAAAAGTTACTTTCAAAGCACCTCCATTGAAAATTCATACTTAAAGAAAACTACTTACTGAATCGTTTATAACTTGCAATTTCAGTTCGCTTTTTTGTTATTCGGTATATTGAACCACAAAGAATATTCTGTCCAGAATGATCTTGAATTAAGTTTATTTTTTGCTTCAGAAATTACATAAAGTATTTTGTACATAAATTGACACTGCTGATTATATTTTCAAGTCTGTCTTGGAAACCCTTTTCAAACATGTTTTATTTAATCATCTCTGACATTTCAATACATTCAGTAAAATAAAATTTGTAAATCTAATCAACTTATTTGCTAATATTTTATTTAAATTAGACCACTATTTTTATTTCTATTTTGCTTATATTAATAATAAACCACACATGTATCCTAAAATATGCTTTGTTTTGCATAAATAAACAATGCAACAATATCAAAAAAATGAGGACGCAGACATGAATACAATGAAATTAGTGTAATTTACCGCGTTGTGCCGCGCCACGTTCAATTTGAACAAATATTCTCGTTTTCCATGTGTTCTATAGCAATGAAGTATTTTGCATTGAGAATCATAGACAACGATATTGGAATCAGATTTCCCCCAGTCGTCTACGATACGTCTGTAATATTCAAATCTGCATTCCCAAACGTACTTCACATATCAGGGATAAATTCTCCGACATATATCTCAGCTGCGTCGCCAATCTCGTTTCTTCTTTTCTTTTAGATACCTACGAACATTCCCATGTCTCTATTATCATATTTCCCATAGATCTGTAGGAAATACTTATGTTTTGTTAATGCAACCCTGCTATGTCGGATATCTATCCATTTAACTTATAACATTTAAAAAATATTATATTCATTGTCTTAGTAATTTTTCAACGCAAATGTCTATATAAAATTTTAAAATCATTGTATTTATTAGGTATCTACTAAGATTTTTATTTACCACTTAATCTTCTAAAATCTTATAGCCCACACACTATTCAAACAGTTAATTCCGTTGTTCCACAAGTTTCAATGAAAAACGAGTAAGTAAGTTCTTCGTTAATTAACCTTTCAAGAGATCAGAAATGTTAAGCTCATTTACGCAAAGTACACTTACAGCACACAGAGCAAAACTTAATATCTTGCGTGTAATGTTCGAGACTGTTTTACAAGAAATATCTTTTTTTAATGTTTAATGTGTAAGGTAACGTATTTTGTGTACCTACATTTTCGTTTAGTGAATAATAATAGTTTATTTCATCCTTTTTAAGCCAAAATCTAAACTATACCTAAGACCAAAATATAACAATATTGCTACCCAAATTCATTGCAAATATTTTTGGTTTACCTAATATTTTTCTATCTGCCATTTGAACCCTAACCAGAGCGCAATAACGGCATCTAGTCAGATAAAGCGTCGGTCAGTTAAGGTCCATTTAGACGGAGAGAGTTCCTCGACTCGAAGACGCGATTATCGAAAGATTATAAAAAAGTTTCTTCGTCTAAACATACACACTTCTCGCTCCTTCACTTTGGCTACAATTGCCTTGCAAGAAAAAAAAAAAAGGCAAAATTTCAAAGCAATAATCGTGTTCGAGATTTTGTGCCAGTTGCAACCATGAGTGCAGTTCGCGAGGGTGTTTTAATTACATCTGCTCTTCTAAGACAAGAGTTAGTTTTTAAAATTCCAAATTTAAACGATTTTTGTGTCATTTTTGAGAACAAATACCCTCTAGTAAGTACTAAACTCGAATGACGAATCTTGCACTGAAAACGGTTCAAACCGATTTGTACGATACTCGTATGAACTTCAAAAAATGTCATACGAGATCGTGTTTATACAAGTCGAGCTTCTCGTAAGCCAGAATCATCGTCATTAAACGCCGCCATCGCAAAAAAAAGTGCAGGTAAATATTATTCACTCATGCGACGTCAGTGCGCGCGCGTCGGACACCCACAGTCGGGTTTTGTGCCAGTGACATGTGCTTATTGTATTTTCACTGAGAGTGCCACCGGCGGCACTGTTTCGACAAGATTTGTATGGAAATGACTAAACGGTATTGTTTTATTTAGATAAGGAACGAAATACTGTCCCATATTTTTCCAGTAAGTAGGTAATGTTTGCGGTGATACTTATCAACGGGACATAATGAGACTTCAGTACACTGCACTACGATTTAATGCACGAATTAATTTGATTGCTTTGTAATCACGTTATGATAGTATTATTTGTAAATCATCTACAAAGTGTATTACGTAGAATAATACGGATAGTTTATAAAGTATGTCCATTCACATACATACAGTAATTGACCAAAATGAGGTAGAACCGATTACATGAATGCTATATTGGGTTACACTTCCTTGCTGTTTAGCATTATATCCTAGCAAATATGGATAAATAGATTATAACGCACATAAAAGTACACAACTAATATAATTATGTAATCTTCTTCTTTCTCTTAGCGTTATCCCAGTTTCAATCTGGGGTCCGCTTACTAGTCTAACCGGATTTGGCTGAATATTAGCTTTTCCACAGAGCGACTGCCTGTCTGACCTCCGCAACCCGAAGGGATAGCGATATGCCATGGTTTAGACTGGTGTCAGTTTATTTTAGAAGGTACTGATGCCCTGTAACGACTGTCAAAGATCTTCATGACAACCGGGACCGACGGCTTTACGTGCTCTCCGAGGCACGGGACAAGCGATAATTAACAATTCAACATGCACATAACTCCGAAAAGTCATTAGTGCGCGCCGTGGATTCGAACCTGATACCCTCTGCATGGCAGTCTGTTGGTATATCCACTCAGCTATCACTAATATAATTATGTAATATATAATATAATTACAACACATTCCGAGACCATTGAATTCGAACCCTCATTCAAGTGATCTTACTTACAGTTATACGAGGAAACTATTAATACAGTTAAGTACGAATTAGCATTGCTGACCTGCATAGAGGGAGACACAGTGAACATACTTCCATACTTTACTGATTGTATTTACTTAATAAGAAATCGTTGTTACAACTGGTGTAGTGAATACTTTGACCTACGTTCTAACGAGAAGGGTATCTGGTATAAAACCATTGTGCCGCACCCGCTAAAAATACCTTGGATAGACAATTGTGACCTGAGTAGATCTGAAGTAGTCCCAGCATGCAGGTTTCGTTCCAAACACACTCCATGCAGGAGATTTGCCTTTTTGATGCGAAAGGTTGAGAATCCTCTTTGTCCAGACTGCAAAGAAGTAGAAGACACTTATCATCTCCTCGTGGAGTGTGTGCGCGACGGAACCTTCAGAGCTGCTCTGAACTTTAACATGACGAATGTTGGCGTATGTAATGAGATCTTAGCCCAGCCAACATCTGGTAGGGCCCGATTATTATATAAGTTGTTTATTTTAGGTATAAAATAGTCTAAAAGTATTGGTCGGCTCTGATTGATAGCATGGTAGTCACGATTAGTAGATATTACATACGTATAATTACATAGTTTTATAGTGTTATTTTTGCTATTTATAAGTGATACGTATTGGTACTTATAGAAATAAGGTATATGTGATAATGTTATGTATATGTAAGCATGTTTTTGAGCGACGTTGTTAAATATGACACAGCTCATAAAATAAATAGAAAAAGAAAAAAAAAAAGCATTGCTGACGAAGATACTTGACACAAGTTCCAAGTAGCAAGTTAAACAGAATCCAGATATCTGTAGAAAGTTTTCCAAGAGCAATATTCTACCGCTCTTTAGTCGTAACATAGAGACACAGCAGGAGTTTAATTCTACACAAAACTTTTAGTTAACTGAAATAGCAATGGACTGTCAATTCATCGGTCTAAGATTTTCGTTAAGGATGTCTTTTATGAAAATCTTAGAACTGGTCTAGATCTGTGGGTACTTTTCACCTCCAATAAGTAAAGGAAAGCCCCTGCAATTAAAGATAATGTAGCGAACATAAGTAACATACACAATATTTATACCTGCCCAGTATGAGCAAAATAGGTATCAGAATTATAGCGAGCTTTCCACGCATTGTAAATAATTAGATTCATATTCAAAAGAAGCCGTGAAAGTTGTATTGCGCGAACAGCTGTTATGTTAGCACTGTAATTAAATAATTGTGTATGTGACGTTTCATTTACGTACCATATTAAACCCTTAGTAAGAAACTTATGTAATCTGAAATACTTTAGTTTATCATAAGTCCCTTTACTCTATCATAACATAGAACGCAATTACCCAAAATCAGCACTTTAATATAATATAATGACAGGAGCATTACGAAAAGCCATGATCTGTACTACTGGGCTTCCTCCGTCCATTTACAACATTGACCCTCTGCTATCCTACGTCACAAATAGCCTAAAGTCTATCTTAATGAACCCGAGAAGCTCGATTATTAATTCCCAGCAATTTAGTACTTGATGGTATCCCGTTCGACCTTTGTACTAAGAGACAGCTAGTCTAGAGTCCACCCTGTTTAAACAAGACTAGTCTATCAAATATTTAATTTACAATCTCGTCATAACAATAAGACGATTTGACAAGTTCTGTAGTGTCAGAGGTCTGAAATGACACTGCCACTGCTCCGTTTATGTCATTACTAACACTAAAGTTGTGTATTTCACTAAAACTTGTCCTAAATAGTTTTGGGAATTGTGTAATTACTAATTTGAAGTGCCACTTGTTTAATTACACGTTACTAGGTGTCATTCTATGCATATGAAACGTTTACTATCAGTGTTTTTTATGCTTTTAATCATTGATCTGTATACTTTTAATATAGATTTGGTACCGACCTAAGAGTGCATGATAATATTGATTTTGCAAGCATACTCACTAAATTTTAATTCTAAGGACACATAAGAATAATATAATTATTTGTAGCTTATCGTTCGTACCAAATTGTCGTCAATACTAACAAGTTTCGTTTGCGCAGAGAGCCCTGGCCTTTGTTCCGCACTGGAAGTTTTTCGACTGAGATGATGATTAATTTATTCGAAGAATGTATTTCATTTTATATCATAATTGTATATAGCATTTTCTTACTTACAACCCGCCATCTAGTAACATCTTCGTGGTAATTTCCATTTATTATTTTAAATATATCCTGTTTCCCTTAAGAGGATGTGCTCATTAGACAAGAATACCAACAAGTCATTAAAAGACGTGAACGCTTACATGTTTCCAAAAAGAGTTTCCATTATTCCATCAGCCTTTTTATATTTTATACTGCAAATGTTATGTCACGATTTATTTTCTTTTATGTTTTCTTTTTATATCTTATTTTATAATGTTAAACATTAAATAAAATTATGTATGTTTACGTTACACATACATTATTTTATTTTAGATAGACTTCGATCACACTTCCGCCCGCATGGGTCTTTTTGGCCCCTTTAGAGGCGAATGTCCAAAAATACTTTCTTCGTGCTACTCTACACTCCTGAACAAATAGGCATGGCAAATTTAAGCTATTTACGCCCTCTAGTTTCTTCAGTGTCCGTCAGTCAGTCAGTAACGTATGAATTTTATGTATGTAAATAGAAGATATGCCGATAGTAAATAGTATTTTTATACAAACTAGCAATGCTCTGCGGTTTCACACGACGGTCTTTCTCATAAAACGATTTTTTCTGTTTATGGTAGAAATAAAAAAAAAACCTTCGTTGGTGTAGGAGTATACGTGAGTAATTGAGCTTAATGTCTAAATGTTATGTTTCCAACCTCAGTAGCTCAGACTCTGCGATGTCATATCAATGAAAATATGTATTTAAATACATAGGTAATAATATACTTAAACGATGACGATGATGTCAAAGAGATCAAATTTAATAAAGTTTGTTTTTAAAGCAGATCAGCAGTAAAATCTTTAAATAATAAGCAACACAAAATTAAAGTAGAAATAAATCTTAACAAAACAATAAAACATTTCATTACATTTTACACCTCTAGTTCAGTAATACATCTTTTTGAAACATCCGGATAAATTTTAATTTATTATAAATAATTTCATTTAATATAAAATTTAATTAAAAAATTATTTTTTTATAAAAAAATAACTTTTAATAAATTAAAATTAATTATAATGATAAAATTAGTATATAATTTATTTATAAAATATTTAGAATATAATGGATTAATTAAAAGAAGAACACAGCTGTAAGCCGAAAACATACGTCAGTCGTAAGCTTTTTAACTGCCTTATTGCACCGTGAATCCGATAACGATCAAATCTAAGAGCTTGTTCGCACTGCGACGCCTTTATCTACGGAACACGGATAGAGTGGTCGTGTTATTTACGAGTTGAGCTAAGGGACAATACACACATGCGTTATGGCGATATTATTCTAATAACCTTTGGACAATATGAGAAGTAACTTCAAATATCGTAGGTAATTTTACACATCATAGTTTCGTAGCAGGACGTATAAACTAGTTGCCAAATTTTATTATATTTCATTGAAGTCTAGATTACTGTACTGTCTGCGCTTTTGCTTCGCCAAATAAAGGCTTTACTTGTGCGCTACGCTTTTTCGCTTCACAGTTGCTACGATCGTAGCATTCATCTACTACGCCGATGCCAAGAGTTTATGACGCCAGTGCCACGCAACCATGCTTGCGTAATGCTGTGTTCACGTCGGTGCCACGCCAATAACTGTCTTCATCGCTGAGACAGCGTAGTTTTCACATTATACCACGCTATTCCAGCACATACCTTTCCTATGCCATGGCCTAATTCATCATTAGGCGGGTCCACGCAGAGCAAGCAGCCTCGCGAAGCATTTGCCGCGCGAGGCTGCTCGCTCTGTGTGGACCCGCCTATTGACAATAATATAAGTATTTAATAAGTAGGTATCACTGACATCATCACGCTGATACCATACTAATGCTGAATCAGAAAGATGCATTGTCTGGTGTTGTCATGAGTGTTCAAGACAGCACCAAACAGTGTATCTTTCTGCCTAATGTTTAATAAACATTACTAGGTGATGCTTCTGTTTTATCCACCTGTTACTACATATTTATAAGTATCAGTGTATATGGTTTGCCAAAACTAGTTTGAGAAGCGCTTGTTATAGACTTCGTAAACATTTTAGGATACACCTGTGGAGTACTTTGTAAGTGCTATAAATTTTAAAAGCAAATTTAATGCTACCAACATACTATAAGCTCGTTTGGTAATATCGACTCAGAATTTGTTACAAAATTATTTAATAGGTATACATAAATAAACTGCCTCCGTGGTCCAGTGGATAGCGTATGCGACTGCTGATCGGAGGTCCCGGGTTCGATTCCCGGGTCGGGCAAAATTGTTACTGGGGTTTTCCGAATACTCAGTAGCAGCCTGGAGTCTGGTGATGTGCCCGGTAACGGCAATAGGCTCGCCCCCTATTACGTGGGACCTAAAAATTCATGGCGAAATGTGTATTTAATATTAACACCTCTGCCTACCCCTTCGGGGATACAGGCGTGAGACTATAAATAAATAAATAAATAAAACATGTAACACGAAGATATACTACACTACGACTGTATACTAACGACAAGACGCTCGCACACACACATACGTCGTCTACGCACGGACGCGTCATTGAGTCAAGCGAGACACCGGCGGCGCGGCGGGGCGTCCGGTAGTGGGAGAACCGTCTATATAAGCCCAAGCGCGGCCGAACATTGCCGTCACTTAGCTAGCGACCGGCTAGAGCGATAGCCACCTGCAGTCCTCTAGCTTGGTCGGGGTCATTAGAGCGCGGCAGCCACTTGCAGCCAGTTCTAATCCCAGTTGAGGTTACGAGTGCGATAGCCGCCTGCAGTCCACTCTTCCACCTCTAGCCTAGGTCACCTATGTATATGCCTATATGTATGATAATAATAATCTGTATGTCAACACTTGATTAAGTTGTTCAATACACGTAAGTTGGTCATAGATTGGCGTTTTACTTCTACCCGCCCTTACAAACATAAATAAAAATTTATCTAAAGATGAGGCACAATGCAATCTTTGACAAGAAAAATGTTTTTAGCTTGTATCATCATCAACAGCCTTTCATAGTCCACGGCTGGACATAAATAAGCCACTCCTAATTTGGGTCTCAATAACTTTGGCATAGATATGATACCATTCTGGACAGACGGATTGGCATAGAATTAATGTAAGGCAGCTTCCAATTAAGCATCTTTGTTTAGGATTCCAATGAAGTTCAGAAATCGCTGATTCAAACCAACAAACAAAATATTTGTTTTATTTTGAAACGTGAAGTATACAGAAATGCACTTTTCTATGTATCAATAAAACTATTACAACATGTTGACATCTCCCTACCTCGTATTATTGAATCAATTGCGAACCAGAACACTTACTCCGAACCTCATAACAACTCACATTCCCTCCGCATTTCAAAATCTCGTACACCCGAGTTAACAAAGTGCTTCCGTGATATTTGACAACATGTGCACAGTTTAAGGCGTGCAAGCCACGCTGTCTGTGATCTTGCAAGCAATCAAATAGATTTATTCCCAAAGCTATGCCATACTCCGTCGTTCTTGCGATAAACTCGGCTCACGCCGCTGTGTATTGTTTCGCCATAACAGAGTTTTACAATATCCTTATACGTATTTGAATCTGCAGACTTATTCAACACAGTCCAACTTACAAACTTGCGTCAACTATTCAGCGTGCATTACTGTTGGTTAAAAATTGTTTTCTGCCCGGTAGCATTTTTCATGGTTAAAGTTGGGTGCTTGCGAGCCAACTTCGTGTATTTCCGAAAGAGTGTGTGCTAAAGAACTCACGTGTGCACTTTGCTGCAATTGAGTTCCCTTTAGATAGAGTTCTGCATGAACCGAACGTAAAAGCTTTCGAATATGCGGGCCTCAGTTTGCTCTGGCTCTGTTCGTGTACCTTCGCTGCTAAACGAGCACCCTCTTACATTCGGGTTTGTTTTGACGATTAGTTCCATAAGTTGTGGATCGTCTGCTATGAGAGTTGGACACATGTTAACCAATGACCCAATTTGAGATATTCCCTTGGCGATTGCCTTAAATGGGTCTCAAACTAATATAGATCGGAGATTCGGCGTTATTTATGGTAATAATTAGTATTATATAGATAAAGTAGGACAGGCGGTATTTGTAAGAACAAAATTCAACATGAAAGTGTTCGTTGCCTTTTCTCGTTTTGTTGCCTGATATTGTGAAAATTCACGAATATTACGAAGTGTCAAGAGCCTTAATATTATGTAGTGGCTTTCCATGAAACATAATTAAGCCACTTTTGATGTGGTAACGTTTACTACAAACCTCTCAGTTGATAATGTTGTTTTATTATTTTTAATGCTTTAAATGGCACAACAATGTTACCCAAAAATATAATTACATTTATTTATGTCCAATATGTTTTAATGAGTGCTTAATAAAGTTACTAACTGAACCGTAATTATGCACCATCGTCGGCAGATTAAACAACATTCATGTATGTACATTTATTTATTTATTTATTTATTCTCCTCATAACATACAAACAAGTTTACATTGCACCATTACATAGGGTGCATATTCCCACCAAGAACTTAGGGACCCAAGCCAACCTCACCTGCAAGTAGTGCACCTGCCGATCAACAGACGAGGCTCTGGCAAACAAAATATCCCGATAAGCGGCAATAGGCTCGCCACCTATTACGTGGGATCAAAACACTGGCGAAAAGTGGGCGTTTAACATGCCTCTGCCTACCCCTTCGGGGAAACAGGCGTGAGTCTATGTATGTATGTATGTATGTTTTTTTACATATGTTTTACTTAGTATCCGAATAGCATCCGTATTGTTTTCAGTGTTTCAGGAATAAGTCACTGCTCTGTTAAACGTTAAAGTTCGAAAGCTTTTACGTTCGGTTCATGCAGAACTCTATCTAAAGGGAACTCAATTGCAGCAAAGTGCACACGTGAGTTCTTTAGCACACACTCTTTCGGAAATACACGAAATTGGCTCGCAAGCACCCAACTTTAACCATGAAAAATGCTACCGGGCAGAAAACAATTTTTAACCAACAGTAATGCACGCTGAATAGTTGACGCAAGTTTGTAAGTTGGACTGTGTTGAATAAGTCTGCAGATTCAAATACGTATAAGGATATTGTAAAACTCTGTTATGGCTGATGTAAATTGCTGATAAATACTTACATACTATCAGTTCTATACTGTTACAACAACAATGGCTCAGTACACCAATAGATTTAAGTTCGAATTCACAACGCGCACTAAGTACTGCCATTTGTATTAAATATTCTTTTTGCACTTCGCTCTGAGCCTTACAGAAGTTAAGTCGTGGTCTTTGGGCTTCGGACGCAGAGGCTATGGAGATGAGTATTCCGTCAAGTCTAGCTAGACTAGAATAGCGGATCCTAGGCTCCAAGACGAAGGACTTGGGTCGCAACCGGGCGAACACCAGAATAAAGATAAGTATGAATTATATTTTATAATGATAAACAGTTAAACATTTCATTCAATACACGACTTCAAGACGCTGGGTAGGCTAGAGTAAAATTAAATTTTCTAAAACTTTCTAAACTGTATTAGTTTTGGAGACGAAATGGATAGATAGATAGAAAGATAAATCTTTATTGTGCAAATACAGTTCGTACAAATTATTTTATTTTTATAGTCTCACGCCTGTATCCCCGAAGGGGTATGCAGAGTTGTAATATTACACACACATTTCGCCATGAATTTTTAGGTCCCACGTAATAGGGGGCGAGCCTATTGGCGTTACCGGGCACATCACCATACTCCGTGCTGCTACTGAGAATTCGGAAAAACCCAGTAACACTTTCGCCTGACCCGCGAATCGAACCCGGGACCTCTGATCAGCAGTCGCATACGCTATCCATTGTACACGGAGGTAGTCGTACCAATTATATATATAGGTAGGTATAACTTAAATGAATACAAATAGTAAAGCACAAGGGCGGCCTTATCGCAAAGTGCCAGTTCTTCCAGGCAACCTTAGGATGGACAGACTGAAAATGATAAGTTTGATGGTGTAGTGATCATATATTTATGGACACTAATAGATGTTTTAATAGTGGTAGCGCCAGAAATAATAATTGAGTAAGTAGGTAGCTACATAAAAGTTTACCTACTGATGCGGGCGGTAAGTTATTTTGCTCACTACGTACCACTTTAGTTAGTAGCAAGTGCGGGAATATTGCGGCTCCGATCAAAACATCAATGTCTGCCGGATTCGCAAACGCCGAGTCTGCCAGCAGCAATGACTCGAGGTGTGTGAGAAGCGATACGTCCACATTAGCGTTTGGCAATGTGTCCGTAATACGCTCCACGATAAGCGAAGAAATGTTAAAATTAATGTTTTGATCGGAGCCGCAATATTCCCGCACTTGCTACTAACTAAAGTGGTACGTAGTGAGCAAAATACCTAACCGCCCGCATCAGTAGGTAAACTTTTATGTAGCTACCTACTTACTCAATTATTACTTCTGGCGCTACCATATCACATTTATGTATTCTGTGACGAATTATTCGTCGAGCGGCTAAAACCCAATATTTATGCCTAAGTAAGGACATAAGCAACTCTGGACCAAAATTCTTGTGATAAGAATCAACAAGAAGGTCGACAACATGATCATGATGCGGCAGAATGCAAGGATGTTTTTCTGAACCGCCGATCCCTCGGACTATTGAGTTCGTATTTTTAAAGTTATTCCATAATCCGAGGCGTTTGAAACAATCAGAAGTTATGAAATTGCTCTGAGACGCGCTATCTAGCAGACAACGTACCATGTGCGTTGACCCATTAACATCATATACGATAACTTGCGCTGTCGCTAACAGAACAGTCTTAGACGCCATACATCGCGGCCTAGCACTGCTCTGATCACTACAAGCACGCGAATGCCGTCCTCGCGTGCGCGTCGCCCGCGCTATGGACGTCGTTATAGGCGCTGCGTAACTTAAGTGAGCTAGGTGTTGAGATAATTAACTATCAATACAAAAGATAGATGGCGCTAGCAAGATTATTTTACCTAAGTAGGTACTTTAGGTATTCTTATTTTGATTCGGTCTCATTAGCTTATCCATACGTAAACATGGCGCAACAAAAGAAGCCATGCATGTCGGACGAAAAAGAGTTGACAATCTTGGAAGCTAAACGTAATATTTTATTTGAGCGCATTCAAAACATTTACGGGCGCTCAAAAACCCGCCATCCTTTATATACAGTCCATTCCTTCTCCAAGTCGCCTAAAACCTACGGTTTCGGTGTAACGCCGAACCATTTTTTTTATCCATACGAGTCGGATTCATTTACGTTTTATACGTAAAACCTCGTTATATCTATATACCTAGGCAGTTTTAGCACCTAGCTATACTCCTAGGGCATTCACAAAACCGTCACATGGTTGTTTCCGCCCGCATCAGTAGGTAAACTTTTATGTAGCTACATACATAAATGTGTAGGTAAACATTACCTATATATACAAATAATACATGATATACATACAAGCAATACAATTAGCTTATCTTTTAATATCTTATGAAATAAGTTGAATAAGCATTAATAAATGGATAAAATCGAATTAGCAGTAAATCCATGTTTCTATACTTGTATACCATGTCGTCAACGGGGGACAATGGGCACTGTACCCTTACAAATGTTTTGAAAAAAGGAGCTTTTATTAATCAACGTAGTAGAAATATTTTTTTACGTTTCTAGTTTTTATTTATTTCATTGAAGCCAGAAATTATAATAGCTGCCATAAAAAGACCAGATTTAGATAAGAGATAGTCCATTAGTGAGATGAAAAATATAAAAAAAAGCTATTTGTATTATTCTATAGCGTAGGTGCTCAGACTGTTGTGGATAAGGGACCAGAAGACTGGCCCACAACGAGCTATAGGTACGAATCCAAGGTGCGCTTCACCGGCCTTTCGAAAATAAGTGCGCGTTGAATAGTTGATTATCGCTTGCTAAACTGTTAAAAAAAAAAACATTGTGAGGCAGGCTGAGAATGCCGCAAAATGTACTATGGTTCAAAAATGTGTTAAGTCTAGAAACCAACTTGGCCAGCATGTTAAACTATGAACTTTTCTTCTGACCCGTTTCTTTCTCTTAAATAGTGAGAAGACGCCCATTTCTAGCGGTGAGTGGTTTATTAGGATGATATTATATACCCACCGTAACCTCTTTTTACTATAAAGAGGTATTATATTTTGTTTAACCATTAGCTAACATGCGATCAATGTAATTATTTGTCACGCAATTTATATTTACGTGTTATTTATTAAAGCTGAAAGTCTCCAAAAGGCTATAAGCATAACAAGGTCAAAAGAAATGTTTTAAACGTCGATCTTATGGTTAAGAAAAAACATTTTTTTTTATGGTAATGTGCGGCAAACGAGCAGACGGATTGCCTGATGGTAAGCAATTACCGCCGCCCATGGACACAAGCTGGGGCGGCAACGCACTTGTGACTCCTGTGGTGTTCCACAGGAGTCACAAGTGCGTTGCCGCCCCTTGGGGTTGGGAAAAGGGGTAGGATGAGGAGTGGGATCAGGGAGAAGGGATAGGGAATAGGGCCTCCGGCACTCACACTCACCGAACGAAACGCAACAGTTTAGGTACTGTTACTTTACGTCGATTTGCTGTGAGAGGTATATGTCATGTTGTTGTCTCCCTGAGCACGTCGCGACCCGCTGAGTCGACCTCAACAACGCGTCGTTGATGTCGACTCAGCGGGTATTTACGATATGTTAGCTAACAAACACATTTATTTAGACTCGGTTAAAGGATAAAGGAAAGATACTACAAGGGTTTGATTGAAAACCTTAGGAAGAGCTAAAGATTAAAATGCTCTGCACCGCGGCGTCGCGGTTTGAGATTATCCGAATACCTAATTGCATATAATGAGTCAGTACTACTGAATAAAATGGCACTAGTCTTAACCATGAAATATCACTATTATGCTTTTGGGTTGCGCAGGTCAGACAGACAGTCGCTCTGTGGAAAAGCTAATATTCAGTCAAATCCGGTTAGATTAGTGAGCGGACCCCGGGTTGCAACTGGAATAACGCTAGGAGGACGATGATAGTGTATTTTTAGTAATGCAACTCACTGTTATGTGTAACAGTCAAGAAATGACTATCAGCAAAAAAAGCAGTACTTAAAATTTATAGTAGTTCCTTGCTTAAAATTAAGTTCTCCAACTCTCTCAAACCACAGTGGTTTATGAAAAACATACAGCCCACTAACATACAGAAGGATAGACAGGGGAGGCTTAGTTATAAAAGCCCGTTACTCCCGCCGGCCACGGAACCTTAAAAGCAATCAAATTAGTAGACAAAGCAGACGCTGTCAACTTAATATGGTATTAGAAACAAAATAATGCTATACATATTCTTGCATACTGCAGGCTTTCATAATAGAACATTTTATTTAAAAAGCACATTACCCAAATGCAATTTTACTGACCTAAAGTAAATACTACAAATAAAGGATGGCATTGTACCAACACTTTAACTGTTATAGTCTATCACAAAATCTTTTGAAAATATATTCATTACCTTCTAGAAGTTGTGTAAATCCTTCGAACATACATGAAATAACCTAGTAAACTACGATAAGGTATAAGATAAGCTTGCAAACGGCGTGTTGGCAATCAGTAAGACAAAGCTACAAAAGCAACATCAAACGCTTTAATCGGATTACAAACCTAATTCCTTTAGATATATGACAATTGTCTTACAATGTTAGACTACTTTGGGCACGTGGAGAGGATGGATGACGAAAGACTGACCAAGCAGATATATAAGGCAAGTGTGGAAGGGACAGGACGAAGGGGAAGACCTAGGCGGACGTTCTCTGACCAGATTGGAGACATCCTAAAAACAGGACAGGTAAGAAGCACTCTGAACAGAAGAGCATGCATGAGGAATCTGATGGGAGTGAATGAAGCAAGAGAGATATGTCAGGATCGTTGCAAATGGCGCTCCGTAGTCTCTGCCTACCCCTCCGGGAAACAGGCGTGAGTCTATGTATGTATGTATGTTAGACTGCAAAACCACGAATATCTACGTACAAAGCAGCTTTACTTGCCCGACCATCGTATAATACGAGCGACCTCCTTACAGACTGTTCAAAATATTATAAGCAACATCAGAAATCCTCTCATTACTGCATAACATGTGACACGTAATTCTCAAATCTCTAGCTTCTATTAAAGTTGTAAACACTAAAATCCACACAGCTTAATTTCTTTGCACGTTCGTGGTCCCTCGGAAAGTCGTTTCGGCAAAGTAATTGCTTATAAGTGGAAGCGGATAAACGAAACGAGTTCCACACTGCCGGGGCTCGTAAAATGGACTCAGGGGCTTGCATTTAATTAATACAACTAGTAGAAGTACGTGAGAGCACATCGACTGAAATGGAATCAATCCTTTTGACCGCCGAACTGACTCTTTTCGTCGAAAAATTACCCAAATTACCACGTCTACATCAGCGCTTTACCAACCCAAAGCTAAGTGGAATTGCACTTCATGAATTCGGTAACTCTTTCCGATGTTTCCTTTTTCGAATCGGTTATACCAACAGACGTACCTCCGTTAGTTCAAAGTAACTTTAACTCTAAGTTTTTTAAGTACATTCGAGTACAGATGATACTTGGTCGCGGAAGTGTTTCCTGTAATTAGCTCTATCTACTTCAGTTACTAATAGTACGGCACGGCGCAATAGCAAAGGAAAAAGTTAAGTTCAATATTCTTTAATTTAAAGACGTAACAAAAGGGATACCAATAATAGGAGAGACAAGAACACGATTACAGAACGCCGGAGTCGCACCAACTAGATATATTGAACCGTCTGTAAGGAGGTCGCTCGTACTATACGATGTTCGGGCAAGTAAAGCTGCTTTGCACGTAGATATTCGTGGTTTTGTACATTGTAAGACAACTTAGGAAAGAAAGAGCTGTTTCTTAAAAACACTGGTGTGACAATATCATTCGGGTCTGTAAGCTCATTCGAAACAATACAGTTTTTATAAATATACTGACATAATATCAAACTTCATTATTATGTTACATTTCTTGCAAAATTTTGGCTGTCATGGCTTGTATATTAAAAGTTCCTAACAAAGAAAAGCTTATTATCCAGGTTATTAACATTTCTGAAGAAAACAAATAAGCAATTAACTGTTCAAGCGATCCAGTGCTTGGTATCAATTATATTAATCACTTACATAAAGTCCGTTCACATTGTCCTATCAATATAATTTAAAAAGCTGCATGATCAGTGCTACGATAGACATAGCTCGAAGAACAACTTTATTGAGTTTTATTATTAATTGGTCTTTGTCAATAATTTACGTAAATGTAAACCGGTAACTCAAAAGATCTTTTCATAGATAAACTGAAATATTTTGCAAACTGCATTGGTAGTCAATGATTTCAAATACAGGATTGCTAACATAGATATAGTAGTAAAAAAACCGTAGATGAGTTATGCGAACTTCAAAAGTGGCACATTAAAAACAGGCTAAATGTCTCATTTGGCTTTAGTCGCGTACTCGCTGCGGTCGGAAACGCTCGCTCTTTTACTCGCGTGTGTGCACGTTACATTTGAAAATGCCGTCGTGTGTAATGAGATTTTGGACAAACCATAGTAGAAAAATTACTAAAAGTGATGGAATCACTTCTCATTCGTGAGTATTACAATATTACAACGTTTTATTAAAAAATTATAATAAATTTAGTATAACAAATAATAGAGTGAATAAAAAATTGGCATTTAGCGAGTGTAAAAGAGAAGCAGTATTGTGCGTGTTCAAAGACTAAAAAACAAAGTATCCAGATGGGACATTAGTAATAATAAAATACTGATGTGTGTTTTTGTCAAGTAATAAAAGTGATTTGAGGCTGAATCAACACAATATATTATTAAAGAAATACAAAGTCATACGTAAGTTACAAACATTGACGGATGATCAAAGTCCATTCACTTGTTGTTGTTTTTCTCCCTTTTCAAAGAGTAACCATAGTTGGTATTAAACAACTAAGTAGGTGGTACTGCACAGTTTTCGCTGCCGACCCACCGTACCCCTGGCAGTACCCCTGGGGGTATGGTGGATGGTAGCGCCATCTACCTTCCTATCTATAACTAATCGCATCAAGATCAATCGTTCCACGTCTAGTGCGAGCGATACCATATTTCCGTCCCGCTCTATCCCACTCCCTGGAAGAGGCACTGCCTTTCGCGGATTGGTCGCCGCGATCGTCGACGCGAGTGACAGTCCAGAACATTCCGCTTGCTGAGAACGTGTCCGCCGTATCGTACCGCGCCGCACCGCTGTATGTGATTATTACCGCTTCCACCAAGGAAAACCCGCTCGCGAGTGAAGTGAAAACAAGCAGCTGCATCACGAAACCACCAGGAGACTGCCCTTCGGAAACGAAGAAGATTGCCGTATAAGGTGAGTGCCCTCCATCCTTGAAATATCCTATACCCACTCACAATCACCTCTTCCTACAACCTCTTCCTTTAAATACAGTCCATTTTTTCCAAATCGCCTAGAACCTACCTAATTGGTTTCGGTGTATCGCCGAACCATTTTTTTGATCCATACGAGACGGATTCATTTACGTTTTTATACGTTATATCGCTATGCCTAGGCAGTTATAGTACCTAGCTATACTCCTAATATATTCACATAACCGTCACATGGTTATTTCCGCCCGCATCAGTAGGTAAACTTTTATGTAGCTACCTACTTACTCAAATATTATTTCTGCAACTATCATAGTTGTCTTGTAAATCTCATATTTCGAGCAACTTTTAATTCCACAGCTCTAAAGTGTTGCCTACTTAGCCTACTTAGGTAAAATAATAGGTACATTAGATATTCTTATTTTGTTTCGTTTTCATTAGCTTATACTTACGTAAGCATGTCACAACAAAAGAAGTCACGCGTGTCGGAAGACAAAGAGATGACAATCTTAGAAGCAAAATGCAATATTTTATTTGAGCGCATTCAAAACATCTATGAATGCTCAAAAACCGCATCTATGTCTGACAGTAATAGCGAAGCATTTCTCAGTTATTGTATGACAGTAGATAGTATTCGAACAGATTTTCATAAGTTGTTAGACGATTATAACGCAAGATTACTTTCTATCAATCCTGATGAAAAACCGAACTATCAGGCGTATACCTCATTCGAAGATCTTTATTGTATTATTAAGCGTATACAATCGCAATTGGAGGGTAAATGTTCAGCAGAGCCCGTTGCCCGCAAACCGAGATTACCGCCAATCGAGATTATGTCGTTTGACGGAGATATACGAAATTGGCCGTTATTCTATGCGAGTTTTAAGTCTACAGTGCACGATAATGGTTCTCTGACAGATGCTGACAGGTTGTACTATTTATTAGGTAAACTGTCACCGAAAGCCTAGTCCGTATTTGCAGGTGTCACACCAGTGCTGAGAATTATCAGGTCATATTTCAGTCACTACTTGACAGATATCTGGACACGCGCGTCCTAGCGTCTACCTACTTTGACCAAGCTTTAAATCTCAAACTGTCCGGCAACGCGTCTGTCTTGAATTTCCAGCTGTTTATTGATAACTTCGTAACCGCGGTTAATTCTCTTAGGAATTTAAAATTAGAAGATCTTTCCGACTTTATGTTGCTTCTACTCGCTTTAGAAAAGTTTGACACTGATACAATTCGCGCATTCGAGATGACGGAACGCAATAATAAAATACCTACACTAGATCGTTTTATTTCGTTCATCAAAGATCAGTGTCGAATATTTCATAATACGCAGTCTGGTTCACCTGGCCCGTCTAACACTAACAGCAACAAACAAAGGTTGAATAAATCGCGAAATAGTAGTAATAACTCGGTCTCTAATCCACAATCTTACGTTACATGTTCGGAATCTAATAATAATAATTTACAGAAGTGTCTGTGCAGTTATTACTGTATATAGTGCACGACCATTTATATAAGTGTCCCTTCGATAATCAGAATGCAACCGCTCGTTTTAAATGCGTAAAAGATAACAAAGCTTGCATTAATTGCTTAATCATAAAACATAAAACAAGTAATTGTTCTAGTAGAACGAGATGTCGCTCATGTAATCAAAGACATCATACACTGTTACATTTCGATAAAGATAACCCGTTGTCAAGCCAAGCCGCTAACCTTGACACACTTACGCCGCAGGTGCAGACCACGGTGCCTTCGCCCTGCACGCCTCAGGGCGAAGTATCGTTGTGTACGACGTCCATTGCGCGGGCGACGCGCACGCAAGGACGGCACTCGCGCATCTATAATGATCCGCGCAGGCCCAAAACGCGATGTATGGCGTCTAAGACTGTTCTGTTAGCGACGGCGCAGGTTATCGTTTATGATGTTAATGGGTCGCCGCACATGGTACGTTGTCTGCTAGATAGCGCATCTCAGACCAATCTAATAACATCGGAATGCTTCAAACGCCTCGGATTATGGAATAACTTTAAAAATACTAACTCAACCGTCAAAGGGATAGGCGGATCAGAAAAGCATTGCAGGGGTTCCGTAGATATTAAAATACATTCGCGTTTTGATAGGAATATTAATTTTAACATTTCTTCGCTTATCGTGGAGCGTATCACGGACGCATTGCCGAACGCTAATGTAGACGTAGCATCACTCACTCATCTCGAGTCATTGCCGCTAGCCGACGCGGAGTTTGCGAATCCGGCAGGCATTGATCTTTTGATCGGAGCTTCAATATTTCCGCACTTGCTACTAACTAAAATAGTACGTAGTGAGCGATATGATTTACCGCCCGCTATTGAGACGGTGAGAGGGCGCCACAGTGCCACGGTTCACAACGTACTCGTATCAATAAATGTTTTAAAATATAAATAAGTGGTTAAATAGTGTAAACAGTGAAAGAAAAGTATAAACAGTGCTTAAAATCACAAGGATCATATAAAATACTGAGTGAAACAACTGTATAACGGCGTGAAAAGTGTAAATATACGCTACAACTATAATGACTTTGTAATCCGTTAAATACAATGATTTGGACCCATCCTAGTGCATAATACGAGTGTTGAGAGTGATTACTATAAAAAGACTACTACGAAAAATGCGAATAAGTGCCCGTATAAGAAACAACAATAAACCATAACCTCAAAAGTGCAAATAAAAATAGTGACTTGCGATCTGATTACCTACCTACTTTAAGTATTCTACTTGATCCCATAAGAAAATTACCGGCAGCGCCATCTATCATTACTTGTTGTAACTTCTAACACACTAAAGCACCTAGCAAGGCTAGCGCCGGCGCCGCGCAACGCGCGACCTTTTGTCATCCGGGACTGAGAATACTTCTGTAATACGTTCCTATTCTATTAGAGGTCGCTGGGCATCACTTATTATTGTTGTCACCATGGATGAAATAAAACAAATCTTATTAAAAATGCAACAAGAGGCGTCACAACAAAAACAAGATATGCTAGATATGAAGGAGGATATAAAAAACACAATAAATACTAACATAAACGAGAAATTCAACATTCTAGATCAAAAATATGCTATTTTGGAAAATAAAATAGAGGAACAAAGCACAAAAATAAGCAACCTAGAAAGACAAATTAGATGCAAAAACCTGGTCATGTTTGGGGTGGAAGAAGGTGAAAAATCCTACCACGAATTGGAAGATATACTGATTGATATACTAAACAAATACTTCAAACTCACATATGATAGATCTCACTTCGAAGCAATCAGAAGACTAGGGAAAAAGGCGAAAAGAACAGACCAATTATAATAACATTTGCTACAATGGGCTTCAAACTTAAGGTTCTGAAAAACAAGTCGTGCCTACAGAATACATCATACTATATAAAAGAAGACTATCCTATAGAAGTCCTGAACAAGCGCGAGAAATTACAAGCTCAACTACAAAAGGAAAAAGAAGCCGGCAATATTGCTTTTATAAAGTACGATAAACTTATAGTATTGCCTAATAATGACAGCAACTATCGTCAGCCGACAAGTAAGAGGAACCTGTCTGAATCTCCGGAGAGAATATCACCGCACTCCGCTAGCCAAAAAGCTCAACACAACAACAAACAACCACTGAAGAAAAATAAAGCTTCCAATATAAGAGATTATATACTTCAAAAACCGAAACTTACCTACAATGAAACCGATACCCCGAAAAAACAAATACATTCATCACAGACCAATTTAGCATAGCAACGACAGATGGCCCCCCTACTCCCCACACACCTCCCAGCATGGCTGGTTACCGCGGGAGCGTTAGACCAAAACCCTCCAAAGAATATCCGTTCAAGAAAGAAGATTTCAATAAATATTTGTACCCTCAACGTCAGATCATTATCAACACCTGAAAAACTACTAGAACTGAAGACAGCTCTCAGTAACATAAAACACGATATACTGGGCCTGTGCGAGGTGCGCCGGCTAGGTGAAAATATAATAGAAGACGAAAACTATATTATGTATTACATAGGACAAACAAAGGGCTTATATGGCGTAGGTTTCCTAATCAAAAGAGAATACAAAGAAAATATCATAAAATTTTCTGGGATATCTGAAAGAGTTTGCATGTTAGAAATGAACCTGGAGAGTTTACACCTCGCAATTATACAGGCATACGCACCAACAGAAGGCTCAACACAAGAATACTTAGATAAATTCTACACAGACCTAGAAGAGGCTCATGATTCGATCTCTACACAGTTTATAATAGTCATGGGCGATTTTAATGCACGAGACCAAAATTGCGGGCATTCACGGCTTTGGAAACAGAAGCAAAAGGGGAGAACGACTGGTTCAGTACGCATACGAACATAATCTGAAAATAATCAATACAATGTACAAATTAAAAGCTGGCCAACGGTGGACCTGGATTTTGCCCGACAAAAATACTAAAAAAGAAATTGATTATATAACAACAACGAAACCTAAATTGTTCACAAAATTTGAAGTGCTGAATTCTCTCTCCTTTGGCACAGATCATAGACTCCTGAGAGCAACATTAAGCTTAAGTTGGGTAAAACGAAGCAGAAGAAACTACACCAGTCCCAGAAACCCTTTAAAGACTGAAGCTGAGGTGGACGACTATTTAAAAAGCTTAAGCGAATTTATACCTGAATTAATAGAAAACCAGGAAGGATACACAGCCACGGAATATTACAAGAAAATAGAAAACTCTGTATTAACAAGCCTAAAAAATAAAAATAAAAAACAATCAAGAAAAACAAAAATTCTATCAAATGAAGCAATTCAATTAATGGAGAAAAGAAGCACACTACAAGATAAAAGAAATCTCACCAAGAAGGATAAGGAAGAATTAAAAGAGAATATAAGGAAACAAATAAAGAAATTAGAAAATGTTACGAAAAACACAGATTTCACATACTGGAAAAATGTATAGAAAGCACAAGATTAGCTAGAAAGGCATACAAAGAACTAGATAAGTCAAAAAAATGGATCCCGTCCCTTCAGCGGGGTGCTAAAATTTGCAATTCTAGAAATGAGATCATTAACATAGCTACAAAGTTCTATACAAGCCTTTATAGTTCTACACCAGGCTTAGTAGAAAATACAGAACAAGATCAACTAAAGAATACATCAACTGTACAAAATTTCACTGAATCTGAAATCCTAAAACAAATAAATAATTTAAAACCAGATAAGAGCCCGGGACCGGACAGTTTGAGCAATGAGTGCATAAAGATCGGTAGAACACTTTTATTAACACCCCTTACATTACTCTTCAATAAAATACAAGAAGAAGAAATCGTGCCAGGGCAATGGACAGAATCGGAAATTATATTACTATATAAGAAGGGCGACCCTAAAGATATAGGAAACTACCGTCCGATAAGCTTAATGTCTTGCTTGTACAAACTCTTTGCATCCTGCTTACTACACAGAATATCCTCACAAATAGACTCATACCAACCCATGGAACAAGCGGGATTCAGAAGTGGCTTTAGCACAACAGACCATATTCACACCGTAGACCAGGTCATCGAAAAGTACGTAGAATATAGAAAACCGCTATACATAGCTTTTGTCGATTATAAGAAAGCTTTCGACTCTATCTCTCATAATAGCATCTGGGAAACACTTAACAAACAAAATATAAACGCCAAGTACATAAATATTATCAAAAACATATATTATGTTAATTGTACTAGTAGAGTCAGGCTAGATAGAGTGGGCACCAAGATCAGCATTAATCGAGGAGTCAGACAAGGAGACCCTATATCACCGAAGCTATTTATAGCTGTCTTACAAAATGTAATGGAAGATTTACCGTGGTCAAAGCAAGGAGTTAATGTGAACGGGAAATATCTAAGCCACCTACGCTTTGCAGACGATGTCGTCGTGTTCTCTGAAAGTCCATATAAGCTTAACACAATGATTAACGAACTTCAGACAGCTAATGTTCAAGTAGGCCTGGAAATGAATCTAGAAAAAACAAAAATCATGACGAACAACGAGATGACGCCAGTACTCAACAGTACTCAACCAAGAGCCACTTGAGTACGTAGAGAGCTACATTTACCTCGGAAAACAAATTTTATTTAGAAAAGACCGAATCATAGAGAAAATAGACAGGAGAGTAGCTATTACATGGAGAAAGTACTGGGCACAAAAGGAAATTTTCAAATCGCAATTACCGATTAAATTAAAAAGAATAATTTTAGACACAACAATTTTACCCTGTCTAACCTATGGGTGCCAAACGTGGATATATGACCACAAGGCAAGACACAAAATACAAACAACTCAGAGGGCAATGGAAAGGAGCTGTTTAATTATAAAACTGCGAGATAGAGTAAGACACATAAAAATTCGGAAAATAACCAAGGTAAAGGATGCTCTACACTTCTCTCAAAGTCTCAAATGGAGATGGGCTGGCCATGTTGGGAGATACGTTGACAATAGATGGACAATTAACATCACAAAATGGAAAGGACCGCATGGCGTAAAGAGAAGAGGTCGCCCGGACGCCCGGTGGCAGAACGAGATTGTATCCGTTGCAGGAAAAGACTGGATAAACACTGCGAAAGATAGGGATAAATGGAATTCTTTGGGGGAGGCTTTTACCCTGAGGGGGTCCACATGAAATTGCATGAGTAGATATAAAATTATTAATTATTAATTATCAAAATAGAACTAAAATTAAATAATATTAAATTAAATTATATTCAATTATATTAAATTAAATTATATCAAATTATATTAAATTAAATTAAATTATATTAAATTAAATTAATTAACTAATCGAATCTAATGTGGAATTTAAATAAAGCTTTATTATTATTTATTATTATTATTATTGAGACGGTACTTGGGTATGTGATTATGGGTACCGTACCTACGTTACATACTTCTCATTGTATTACGTCTTGTTGTTGTTCTGCTCTTCAAGAGATCAAGGTGGGTGCTAAAACTGTGTGTAAGATAAAGCACTAATTAGCTATGCTATGCTATGCTACGCCATGCTATGCTACGCTATGCTACGCTATGCTATGCTATGCTATGCTACGCTATGCTATGCTAAGCTACGCTACGCTACACTATACTATACTACACTTCCGCTTTGTATATGGATGACCTTGCCTGTAGTGTCATACCCGCTCCGCTAGCAATTTCGCTTTGTGAAGAGCTCATTCAGCTTTTCAAGCGAGGCCAGTTTGATCTTGTTAAATGGACAAGCAACTCTAAGGAGGTTCTCGCACGCATACCAGATTCTCATAGGGCTTCTCCAGACATTGAGTTTGAGAAGTCTGTACCGCATAAAGTTCTCGGCTTACGCTGGGACAAATCCTGTGATAGTTTTCGGTTTGACGTCTCGCCGCCAGATGATAAGTGCACCAAACGCACTATGCTGTCCACAGTGGCTCGACTATGGGACATAATGGGTTTTGTGGCTCCCACAATTTTGTACGCCAAGCTCTTGATCAAAGAGCTTTGGCTATCAAAGTGTGAGTGGGATGAAACACCCCCTGACCATATTGTCGCCGCTTGGGGCCAGTTTTGTATTGAGCTTACCGCGCTCAATCAAATTACTATTCCGCGTCATCTTGGGTTGGTAGATGGATGTACCATCAACTTAACAGGTTTCGCTGACGCCAGCGAGCGTGCTTATGGCGGAGTCGTATATCTGCAAGTCCGCATTGGTTCTAACTACTCGGTGCAGTTAGTTTGTGCCAAGTCTAAGGTCTCGCCTGTTAAACCATTTCGGTTGCGAGACTGGAGTTGTGCGCGGCCCTTCTGCTGTCTCAGTTGCTCCGCAAGGTTCAAGACACAGTTTTGCCCCACTACCCTATTGATAAATATACGCATTTTCAGACTCCAAAGTAGTGCTCGCTTGGATTTATTCATCTCCTCACCGCTGGCAGACTTTTGTTACAACCGCGTTAGTAAATTGATTGAACTTGTTCCCGCTACTTGTTTCAATCACGTCGCGGGTTATCGTACTCGTCTTCAGGAAGAACTTTCCATAGATCATATTGACTGGAAGTTTATTCCACCAGCATCACCACATTTCGGTGGATGTTGGGCAATCATGGTCAAAGTAATTAAAACGCATCTCTTCAAAGTTATAGGTCAACAGATCCTCTCTTACGAAGAGCCATTAACTGTCCTTGCACAAGTCGAGGCACTGATCAACTCGCGTCCGCTCACGGCATTGAGTAGTGACCCTGCAGAACCATCCGCGTTAAGCCCTGCACATTTTCTGAACACAGTGCCATTATCGTCACTTCCGGCTCTCATGGCCGTTAGCCATCGTAGAGAAATTGCATACTTCCAAGGACGGTACGACCCGCGTTGTTACCGTGAAAACCGCTAAAGGGAGTTACGTGCGCCCTGTTGTACGTCTCTGTCCGCTTCCAACTCAGTGAGATCTAGCCTGAAGTTGGACCTACCTCTTAGTTTAAGTATTTAGTTAGTAGTTTTCGCTGTTATTGCGTCTGTAGTATTCGCTAAAGTTAATTTAGATTAATTTATTGTCATATCGCTGTCTTAGCCTATAGATGGGTTATGCGGTAGTACACCCAACATAGCTAAGTTCAATTCTATTTTTTTTAAAGGCAACCCTTTAGGGCCGGGGGGATATGGTAGCGCCATCTACCTTCCTATCTATAACTAATCGCATCAAGATCAATCGTTCCACATCTAGTGCGAGCGATACCATATTTCCGTCCCGCTCTATCCCACTCTCTGGAAGAGGCACTGCCTTTCGCGGATTGGTCGCCGCGATCGTCGACGCGAGTGACAGTCCAGAACATTCCTCTCGCTGAGAACGTGTCCGCTATATCGTACCGCGCCGCACCGCTGTATGTGATTATTACCGCTTCCACCAAGGAAAACCCGCTCGCGAGTGAAGTGAAAACAAGCAGCTGCATCACGAAACCACCAGGAGACTGCCCTTCGGAAACGAAGAAGATTGCCGTATAAGGTGAGTGCCCTCCATCCTTGAAATATCCTATACCCACTCACAATCACCTCTTCCTACATCCTCTTCCTTTAAATACAGTCCAATTTTTTCCAAATCGCCTAGAACCTACCTAATCGGTTTCGGTGTATCGCCGAACCAGTGGATCTTTTAAAGCTTAACCGTACCCCCAAATAATATTGTTGTGTAATAAATTTATTAATTTCAGTTCGTTAATTTCAAGTTCTACCTTTTTGTGGGATCATTCCAAGTAGCTCTATTGAACAGTTCTATGATAGAACTGTCCTAATTCTATAAGCACAACTTGATGAGGAGAATAGAACTAATGAAATGTCCCAGTCTAGTTCTGTGTATGTTTTTACAAGGGTATTCAATAAACCTACTGGGAATTATCCGTAGTGTCACGACATCGCGCTCATATATCCGAATGAATATGTTTTGTAGACGTTCACTTGTTTAAGGTGTAAAACAAATGAACGTCTACAAAACAAATGAACGCCTACAAAACAAATGAACGTCTACAAAACAAATGATTTCCAGAAAGTGATCAGCTATCGATAGTGATTGCAAAAAACAGGTGCATGCATAGTGGGTCCGCAGCGCACAGTTTTTATATTAACGTACTGCTTTAGATTTCCATTGAATGAAATGAGAAGAATAAAATGTACTTTTTTTAATAAATGTTATAAATAAATCACATCGACTTTTTATTTCCCTATCTTAAATCAATTAATCAAATTTACTTTGAGGCGAATTGAATTTAATCAAGACAGACAAAGTGATCGTGTCGCATCTGAGTCAAATTATTCTTTGTGAAACGGTCAGCATGATGTCACAATGCGCGACGGTACAGATTTTTTCTCTTTTTTATCTCTTTTTCGCGCTTGCGATTAGATGTGCTATCTCACTTACACTTCTTATCTAATTCTTAGTGTGTCGTTTTGACATATTTATATTAGTGAGCGTACGCTTTTCGCGATGCGTGCCACTCGTAAGCGCCGGTTACCTTGTCAGTAACTTGTCTACGGTTTTTTACTAGTATGTCTATGATTGCTAAAGAAATAAATAAAATAATACACAATTCAATATCTACTGATAAAACGAGAACACTTATCTTTATTCCAGCGTAATAATTTCTCTAGGCAGTTCCTAACTTTTTATTTTGGGTCGTTGTCAGTATGCAAATTACAAATTCATTAAATGATTGTACGTCCGTCTCGAGTTTTCTTTTACTATTTTTCCTCGGCGTGCTTGTTAAGAGTCTCTTGTCCTTTTACTTTAATAGAAGCATTTGTATGATTCAATGGGGATCCCTTCTTTTCTCATAATGATCTTTGTCCTTATATACTTCGGCATAACGATTTTGGCACAATTTGTTTTGGCATAATAATACTTCGCCATAATTTTCTTAGGCATACATTTTATGTTGGCATAATCATCTTAAAGATTAATTTGTTTTGGCATAAATTTGATTCTCATAACATTAGTAGGCCTAATGACTATTAGCATAACGTTAGTAGGCCTAATGACTATTAGCATAATATTTCTATATTTATATATTTAACTTGTAAAATTTTTATATGCTGTTCAACAAAAGTTAGTGACAGAACGGAATTGCTGCAAAACCGACTCCACGTAGTTGTTTGTCCTACCCCTAGAGTGTTATTCAAAATCGCGTAGGCGCGTGGGGCCGCCGGAGGCCCGCAGCGCCGGAGCCGTGACGGAAATCCTGCCTGCTGCATGTTGCATGCTCGCTTGAATGCTGCATGCTGCATGCTTGCTTGCATGATGCATACTGCATGCTTGCTTGCATGCTGCATGCTTGCTTGCATGCTGTATGCTTGCTTGCATGCTTCATGCTTCCTACAGCGAAAAATATGCCAAATCCAATTTGTATTGTAATCATTATGCGTAAATAAATTTATGCTTATGGATATTATGCTTAAAAAAGTTATGCTTTAGAACTTTATGCTTAATAAATTTATGCTTTAGAATATTATGCTTAATCATTATTATGGTTAGAGAAATTAAGAAAAAGTATTTCACTTGTAGTAGTAATCTGTGTATCGCACTCAGAGATGGTTCTGAGTGGAAAGCTCCAAGACAAAATTAAACGTATCGTGGATATTTTAAAACTTGATTTTCTTGAGCCTGTGCGCGAACACTTGGTAGAACAAGTACGTTAAAAGGTATCGAATATTAGTTGTTAATATCAAATGCGCTACCTCGTAGTTTTGGTTCAAACTAATAGAATAAGTGCTAGACCTGATAGTAGCAACAGTGTTTTAGCCTAAGATTAAACACACCATGAGACATCTTAGATTTCATTATATTTCGCCATTTTTCCTTTATTTTCACCTCACAAACAAGTAAAATATAAAAAAAAAATTGGTTGCCTGTAAAGTCGGTATACGGGCGAAAGTTTTACGTGACAACGACTTTGAGTGGTAAAATAATTTTAATGTGAATATTCATTCGTATAGTAGGAAGAAGGATGAAAGACGCGTGCCTTTCACTTTTTATGTCTGTCTCTCTCGCTCTTAGGCGGGACGCGTGCCTCTCACTCGCTCTCATTGTGAGCGCATAACGTGAGCGGAGCGTAACGCAGTTTCTTGAAGTGTCACCCGGCAAACCAATTTATAAGAAGTTGTCACGTCAAAAACGAACTAAAATGTAACTGTTGCAACTAAAATGTAACATTTCAGGAAACGAAATGTAACTTACGGTTTAAGGCCCTGGCAACACTGCATGGGTTTCCCGCCCACTATTTACTCGAAGATGTATGTATGTGCATATATATATATGTACATAGTCACATAACTTGCGCTAGCCCAAAACGCTTTTAACTTAAACGGTTAGCCTGATATAAATGCCTTTAAACCTTTGCGATTTGTACACATACTTAAGTAACGGGTTTCAATCGCGTAATTATCTTTACCAATTTTTACTAAATTATACAGCTGAAGAGTTTGTTATTTTGGTTGGTTGAACGCGCTAGTCTCAATACTACTGGTTCAATTTGAATATAGTTTTGTGTTAGATTGCACATTTATCGAGGAAGTCAATTGGCCATATATTCGTATGTAAAATCAAGCTACGATCCACGGAGCAGTCTCTCTAAATAACACGGATGTAACCGCGGGCTCCGCTAGTTCAAAAATGAAGTTAAAATACTGTTTTATTTGTCCCAACGTTTCATCATAGGTAACAACCACGCGGTTCTGCGGTGCCATTTCCGAGAAGTGCGGGATTCGGTACTTACCGTAATTTGGTTAGCGTTCTTTGTTGAAAGGTATGAAAGATCTATTTTCAGTAGCAATTCTCTGTATCCCTGTATAAATGAGTTTCTTCCAAAAATGCAATTTCATATAAGTTTATTCCAAAATATAAAATATTTTACACATATAAATTGTGAAATATTACTGTATAATATATTTGGAGTAATGAACATCCAATTAATGGGTTCTGCTGGGCGAAATATTATATGTATTTCACCGGAAGTCGTTAATAAATATACATACATACATACATACATACATACATAGACTCCACGCCTGTTTCCTCGAAGGGGTAGGCAGAGGCATATTAAACGCCCACTTTTCGCCAGTGTTTTGATCCCACGTAATAGGTGGCGAGCCTATTGCCGCTTATTGGGACATTTTGTTTGCCAGAGCCTCGTCCGTTGATCGGCAGGTGCACCACTTGCAGGTGAGGTTGGCTTGGGACCCTAAGTTCTTGGTGGGAACCCTATGCACCATGTTAATAAATATACCGAAAGAAATCTTGTAGTGACATTAATACAATTACAGTTGTTTAAAAATATAAAATACTTTTAATGCCTTTAACTTTTAAAGCCGTGTGGTTGACGGCATAGAATACAAGTGTCACCACCCACCAAGGCGTGACGATATGTATGTACTTTTAATGCGGGTTCGATTCCCGCTCAAGTCAAACAGTGGTTTACATGAACATAGATGTTTGTGATGATGATGATGATGATTTTAGTCTGGCTGTTTCTTACATAATGTAAAATGTATTTTTTTACATCAAAAATAAAATCATGTATGCTTATCATTTGTCTAGTACCCATAGTACACTATATAATATGCTTAATTTGGGACTAGATGGAGTTGTTTGTATGTGGTAGTATATTATATTATTATTTTCTATTTAGTTGAGTGGATAACGCGGTCTAGTTTTGTGAACCCGAACTCGAATGCAGTCACTGTTGTAAAACTAAACATACTGCAAACAGATTTGTCGTGGAACCCACTTTGCATGTATTTTGCAACTCGCCTCGTATGTGACAGCGTTGACAGCCGCAACCACAGATAACTTACAGCTAAACTGGCACTTCATAATTATATCTGACCACCAACGACTTCAGTGTGTGACCTGCCTGCAGTGATTCTTGTAATAAAATGTATTTAAGAACTCCTAAACGAACAAATACAGCCATCAAAGTTAATACCGGATGTGAAACACATGTTTGACCTTTGACGCTGCAGTACATTGTAAGCTAAGTTACATAGTCCTTTTCTACTACAATCGCAGAACCGAATACTCGCGCGGGTCCAGTTAGGGTTAAAGTGGGCTCATAACGCGTGTTATTTATTTTTTAATTTGGATTAGAAGTACTCAAAGTAGCAAGGATTTTATTCTACTCAAAAGATATTTTATTTTCCTAACGCAACTTCCTTGATAGAATCGTCACGAAACGATAGACAGAAAGTGTAGAAATATTGCTTTGGAAAACAAGGCACCAGTAACACTGGCAATGTGAGCGTTATTGGATGAATACTAAACGTGGCAAGACTAGAATATCTTAATATATAAAATCCTTGCGTTACTTACTGACTGACAGACACGCTACAGCCGAAACTATTGGGCACAGGAAGCTGAAATTTGGCATGTATGTTCCTTGGAGACCGTAGGGGTGCACTAAGAAGGGATTTCCCGAAATTCCCACGGGATCAGCCAAAACGGGTAAATTAAAAAAAATGCAGGCGTAGCTGCTGGCGTCCTCTAGTAAGCTAATACCGGGAAATAATCATTTCCTATTGGAAAATTCTTTACGTCTGGGATGTTGGAAAGCGTTCAAAACGTCACATCACTCCGCGAAATTGTATCTCCAGACTAATTTTTATTCAGGAGCATTTGCTCTCAAGTGTTATTTGTTCATAAGGCGAGGCGTTTGGCCTCACGCTCTGATACTTATTCTCAAAGGACATTTTAAATGATCTCTGACGAGGACGATTTATTTCGGCGAATCAGTGTCTTTGACAAGATAGATAGATAGATCTTAATATATATATTTCTTGTGTGCGTGTGTATGTAATTGAACTCCTCCTAAACGACTGGCCCGATCTTGATGAAACTTTTTGTATGTGTTCAAGGGGACTTGAGAATGGTTTAGATTCAAAATTTAATCCACAGGAAAATGTTTATTGTACTTAATTTTTAATTTGTAAGTGGTTGTGGATGTTGGAATGTTTCACATTAGAACCGACGGACTGCGCTGCTATCGCAGTGTCAAATCTTATAATAATTATATCGTCAAAGAGTACATTGAAACCTTACCTGAATAATAACATACATACATACATACATACATAGACTCACGCCTGTTTCCCGGAGGGGTAGGCAGAGACTACGGAACGCCATTTGCAACGATCCTGACAAACCTCACATGCTTCACTCACTCCCATCAAGTTTCTCACGCATGCTCTTCTGTTAAGGGTACTTCTGACTTGTCCTTTTTTCAGGATGTCTCCAATCTGGTCAGAGAACGTCCGCCTAGGTCTTCCCCTTTGTCCTGTTCCATTCACACTTGCCTTATATATCTTCTTTGTCAGTCTATCGTCATCCATCCTCTCCATGTGCCCAAACCATCTTAACATGCCTTTCTCAATGCTTGTCACTACCTCTTCTTTTACCCCACACCACTCTCGTATCACACAATTCTTTACTCTGTCGGTCAAAGACACACCACACATACTTCTCAGTGCTCTCATTTCTACAGCATTTATTTTACTTTCAAATCTCTTCTGCCATACCCAACTTTCACTACCATACATAAGGGTAGGCACTAACACGCCTCTATGTACAGCCAAACGTGCCTTTTTGGACACGTTTTGACTGTTCATAAACGCTTTCAGAGCTCCATTCACACTATTACCTGCATTAACTCTCCTTTCAATATCTTCTTCATTCTTACCATCTCTTGTAAACAACGTACCTAAGTAAACAAACTCATTCACTTGTTCCACTCGCTGTCCATCGATCAAAACATTACAAGCCGTAACGCATTCCTCCTTTTCAAAAACCATAACTTTCGTTTTACTTACATTCACTTTCATTCCTTTCCTCTCTAACGCACCATGCATGATTGCTACCATCTCCTGCAACTCCTCCGCTGAAGATGCAAGTATTACCTGATCATCAGCATAAAGCAGGCATTTGACGAGTAACCCATTCATCCTTAATCCGCAGTCACTATGTTTTAAATCTTGCAAACAACTGTCCATGAAGAGGTTAAACAGCCACGGCGACGCTACACATCCCTGTCTAACACCTTTCTCGATGGTAAACCAGTCAGTGTATGCCCCGTTTATCCACACACAAGCTCTAGAATCCTCATAAAGGGATTTCAGAGCTCGAATGAGGCTGCTGTCCAGCCCATTCATTGACAGCACCGACCACATTTCATTCCTCACCACTTTATCGTAAGCCTTTTCCAAATCCACGAATGCGCAATAGACCTTTTGACCTTTGGCCAAAAACTTTTCGGCTATGCTTCGCAAGGAAAAAACCTGATCCGTGCATCCCATACCCTTTCGGAATCCCGCTTGTACATCCCATATTTTCTTGTCGGTTACTTCCATAACTCTTTCAATAAGTACCTTTGCATACAATTTGCCAACAATGCTGAGAAGGCTAATGCCTCTATCAGTCATTAGGTACTCGGCCGGTGGTCCAGCACAAGTTATATAACCGCAGCAACTGACCAACTATGGCGCCCTGTCCACCCTTCAGCATTTCGACTGTAATCCTATCATATCCTGCAGCCTTACCTACTTTCATACTTCCCAGTGCCTTCACGACCTCATCCACGCCAATAACGCTTTCATCATTGCTATCGTTACCATTCATTTCAGCTATCGGTGTCTCTATCGCCGACCTTTCAAATAAACTTTCAAAATACTCTTTCCATCTCTTCAGCACGCAAGATTCATCATTTACTATCTTTCCATTCTCGTCTCTGATGGATGTGTGTTCTGAAGATTGAGTTCTTCCTCGAACTGCACGAACGGATTTCCAGAAAAACTTAATGTTTCTCTGGAAATCGTTAGATAATCTGCTATCAAACTCATCTTTCTTTTCCTCTTTTTTCCTTTTAACCATTTCTTTCACTATTCTTTTTGACCTAACAAACTCCTTTCTTGCTTCATCTATGTCTACACTCGTTGCTTTTCCCATTCTTTCATTTGCTCTGGCAGCCAACCAATCTGACCAAGCTTTCTTCTTCTCTGACACTGCTGATTGTACATCCTTGTCCCACCATGTATTCTTAACCTTTCGTATTTTCCTTCTCTTGATCACACCACATACTTCAGACGCTACACATACTACCTCTTCTTTAAAGGCCTGCCATAATTCTTCCATATCATTTATGCAATCGAACCTCTCAAATTTTGCTATCAATCTTCGTTTATACTCATCTTTCACATCTTTCTCTTGTAGATTTTCTACCTTAATTCTTTCCAAGACCCTATTTTCATTACGCTCTCAATGTCGCCATCCTTTAAAGAGCCCACTTATCCGGCTTAACACCAAGAAGTGGTCTGTGTGGATGCCGATACCTCGATATGCTCTTGTATCCAACACATTCTTTCTGAATCGTTCATCTACTATCACAAAATCAATCATACTTCTTCTAATATTTTTCGCCTCTCGCGTATACATATGTATCCTTTTATGATCAAACATGGTGTTTGTCACACAAAGGCTCCACTCCAAACAAATCTCAAGCAGTACTTTTCCATTTTCGTTCACACTCTCATCACCAAATGCACCTAACACCCTTTCAAATCCATCTCGCTTTACTCCCACCCATCCATTGAAATCCCCTAACAAGATCAATCTTTCATTATCCTTGCAGTTCCTCAAAATCTCTCTTAAACTCTCCCAAAACTCCTGCCTTTCGTCTTGGTCATGTTGTGACATACCCGTAACTATATTGACCGGGGCGTACACCCCCACAATAAAGAGACGAGTAAGTCCTACTTTCATTCTCATCCACAGTAGCCTAGCATTTACACATTCAAACTCTTTTACACACTCATTCATTCGCGCAGACAGTATTACTCCAACTCCCTTACAGGCTCTGGTGTTACTATCTACCCCAGACCAATACGCCGTATATGCGCCATGCTTGGTGGTTTCACACCCTTTTCTTTTTGTTTCATTCACACAAAGAACATCCATCTTTCTATCATCCATCATCTGACATACTTCATCCAATTTGCCGTTCATTCCTCCTCCAACATTCAATGTTGCAAACCTGCTCTCCGTAGGCCGCTTTTCGCCCTCGCGGGAAACGAGACGTGATGGGTTGCGAACCACGTCGCCGCCGTGTGAGGAAATATTATTAATTGTTCCCATTGCGTTCCCACGAGATTTAGGGTTTTTAAATGTCCATCCCCATAGAGCCCTTTACGGGGGTAAGGCGGAATATCACGTGTGCCCTGTGACCACCAACACAGGCACCCTCCGTTTGCGACCAGCTTACCCTCTGGCCACGAATCCCTCGGCACGGGTCGGTTTACACCTTAGATCGGGGTTTTGTGTCGGGTATGCTCCCTGAAAGTTGGTTTAATTTCGGAGTTTTCCTTCTCCTAGACAGGTTGCCAACCAAGGCTAACGAGGCCCATCTCCCCGAACGTTTGGTTTAATTTCGGAGTTTTCCTTCTCCTAGACAGGTTGCCAACCAAGGCTAACGAGGCCCATCTCCCCGAATAATAAAACATTAAAAAATAAAGATTTCGAGTCGACAACATATATCCGCAACATTCGGATTGTCGAGTATTTTGTTAAATTCTAATGGTTCTGACAGACAAATCACATTCGCCATATTGGCCACTCTACAAGCGGAAAACGCCACAGATACCGGATACCATTTTGAGTACTACTAAGTCTTAGTACTAAGTAGTTTGTATGTGTAAATACTTTTTGCAGTTATCTATACCAATGTAATAAAGCGGAAGAGGTTGTTTGTGTGTTTGAACGCGCTAATCTCAGGAACTACCGGTTTGATCTAAAAAAATATTTTTGTATACGATAGCCCAGTTATTCCGGAAGGCTATATAGGCTATATAACATAACGCTTCGACCCTTTGGGGCCGGGCAAAAGGCTAAAAAGGCTAAAAGACAATGTCGGCTAATCTCAGGAACTAGCAGTTGGATTTTAAAAATTGTTATTGCCTAAGGCTATAGGCTATAAAACTTTTAGGGGCCAGACAAAAATAATAAAATGGTCAAACGAAAAGGGGGAGGGTTGGGTCAAAGGAAAAAAAAAGGCTAAACGAATAGGATACAATCTATATGGGTATCGTTTTCGAGATTTTCGGAACGCTGATTAATAATATGAAATTTATTTAGTGATCCAAGATGGCGGTCGGGAAATCAAAGATGGCGGATGAGAAAATTTTTAAAATCAATATGGGTATCGCCTTTGATATTTTAAGGGGTGGGGAATCGAAATACTACATCTATTTCGTGATCAAAGATAGCGGATGGGAAATCAAAGATGGCGGATGGGAACATTTTAAAAATCAATTTTGGTATCGTCTGCGATGTAAAAAGGGATGGGGAATCCAAATAGAACATCTGTTTCGTGATTCAAGATCTTGGATGGGAAATCAAAGATGGCGGATGGGAAACATTTTAAAAATCAATATGGGTATCGTCTCTGATGATTTAAGGGATGGAGAATCCAAATACAACATCTATTTCGTGATCAAAGATGGCGGATAGGAAATCAAAGATGGCGAACGGGATTTTTTTTAAAGTCGATATGGGTATCGTGAATCATGGAATGGGGAATTCAATATAATTAAAAATCTTTGTTTGTTTGTTCATCATTTATATACTCTGAAATGATAAGTGATTAAGCTCTAAGTCAATGATAACTTTGGAAAAGGGGCTTCGAAAAAAGGGAATAAAATAAAAATTCTTAAAAAGGCGATACGGAGTTCGCTGGGTCAGCTAGTAGATAGATAAATCTTTACTGTGCAAATACAATTGGAACAATAGCTTAAAATGTAGGTAATAGGTATACAAATAGTAAATGCACAAAGGCGGCCTTATCGCAAAGTGCGATCTCTTCCAGGCAACCTTTGGATGGACAGACTGAAAAAGACAAATTTGATGGTGTAGTGATCAGATATATACGGACACTAATAGTTATTAATTAGAATATACATACATGTGTAAGTATATATCGCCTATACATACTAATACCTAATACTTAATATACATACAACCTATACTTATAAAACATATAAAATTATACATACAAACTATACATATAATACATAGCTATACATACATACATATCCATATTATAATGATATCAATGCAAAGTACAGAACCAATAAATAAATACATCGAGAGAATTTCGATTAAAATGACAGGTAGTGCTTCTTTAGTGCGTCTTTAAATATGTTGAGTGATTTTGCTGGCAGCGCATTCCACAAACGTACAGCCTGAACGGCAAAGGATTTATCGTAAAAGTTTGTGGAATGTGTTGGCATCTGCAGTCTCAGATCCACTGACGACCTCAAGGTCTTTGAATGTGTGTCATGAAGGAACTTAAAACGTTCTTTGAGATACATGGGGCTATTAGGATTGAACAGCGCATTATACAGTTGCGTAAGAATATGAGTATTCTGGCGAAGACGAATTGGGAGCCACTTGAGTCTGGATCGAAATTCAGATATATGATCATTTTTGCGTAAACCAAAAATGAATCTAATACAGAAGTTTTGGAGACGCTCAAGTTTGTCAAGTTGGTCCTCATTAAGATCAAGATAGCTGACATCGGCATAATCGAGTATTGGGAGAAGCAAGGATTGTGCAAGCGCAATCTTGGTGGTTGTGGGAAGAAAGTTCCGCAGCCTACGCAACGACCCAGCTGAGGCAAACAGCCTTCGACTTGTCTCCTGTATTTGACATCCCCAAGATAAAGTTTTATCTAGATAAATCCCCAGGTTTTTTACGTTATCTGAGATAGTTAATATTTTGCCGTCGAACTGAATCTCAGGCAACTGCGACCAGTTGACCTTGGATATCATTCTGGAACTGCCAATCAGAATAATTTGTGTTTTGGATGGGTTCACTTTAAGGCCATAATTTTTACTCCACGTACAAAGGAGAATGACCAAATTTGTATGGAAGATGGGCTAAGTTTGCTTCTCGATGATTTGACCAGTAAAATATAGTAAATATACTCCTAATTAAATTTTGAAAAAATTAATACGATATTCGGCGGTAGTTCTTAGCTATCGGACATTAAAGATTTCATATATTTTGAGGTTAAGTATTGTGATAGTTACATAATTAAATCATATAAATAGTAGTAAATTAGTTAATTATCGCGCGTGCTTCGAAGAGTACTTACTTTAAGCCGTCGGTTCCAGTTGTCATGAAGATCTTTCACCATCGCACGTCGTTACGGGGAGTCAGTACCCTCCAATAAACCGATACTTACTGGTCTAAGCCATACAATATCGCTTTCCCTTTGGGTTATGGCGGTCAGACTACGGAAAAGCTAATATTCTGTCATATCTGGTAAGACTAGTAAGCGGACCCAGGGCTCCTAGGCGTTGAAGTCGTTGGATGCAACCGACATAACTCTAGGACGGTGATGATATGATTTAAGAATCATAATTATTACCGGAATTTATTAGAAGCCTCTATGTATATTATACAATATCTATACTATAATAAAACTGTAGAGGTGTAAAAGTCTGTACATTAAAGATATTTTGACGAAAATTAGCTAAAAAATCTAGGAAAATGCTAAAAAGCAATACTTGATAATTTTTAGAATTTATGTCTGTCTGTGTGTCCGACGTCTTTCCCTGTGTTGCTCAAGATCTCTAAAATGGCGAAATTGATTTCAATAAAACTTACACTCATGTACAAAGGATACTCAAACCTATAAAATAGTATATGTTACATCACAATCGGTTGAGTAGTTTTCGGTGTACAGCTTGACCTCTCCTTTGTACGTAGTCCCAAACAAAACATAGATCATCCAAAACTGGTTTTATATGCATGTGGTGCCATCTATGATCATTATAAGTTTGTTAGTAAAAGTATAGTTAGTCTAAATAGGTACCTTCAAAGTGTTTTATGGCTATTTACCGACCGATAGATGTCACTATTTTCAAATAATTTTCTAGCAAAATAAATGTTTCTTGCAAAAAAGACAATAATTGTGTGTTGGGTATCTTTCTGTTATTAAAAAAATAATAGAGTATAATATTCGGCACTTTCATAAACAAAAAGTCTCTGTGTCAAAATTTATTACAATATCCACTTAATTTAAACGGTCAATCTCATTTATTTCAAATTATTATGTTTATATAATAGTTATATACTTAATCATTTAATTATTATTTATTTTAAATGATAAATACAATGACTATAGATCCTTTTTTCAATAAATTGTCGATTAGTCCATATTATTTTCTGTCCCGGTAGGTTTGTATGTGTAAACATAGATAGCGTTGAATAATAATATAATAATAATAGTTATTTATTTCAGACATTAGTCCATAGGTTAACACAATTTAAAATTACAAGCAACAACCATAATTATACAATTTACACAAGCCAACATTTAGAAAATTAAAAAGAACAAACACAAAAAAAAAAACATTTAAAATTTGTTGGACAAAGAGAAAAGGCTGCCCACTTATCAAATGTCAGTGTGCAGACGTATCCAGTGGCGCAGTAGTGGAAAGTCCCACCTATCCACGAACACGCTTAGCACGCCATTGTGGCTGGACCTGACACGATTGCGCATTGCTTTCTTATAACGGCATGAAAACCATCTGTGTGAGCTTCCGCAAACATGCTCGACGCGCTACAAAATCGCGGCAACCCCAATAGTACTCTAAACGCGTTGTTATATTGGACACGTAAGGCGCTGGACGCTCCCTATGTATAGTTAACCCACAGGCTGCATGTGTACAATGCTTGGCGATAGGATTTAAAAAGTGTTACTTTTACTGCATTACTGCAGTGTGCGAACCTGCGGGCCAACATATTACACCGGACCGCTAGCGCCCTACGTGCCCTCTCTATGTGCTTACTATCTTTAAGGCCCTCGGAGACCCAGTGGCCCAGATACTTGAAATGAGCGACTTTATTGATAGTGCTACCAGCTAAACTAAGTGAAGGTACTGTGGTGTAAGTTTTGCCCCTCGCTTTAAATATTAATAATTCGCTTTTCATCGCATTGTATCTGAGCCCTTGAGCCGCCGCGTAACCTATACACATTTTTAACAGCTTCCGTAAAGCTCCTATCGATGGACTCAGCAGTACCATGTCATCTGCGTAGCTTATGTTATTGACACAGACTCCGCCTAGGTAGCACCCGACATTGGCACTGCTGAGTTCACCGATAAGTTTATTTATGTATAGGTTATAGAGCTTAGGCGATGTCAGACCACCTTGCCTCACTCCGCACTGCAACCTGTACACATCCGAAAAAGAGCCTGCCCATCGTACACTGTTCTTTTGGTTATTGTACCAATACTTAAAAATAGATACAACCTCCTTTGAGCAAAGAACGTCATTTTCTGAATGGCGGTGTTAAGATTCTCCGAAGATTGATGAGGTTCTCGGATAATTTGCTTTCGCCATCGTTGGATTATTTAGATTGTATATTTGACGTTACTTATGAATTTATGATTGTTGTATGTTATCGTGTTTCTTTGTGTTCTGTTCTTATACAGGTGACTCATTGTCTCATTATTCCCAATGTCCCACTCCTCACGTCACGTATGTGGGAATCTTTCGGCGGGAGACTGAGGCCTGAATTCAGATACCTCTTGAATTACTCAACAGGGCTATCTTACTTTCAGCAGGGTTGGATATTCGTAGTCCTGTGTGTATTTTCTAAATAAATCACAGGGACAGATACTTGAAACAGCTGGAATCGACATCCGAACATGTTGTTTTTCACATGATCAGTTATATGTGGCATGTTCACGAGTGAGCGGTAAAAATAATTTACACGTTCTATGTGAAGGTGGTAAAACAGTTAATGTTGTGTATAAAGAAATTCTCTAAAGATATATATAAGTTATATAATATACATATAAAAGTTATAAATATTATATACTCTTGGGATAACTGTCATGCTAATTAAATTTCAACATTTACGCGAACGAAGTCGCGGGCACAGCTAGTGGAAAATATTTGTAAAAAGAAGTGGAGCTACGAAACAAACGCTTGTACATTATATTAGTTTGCGGTTTTTTCAGTCTGATATATTTCTTACTGAGAATTCTCAATACCACGTGGTACAATTAATGAGAATTTCAGTGAGGCTAGTTCGCAAAATATAAGCTCATTCCATTGGACCTTATTAAAAAGTTGGCATTAAAACGACACTGTTTTATGCTTAATAGGCAAATGATACACAGTTTTTATGTTATTCTTCATTTATTTGTTATTATACCTGAATCTTCTTCAAATAAATCACCTCAAAATGAAGCAGGAGCTTGTATATCGTATACCATAATGTGGTGCAGGTATGAACTCAGGAGTTACAACAGCTTCAATTAATGTGTAGCATTCTAAACATAAGACTCCGTTCAATTCCTGAAACAAACAATTAAAGTTGTTTGAATATTCGGTGAGGAGAGCACGAGAGAATTGTTGGAATTGAGAAGAGAAGTAAACAACACTTACACAGACTGGCGCTATCCATGATGTCAAAATATTGAGCTCTGAATCATATTGCTTATCCAAAGAAAGGACGTGTTGCTGCCGAGGTACCGCAAAGGAAGAGTTAACATAACTGAAATCCTCACCACGGCTAGTTGTTCTAAGTCCAGACGACATACTAATGTTACCAATAAAGACTGTCTCATACTTTAGTCAACCCACGAGTCTTGATAACACGAAATAAACTTGTTTGATCCACAAAGGATTGTTCAAGTCAATATAAACGACAGTAAATTACTTATTTTCCAATAAAGAGATATGAGCATAGGTGAAAAAGCAATGTGACTGTTTTCATGTCAAAATAACTGACGTAAGACCAGAGAGGTTGGACTAGTAATAAGGTTATATTTCTTTGCGCAAGACATTACAGATGCCAGTATTATAAAAATATGTTCCCATATTGCATAGGGTTCCCACCAAGAACTTAGGGTCCCAAGCCAACCTCACCTGCAAGTGGTGCACCTGCCGATCAACGGACGAGGCTCTGGCAAACAAAATATCCCGATAAGTGGCAATAGGCTCGCCACCTATTACGTGGGATCAAAACAATGGCGAAAAGTGGGCGTTTAATATGCCTCTGCCTACCCCTTCGGGGAAACAGGCGTGAGTCTATGTAAGTATGTATGTATTTTCGATAAGTACAAAACATTATTTCGTGGGTAATATGTTGCAAAAAGGAGAAACATATTATTTATAAAAAATATTTCACCACAATACATTTTTCAAAATATCATAAGATTTTGGTGTTATTTTGCTTATTAGAACTTTTGTTATGTCACCCTGTTTTCACTATGAATATAATTTTTCCCTATTAAAAGGGGTTTGCAAGAAACTGTAAACATTTGCCTAAATATGCAAAATGAGTTTTGAAAAAAAAAAAAGTTAATTATCGCTCGCTTAATAATGTGCCCGGTAAATGGCAATAGGCTCGCCCCCTATTACATTGGGACCGAAACATATCTGGCGAAGTGTGGGTGTGTGGTACGCCTCTGCCTACCCCTTCGGGGATAAAAGGCGTGAAGATATGTTAGAGATATGAATTTTGAATATGAAATGTCGATGTCACGATCGGAATAACGCAGATACTTTTAATTTTGAACTAAAATCCCCATTTTGCTTTAAATTAAAATTAATATACATAAAATTATAACATAAAAGAAGATTTTCTAGATATGAATGGTTTAGAAGAAAACGTGACACAAAATAGCCCAGTTTTGGTCATTCTCCTTTAACTGGATCTCCGCATTCAACCGAGTTGTGAATATGCTGGCGTTGTGCTTTCCTACACACCTTATTGCAGAGATTTCTGGCACGTATGTATTTTTCCAAATTTACAGGGTTTGGACGACATTTGTACTTCGCCTTGGCAGCCGCTTTCTTTGACATAGGAATTTTGATTTCGTCAGTAAGCCAAGGTGCAGGTAGGTGTTTTAATTTAATGGCACGGATTGGTGCATGCACATCGTACAGCTGAATGAACTTATCTGTAAACATTTTGACTTTGTTATCTACGCAGTCTGATGAATACAAGGGAGACCAATCTATGCTACGGGCATCTGCGCAGAGCTTTACACTATCCATCCCACCGAAGTTGCGTTGCATAATAATTCTCAGTTTTGCCTTTGGTGGGCGTATTTTATATGAAAGATAGATTAAATCATGGTAAGAAAAAGTGTCTGTAGAGCACAGACCATGCTTGGATACAAAAGTAGAAGAAGAAACAAAAATTAGGTCAAGAAGAGAAGGTACAGAGTTTGGGAAATGATGTGTAGCATGAAGAGGAAGAATAGATAAATTGCTGGAATTTAAAATACGTCTAAATGTGGTGGAACGATGATCCTGTTTTAAAAGGCAGGTGTTAAAATCACCCATTATAATTGTGTGACTGTAAGAAGGTACCAAAGTTTCTAGGATGTGTTCAAAAGAAGGAAAAAAATGTATACGTAACGAAGGGGAATAATAAACACCTAGAAGAACCTTAGCACGATTTAATTCCACTTCTAAGAATAGATGCTCGCCGGCTTTCGAGGGTGGAGGTTGCGGCGAGATGCTAACAATACGGTACGGAATTTGAGCACGTAAGTAAATAGCAACACCGCCACCCCCACCAACCGCACGATCATTTCTTATTAGGTGGTACCCCGGAAGAGAATATGAAGTTGATGGGAGACATGGTTTGAGCCATGACTCTGAAACGAGAATAGCATGAATGTTCCTACAGTCAAAGGTTGCCAGCATATCAGGGAAATGAGCTGGAATACTTTGGGCATTTATATGGACTACATTAAAGTTCCCTGCGACATCAGAGAACTGAGACAGAAGAATCTCTGCAAGTGAAGGCAAACTAGTAAAACTATCATTGAGACTACTAGCAGTTAAAAAGCTGTCATCGTCACTATTTGCATCTAACATAATATGTCGACTATATAAAATAATAATATATTAATAAAATATAAAAATAATGAAATATATCGATATAATAAAAAGTTATTTATATTATATAGAATACTTAAATAAAAATATATTGTAAAGTGGTGTAAAGTCAAATGTCCACCCGCCAGTTGCGTGTTACAAGAAGACTATTGTAGATGTAAATAACACCACACAGCTTTATAGAAAAGAAAAACAAAGAATAAAAAAGAAAAAATTAAATTAAATTAAAATGCGTATGTAATGAGATTGGAACCAGGTGAATATTTTGTTAACATAATTATAAATATAAAAAAAAAAAAAATTATAGTTTGAAGATAAAATACCAATGATTCAAATCGGCAGTACATGTACGTCATGCAAGTGACATATTGGACATAACTGATAAATTGACATATAATATTAGGATACGTCAAAGTGAAAAATATTGTGGAAGTAAATTATCGGGACTTGGTGGTTAAAGAGTGACTTGAAAACACGTTTTTAGGTTACCATTTAAAAATATCGCGGTCGGTTTCTGTTTGTGTCTCCAAATTGTGTTTGTTTGTGCTGTTTTTGTGATGGTTAATGGTTTTACTACTTTAGTTGTTAATAAAACCACCCTTCTATTGTAGTTGTTCATTGTTTCCGATGGAGGTCATGGAGTGGAGGTGCCCCCTGATGGGGGCGGTGGTTTTCCTCCCGATAAAGGGAAGACACTGAAACGGTCAGCCGTCGATACGACCAACACTGACTCCAAGAAAACACGATCGCCAGCTGAGTCGATTCAATCTTTATATGTAAAACCCGGGTTCGATAACGACGCCATGCCGAAGTACTCTGTCTCGGATAAGGCCCCATTCTCGGTCTATGTCTCCAGAATGGAACCCAACCCCTCGTCAGGCCAATCTTTCAAGATCCTGAAATTTGCTCAGTTTTTACATAAAAATAATATTTCTGGTATAAAGGAGGGCGGTATAAAAAATCTAGGTCGTAACAAAATCTCCGTCGAGTTTAACTCGGCAGAATCTGCAAATAATTTTTTAGACCTGAGCATACTGGGTAGCAACCAATACTCAGCGTACATTCCCCGTTTTCAAATTTTTAGAATGGGTGTGGTTAGAGACATTCCTACTGACTGGTCCCTCGAAGAACTTGTGAATGGCATCAACACACCGGTAAATTGTGGTGATGTGATTAAAGCGAGACCCCTCACTGTTAAAACTAAAAAGGATGGTCAGACCACTTGGATCCCATCAAACTCTGTTGTCCTCACTTTTCTGGGGCAATCCCTCCCTGAAAAGGTATATTGCTATAATGCTTCTCTTCCTGTCTCCACCTACAAATTACCCACTATCCAATGTCGAAAGTGCTGCCATTTCGGCCATATTGCCAACCAATGTCGCTCTCAACCCCGCTGTTTTAAATGTGCCCAACCCCATCCCGTTGATAGTTGTACTCTTGTTGACTCCGAAGTGTCCTGCTTCCTATGTAATGGGGGCAGATGTACAGCAATGGATAGTAACTGTCCAGAACACTCCCGCCAAAAATCCATCAAAATGGTGATGTCCCAGGAGAACGACAGTTTTCTAGAGGCATCAGTTAGATTCCCCCAGGCTAGACGTCTGTATTCCGAGGCGGCTGCAACACCTCAATCTCCTCAACTTCTTACCCAAACTACTCAGAATTCTACCCTCATTACACCAGTATCTCCGTCTAGTCCTACTACTTCTTATAAAAAACTGTTTTCCAACCTCCCCGACCCAATCCTGTGCTTGGCAAATCGTATGACAGTTCTGCTCACAACGCCATCATTTCTTCTCCATCTTCATCCCAACCTAATGGCTGTGCCCTTTTTTCCCAAACTGACCCCACTCCCCTAGCCACTCCAAATGATAACTTAATTGAATTACTCTTGTGCTCGCTAATCAACATGTTATCAAAGTTTTCTAACACCCTACCGTACAATGTCTCTGTTCTTGTAGAACAACTGTTCCAAGTCTTTTCCCGTAACAATGCGCTTAATGGATCTACAAGTCCTTCAATGGAGCTGTAGGAGCATTAGGTGCAATAAGCATGATATCATCTATCTGATCAACCGTTACAAGCCTTCTGTCTTTGCGGTCTCTGAGACATGGTTGAGGCCTGGTTCCCATTTTAGGGTTGCAGGATTCTCGCGCCTCCGAGATGACAGAGAGGATGGTTGGGCGGGTTGCGCCCTGTTGATCAATAGATCTATCACTTTTTCCCAAATTCCCTTACCATCTCATGACCCAGGCCTGAATGTTGTTGCCGCTAGAGTGGCTAATGTCTCCTTTGTTTCCATTTACATTCCATACCCTAATCCTAGAATTATTTCTAACCTAACTTCTATTATTTCTTCTCTTCCGACCCCTATTGTAGTACTTGGTGATTTTAATTGCCGTAATACACTATGGGGATCTCATTGTAATGACCCCTCCTCTTCCTCCTTACTAGTTCTCCTTGACACTATAGTTCTATGTGTTCTGAATGATGGCTCTCCAACCCGTAGAAGCTCCCCCTCTCAGAATATCAGTGTCCCGGATCTTACATTTGCCTCTCCATCCTTAGTATCACATCTGTCCTGGTCCGTTTTACCTAATTCTTTTGGCAGTGATCACTTCCCCATCTTAATTACCTTTAATTATTCTTTACCTCCTCCACGTACATCCTCTTTCCAACCCTTACTTAAATACTGTCTCCCCCGGGCCAACTGGGACCAATTCTCAGTATTGGTAGATTCTGTAATTGGTTCATACCCCTCCATCGACCCTTCAAACCTTTTACTCTTATATGACCGCTTTCCTCTGCCCTCTTATCCGCCGCTAATTCCTCTATCCCTCTTAAATCACCTTCACGTAGACTTCTTTCCTCCCCTCCTTGGTGGGATGCTGAATGTTCTGCAAGCGTTCGATCTCGCAGGGAGGCGGAGAACAAGTTTGCGTCATCGTCCTAACATCACGTCAAATGATCCTTTATCCTTCATCCACGGTTTTGAATGCAACTTAGCCCCTCCCTATGTTCCAGAATTTGAATGTCTTCCGCCTCCCAACCCCACTATTGCTGCACTCCCTCGAGACCCTATGAATGACCCGTTCTCCTTCTCCGAACTAATCGCTGCCATTGGCCATCTCCGTGATTCTTCACCTGGCATAGATGGTATCCCCTATTCTTTTATCTGTAAGTCTTTGAATACCTGCAAGCACTTTTTTCTTGACATTCTCAATGCAATCTTTCTCACAGGTCTAATCCCGGCATCCTGGAAAAACCAAATAATTATCCCAGTTCTCAAACCTGGCAAAGACCCCAAAATTCCTTCTTCCTATCGTCCTATTGCCCTCTCATCAGTCCTAGCCAAAATTATGGAAAACCTTATAAAAAACCGGCTGGAATGGATTCTGGAAAGCAAAGGTATACTCTCCAATACCCAGTTCGGCTTCAAGAAGGGTAAGGGTACGTTGGATAGCCTGAGTATCCTTACCTCTGAGGTCCGCCTTGCCTTTTCCCGGAACGAGCACGTTATCGGGGTTTTTCTCGACATTTCGTCTGCCTATGACAATGTCCAGCTTCCGCTTCTCAGGCAGAAAATGCTCCAGCTGAGTCTTCCCGTGAGGCTGATCAACACAATATTTAACCTTTTAATGTGCCGTTCCATCGCTGTCCGTCATCAGGGTAATCTCCTCCCTCCCCGACTTGTTTGGAAAGGGCTCCCGCAAGGATCAGTCCTGAGTCCAATCCTTTATAACCTTTATACCTATGACCTTGACCGCTCTGTTTCCTCGTTCTGTAAAATCCTTCAGTACGCTGATGACATTGCACTGTACTCTAGCTCCTCTTCCTTTCAACAGTCATCTGCCCGTTTAAATTCCGCCCTACACTATTTGGATATCTGGCTCTCTGACCACAACCTTTCCCTCTCTATCTCCAAATGCAGCGCCGTTGTGTTCTCTCGAAAACGCAACATCCCAGACATTCATCTTTCTGTGGATGATGAAACTATCGGCATCATTGATCACGTCAAATTCTTGGGCGTCATCCTTGACTCTAAACTTTCCGGCATATACCACTTGAATTACATTGAGCGGAAGGGCGAAAGGGGTGTGAACGTCATGCGGGCCCTTTCAGGGGTTCGTTGGGGGTCACACCCTTTCTGTCAAAAGCTTTTGTACAACGCTGTGGTACGTAGTCACTTTGACTACGCTGGGTTCCTGCTAGAACCATGCAACAAAATTGCTCTTGCTAGGCTAGAAAAAATTCAGTCAAAGTGTCTGCGAATTATAGCGGGTGCTATGAAATGCTCCCCGATCAATGCACTTCAAGTGGAATGCTTGGATCCTCCCCTTCATCTCCATCGTCAATTCCTCGCTGATAGATATCTCTACAATGCCCTTCAACTTAGCTCCCACCCTCTGATTCCCATTCTACAGTCTCTAACCACCCTCATTTCCACATCTTCTTATTGGACCCACAAACACCCCCCTCTCCTCATTATCTCCTACAGGAAGTTCAAATGCACTTCTGTCCCTGTCTTTCAGTTTTCTCTTCATCCCCTCTTTCTCACAGATTTCCAGTCCCTAATATTCCAGCCTAGAATTTACCTTTACTTCGGTATTGGCAAGGGTTGCAGACAAGCTAATTTCAAACTACGTGATATCTTGACCAATGACTGGTCCTATTGGGTGACCCTATACACCGACGCTTCTAAATTGACCGACGACAGCCCCGTTGGATCGGCAGTTTGGCTTCCAAAATATAAAATTGTCCTCAATTTTAAGATACCTCACCAAAATTCTATTTTCACTGGAGAGTCTATTGCCTTGTTAGAAGCAGTAACTTTTATAGAATCACATAGGCTAAACAAGGCTCTCATTCTCTCAGACTCCCTCAGCTCTCTATCCGATTTACAGAAAAACCCATTCAAATCTCGAGATAACTTTCATATTACCTTGCAAACGAAAGCTGCGCTGTATAGGTGTCACTTGGCTGGCATTGAGGTAGTCCTAGCCTGGATCCCTGGCCATTCGGGGATAACAGGTAATGAAATTGCTGATTATCACGCCAAAACAGCAGCCCAGTCTGGTTGTTCCACATATAACTACTGTTTTGCTCGTGATCTACGCTCCCAGGCTCAGCCTTCAATGGTTAGTTCTTGGAATGATCTATGGCAGACTTCCAAACTGGTTAAAGGTAAATTCTATGGTACCCTTCAACCTACCATTTCTCCCAAATCCTGGTTTTGCTAATATAAATTTGTGAACAAACCTGCAACATCTGTGATTATCCGGTTACGCTTAGGTTTTGTGTGCTCCCCAGTATTCTTAGCTAAAATTCGTGTAAGAGATCATTCTATTTGTGAGTGTGGCCTTGGCGAGGGTACTTTGGAACATATTTTTTTCTATTGCCCAAAGTTGGTTACTCCTCTCTATGACCTTCTTCCTCACCAAATTCTTAGACCTGTTAACTTCGCGTTTCTCCTAACATTAGTTCACACTCCCTTTGTAAAAATCTTATACAAATTTATCTCTATTAACAAAATTAAATTATAGACTTATTATAATTATATATCTCCTCTGCTTACATCCGTTTCATCTTTCTAATAACCTTTGTAATTTCTTTAATGTCAATGTTCTGCTAAATATTGGTGTTTCCATTTTTCATTAATCCGCCCCTTCAAAGAGAAACCATTGCTATTAATACCGGTCAACAGTCATCTATTATGTATTTTTATTCGGCCCTTCAAAGAGAAACCATTGCTATTAGTACCGGTCAACAGTTATCTAATAAGTATTTTTATTAATTTATTTGATCTCTTTTTCCACCTCGACATTGGCAAAATCATCGATCCAACCGATGGAGCCAAAAAAAAAAAAAAAAAGTAAATTATCAAGTTATAAAGAAGGTAGAAAAATAATATAAATTCACCCAGTCACAAAAACAAACAAACAAGAAACCTATTTTTTTGAAGCCGCGGTCGGCTTGGTTTTCGCAGCAGCCTTCCCCGCAGGTTTCTCTGGGTCTGCGACTTTAATCTTGTTGAGGTCGCCCAAGCACAGCACCCGATGCCGATGACCATCCGCGCCAAGGACGAATACCGAGCCCTCCCTGGTCCAGCACTTCGTCACGCCAAACTTCTCCCGCGCTGCCATGAACGCCATATGTCGCTTTCGGGTCAAAAACTCAGACAGCGTTACACCGGATCCCTTCAATTTAGTTTTGGCGAACCATATGCTGTCTCGAACTGATGTGCTCCGGAACTTGACGAGAATAGGTCTAGGCTTATTTGGTTGGTGACGGCCCATTCGATGACAACGTTTGATATCGTCTGTAGTGAATGTATCAAACTTCAGCCGTTGCTTCACCACTTGGACGACCATCTGAGCTGTATCCTGACTCTTCTTCTCCTCAACGCCATGCAGGAGAATCATATTTCGACGGCTGCGTGTCTCCATACTGTCCACAGTGCGGGCGACGGACTCCAACTGTTGCGAGAAGAACTTAAGTGACTGGATTATGAAGTCCTTGAAGGCCCCAAATTTTTCTGCCAAGCCGCCCGTACCAGTAGAGCTCTTCTTGAGGAGATCAACTTCGAACTTGGCCATCCTTTCCTCAAAATATTGTTGTATATTATGGATGGAGGATTCCATGCTGCAGCTGTGACTGTGTTAGTGCTATTAATGTTGTGTATATATGGAGATAACACTAGACTGGCAGGTATTCAACCTCAACTATGTTTATATGACATTAAATATATTTATACTTTATTTAAACTATTTTATTTAAAATAATTTTAACAGCTGTTTTAAACCAGGTGTTTACTCAACTACCCACCAATGTGTAGATCAATCAAGGCCAACTCAGAATGGAGATGGATATTTTTGCCAAGTTTTTTGTTTGATGTTCGTTATTTTATTTTGGGGTTTCCTTGTAATTATTATAGATTAATTTAATAAAGTAATTTAAATAATAGCAAACCACGTGTAAAGCAAGTAATGATGATATTAAAAGCGTTGCCATACAAATAACAAAATATCTACTTACAATTCGACACGAGCAAAACTTTTAGGCTTATTCCGTTTATCCACCCTAAAAAAGCCACCCTAAGGAGAATACTCGGAAACGCGTGTCCTTCTATCCACCCTGAACGGGGTGGATAACCGTAATTCATATAATATGTTTCTTCCGATTTTTTACCCCAAGTACAGTTGAATCAAATTATCTTTTAAGTTTTAATTTAATATTTATTGTTAAGCGAATAACATAAAATAGTCTTAAAATCTAAATTGTAGGTACATGGTACTATAAGATAGAAAGCCGAAGCGGGGCTGGTGGTTTTTTATAAATTTTGCAACATGTCCAGAAAATGACCAACGCTTATTTCATTATTAAGTAGACGTAGTTGCGTATCCTGGATAAATTCGTCCCTTTTAATGTATATTTGCAATCGTTTTCTAAATTTTTTTGCTGCAGCAGACGTATTAGCGAAGAACTGTGCGTTTTTTTGCACGCATTCCAAAAACTTAGCTAAATGTGGATGTTTGTCTTTAATTTCATGTGACATTGTTTTATGCCAGGTTTCTAATGAATTTGTAGTCCTATGAGACACCCCGAATGAATTCCAAACAGCCACAAAGGTTTCGTCCTTGAGCCATGTTTTTTCAAAATATTTTACAAATGCCGCCATATTATTATCATCGTCTAATAAAAATGATTTCACAATCAACTAGCCTTCATTAATCAAGTTTGAAGGTAACAGTGGCAACCTTGCCGTAAGTAACACTAAACTTTTACACATGTCACGGTGATATAAAAATACTGAAGCTAATGCATCTCATATTACAGAATGGACACCAAGCTTAAATATGTATATTTCAGCTTCAACCGAATCTTTTCTCTATGCATTAACACCTACTGCACGTCGCTGCTAGCGGTAATGCATAGCTTGAGACCATCCAAGTGTAACGATAAGAACGTTTTAGAGAATGAAAATGTGCATTCCATTAAAATGCAAATCATTACTTTGTTCTTTGCGAACGACCAAAAGTTAGGTATTTTAATTTCTACAAGACAATTAGTACTTGATTTACTCCTATTTTTACAGATCATGATGTATACGCATATTTAGGAATCTAGTTAAGTTTATAATACTATTGCTTATATATGTTTGCCACAAATGTACTAGATTCTGTCATGTGTGATTAAATAAATAAATAAATAAATTAGTACTTGCAGTTCCCGCTTGCTTTCTATTCGATTAATCGTAAAGCGATATTTTATTCTATTGTTATTATCGGAAGAAGCTTTTGTGTACCGAAAGAAACTTTGTATTTCACACACTAGCAAGCGTGTAAAAATGTCTGTGTACATTTGGGTGAAAGTCAACTTAGAAATGACTAAACTGAAATTAAAATACGGACTTTTTCAGGTTACTGAAGAACTAAATTGTTGGATGGCTACCTGGTCGATACATCCTGTTTGCTTATCTGTATATAAAAAATCCTTGCGTTACTGACTGACTGACAGACACGCTACAGCCGAAACTACTGAACGCAGGTGAAATTTGGCATGAATGTTCCTTGAGGTGTAAAGGGGCGCACTAAGAGAGGTTTTTTGGAAAATCCTCCCCTAAGGGGGTAAAACAGATTGTCAGAGTTTGTATGAAACATTTTATTCCTTCAATGAATTAACTTCAAACTTTGTATATTGGTTCCTCAAATGAAGTTAGTGAACACTAAGAATATTTTTTTGGCAATTCTTACCATACGTGGATAAAAAGGGGAGTCAGAATTCATATGAAACTTTTTATTCCTGCAATGGATTACCATCAAACTTTGTATATTGGTTCCTCAAATGAAGTTAGTGAACACTAAGAAAGTCTTTTTGGAAATTCTTACCCTAAGTGGACAAAAAGGGGAGTCAGAATTTTTGTATGAAACACTTTTAATACTTCTAGGGATTAATTTCATACTTTGTTGATGACGTTAGCGAACATAAAGCCTTTTATTTTGGAAATTCTTACCCGAAGAGGGTAGAAAAGAGAGTATATGTTTGTGTAAAACCTTTTATTTTTCAGTCGAATCGCTTACATATGTCTGTATATATAAAATGCTTGCGTTGCTAACTGACTGACAGACACGCTACAGCCGAAACTACTGAGCGCAAGTAGGTGAAATTTGGCATGTATGATTCTTGAGGTATGTAGGGGCGCACTAAGAGAGGATTTTTGGAAATTCCTCCACTAAAGGCGTTAAACAGATTGTCAAAGTTTGTATAAAACTTTATATCCCTTCAATGGATTAACTTCAAAGTTTGTATATTGGTTCCTCAAATGAAGTTAGTGAACACTAAGAAAATCTTTTTGGGAATTATTACCCTAAGTGTATAAAAAGGGGAGTCATAACTTCATACTTTGTTTATTGAATCCGCAAATGACGTAAGTGAACACAAAAACATTTATTATGAAAATTCTTCCCCTAAGAGGGTAGAAAAGAGAGTCAGAGTATGTGTAAAACCTTATATTTTCAATAGACTCACTTATCTGTTTATATAAAATTCTTGCGTTACTGACCGACTGACAGACACGCTACGGCCGACGCTACGTAGCACAAGCAGGTGAAATTTGGCACGTATGTTCCTTGAGGAATTTTGGGGAGTTAGTACAAATCTATTTATCTAAGTGAAATTTACGCGTGCGAAGCAGTGGGTAAAAGCTAGACTGTATATAAAACTCTTGCATTACTGACTGACTGACAATGCACAGCCGCAACTACTGGACGAAAGAAGCAGAAATTTGTTTTTTTGGGGATCATAGTGGTGCACTAAGAAGGAAAAATCCCGTAGGCATTTGGGGCATTTCCCGTGGGAGTTTCGGCAAATTCCGAGAGAAACAGAAACGGCAAAATTTAAATAAATGTGCCGTCATAGCTGCGGGCATCCTCTAGAAAGCTAATAAGTAACAATGAATATACCTAGTTCTGCAAGTTGAGGCTTGCTCTCTATGATTCATTTATTTTTATTTATTAATTTGTTTGACTTCTTGCACAAAACAATATAATTTGTACAAAGGCGGACTTAATGCCCAAGGCATTCTCTACCCGCCAACCTTTGGGTGGTGCAGAGACGAATCAAGGTGGGTGCTAAAACTGCATGTAAACTACTAATCAAGATACATAAAATATTACGTATAAATATACATATATACATATAATTTAAACTTATAAAATAAATATTGTACATACCTACAATACATAAATACATATAACGGAATGGTCATCAGTACAGGACGTCGATTGACTACGAAACGGAAGTGCGAAGATGGCGCGCTTCGACAGAGTCTAGTGACGTTCACTGGAGTTGAAGAGGGGGGATGACGGTTGACGTTCAACGTAGCAACGACAACTATCACTTCTCTTGCAGACTCCGGGCGGGCAACAAGTACCTAGAAATTGTCACTCGTTTCGTGTTCAGTAATACAAAATAGTTATAGTCAGTTTTTAATAGATTTGATTTGGTGTGAACTTATAACGAACTGTGATGTGAAGTGTTGATACAGGCCAAGAATCAAGCGACTAGCCGTCATTAGAAGTGGCATCATGGACCAGCGCGACCATAAGGCGCGAGCGAGGGCGACTGCTAACGCTGCTATGTTGGTGAATCAGCTGAGCTTGCAACTGCCACCGTGGTGAGCGTATTTTGTCTGACTTTTTTTATTGGTACTGCCAATTTTGTTTAGTGGCAGTAGTAGTAAAACATTACGCGTTTAACCTTGGAAATGTCATAATCGTCGTGGTGATATCGCCATCACATCGTACCGAATGTTGTAGGTTCGATTCCGACACGAGACTCTGAGTTGTGGAACCGTTTGACTTTTACGGTGTCGTGGTTCCCATGGCATGATCTCATGAATAATATTCTTTTTAATAGCTTAAAGAAGAAAGACTTAAAAAAATGTGGGTAGATAGCGAACGGAGATTTTGAATTTGATACGCCAAAAGAAAGCGTTTATTTTTATTTTCTTCATGCGAGGGTGGCTCACACTCACGAACCTTGTGATCATATTATGCTTGCTTGTACATAGATTATCTTGTCTCGGTCTTACTTTATCGACTGTAATAGTAACGAGAGTGAGCGTACAGACCGACTTGCATTGTTCCAAGCAAGTGCGTTTGAGTGAAACGTGCTAGTTATTGTTGTAGTGCAGTTGTAATATTGGTTTTAGAACCAACAGCCAGCTTTGGTTGGTTTTCTGCTAAATCTAGAACAATAACTCCGGTCTAGACTGTCCTTTGCAGGGCAGCGGCGCTAAAGTTGGTAAACTAATCGAATCATACATACTAAGTTCATAGTGTAAGACTGTGCGGATCTATTGATTCTGACTGTGCTGATTTTGTGTAGAACAGCTTGTGGCTTTTATTTCTTAAATAGACGTGTGAACTGCAGTGCTGTCTAGACGAGTGCGGTTGGTAGTGTTACCTGACCATAGTCAAAAGATATTACTAGCGCCATTATTTTATCGACTCGTGGTGTTGATAATACGTAATGGTTTTCGTTTAAACGTGATCAGAGCCTAAGTGAAAAGTGGCACTGTTACTCTTTGTTATTCTGAGTTGTACAGACTATCTCGGTATTGCAATTACACCTGCTTCTTTGTGTGCATAAATTTTTAACATGGCACATTAAAATGTTTCTTACTCTGATTATTAGATGGCACCACTAGTCAAATTAAATTCAATTTTAAGATTTTATGTGTGAAAATTTCCTACTGTGTGTTTTTAAACTTCGTGTGATACGCTGGGAAGTTTTATCAAGTGCCCCGAGTTATGCTTAGGACGTTTAGGAGTGATAGTGTTTCTAGTAGCAGTTGTTAAACTCGATTATCAGACGAAGAAGAAAATGATTGAGTAATCATCGTAGTGCGTTACGATAATCAGTTCCAGAAATTTTAATTTTTATTGTAGGTAGAACTAGGTTAGTCATCGTTAGTGATGATTGTATGCTTAACCTTATTCTCATTAAATGAGTACTTTGTTAGTCGTTGTTGTGATAATTTTGTGGTACCCACGTTACCGTCAGTGTAGATTTGCATAAACTGGATAAGCCATTTGTGCGGCTGCATGTTTAGCCATGCGTTGCCATTGGTTGGACCGGTAAAGTGCCTTTCTGGTTAGCCTAGTTTACCCTTGAGCTTTTGTGTTAATCATAGTAAGACATCGCAAACAAGACACCCATTAGTACATTGTCATAGTATCACAAACGTTGTCCATCGTCTTGAACGCGAAAGGTCCGTTGCTGTATCGCTAATGATTAGGTTAGGTTATGCTTCGTATTTAGACTATTCATGACAAAATTGTAACGCTGAAAAGACTGATTGGATACTTGGCAGTAAACTTGACATCTAGACTATCAGCCTAGTAAAATTTTCTTGGTCTGCTATGTAATAAGGAAAACCAAAGCAACATGTTGAACAAACCTACTTTAAGATTACTTTGTTAAACGTTCGAAATGATTATCCGGGTGGTGTTGTGTAACCGGATGGTGGTTTCACAGCGTGATGTCGAAGACCCGATGGATGTCAGAGTATGAGCAAGGCAATATTTTAATGAGTTTCCTATTATTGAGCGAGTATGCGTGTTGTTTAACATGTCTGCTTCGAGAGAAAGAGTTAGTTGTGATTTTCATTAAAACCTGTAATGATCTGATCAGAGTAGCTTTATTCCCCACCGACTTGGGTCAGGAATAGCCGAACGACTAGATTGAGTGCTGTGCGATAATGTTGTTTTATTCCTAGAGCGAAGTGCATTAAGGTGTGGTCGTTGATCGCAATCACGGATACCCTGCTACTCAAGTAGCTCTCATTTGATTTTTGATCGCTAAAATTATCTACCACTGGTTTCTGTGTCATGTGACAAGAGCGTGTTGCGAGAATCTGATAGTACTCATAGACTGCCGATTGGTTATCTCAGAACTGTAGTAGTTGCCTCTATGTAGCCAAAGGAAATCAGTTTGTCCGAAAGTAGCTTATCAGTTCTCGCCATGTTCGCATTTGGTTTTAGTTTTTGTCAGTGGTCAAATCCAGTTTTGACATAGCTCATTGGGAGTATGGACAGGAGTTACGTTCTGTGCAATTGTGAAGTTATAAACGAATTTGATAATCGCTTAAAATTTACTAAGTGCGGACGTTGAATTAGTCTGAAAGAACGGATACTCTATTTAGTGGGTATACAATGAGACGTATCTTTGAAATACTAATGGTAGATTTATTTCCTTTTTGGGTAATCCTTGTGGCTAGCGCGGCCTGGTAGCTGGCGCGGCATGGTAGCTGGCGCGGCCTGGTAGCTGGCGCGGCATGGTGGCCGGCGCGGCCTGGTGGTCGGCGCGGCGTGGCGGCCGGCTCGGCCTGGTAGCGAGTGAGGCTTGGTGGCCAGCGGCCCGTGTGTGGCGCGCGGCTCGTGTGTGGCGCGGGGCCTGTGTGAGGCCTGTATGTGGCTTTGAGGAGCTTGGTAACTGGTATAGCTAAAGCATATCAGGCTGAAACTGGCAATGAAAGTGAAGGCAGTTTATTCAAGGAATTTGGTTAGAAGATGTAGAATCCAAAGACCTTAGCTTAAATGTTTTGGTTAACTTGGTTTGAAACATCTTAAAGTATAAAGGCCCATTTGAGGTCACAGAAGTTTTTTATGATGATCGTTATAATCGCAAAGCTCTTAATTCTAAGCGTAACTGTAAGTACGCACTCGACAGGTTGCGAAAAATGCCTGAAGGTCAAAGTACAACTGACGAAATTGAGGTAGAAAAAAGTAGTTCTGATATTGAAGAAAGTGTTTGAGTTTACATAGTGATCGGATCGGATCGTACCAGAGACATACGTGTAGCCGTAGCTCGGTAGCAATCGGCGTCTACTAACTTAGTAGTCCGTGAGTAGGCGGTATTGCAGTCAGCTCTGGCGGAGGTCTCGGCGTTCCCTTGTGGGGTTCGCAGAAAGTAGAGTAACTGGAGGTTACTGGGCTATGCATAGCCATGATCACATGTAGACCTTAAATGTTATGGTTTATTTGGTTTGAAATAATATCTTGAGAGATACAGCGATAGTGAAATGTCAGTTTTACTTTGAGTTTCCTGATTATTGATTTTGATACTTAAACTTTGTGCCAGAGGATCAGAGCATAACTGACCATCTTAAAGAGAGAAAATTGTGAACATTAATACCGACGAGACAGTAGAAAACTGGGCTTACGTGTTGATTGGTTGTGTGATTCAATGTCCGAGGTCGGTTTGTAGCCGTAATAGCCGTAAATCAGTACAAATCGGATTCAATACAACTGTGAAGGCAGTTGTCCGTGAGTACACGGTAGGTACGCAGACGACACCGATGTTTGATTGGCGCAGATAAATGGGTGGCAACCGAGTGACTGGTGTAAGTCCTGGTTTAGTAACTGGAGGTTACTGAATGGGGGCAACCGAATGGCTGGTTGAGTGCCTGGTTTAGCAACTGGAGGTTACTGAACGGTTATGAATCACATGTTGAGCTTTAGTTATTTGATTTGATTATAACGTGAGTCTATGGTAATTGACTGTATTGTCAGTGATGCTCTGAATCCAGCTCCTATAATAGTTAGGAATGTAATGTAGGAGGTAATTTTGTAGAAAATTTGATTGGAATCCTAACACTGCTTTGATTCAACCCTTACCTGGGTTGAGTCAGGAGTGACCGAGCAATGTGATACTGTGCGTGTAAAATTTTGTTACAGATTAACACACAGGGACGTGTGTCTTGTAGGATGGCCGTAACGGAATGGTCATCAGTACAGGACGTCGATTGACTACGAAACGGAAGTGCGAAGATGGCGCGCTTCGACAGAGTCTAGTGTCGTTCACTGGAGTTGAAGACGGGGGATGACGGTTGACGTTCAACGGAGCAACGACAACTATCACATCTCTTGGAGACTCCGGGCGGGCAACAAGTACCTAGAAACTGTCACTCGTTTCGTGTTCAGTAATACAAAATATTTATAGTCAGTTTTGTTAGATTTGATTTGGTGTGAACTTATAACGAACTGTGATGTGAAGTGTTGATACCGGCCAAGAATCAAGCAACCCGCCGTCACATATATATTCCTACTTATATACTAATGATATACATACACATAAATATACTAGGAAGATGATTCTGCCGATTGTTCGAATAACTGCCGTCATAAGCTAGCTTTAAAAAGTTCACGAGAGGAGGACATCCTAATTTCGAGAGGGAGTGGATTCCACAGAAGAATAGCCTGGATGTAGAAATACGAGTGAAGAAGAAGATTATTGGTAGAGCGGAGATTTTTATCATGGCTGCTGCAGAGATATTGAAATTGAGGGGATAGATAAGACGGGGCATTTGGAGATGTTAAAATAGAATATAGTGTAGTGAGCATCGATATATAATACTACTAGGACAAGATGACGGGTCACGTACAAAATCTTAGCTAAAATCTGTCCGCGACCGTATTCCGAACAAACAGAGACAAATGTTTTAAAACAGTTTTAAGTTCAACCAAATTACAACCATGACACCGAGTAATAAAGTCACAAATCATAAAATTTTTATCTAATACTTACAACCAGTCGTGACAAAATACGTCATTTTCGTTTATTTTCTTATTTTTTCGAATTTTGAATTCGAATTTTACATGGTTTTGGCTAAGACATATATGGACTCGCGCAGAACATTAAAATAATTTATAATATGAATGAACGTAAAAGTTTACTAGTTAGTTTAGTCAACCGGTTGGCGCCGCGGGAGCGTAAGCCACTGCTACGCCGCAGGTCGCGGGTTCGATTCTCGCTCAAGTCAATATTTGTGTGCTTGAACATGAATGTTTGTCTTTGTCTGGGTGTCTCTATGCATAATATGCAGGTATTTAAAAAAAGAAGTAGCTATATATGTCTATCCAATGTCTAGTATCCACAGTACCAGCTTATGCTTAGTTTGGGACTAGATGGTATCGTAAGTGGTAAAAAAAAAACAAATAATTCAAATAGCCTTAACCAATTTTGAACAACCAATTTCGATGTTCTGGTAAAAAAATATTAAAAAAATATTACAAAAAAGATCGACTCCATGCATCTACTGTTCTGGTTTGTGTATCAGTTATCACTGTTATCTGTGGCTTGTCAAGATTTTTTGACGTGCGTCAAAATTTTTTTATGACGGATTAAATCATTAATTTCGTTCAAAATATGATATAATTTGGTTATTCTAAGCTTAAAATATAACTTATTTTTTATTTACTTACCGAAATTAAGATACTCCATCTGTTAAATTGCATTTTCGGGCATTATTTTTGCAACTTTTTATTAGGCACTGCGGCATTGTGAAACGTATGGCGTGTTTCAAGCCGACTAAACACAATATACGATCGCGCTGTCAAGCGAGCCGCTATTAGCCAAGACGGTTTTTTGACGCGGACACGATATCTGGTAGTATTATATATCGATGGTAGTGAGCGTACGTAGATTACGACGTGCACGGATAAGCAGCCATCGTAATTTAGAGCGGTGAGCGGAAACGTGGTCATATTTACGGAGATTGAAAATGAACCGAATGCAATTATTGAGAAGCTGGTCAAGTTTGTTGAGTAGATCTGCATTCAGGTTGAGATAACATATATCACCATAGTCGATAATAGGAAAAATCAAAGTTTGCACAAGCATTGTTTTTATTTTAGTAGGCAGGAAATTCTTAAGGCGATAGAGACATCGCAGTGTTCCGGTGACCTTTCTACTGACACTCGCAATCTGTGCACGCCAGTCAAGAGCAGCATGAATATGAAGGCCGAGATCCTTTACACTGGTACCAAAAGGTATGACAGATCCATTAAATATAATAGGGGGAAGGGCCTTTACATCCACTTTGCACGTGATACGTGGGCTTCCTATTAATATAGCTTAGCATTTATCAGGATTCACTGACAGGCCCAATCTGTCAGACCAGTCCCGAATCGTGTCAAGATCTCGGTTCACCTCGTTGACAGCAGTGCTGAGATTGTCTATTCTTGCCTGGGCCTAGATCTGAAGATCGTCAGCGTACAGATGATACGAACTGTGAAGATTGTAGGTTAGAAGATTTATAAATAATGAGAAGAGAAGAGGAGAAATAATACCGCCTTGAGGAACGCCAGAGTCAATATCACGCCAAGTTGATGAGAGTTCATTTACGCGAACTGACTGCTGTCGTCCTTGAAGATAAGAAGAGAACCATTCCAGCACGTCGGGTGAAATCATATAGTGGGAGAAGACGGCAAGGAGGATATCGTGGTTAACGGTGCCGAAGGCGTTTGAAAAATCTACCAAGACCAATACTGTGATCTTGGTATTCTCCACGCCCGCCCTGATAGCACCAGTCACTTTCAGTAGTGCTGAGACAGTGCTATGGCCGGGTCTGAAACCAGATTGTAGTGGAGAGAGAATATGGTTTTCGGAGACAAACCCGGACAACTGTTTATGAACACATGCCTCAAGCACCTTTGATAGGAAAGGAAGAAGGGAAATAGGTCTGAAATGAGAGGGGAGAAAAGAATTGGAGATTTTTGGCAAAGGACGGATCAAGCCTTTTCGCCACACTGATGGAAACTGTCCGGATTCAAGAGAGAAGTTAAGGATGTGGTTAAGGAGTAAGGAGAGAATCTAGAATAGTGGTGACCATAAAACGGCTCACGTTATCATAGCCCACCGCTTTGGATTTAATGGATAGGACAATCTTTTTGATTTCATCCGACGTAACTGGAGAAAACTTAAAAGGGTTAATATTGGGACGCAATAATCCAGAAATATAACAAAGAGTTTGACACTTCATCGTATTGTCCATCTGGCTGGAGGCAGTAAAATGACGATTCATATCGTCCAACTCAATCGTCATAGGAAATTCATCTACCAACCGATGTTTCCCAATACCAAGACTGCCTAAAACGTTCCAAATACTAGCGGACGAAGAAGAATCTAGATTGTCAAGGATGTGTCGGCGTTTAGCGTTGCGTATCATCTGATTGCATCGATTCCTGGCAGTTTTAAAAAAAGTCCAGTTTAAATCACAGCGCTCCTTTCGGTATTTCCGAAACGCTCGGTCTCATCGCCATACGAACCCCTTCTGTCATCCAAGGTGCCGGAGGTCACCTTGGTTTAATTTTCTTAATGGGAGCATGAGCGTCATATAACTTGATAACTGCCTCATTAAACAGTTGGACCTTATCGTCGACTGTGCTAGCTTCAAACACGTTCGTCCAGACTATCTCCGAAGCATCTAGCCGTAACCTGTCCATGCGAGCAAAACAACGCCTGTGCAATACTTTGGGTACAGGTTTAGGAGGTTTAAGGACATAGGAAAGATAAATGAGGTCATGATGAGAGAAGCCCGGGGCAGGATATTGGCCGTGAGACGAAGCAACGAAAGGAATAGAGGTAATGATTATGTCTAACCAGGTGTCTTTCCCATTGGGGTTGTGGTGAGTGGCTAGAAGAGGTAAGACATGTAGATTGGCAGACCCGAGGATACGGAGAAGGTGTAGTGAACGGAAAGAATGATGGGATAGGAGGTCAGTGTTGAAATCGCCCATGATGATGTAATGTGAATACTCAGACCCCAAGGATTCTAGAACCAATTCTAAGTCGGTGAAGTAATTTATGGAAGGTGGACAGTAAACAACCCCAAGAATCAATTTTATTTTAAATATTTTATATTAAATAGTTCCCCTGACCCAAACCTCAATGAAAAGAAATTCCGCTGAACCAGAATACTGACAAGGGGATGAGGAGATGATTTTGTATGTTCATTTAGTATTTCATTGCCTTGTTTTTAAATTAAGAAGTGAGGCCTACGAAAAAGATTAATATATAAGATTAATAAAAGATTAAGTAAGAGTATTTGCAAATTCGCTAAAGATCTATGATCTTAGCCAGTTTTAAATAATGAGTACAATTAAAATATAGCAGTGGGTCTCGAGTTCAAAACCACAGCACCCACCAATGACCTTTGGTTGTTAAGTACGTATTAAACTGTTAATTATCGCTTGCAGGAAAGATGAAGGAAAACGAGTTGGGAAAAGCGCGAAAATTCTCCATAATGTTCTCGGAAGACATGTGCAGCCTGCCAAGCAGCACTTGACCATGCCAAACAGTGGAACAGTATATGAACAGGGCTGATTATGATGATGAATTAAAATATGGATCATTAACACTTTGTGACCGAAATAAGTGATTTCAATTGCATGGCCTCATCATGAAATCAATTATATAAAGATAAAGAAAATCATAAGTAGTTTATTGGCCACACTGTCCTCTTGTCGATGTATCTACATTTATCAACACATTGACGTCTGCGTTTTATCGATTTATCAGCTTTATTGCAAACGAAAGTTTAAAAAATTCTGAAATGCTTCAAAGTAGTGGAATCACGCTGCACCTTAATCAGGATAGCTGAAGTAGCAAGTATATTTTATTGGAGCCAACAAAATAAAATAACTTATAATCATTTGAGCTCTATTTTATAAACCCAGGCACATAAGTCACCGGGCGACATTCAGTCATAAATTCACTACTGTGACTTTAGATGACCTGACATATTGATGCATCCAGCTCTCCCCTAAATTAGACCAGTTATTCAAACCCAAATTCATCAAATACATCGCTTTAGAGATGGGGAAGTAAATTTAATAAAAGAAATTCTTGGGGGAATATCCGCATGCCTCTAACTTTAGACAAATGATTGATATCGCTTCGCTATACTAGACACCGCACTGCCTAAGAAAAATAGGTCCATAAGTGAAGCAACTCATTATGACAGTGTGTGACAATCAAAAGCATCAAGACACATGCGTGAAGAATTGTGTTGTCAGCTTCTCAACAGTTACCCGAGTTAATAGGAAAATATTTCATAATGTGGTCTATTGGATAAGTTACTGGTTATAAATGTAGGTACAAAATTTACAATTATTCTTTAAGCATCAATTTATTCGTGTATGGGTTAGGCGCAGGTTTCATCATCGAAAAAATGGTGGGTATATTATCCAATGATTTGGTTGTATCCAAATAGGTTGTTACATATGATATTTACAAATTATTACGTATTCAAAATAATCTTGTAGGTTATAAGTTATTTAGAAAATAGTGCATTCTATTTCCATTCTAGCCGTTAATTGTTAGTTACACATTATTTAGTACGTAGGTATACCAATTTGACCTTTTAAGTTTTACTAAGGTTTACCTATTTACTGTTAATAGTCATGTAGACACCAAAACTCACAAGTAACGATAGACAATATTAACAGACTGCCATGTAGACGGTTTCCAGTTTGAATCTACGGCGTTCCCGCGTGCACCATTGTCTTTTCAAAGATATGTGCCTATTAAATTGCTAATGATCGCTTGCCCCGTGCCTCGGAGAGCATGTTAATCTGTCTGTCCCAGATTTCATTAAGATCTTTGAAATTCTTTACGGGGAGTCAGTCTCCTCAAAGAAACTGATACTGGTCCAAACCCATGGAATATCGCTATCCCTTTGGGTTACGGAGTCAGACGGCAGCCGCTCTGTGGAAAAGCAGATATTCTGTCATATCTGGTTGGACTAGTATGTAAGCGGATCCCAAGCTCCAAGTCCAAGCTCCAGGTCTTGGATGCAACTGGATAACGCTAGGACGATGATGATGGTGAATGACTGCGATACGTAGGTATATACCTACGTATCGCAGTCATTCACCATCTCTAATAGCATCTACGTGTAATGAGTAGCTGAATGTGAGGCCCAAAAGATATTTATTCTGTAACCACGAGAAGATACTGCGTAAAGTGTTGAACTTTTTTGGATTTTTTTACTAATAATTAAAATTGATAAAATTGTTCTAGGTACCAAATAGTGTTGAAAGATTTTAAATTACTTTTTAAGGAATATTATCTTATTTTTATTGCTTAAAATGAAATCCAAACGCATGTGCGACCTATCACTTCTGTTACTTTGTAAAACAATATGAGCTCACATTTGTTCAAGATGACTGTCTTATATATTTACTTCAACACTTTATGTAATTACTAATGTAAACATTAAACAATACATAAATACGTTAAATAAATAATAAGGTTAGATAAATGCAATAGATTATATTATAAAATACAATAACAATACATTTATATTATTAAAATCTCAACTACGAGGAAACTGTTCTTCTACGCGCAGCAACACCGAATGAAATTTTTGGTTAAATGTAATTTTAGGGTGAAATTTCAAACTTATAGTTATGTTACAGATGGTATGTGATCCCAGAGTCCTTCTTATTGCTTGCTGTCTTATTTTTAGACGGGATAAAAGCGCAACTTTGTATTGTACAGCAAATTATTTGCATATATAATTTGGTGGATATATGCACCTGACACACGGCTGTCAGTGTGACAGCCTCAAACCATGCCAGCTGGCATGGTTTTTTCTGCCTCATTTTACAAGTATGAGGCCCCGTCTAGTAGAGCAGAGCGAGACCAATCATTAGTCTATGCCTCTAACGTTAGTGTCAGCCGTTTTCCTTGCATTACACGTCATACCCCGCGTGTCATACGTCAAACCGCGGACCGTGTGGCATATGACCGTATGGAGTGAGTCTTCACTCCAAGAAAACCTATTGTTCTTAGTGTTGTTTTCATACGGCTGGGTGGCTTATTTTAATGACCAGAAGACTATATTGTAATATAATTACGTACCTACCGACATTATTTTGTTAATTTATACTATTAACTCAACTACTCAAAATTTACAATTAAAAAGATAATTATATAATAAGTACATAAAAAACATTGATATTGTATAAGTCTCCTAAAATTCAAATTTCCACGCATTCCAGTCGCTGTTTATAGCTATGGGTCATTTAACAAAAATAATGGCAGTTGAAGCGACGGACAATAGTTAGTTAAATATATTTTTCGAAATAGAAGTTCTGACACTCGGGTCACTTGAATACCAGCAGTATTAGGGGTATCCCATTTTCCGATCCCTTCGACGGGCACACAACGATACACAACTTGAAATATCGTTGCAGCCATGAAATTTTTAATAATTGTCCGCGCCGAAGCCTGGACTGAGAAGACGATGTAAAAGCAATATTTGGCATTGAGACTGCTGATGTAATGCTATTTTTAGCTGATTTTGCTGACTATTTTTTATGTGTCTAAAAAACAAAAATATCTACAGTGGCATTACGTTTTTTAGATGCCTTACTGTATTTAATTTTTAAAAGATATGTTAATCATGCTTTGTACTTGATTTCAACGGCAACTTCTTGTTAATAATTTGTAGTTCATTGAATTCCATCTTAAACGTTGCGTATTTTTAGGGTTCCGCAGTGAACTACAAATCAAATCAAATTATTAATTTGTTTAACATAGGTAAAAATAAAGGTGTTACATTTGTTACAGTGCACTATGTTTTGTAAGAATAAAAAAAATGACTAACAATTATCGTTAATATAATAATCATTTTGAAAAATAATAGGAAATTACATTTAATTAATTATTAGAATTACAATTTATCATTAAAAATAATGTCAATGTGTAAAAACATTTGTCAATAAAAAAATTACGTAATTTGATTTTAAAACTGTTAGTCGTGCATGCTTTTAGTGTCATTGGGTATTTTATTATATTAAAAAGTCTTTTCGCATTACAGTTTGTATGAATTTTTAATAAAATCTCTTTGGCTATACTATTTGTATCTGGCTGGTTTTGGTTTCATTTAAAGTTGAAATTTAAAAGAACATAATTCCAAATTCAAATTAGGAAACTGTGCGATTTTGATTTGTTTTTCGTACTGTCAAGATGATTGAATATAATGAAGAAATTCGATACATTTTAAAAGAACAATGGCAAACCACCGTACATTATCAGTGTCGCATTTAAGGTAGAATTCCGTGCATCGCGATCGATCGCAGCCGCGCGCAGCCTACGACTGTCGTCGATCGCTCACGACAATAGTCAAAGTATGAAAATGTATGGCACCGCTGCCGAGGCCCGCGACTGACGCGCGCGGCCGACGAATGTCGTGAGCCCAGTGAGTTATGGGCCCAGAATACGCCACTGCATAAATTACGGTGAGAGCAAAGATTTTGTGAGAGATTTTTGCTGGCTGTGTTGGTCGTGTTCAGATTTTGAGACGCCATCAGACGCCATTCATTTGTTTTTTGAATTCGCCGGTCGTCGTAAGAGTAAGAGTGGAAGAAAATGGATATGTCGCAACCGCAATCGATTTCTGGAGTAAAGTTAAATGGAAGTGCGACATGGTGCACCTGGAAATTCCAGATGAGGGTTATTCTAAAGGCCAAAGGCCTATTTGAGATCGTGGATGGTTCCATACCTAAACCCGGTAAAGATAAACCGGTGGAGTACCAGGATTGGATTTCAAAAGATAGTAAGGCGCAAGGTTGGATTGTTTTTCATATTGAACAAAGTACAATGACGCATCTACTTACTGCCACTACATCTGCCGAGATGTGGACGAAATTAAATAACATATACGAAAAAAAGCCGTCAACATCCTTGCACCTTGAGCAACAGAAGTTTTATTCGCTCAAACGTGATAATGATATTTCCCTATTTTCTCGAAAATAGAAGAGGTAAGAGCTAACATTCGCCAGTTAGGAGATGATATATCTGACAAGATGGTTATCACCAAGGTACTTATGTCGCTTCCAGAAAAATATTGCCATTTTATTGCAGCTTGGGAATCAGTCCCTACAGAAAACCAAACTGTAGGAGAACTAATGGCAAGGAGGAACGCAATATGTCTATTTCAACTAGTGAAACTAAATCAGATACAGAGTGTGTAGCACTGGCTATAACTACTAAGAAATTTAACGACATAAAGTGTTTTGGTTGTGGCAAGATGGGCCATTATAAAAAGGATTGTCGTGCTAAGTTGCAATGCTTTTATTATAAAAAATATGGCCATTCTATTAAAATTTGCAGACTACGGCTAAATAAAGAGAAAAGCAGAGATGTTAGTAAAGGTACTGAGTCAACCAAAAAGAGTAATGCATTCACAACAATTATGAAGAACAAAGAAACTACCCAAGGCTGGTTAGTCGACACCGGTGCAAGCGAACATATGTGTTTCCAGAGAAGCTTATTTAGTGATTTTGAAGAGAATGAATCCCACCAGTCAGTAATAGTTGGTGATGGCAGAGAACTGCAGGTTATTGGTAAAGGAAAAGTGATCTTTAAAGCTTTTGATGGAGAGGAATTGATTGATACCACTCTGCATAATGTATTGTATGTTCCCAAACTAACAGTAAATTTGTTTGCTGTGAGAAGTGTCATAGACAGAGGCTATAAAATGGAATTTGAAAACGAGCATTGTGACATAAAGAATAAGGAAGGAAAAGTTGTGGCAACAGGGTACAGAGAGAAGAAATTGTATGTCATGTGTTTCAGTTATGATTCTAATCCTATTGCTAATGCAGCCATAGCAGTAGAAAGCCTACAGATCTGGCATGAGCGCCTAGGGCACCAAAACTTGCAGTATGTCAAGCAGTTCCTAAATTAAAATGGAATTAAATATAAAACGATATGGTAATATGTAATGCTTGTATGGAAGGTAAGATGCACAGACTACCATTTCAGAGAAGTGATACGATGTCAAAGAGCCCATGTCAGTTAATACACATAGATGTTTGTGGCCCTATGGAGGTTGAGTCCTTAGGAGGTTCTACATACTTTTTATTAATGAGAGATGATTATTCAACTTACAGATCCGTATATTTCTTAAAACAAAAGAGTGAAGTCCCTGACAAGATTAAAGAGTTTATAAAATTGACTGAACAAGATACAGAGGCGAAGGTAAAAGTTATAAGAACTGATAATGGAAGTGAATTTATTAATGCAACAGTTAAAGAGTTATTTAAGGAAAAAGGCATAAGGCACCAGACATCTACAGCATACACACGAGAACAAAATGGTAAAATAGAAAGAGACAATAGGACAGTGGTGGAGGCAGCTTGAGCCATGATAAAAAGTGCAAAATTACCCAAAGAGTTGTGGGCTGAAGCAGTCAACACTGCTGTCTATATTCTTAACAGAACAGGACATAGTCATGAGAAAGGCAAGTCACCTTTTGAATTATGGTTTAAAAAGTCTTATACTAATTTTGATAACTTAAAAGTGTTTGGTCAAAATGTGTATGTGCATATATCAAAAAATCTAAGAAGAAAGTGGGACTCTAAAAGCAAAAAGGGTTGTTTTGTCGGATATAATATAATATTTATATATTATATCCGAGATTTTGTGATAATTTATCACAAAATCTCGCTTTCGACGTTTAGTTATTGTTATGTGCATTTCAGATGTAACAAAATATTTCTTTATTAGATATTTGCTTTATCCCATTGAATAAAAAAAATCAATAACTAATAAAATAAACTACAGCTATCAGTCTATAAAATGTTTATAAATTCGTTTATGTTCGCTTTCACAAACAAGTGACACTGATATTGCCATTCTTCTTTAACTACAAAAAAGGTAAAATGCAACGCAAGCCGCGAAAAAAATTTGCGATGTTTATGGACCTAGTGCAGTGTCTGTGAGAGTAGCACTTGGTTTAAGCGTTTTCAATCTGGAAGTTTTGATGTCAAAGATGCACGTCACTCTGGTCGCCCTATTACGGATAAAATGGATACCATTTTTGAAAAAGTGGAGCAAGATCGTTATATCAGTAGTTACGACGTAGCTGAAAAACTGGGAATTGACCACAAAACAGTTCTGGCGCATTTGTATTATAACTGGGTACACAAAAAAGCTCGATATTTGGGTACCTCACGAGCTCACTGAAAGAAACCTAATGAACCGTGTACTCATTTGTGATTCTTTGTTACGACGTAATAAAACCGAACCATTTTTGAAGAAACTGATATTCATCACCAGTTATAACTGGTGGTGAAAAGTGGATCACGTACGACAAGAACGTGTGAAAAAGGTCGTGGTCAAAGGCCGGTTAGGCTTCACAGACTTTGGTGAAACCTGGAATGGCATTATTCATTATGAGCTGATACCACCAGGCAGGACCATCGATTCTGAACTCTACTGCGAACAACTGATGAGATTAAAGCAAGAAGTTGAGAGAAAGCGGCCGGAATTAATCAACAGAAGGGGTGTGGTTTTTCATCATGATAACGCTAGACCTCACAAATATTTAGCCACTCAGGAAAAATTAAGAGAGTTTGGTTGGGAGGCATTAATGCATCCGCCGTATAGTCCTGACCTTGCACCTTCAGATTTCTACCTATTTCGGTCTCTTCAGAATTCTTTAGGCAGTGTCAGGTTAAGATCACGAGAGGACTGCCAAAACCACTTGCCGCAGAAAGAAGTCAGAAGTCCCAAAATTTCTATAGCAATGGGATCATGTACAACCACAAAATGGTACCTACATACTTTAGTTAAATGTAAATAAACTATGTTAAAAAAATGTTTTGAATTTTCTTAAAAAATGCGAAGAAACTTTTATACCCCAACCTATTATATCCTTGACGCAATACAAAAAAAAACTCTTCTGCATCAAGGATGTTTTGCATTTAACATGAGACAACTGATTAAGGTATTGAGCACGAATTGGATTCTTCCCTACCGTAGATAATTTTGTAAGCAATTCAGGATTACTTTTTACAAATAATGCAATTTCTAATATATATAACGATGGCAATGTCAGTATTTTTAAGGATCTAAAATAAAGCATACAGCTTCCAATTGGCTTAAGACCACACATTGATCTGATACATAGTTTTTGCATCTTAAATACGAGCTCTCTGTCGGTAGACCGTCCCCAAAAAGTAATACCGTAACATAGAACGGAGGCTACTAAACCATGATAGACCTTTAACAAAGTCTCGGTATTAACTTTTTTTAAAGCTGAAAGAGTGCGTATGGCGACGATTTACTTAATCGCTTACACTACGAGGAACCCTATCTAGGTTCCGCTGAAGGCCCCGCCGACTGCCACAAACAGGTGAAAACCGCGTGAAAATCAATTCGGTGCTTTTTATTCTATTGCGAACAGGCAGACAGACGCGACTCTGTCCTTTGTTTTGTAATATGTAAGGACTATTAATTTAGGGGTGTTAAACAAGTTTTACATAATACGCTTTAATTCGCTAACCCTATCGCATTCTCCTTAATGCAATTATGTCGTATGAACCTATTGAATGTAACTAAAAATACCATTGTACATCGTAAGATGCTATATAAACATTTCAAAACTCAGAAATTAATTTATTTTTCTTTATGCCAAACAAGCTTAACGTACTGCATATCAGTCTGGGGTGGAGCTGCAAAGTCACACCTATTACCGTTGGAGCGGGCACTGAGAGCTGTACTCAAGGTTATGACTTTTAAAACCTACAGGTATCCAACAACTAAAGTTTTTACAGAATGCCAGGTACTTTCTGTGAGACAGCTCTTTGTGCTTGAGGTGGTCTGTAAAAAGCACCTTAGTTTAAAATATAGTAACATTTCAACAAAACGCCGCTCGTATAAGATTTGTCCGACTCAAGCGTTTAGAACTGCCCTAGCCGCAAATCACTTCAGGGTACTGGGATGTCATCTCTATAATAAAATTAACAAAGTGTGTAACATCTATCCTATGACTAGGTATCAGTGTAAAAAGAAAGTTAGCAACTGGCTTATGGCAAAATGTTATGACGACACGGAAAGTTTATTAAAAATAAGTATATTATAGGTAAAATGGGATATCTATCTATCTATTTTAAAAGCGTCCTATAGTCTATATACATAATTAAGTAAAAAGTTATTTTTAGTTCCCTATTACGTTATTGTTTTCTATATACATTTAATATATCTTACAGCTCTATATCTATCTATGTAAACACACACACAGACACACACACACACACACACACACACACACACACACACACACACACACATACACACAAACACACACCACACAAACGCACGCGCACACATACAGATCGTAAAATATAGCATCATTATTTAGAAATCCAAACAAACACTGATTGATTATTGATTGTTGTTTTTTCATGAAGTTAATAAATTTACGAGGACCCTGGTACCCATAACACAAGTTCAATCTTAGCTTGGGTACCAGTGGACAATAAAATTAATGTAATCTTTAACATATGTTTGTACCGACAATATGGATTTTCAAAGTAATTGTATTCTTGTGTGTATAAATAAATAATAAAAAAAAAAACAAAGAAAAGCTCTTCGCAGCCGCCGAGACCTGGCGACGTGGAACGTAATTGTAGTTGATGCACATCCCACTTCTGCCACCTCTAAAAGGATACTGTCTGGCTTGTCCTCAAGATAGTTTGCGTCGATGGGAGCACGGGTCGACGTCACTGTATTAATGTAAAGAAATTGCGTAGGTAAATAGATACATTACTTTGTAGCTTCTCACTCTACGGTAGACTAACAAGCAGCGGTTTGTCAAATAGTAGGCGTTCGTTTTAGTTCAAACTGCCTTACCTTTGCGGGAGGAAAGGCTAGGGATGCTTATGCAAATCACTACTTGTTGTGAGTATATAATAGGCAACGCAACAATATGACAGAGAAAAGGTAAACATGCAGGCCTAATAAGGCCTGCAGGCTGGCTTGAACTGCTATGTCGATTTACGTCTATACTCCGTGTAGAATATCATCAGCCGACTGTAGTACACAACCGGATGCACGGTCCAAAGACCATTACAGATAATGGCACGCCACTTAGCTCAACTTTTGGCTCTTTGTATCCACATGCAGGTAAGTAGAATGCACGAATCGTTATTCTTACTGTCTAACACAAATAAACATCATTATCCCAATCACATAAATAATTACAAACCTGTTTGGACCACAAACAAACGTTTTAATTGTAAACAAATATAAAAGACAATGCAACCGATTGGCCCAAACAATTGAAACCTGTTGTGCACGATTGAAACCTATGCTAAACGTAAGTACTAACCATTTATTGCAACTTTTACTATAGGGCCAAATAAATCTATCTCAGTAAAAAAAAAGATACAACAAGAATAGGATACAAGAACAGGTTTCATATTTTTGGACCAGCAGTCAAAGGTCGTTCCGTCGCGTTTTCTAGGACAAGGGACTGGTCGGGATGTGTTTATATTTATACTATTTCAACCAAACAAAGAATGTTCACTATCACTTTCACCGTCTTCAGCAAGATATAATTAATTTGCGAATGCTGGGAACGTTTCTTATGAAACTTCCGTTTCTAGACTTTGCTCGCAGCTGAGGGGCTTGCCAAATAACCTCTCTTATTGCTGCCCTTTCAGCTTCTTACTCCCAGTAACACCGGCTGTCGGTTGTCCGTCAGTCGTAAATAAATTACGCCCAGACACAAAACAAATAATCGTACTCATCACACAAACATTTTTCCTGATCGAACCCACAACCTCTGCTTAGCAGTCAGCGCCACTAACCAGTAGATCAACAGGCCAGTCAACTATTACTGGTATAACTATAGGTAAACTTTCTTTCAAAGTGTCTTATGTTTCATTTGAATGACTGCCATAGTCTTATTTTCATTTGATACGAACAGGCCTTAACTTTAGACCTTAATAAACAAAAAACTACTCTCAAAGTCATAAGTAATACAGCCACGATCTATCTATGTGAAAAAGCTTACCAACTTCTCTAATCATTTCCCAATAAGTACACTACACCTTCATGTAATCTACTTCAAGCAATTGAAATAGATTAAACGTATATTTTCTGTACAAGCGTGGACAGAATACAAACACACCGGACCCGAAACCTAAAACAAATTCACCGCAGCAAAGGGAACCGTTTGGCTGTCGAAAACCTCATTAAGACTACCTACGCCATATTAAAGGTCACTCTACAAACTTCAATGGTCGAGAGCAGAGCTGTGATTGCCCGGCCCGAATACATTGACAGTTCAACTCTCAAAACACTATTAAATAGGGACACCTTCCTTTTACGGCTGCTTGCGCAAAATGATGTCGTTTGCGTATCCCCCGTACTCGGTCTTCGAGTAATTTCCCTTCGAACTCTTAATACAGGCAATTTGTTTATAGACATTGTTATGAATAATTTGTACCTATTCCACGTTTTTTGACGTGACAACGTCTTATAAATTGGTTTGCCGGGTGACACTTCAAGAAACTGCGTTACGCTCCGCTCACGTTATGCGCTCACAATGAGAGCGAGTGAGAGGCACGCGTCCCGCCTAAGAGCGAGAGAGACAGACATAAAAAGTGAAAGGCACGCGTCTTTCATCCTTCTTCCTACTATACGAATGAATATTCACATTAAAATTATTTTACCACTCAAAGTCGTTGTCACGTAAAACTTTCGCCCGTATACCGACTTTACAGGCAACCAATTTTTATTTGTCGAAATACATCAAAAGAAATCGGTTTCTGTCGTTTATAAATGATAGCCATGGAAACGACAGATTCTTTTTCTGTTGACTTTAAAATGTAATAGAACAGAATAGAACTGAATGAAAATATTATTTTGTATTCGTTAATTTTTGAAATATGACAGTTGCCGTACTACATTTAATCAACGGATACAAAGAGCACCCAACCTGGAAATAATATTTTTGTGCATCTTACAGTCTGTTTTCCCATTTCATAGAGATCGAACCCTCAATAGTCTAGTATTGAGGGTTCAGTACTCAAAGGTACTTACTATCAACAAAAGTACAAAATATTCACTAGATCTCTATTGACATAACTGAAGAGTAGAATCTCTTCTATCGATGAAAAAGATACATTATAGATGAAACTGTTACTCGTTTCTATGTATCACTATCAATTATTCCTAGATCGGCTGAATCTTAACAAACATCGGAACTATATCACGGTTATCAGAGAATATTTTGTATGGGTGAAAAAGGGCACTTTTTATAAGCCAATATTCTTTTCCATAAAGTGTATAAGCAACTGAATATATTTCATTGGAGCATTTCAAAATATCACTCAGCGTAACTCATATAATATTATTAGCTTATACATACCTACGCAGAAAATGCATATCTGTCAGATTTGTGTCGTAATTCCGGCAACCAGTAATTTAATGTTTAAACCAAACACACAAAATTTTCTCGTTAAACCGATAAATTATTATAATTCAAATTCTCAGAGTTTCAACAGCAGCATACTAAATGAATTCAAGATCGCAGCAAGAGGGACGTCTACAGACTCTAAATGGAAAGTAATTAAAAATCGGTGTCATCATTATACAATGCGTATTCAATAGTACTCAGATTTGATATTCGATTCGTTTAAAGAATTTAATTAAAGAAATACATACAAATATTTGCCGTAGTGAAACGTGATATATACTCTGAGGGGTCTAGACAAACTGAGTGAATTCAATTTATTTTATTTGGAGGCTCAGATTCTGTATATCGTGTGGTATTTTATTTAGATTTTCCAATAACTACAATCGTTGCCCTAAGACGGCTAGTGCCGAATACGTAATTTAGGCACAACTGTTACGAGTCTTAGGTCTGTCTGTAGCTAGTCTAAAATGAAAATAAATACGGATGTATTAATTTAACGAGTAGTATATATGGGCGCAAATTAATATATAATGATTATATTGTTACGAAAATGTTAAAAATATTTAGGATTGATATTTAAATAACTATTTGTAAACACAAAACTGAGAACCTCGCTACTTTACTATATTAGACACTGTATTGGCTGATTAACTGTTTTATAAAGATTGGGTATTTAATTTATCGCTTAGTTATCTCCAGAAACTTTCAAAGTAAAATCAATTGGTATTATATAACATTATTCTGACATTTATTTTTATGTTTACGGTAATAAAGAACATGAGATTATATTTACATCTTGTTGATAGCGCCATCTGTTGGTGAATATTGTAAAGCAGCGATTGGTTAATAAAATAAATTTGTTATTCGTATAAAATAAATCATTTGTTGTTGTGCAAAATTCATTACAATATTAATGTTGATTTTTGAACTATATTTTATAATTAATTGTAAAGTAATTTCAATTATATGTTCTAAAGGAAGTGGCAGTTGTTAAACATTAAGTGTAATGACGGTAAGTGTATAAAAAGGACTGTAGGTCACATTTTAATTCAATTCTGTGCTAGCAGTCGTCTGAAAATAAACTAATAAATATTACGTGAGTGTTTTTATTATAATGGAGTCTGGACACGATAACCCTGGCGTATCGCCGACATATACGATTGTATTTATTTTATTTTGGATAAATTTGTCTCGTCGCAAATCTTGGCTGGTAAATTTCTTAGAAACTACAAATAAATTTATTCATTGTTACGTAGCTAAGGGCTCAGAAGCTGAAATAAGTATTCTCGTCAGTACAGACACTTCTCTAACTGCTGTCGGTTCGATTGTCAAGCTTATACAAAAACTGGCGGCACCATCTTTGAATTAAGTTGCCTATGAGTAACCCTTTTTAGCCTACGAGCAGTACGCCCTAATAGTAAACATGAACTCGTACCAACATGTGTAGATTTTCATTTATGAAAACGTCGCGTGCGTGGTCACATTTTACGAATAACCTTGTGGCTGTTAAAAGTCGACATACCAAATTTGTCTCGAATAACGTTTTAGGACTAAATGTGATGCTAGGTGTTTACTGATTATTGCTTTCTGGAGCAACAATCAGTCAACATCTGTGTTTGAATGTAAAGCCAAATCAAGTGGGAGTATTGCGCCAGTCCATGATGATGGTCACGTCTCTAAAAGCACATATATTTTTCGCTGATATCAAATTGACTATTTAAGATCGCACATACGTTTCTACTCATACAAGTTACATTTGATATGGATGCTCATTATAATAATGACGTCAGTACGGCATTTGATTGGAAGCAAAGTTTCTGAGAGCTTATAAGAGGAACTTAGGCCTGATGCAAATTCATCTAGAAATTGTTATTTTTTATGTAGTTTTGGAGGAGATATGCGACCCCAAGAACTAGGAGTTGAGCCTCTCGAATTTAATTCAGTGAGACTGTTCTATGTAATTGACTGCGATTCGCGTTACGCCATTAGTTCTCCCTCCAGTCTCTCTAAGGTAGCAAGTGATACTATGTCTGTCCTTCAGGATATAGAAAGTACACATACTTTTGCCTGCCAAGACTGGTTTGTTTCAAGACTAGAAGCGTGTCCAAAATTAGATCTAGATAATATTTATTTCAAATAAATAGGATTAAATTAATTTAGTAATTAATTATTATAGTTAGTTATAATTTAGTAATTAGTTATTATAGTATATAATAAGTTAATTATTATTTAAATAGCGGCGATAGCTGAGTGCAGAGACCGACAGACTGCCACGCAGAGGCTCTCGGGTTCGAATCCACTACGCGCACCAATGACTTTTCGAAGTTATGTGCGTATTAAATTGTCAATTATCGCTTGCTGAACGGTGAAGGAAAACATCGTGAGGAAACCTGCATGTCTGAGAGTTCTCCATAATGTTCTCGAAAGACATGTGAAGTCTGCCAACCGGCACTTGGCTAGCGTGGTGGACTATGGCCTTACCCTTCTCATAATGAGAAGAGGCCCGTGCCCAGCAGTGGGACAGTATAAAGGGCTTATGATGATGATGACATTAATTTAGGAATAAAACTATGAGATTTACGTATTTGCGACGTTTAAGGGTGTCCGCTGTGACAGCTGCAGCACCTGCACAACCCGCTGTGCTAGAAAGATGAGATGGCGCAAGGGTATCTTCACACCTTGCATCCCGCACCAAAGGCCTACCCAACTTCCAAGGCAGTAAAAACATTCTATCTGGTCTTTTATAATCATTGCGCGACAAACCCTGAGGTTCAAGTTGGGCTGGAACGCCAGCGGTGACAAGAGCCCGACGGAGAATGTCATCAAGTTCGCTGTGTCGTGAAATATGACTTGCGCTCCTGCTGCATGACAGGCCATGGTGACCAAGGCTGTCGACAGCCTCCCCACAGTGACAACGATGTGGAGCGACACATGGCGCACCTAAACGGAGGCAAGAAGCGATGCGAAAGGTCGTATCGTCCAACATGGTAGCTATGTTGGATGATGGCAGTGTTTGAAGCCAGAGCCCCGATTCCTATTCTACCAAAGCCAGCAAACGAGCACGCTCTGCAGCATTGTACGATCTACTGAGGAGATTTTCTCGTAGGTACTTCGTTGCAAAGCGGCCCGTCCCACTGCCTCTGAGTGGATACATTTCTGGGGTCTAGATTGCTTTATTATTATTGCAACAATAAATTTCTACATTTAGAAAGAAAGAAAGAAAAAGAGTTTATTTTCCCATTTAAATGAGACACTTACACAAAATATAGTTCACAATAAAAGCAAAATGAACAGCAAAATACACAAAAATAGCAATACAGAAAAAAATAACACAAACGTCTATAGGTAGATAACGTGTCTCATATTAAACAAGAAAAATAGGGACCAGTTCAGCATATTATGCCTGACGGGTGTCAGACCCTGGTTTTCATCTAGGCCCTAGTGACGTCTAAACTAAAAGCAGCAAACAATAAAAATAATAATAAATAATATAATATTTGTGAATTAAAGTACAACAGAAAGGGACAACACGGGTACATAAATACAGACACGTATAGTAAACACAAATAGACATGCATGCATTGCACTCGGCTCTTCCCTGTGAGCCGTCCCTCCCTATATAAAAGAATAATAAACATTTATCATGTCCAGCTCCCGCTGTGCGTCGATAAGATACCGCCTTAATTTATTTTTAAACGTGCTAATTGTTTTGAGCGATCTTATAGGCGGTGGAATGTTATTCCATATCTTGGACGCCGCACAGCGGAACCTTCCTTTAAGCCCAGCTGTTCTGTGCAATGGGATGGACAGCTGCTGTGAGCACTGTCTGCGGGTACAGTCACGCCGATCAGTAACCCACGCTAGCTTGCGATACGGATATAACGTTTTTTTTAAATTAATAACGCCAAACATAAGTGATGCCAAGTGCAATTTACGTCTCGATTTCATTTTTAACATAAATTTGTCATTAAGGAACGGTGTCACGTGGTGTCTGGGCGGTATTGTGAAACAAAAACGTGCGCAGGCATTCTGCACCTTCTGTATAAGACTTTATTTAGACTTAACCTAGCCCATAGAATTATTGTAATGTTAATAGGCAAAACCGCGAACCACCGATCATCTCTACAACACTATATATACGTACATTGACCTCAAGAAACTATCTTATATAATCGATACAAGAAAGCTCAACTGAGTAATTATTGCAAGCCCACTATCGCAGTTATTACTGTATTGGCCAATATTCGTGGCGTCCGAGATGCTATCTCGGCCTATAGAATAGTTATTATAGCCGACGAGTAGAGGATTCGGTCCCGGGATCCCGAAGACTGGGATCCCGGGATCCCGATCATATTTTAGTCCCGAAAATTTCGGGATTAAATTCAATGAATCCCAGGATTTTCGGGACTAATATATTTTTTATAAAGTCAATAAAAATGTGCGTGAAACGAAACGCACTTACTTTCATTTAACGTTAAACGTCAAAATTTGCCGGCCATCTTGTTTACACAGCTGATTGCGTTTAACGATTCCTCCAACTTTCATCGAGCCTGAACGTGCGTTTTCCGCTGCTTCATATTTGTGCAACAAATTAAGAAGTATGCTTTCGGATGAGACGTTGGATGCGTTGTTATTTCTTAGATTTTATTTTCGTGGCTTAAATAAGTAGGTAAATTATAGTTTCTGGTCTATTTGACTTAAAATATGAGTCCTATTAACATTGATCTCTTTTGACAAATTTAAAGAAGTTGTTTTTTTTTTAATTTTATTGTAAAATAAAATAAACAAACTTTGCAATAATTTTTAAACTATTTTATAAGGGCCTAGTTTGTTAATTTTGTTAGAAGAATTTTTTTTTTGTTATTGAATATTTAAAAGGTAGTAGAGTTTAAAAGGTAGTAGAGCCTTGCAGATTTCAGCATGAATGGGCCAGCTCGACCGGGGAAGTACTACCCTCTCACAGAAAATCGACGTAAAGTAACAGTACTTAACTGTTGCGTTTCGTTCGGTGAATGAGAGTGCCGAAGGCTCTATCCTCTGTTCCTTTTCCCTCATCCTATCACTTTTCCCAACCCCAAGGGGCGGCAACGCACTTGTGACTCCTGTGGTATTGGTTGTGTCCATAGGCGGCGGTAATAGCTTACCATTAGGCGATCCGTCTACTCGTTTGCCGCCTATTACCATAAAAAAATAAGTAAAGATTTAAAATAAAAGGTTGATTTTGATATGATTTACTTTCTTTTTGCGCTACCACTTTCTACTACCAATACAATCCCGGGACTATCCCGGGATCCCGGTTTTAACTGTTGTTAATCCCGAAATCCCGGGATTAGAAAAATCGACCGGGATCGAATCCTCTACCGACGAGACAAATTATGTCGTACGTGCCCTCGATAACCAAATAGTTATGATAATAGTGCGGGATAAAATATGAATACGTTATATCGTAATCAATAATATTATAGTCAGCCTGCGCTTGCTGTGTATTACAGACTAGCCGTTTCCCGCGGTTTCACCCGCGTCCTGAGGGAACTATTTCGCGGACCCGAAAAACCCAAATATCTTACGGACCCCTCTTTTTTCTAAAATAAAATATAGCCTATATTACTCGCAGATAGTGTAGCTTTCTAATGGTGAAATAATTTTTAAAAGTAGTAGTCTTAGTTTTTGAGTTCCGGCCTTAGTTTTTGAGTTTATCCATTACAAACAAACAAACAAAAATACAAATTTTACCTCTTTATAATATTATTACTTATATATTATAAGGGTATATAAGTGTAGATGTAAACAACAGAATCAAATAATTTATGTAATGGATCTCAATTGCTAATTAATTGGGAATTAAAATGAAATATTTGGTATTTAATCCGCTCAGTCTAACCGGATATGATAGAAGAATATTAACTTTTTCACAGAATGATCGCCAACTGACTTCTGCAGTCCAAAGGGATAGTGATATTACATAGTTTAGACAAAGAGACTGTACACAAACTTTCTGTGACCTAAATTGCCGCTTGGCGGCGTGGCAGTCGCGTTGTGACAGCTGTTTCTACGAGAGCAAGAGAGACGAACGTTCCTCCTGTGTATCTTAACTACGAGAGCAAGAGAGACAGAGAACGACGCCAGAGCCGCCAACGGCGCCATCTACGAACTAAACTGGAGACAGTCTCCACTTGGAATATGCACACGAAATTCTTGAGAACTGCGCTTCTATGTAAATCTATATTCATTGGTTTAGACACGTGTCAATATATCCAAAATTACTGACGCCCCATAACAACTGTCGACGAACTTTAAGACTGCCAGGACTAGGGACTTAAACTGCTGTCTGAGGCACGGAGCAAGCAATCATTAACAAATTAATACGCACATGACATCTAAAATACAGTGGTTTGCACCGTGGCTTGTAACCCGAAACCATGTCCAAGGCAGTCTGTTGTAGCTTGTGGCTGTTATACTGACATGTTTATTGTTAAATTTGTATATTATAGGCAAGTGTCTTTTATTTCAGTTATACAGAATAGATTATTAAAACAGAATAGGTTTATATTAATTAATAGTAGATTGCGTTCCCGGGCACTGCCCTAGATCTGTATTATACCTAGGTACCTACCGAGTACTTAACCTGAATATCAAGGATTGCTTTGAGACGAGTTGAAGCTTGGAATGCTTTCAACAATTAAATCTATAATGCCCAATATTGTATTTGTTACAGACAAAGACGTCGTATTTTTGCCCTTTATTTCTTCATAAATTAAAGGATTACATTGCAACAAATACAATTTACTGACTAACTCGCTAGAATTTATTGAAATGCAAAAGACGATATCTTATACTAATATATAAAGCTGAAGAGTTTGTTTTTTTGTTTGGTTGAACGCGCTAATCTCAGGAACTACTGGTCCGATTTGAAAAATTCTTTCAGTGAAAGATAGTCTAGAAAGGCTTTAGAATATATAACATCACGCTATGAGCGACGGGAGCAAAGCAGTAGCCTTAAATAAAGCGGATGTAACCGCGGACATCCTCGAGTCTTAGGATAAAATTGTAGTAACCACATTTGTCGAGAGGTCAACAAAACTATATACCAGTTTTAAAACGACAACTGAATGCAAATTATTATCTATCTAAATATCTTAATAGATATTTAGATAGATAATACTATACTGTTGATACTGTTTTAACCTAGATTACTAGGTGAAAACAGTAGCTGCCTCCCCGTGGGATCTCCACCTTGTCGTAGTGGGGGGGCTCAGTAACCGTGGCTTGGACTCCCGCGGTGAAGTTAAGAGGGATCCCGGGAGTGGACGCTCCACGTGGGCTTGGGTGAAGCTTGCGTAGGATGCGTCCATAGGTGCGCGTGCGAGGGACAGTTCTGTCTGTCCCTCGCAGTCGGGCGAGTCACGGGAAGAAAGGCGTGTTGGTGTTGCGTTGCCACGCGCCCTATCTCCCGCGACCAAATGGGGGCGCACCATTTGATGCGTTATGGTGGGGCCGCAGAGGAAGAGGAGATGCGGTGTTGTCAGGTTGCCGACTTCCCTATCCTCTGCGGCCGTTTTAGTCCCTGCGGACAGCGAGCGCTGGGGCTGCTCCCCGTCCGCCAAAAGGCAAGGAGGTGGTGTAGTGTCCGTGCCGCCTCCTAAGTAGCATAATGAGGCGAGGCCTGTCAACACCACCGGCGGGCCAGTCCCGGGCAGGGTTACGGCAAAGAATGCTATTCACGAATCGCGTGACGCCGCCACTACACGGGATTCGTAGGGACACCGCAGTGGTTTTAGTGGGTATGCCCCGAACACCTGGGGAGAGCCTCCACACACCCCCTCCACCAGTCCTAAGCCCGGTCATTCATACTCTGGCCGGGTTGGCGTCGAGTTGAGATGGCTCATAAAGAGAGCTTCCACCGTAGTCAACAAAAAAAAAAGTGAAAACAGTAGATACTTATGTATGATGTGACAGTACTGACAGATATAAGATAGCACATGCGCAGCACTCAACTAATTCAGCGCGCGTTCTTACTTCCAAGAGGTAAATTTGTGCCGTACAAACTTCTGCCCTCCCTACAAATCCTTTCCAATTTAATATTTGCAACTTATGGTAGCCTATGTCCGTCTCCATGGTCCAAAAGTCAAAAGTCAAAAATCATTTATTCATCTAGGTCACAAAGTGACGCTTATGAACGTCAAATTTTAATGTACATTACTTAATGCTTCTACATCTACATTTACTGCCCATTCGCAAAGCAATAGGTAGAACCACGAGAAAGAACGGGCAATAAAACTCGTGGCCACTCTTTTTAATCGCCAGTGTTATGTTACATATTTTGTTTTTGTAAGGAGCTGCAACTGTTTCACATTGTAAAATGTGTTACTTAGTTACGTTAAAATGTGAAATGGCTCAGCTACATACTCAATTCTCTGATGCCATGAGTGCTCGGGATGGACTCCAGCTCATTGTGGACGGGTTTGCCGAGTGTAGCTTGCAGTATGAACAAGCACTTGACCGTATACAGTTTTTAGACAAACAGTTACACGAGGCAAACAGTAGAATAAGTTATCTAGAATTCACCCAAGATCAAATCACTACGACGGTAAATCAAAGTCTATTCGATGAGCTGGTGGTTCATGCTCCAAGCATGATTACTCTCTTCTAAAGCACCATTTCCAAATAGTCTCTCAGTGTGCAAAGAATCAAATAATTCAATAAAATTGATTAGGGGTAGTAGGAATAGAATTAAGAAATATGTCAAAATAAACAAATTCATAAAAAAGACCCAAAAATTAGTTCACAGACAAAAATTTTTCATAAAAAATGTTAAGCTAAATAGGGAACGATTACTTGCTCTTGAAAAATTAAAAAAATACTCACAGAAATATCACCAAAATAATTTGAAACATAAATTAGAAAGAAATAATTTGCAGGTAGAATTAAATAATCTTAGTGACAAATTAGTATCAATGACAAATAAATATAAAAGCTCTGAACTACAAATGAAAGAGTACATATTGGCAATGAATGAGTTGGTGGCATCAAATAGTAACAAATGCTCAATACCATTGAACAATGACATCCCGTTCAACCTCCAACACTCGCCAGCTTGCTCATTGCCAACATGTGACCCGGTTTTGCTAAATAGTTCTTTAAACAATACAAAATCAAATATTAAACACACTCTTAATAAATTAAAAAGTAACAAACTAGACAGGAAAACTATAATACAAAATAAAAATAAAGTGATAATATTTAGTGACGAGATTGGAAAAGGTATGGGTCAGTTGTTGGCAAACACATATAGTGATGGGTTAGTGATGAACTACTGTTTGCCTGGGTTATGTTCCATTGCTATTTTAGATAAAATTATAAACTTCAATTTTGATCAGGATACAACTTTATTGGTAAAAGAGGATCTTTAAATAAAAGACTTTTATTCTATTATTACAGTAAATTATGTGAATTAAATTTAAATCAAATTATTATGCTCACTTTACCTTTCAGTAAAGGGTTGCCACAGAAAGAAAATAATATTAGACATAGTCTTAATATAAATTTGTGTAGTTGGTCATACAATAACGATCAATTTCATGTTTTTGACTCTAACAATTATGTTAGTAAAGCTTTACATTTGACGCAAGATACTTGTTATCTGAATTCGTATTATAAAAGACAACTAGCTGAATCGCTAGCATTTTGTATTGACATTTCAGCCAAGAATTTGGCTAATAAACGTGTTGCCCTATACAGAAACAAAATGACATTTATAATGATTCAGCCAATATTTTGGCTACACAGTCTGACATTTCTATTAATTTAAATTAAATAATTCGACAATAGAGAATACCTCTTGCAATGACACTTTCATTAATAATGGGCTGGTATGTACAAACAAGCGCAATTCAACTAATAATACATTTAGAAATTCGCAAGTATTAAAACTGGTACACCAAAATATACAAGGTATGTCAAATAAAGATTTAGGAATCGAGTTGTTCATGAACGGTGAATGCATTGATATTTTGCGTATAACAGAACATTAGCCTAAAGATCACCAGTTCATGTTCAATTTTAATAACCATCTAGTTGGTAGTTCGTTCAGCAGACAAAATGCAATACATGGTGGATCGTTGATTTTAGTTAACAAGCTGCTTAAATGTAAGAATGGTAGTGACATTGTTAGTTTTTCTGTTGAACGGACAGTTGAAATAGCCTGTGTGGAGTTGGACCAACTTGTTGTGTTGAGTGTGTATAGGCCACCATTATCCTTCTATGATAACTTTGAAAGTGTCATGGATGGTGTGTTACGGAAGCTATGCCAACAAAATAAATCTATAATAGTAGGTGGTGATTTTAATATTAATTTACTAGAAGATTCCCTGAATTGCCAAAAAATTAAGAATTTGTTCAAGTCACATAATCTTGCATGCTTATTCTTGGAACCCACCGGGATAACTTCCACGACATCTACTTGTATAGACAATATACTTACAGACATTGTACCAGTTAGAAAGCAAATAATTAACAAATTAGCATCAAATCATTGTGGACAATCTATAACATTTGCTATGCAGTCTAAAAAAGTAGATAGAAAGGAATTGAGTGTGGTGCCAAAAACTTTGCGTCGTCTGGAGGGACTTAAGGAAACTCACAAGTACACTACCATATTTATGCTATGATAACGATCCTAATAAGTTGTACAATTCTTTCTTTGACATGTACTGTACTATATTCAATTCTATCTTTGTCCCTAAGAGGATCTCAGTTGCTGGTACTACATCCTTCAGTGAATGGGACACTAGTATTTATAAAAGTAGAAACAAGCTTTACGAATTATATGAACAGAAAGTAATTAATAAAAATGGTGAACAATTTTGTCAATATGTAAGAAATTATTCTAAGTTATTTAAAAAGATTTGTCGTGAAGCTAAGACACTTTATTTAAAATCAAAAATTAAAAACAGTGACAATAAAATAAAAGCAACGTGGGATATTATAAACAATGAGACTGGAAGGGTCAAGATTAAAAGTAACGATTACACTCTTCAATTAAGTAAAAAGATATTAAAATCAGATTTTGAGGTTGCCACAGCATTTGAAAATTTCTTCACAGACATTCCAGTCTCAACCACTAAATCCCTCAACTCGTCCCCTAATAACGCCGAATCTCTATTGAAACAAAATGTCAATAGGTGTAACATTGAATTTAGTTTTAGTTATGTCACTGACAGAGATATTGTAAAAACTTTTAATACCCTTAATTTGAAGAAGACTAAACCCTTTTTTGTCTGGACTTTAAAAGATGAAGAAAAGACTAAAGAAATTGAAGTGACAAAAAAATAACAATGACTCTGAGTTTGTTTCGGCCTTTCTTCTCAGGAAGTCATTTAGCTAGGAAAAGCCGGCATCATCTAGAATAGGGTTTTGACATGTATAAGTGTTGTAAACAACCAAAATGCAGAAATAAATATGTCTTTATGTCTTTATTGTTACACTGCACAATATCAGCACTAGGGAATATGTTTCGATCCCACAGGAGAGCTACTCCCCCGTAGGGCCTCCCTCGCACCATTCCTTGCTCCGTGTCGACAGCAGATATACCATGACTGCCGAATTGTTTGTGAATCGTGTTTAACAATCCAAGATCATGTGGAAACAGCCATGTTTCTTGAAGCGCTATAATGTGATGACTATTACATAACTGAACTATTTCCTGTAAAGTTCTTTTGAGTGATCTACAGTTATATGAAACAAGCTTAATGGTCGAGCAATCCATATTAGTTTTTAATAAGCTCTGCGTTCGTTGTTGACCTTTTATTACCGACTTGCTTATGTTCCCAGAACTTCCTGAAAACAATGTCCGCAGGCCAGAAACGATCACCATTATCGTTCAGGAACAGGTCGACACTGTTTAACGGAACAATAACCTTGAAGGCATTAAATTCATTATTTATATTGTTTATTTTATAAACTTGCACATTAAGGTCAGTCTTATATTTAATAAATGCCTCTATGTCCCCCGGAGTGGTTTCCTTATGTACTCTAGAGACATATAAGGATATTTTCCTCTCGGCTGCCTTAAAGTTAAATTGTTCCAAGGGCTGGGCGACTCCCCTCCTATTAATAATTTTACGACGTTTGTGTTGCACCGTTGACCAATCATCTTTACCTTGCTTTGAATTGTTACCAGGATTCGTTGCATTCTTAACAGCCTCAGCCATCGTGTAATTCCGCTTATCAGCTGTTATAATTACGCTCGAGTCGCTGTACGTAGGCGCTCAGCGCATTGCACGGCCACCGCCGCCGCCGCCGCCGCCGCCGCCATCTACTCGCCGCTCGATTATCGCTGTTTCGCTCTCACGCGACACCGGAGATGGCACGCGCTCGCTGCCACACTCGCTGTTGCGCTCCCTCTCCCCCCTTCGCGCTGCCCCCTCGCCGAACGCTTGCTTCGGCCGCGGTGATCGTACGAAATCAATGCTTTCGGAGAATATTTCTTCCACTTTCTTTTCACTAATGCAAGATGGTATTATAGGCAAAGTATTCGTTGTCCGTTTCAATATTTCTTTAGCATTTTCACCCTCATTCTTTGATAATGCGTCTTGAACTATGTCATTTAACTGCTGTATTTCGAACTGAAGTGATGCCACCTCCTCCTTGGTCACTTGCGAGGATACCTCCGAATTGTCGCTTCGCAAGCTGGCGACTTCTTTTTTAATCCTTAAGGTGCGATCAAACTAAAGGCAAAGTGCCACAAGTGCGAAAGGTCACGTTGCTGCAAATTTTCATTGGCATAGGTTACCGGAAAAAAAATAATTATGACACCTTAGTATAATTATATCACATAAATTGCATATCATTGTGTTGGTTATAAAATCAACTATCATAATAATAACATGAATTACTACTAAATACTCACTTTTCTGGCAAAACAAGCTTACAAACTTAGAGGTTTTTTTTTTTTTTACTCATTCACACAAACATTTCATCACATATTAATGAATTTCATTACTTGTTTGGTTCATAAACACAAAAATATTATCACATATATATACCTTTAGGTTTTCACACAATACATTATTTATTTGTAACAAACGAATCTAACGCCACTAAAAAAATTATAATCCGAACGCGTAACAAAAAGTTCGCCGTGCCAGGCAGCCATGTTACTGTTACGAACACTGTGGCTGTGAATTATTTACCATTTGAAACACGATAACAGTGAAAATGTACAACAATGCTAGTATTTAGTTGCTAAAATATGTTTTCAAATAAATAATCTGGGTACGTTTATGTCTTTCATAACTATTAAAAGAATATTTATCATAAAACACTTAAGAAAATAGCGAGTTTCAAGAGTAGAAATAGAATTTCTAAAAAGTTTTTGCCTTTTATCACTGTATTTCTTGTCTTTGTCACGAATAATGTCACTTCACAATTAATATTTATTTCTTTCTGAGTAAATCTATATAAGTATCTTTATAAAATATTCACCGGTTTCTTCCACAAGACAACTCTTATTATAAAGATCACCGAACAAAACACAACAATGGCGGACGCTTTCGCAACTGAGACACAGATAATTATATTTCAATATTTTTTGGCGCGGTTCGTTTCCCTCACCCTTCTAAAACGATTTAGTTGCATAGAATATGAACTATTCTAATAGTTACTACTTTCGTTCCTTGGTTTAAGTAAAACAAAACGTGAAAAAACCGCGACCAATAGAACGATTTTTAATTGAGCACGACCGTGCGTGCCTCAAACACTTCAACCACCAAAATTAGAGCACGACCGTGCGTGCTGTAATCACCTGGGGGGGTTAAGTAGTGAAATTTCCTTTAGGAATGTAGTCACATCTATATGGTCAAACGTGACCGGTGGTAATTTATTGAGATCTTTGGCCACAAAAATCGGTAAACATTCGGGATCTGTTTCCTTCACGATCTTTATTATTTCTTGCACACTCTTCTGCTGGTTACCTTCTTTTCTTCTCATAAGTTTCCGTGAAGGTGCCAGCAGCTTGTAAACAAGTTGCCTGGAACTTTCAATCTCCGCATCGGCAAATGCACTCATGCATATTTGCACTATAGCTGTCTCTGGAAGTGTGTCCACTTTGTTACACACAAAAGCCAACAATTCACTAATTACAACATTACACGCATTACATTTCATATCGGTATCATTAGGGTCTCGTTGCGGAGATTGCGACATGGCTCAAGGCCACGGCGCAAGGCGCGCATGCACTCGCACGTCTAGTAGCAACGGCAACGTCGCGCGGATAATTTATATTTTTCTTCTTAAATGTTCACACAAAGCAAGTAATAATTGATTGCATTTACAGCATTCCATAAAGGCATTCTCGATGCTGGTTAAACAAGCACCACATTCACTAGCCATAGTGCACAGCTGTTGTTAGTAGGAAATAAAATTCTAAGTAGTTTTATGACAACATTTCGTGCAAAACCTTCGAGCAAAAACTCTAGATAAAATACATTTTGTATATATTTTAAGAGGTTCTTGGACTTTCTAGATGGTTTGTTACAAAATTGGACCCGGTGGCGTTGTAGTCAGTTATCTCTAGTTATGGTATACTTACCATTTATGGTTAATAAACTTAGACTTACGGCCATTTTCAGTATTCAATCCATATATGGATTTTGAGATTCGAGATTCGTGTTTGACATATTTTTTATAGAGCTTATGTCAAAAACGAATCTAAAATCTACAGATCTATCTATAGATCGAATATTGAATTCCGTAGTTAGTCTGCACGGTTGGCGTAGTAGTTTAAGCGGTCGCCTCGCCGTTTAACACTGCGCCGAGTATTGTGGGTTCGATTCCCACACGAGATAACACTTTGTGTGATCCATAATTTGTTATTTCGAGTCTGGGTGTTCATTGTGTCCGTTGGTTGTATGTCTGTAAAGTCCCCCGCGACACAGGATTTATTCCTAGTGCAGGAGTTGTATTATATATAAAAAAAATACTTTAGCTAGTCAACAAAGATTTGCAGGACAGGCAAGGTGACATCTGTCGGTGCTACAACGGCGATTATTGTTTAAGCGAGTCCCATGTTGGGTGCCACTATAGTTATTGGTGAAGTAGGTAAGCAGCCTAGATGACTTTCCAGCTAGAGGAACCAGGTATATATAATAAACAATATAACAACTACAGCTGCAATGCTAATAATAGTAAGATTTACTGTAAATTTGCAGTACCTACGCTCAGAACAATTGAGTTCAGGCGTAACAGTATAGAGAACTAGCTTTCGGAGTTCATAGCTGTACACACAGTTACACACGTTATGTAAGTCCCCGAGCGAAGACTCATGCCAATTGTGGAAGCCGACCACATGTTCTGCAATTAACATTGAGATTTTTGAGATGTACCGTATGACAAGTTGACAATATTACCTAATTATGCTGCTGTGATAATAAAAATGGTTTTCTGCACTGTATTGTAGATGGTAACAGGTAACAGGTATTCTTGAATGAATACCACAATCAATTCTACATAAAATGAAGTGCATTTGGTATTTCTGAATCTCGTTGCAGGACGTATGCTGAAAGCCTTCATAAATTCGAATTAGTGCAAATTATAAATCTACCTACATATCCGCTGAAAGGATTTGTCGTTCCTTTGAATAGAACTACCATATTCCCCATCGACACTTGTTTTATTATACTTAGCATATTTACTACGAAATTCAATATTCGATCTCTACTTAGATAGATCTGTAGATTTTAGATTCGTTTTTGACATAAGCTCCATACAATATTTTGTATGGAGCTTATGTTCTTTTAAGATCTTGTTTGCTTGTCAAACACGAATCTCGAATCTCAAAATCCATCTATGGATCGAATATTGAAAATGGCCGTTAGTCGATAACGGCATCGAAGAGAATACCTTTTAGACTTTCAGGTACGAGACGTTAGCAAATTTTTATGTGTATTCTCAAGCGTCATCATTTTGGGTTTTTACTACTACAATTTTCGTCTCTATTGGACACATTTATGTTGCTCAGGAAAATATTTATTTAGTCAACATGTACCTATGTACCGGCGTAGGTTTCTAGTTAATTTTCATGAAATATCGAATGTTTAATTACCTAACAGAAACAACTTATTGTGTGTATTGAAACACAAATAGAAGCTCTCGAAAAATATGTATTGTTTTGCCAGTGCGTTGGGCCCTGTCGGAATGTTTTCGACGGAAATAATAATAAACAGGGGAATCCATTTGTCGTTTGAACAAAGCAAAGGCTCAGAGGCTGTATGCTTAGGCTGCAATTACAGATGTCGAGAGCGGCCCGTGTGAACGGGCACAACTTTATTAACTGCAAAATGATTTTTCGCTCTCTCTCTATTATACACGATAATAGAATTTTTAAGTATCACTGTATAAAATATTGATACAGAGCAGAGACTGTTTCAGATTACATAGTGTTTGTTTTCAGATAATTCCTAAGAAATAGTGTCAATATTACCAGTTCTAGATAAACAAACTGACAAGTAGTTACCTACCCATTAACAGACAACATGGTAGGTATACTAAGTGGGAACTGCCCGTAAGAGTGGTATGGAAACCAGTTTGGCTCCAGCAAAACTATAATTTATTATTTGGCAGAAAGTAAAATCTGTTATTTCGGCCCTTAGAAAATTGTCTACTAAATATGAATAATAGGTACTTTTACAGAGACCTGGACGTAGTGTTCAGTGGTGTTCAATAAAGAGCCTTCCATAACCTTCCTTTCCATTCAAGATACAGAACTGTAGGTAGGTATGTATTTCAGTTTAACTAAACTGTAATACCTGTGTATTGATTTAAACAAGTTTTAAATCTCAAGTTACTAAGTCAAACCGAGATTTTATTGGCAACAAGGTACAGGGTACCTATGTTTGAATATTTAAAGTAGAGTGTGTCAATAAATTTTCATGACAGATGAAACCAACGGCCATAGCTAGGTACTCTCCAAAATACGGAAGAATTTAGCCGCAGAAGCGTTGCTTAACTTTGTTGGTCTATTTGTGTGTCCGCAATGGGCAATAGTTCCTGCCTCGCCAGCTTCACGATTATAATTTTAAAAAGGTTGAATCACATAAAGCTACCTATTTCCAATTCTCTAGCACGTTATCGTTATATTATACGACTAGACCAGCAGACAAATAATTTGATAAGATATAATAATAACAACATATTTGTCTATTCGATTACATACCTAATGCTTATTCAGATTATCATGTCATAAAAGTAAAAAGGGGAAGCGCACAACCAAATATTATTCCCCACAAAACTATGTCGTAAAATTGTTTGCATAAATTGGCCATAAGATACTATTACGATACAAGCACATAATGGGATCTTCTTGTAAGGAAATGTTAGAATAAAAAGAAAAATGGCTAATATTTCGTTGTGGTTTCCGTTTATTTACGCTTTTGTTTGTCATTATTTTTTATTGATTACACGTGTTCTTTTAAGGTCTTGTTTGCTTGATAAAGTGCATCAAAGTTATTATTACTTTATATTTTACTGGAACCTTATATTTTCAACAAAGGTATAAATAACTATATTATGCTACATACATCCCTACTAATATTATAAGTTCGAAAGTGTGTATGTATGTATGTTCCGTTTTCACGCTATAACGGCTGAACCAATTTTGTTGAAATTGTATATAGACATATATTGGACCATGGAGACGATCATAGGCTACCATTAGTTGCAAAATTAACCTGGCAAGGATTGTAGGGAGGGTCAAAGTTTGTAGGACATAAATCTAATGGTTGGAAGTAACAACTCATGCGCTATAATAATTGAGTACTGCGCATGTCCTATCTGTCAGAAATGTCGCGTCATAATATAGTCTAAGCGTCATACATATTGTCATATTAAAGTAAATATTAAAGTATCCGTACAATAAAAGAGATTTGTGTAACCCCGAATATAACGCGCGCGAAGCCGCGGGCAAAAGCTAGTAAATAATATATAGACTCATGCCTGTTACCCGAAGGGTAGGCAGAGACTATGGAACGCCATTTGCAGCAATCCTGACTATAATAAGTTCTTTTGAGATTGTTAAGAAGTTGTTCATGTTACTGGAAATGTTTTCAATTTTACTATACGTAGATTATTTACATTTTAAATTGTGATTATCAGTGAGTTCTGCACTCATCGCCCTCTTTGATCGTTCCTTGCGAATACTAACCTATTTTTAAGCAATGTAGGTAGCGACTTATATTGCATAGTTTGACCTGGAAACGCGTTTGGTAAAAATGTGATATTACAAATTTTATTAACACTAATGTTGCGATAGATGTGTGAAGTTACGATACTGGATAAGATTAGGAAACAATACGTGAAAGGTACTTAGTCTGAAAGTGGTGCCTATAGCCTATCTATGAAAGGAAGTCTTTTGGCTTGATATGGACATACTATGCGAAGAGATAATATGTTAGTATGTAGGTAAGCAAGTGATGAATATGAAGGTAGAGGGATGGAAAGGGAGAGGGAGGCCAAGGAAAAGATGGATGGACTGTGTGATGGTTATGAAAGAGAAAGGGGTAAATGATCAGATGACGGGTGACAGAGAAGCATGGAAGCGAAGGAGGTACTGCGCCGACCCCAAATATACTTCATTATGTTTATGATATATTTTGAGGTAGGTAAGTTACTGGTGCACGATTATAAAATAAAATGTTAAAGCTTTTTTTCATTGTAATAGGCGGCAAACGAGCAGACGGATAGCCCGATGGTAAGCAATTACCGCCGCCCATGGACACAAGTAACACCACAAGAGTCACAAGTGCGTTGCCGCCCCTTAGGGTCGGGAAAAGGGATAGGATGAGGAATTGGATGAGTGAGAAGGAACAGGGGATAGGACCTCCTGCACTTTTACTCACCGAACGAAACGCAACAGTTTAAGTACTGTTATTTTACGTCGATTTTCTGTGAGAGGGTAGTACTTCCCCGGTCAAGCCGGCCCATTCACGCTGAAATCAGCAAGGCTTTTCTACCTGATAAAATGCTGTAAGAATACTGTCGTAATTATATCCCACTTTGTTCGGTAAAGTGTAGGTAGGTACTCTGTATTGAGTGCCTCACTGCGCGTTTATAGTTGGAGAAAGTCCGTGTTTATAGTAATGGAGAGCTCCTTTGAAGTAGAAAGTTCCGAATTTTTAAGTGGACTCACTCGGAAACTTTGTCGCGGAGAGTTTTCTTGGGTGTGTCAGTTGGTATTACCCATCTATATCTATTCACAGTCAGTTATTTGAGAGATTTGACGGATAAAATATACAGTAACAATCGATTATGAACGCTATCTAATCTGGTAGAACTAGTGCTGTTCACAACAGACTTAACTTGGTTCTTGTGAAGCAGCTTGGTGCCTTATGCCTGGCCTTTATTTCAATAGCAGTTTGTATATAACGTAATTTTATGCTAGTTTTATAGAGGCATTTCTGTATACGGTCATTATGAGCAAGAAGTCGTTGCAATGGACGCCGATTATTCATAATATTGTAATATTATTTAGAACTCTGTGCCTCGCAAAAATTATTGCTATAGGAATTTTAAGATATACATAAAGAATTTACATCCAGTTGTTTTAGTTCATATAAACTTGTCTTCGCTTAATTTTAAAGTTACCGTTCAGTTCTAACAAAGTATCTCGAACAAAGACGATAGAGATTTTGTCTACCTTACAAGAAACGAGCTCGGGTGTGTTCTGAGGTATGTAAATTTTGTATCTCGCTCTTAGTTTGTACGCCATGATCTAACCTCTTTGGGTTTATCAAGCAAGATAACATCCCTTCATTTGCAATTTGACAGCTTGACCGAGCTTCGAGTGTAGCTAACATGAGTTAGAAAACGGACAAAAGGATAACAAATTATACAATAGATGCCTTCTGTCGGTGATGATTTGTTTAGGATGGAAGGGTTTTGCAGTATTGAGCTTAGAAATACTTGGCGACTTATTCTTAAATCGTTTATAGAATAAGATAGTTGACTCTTTTTAAATAGTTATTAAATTATTAATCATCCTCTTTATCATTTTGATTAATCATCCAGGTTAAAAAAATATAGAAGCGTATTTTTTGAGGCCTATAAATCAATAATTTTAAAAATTAGCTGCTCCTAAACTGGCGAGAACGCTGTCCGCCATGTTAGTGTATAGATTATCTGTGTTGTGGCGTCATTCGCCTTGTAAATTGTTGTAAACAATAATTTGACACATTGAAAATAGATAGTTATCGCGCATGCAACATTGTTATAAACCATGTCTTCGACGAATTTACACGGAAAATATAGTAATTACTATTATTGTATTGTGCGAGAATGCAAAAATACATCAATAAAGACTCCAGGAAAGTTGTTGATTAGAGTACCGAGTGATAAAACATGCGAGACACTTGGCTAAAACTTGCTAAAAGGGATCCTGATTCTTTATTGATTGAAACTCAAATTTATTTCGTCCATGATTGCTTTTATGAATAAAATGAGAAAATATAAAGAGTAATACGTCATTAAAGGGTTTTGAATATTTTATAAGGAAAAAAGACCACGATCACACCACGACACGAAATTCACGAATGACAACAGTGACAAGTTGACAACTGACATAAGGTTTGTTTACAAATTTCGTGACGTCACGTCATGGCCGATAGCGTTTTCAGCGATCCAAGCAAAGAGTAAAAAAAATATTTTTTGATTTGAAATTATTCAGCCATCTTGCACTTTTATTAACTGAAATCAAAATATTTAGGTTTTGTATGTCAAATACTGCAGGATATACTGATTTATTGGATCAAATTTGATACGAGTCCATATGATAGATTAGTTGAAATATATTGTAAAGATAGTCAAAAATATATCAAAATAAGTCCGTCTAAAATATGTGTGTCCCGTTTGTAAGTACCTATTTACTATCCCAGTAAAAGCTCGGATATCAAACCGTTATAAATCTGGCTAGAATTTATATAATTGTTATTTCTACTTTAGTTTTAGGTTAAGTTACAATAAGATCGATTTTAGACTTATTCACATATGTATCTAATAAGATATAAATATATATTTTGTATCATTAACTATGTATAGCCTAAACATATTGTAAATGAACATAAATTGATTGATTGTTTTAAATTTATTATGTTGCCAATTTTAAATAGAAAATTGGTTTGACGTTTGACACTGTCAAACGGGTAAATAAAGTATAAAGAATAGGTTCTGTTCAATGGGCAGTTTCGCTCCGGCAACGGTTAGCCGTTGCTGGGGCGTAAGGTACGATATAATTCTGATTATTATATTATTGTGTTTCACAATTCTATATTGCTTCTGTGGTGTTATTTAGAGTGTTATCAATAGAAATAATGCAGAAGCAATGTAATATAGTGTAGCTATTGTATAATTGATATTGTGGGTGGTTTTGTCAGTTGTGAGATGTTATAAGTTTAGAACTTGGGATATCATAATTATAATAGAATCGATTCATATGCTGTTATAGTTTATTAGGGTGTTGTTTCACACACTCAAACTATATGTACAAAGTCAGAAGGAGTAAAAATATTATATTTATTATTTAAAACTATATTTTTACGTGTTTTTACATCAGAGCAAATTCCAAGACGTCTAAATCAAAATCTCTTCTTTTTCATCTTTTTGCATCCAACAACAACTCGAAGCAGGTAGGCCTATGAAGTTTGTATATATGGTGAATGGATCAAAGAGTATTAATTTAAATATTTATTATGATATAGTATTTACTGTTGTCTTGTATAAATGTAAATAGTTTATGTTTGTATATATAAATATGTGTAAGTATTGTGTAAATATATAAATCGTAAATAAATGAACAGATAAATATACACTATAGATAAATGTGTGTGAGGTATCCCACATCATCCCCCTCCAGAGACCGTCAAGGGCGATAAAAATCGGGAAATCTGACACGATGACCAGAGCGAGTCTGATAATTAATTTTGGTAACAGTTGGGTCATTGTCGTTATGGTCAGTCTGTTTGTCAGTCAGTACATACGCAGGTTTTAACCGGTCAATAGAAACAGTAACTTCTTTACGCTTAAATAAAATTTTAAATACCTTGTCACCCTTGCTAAGTACTTTATGAGGGCCTGTATACGCCGGTTGTAGGGAACCACGCGAAGCATCTTCCCGGAGGAATACGTGGTCGCTGGTAGCTAAATCTTTGAAAATAAAGATGTTTTCACAACGGTGACGCAATGCGGGCACGGGCTGTAATTTTCGGGCAAATGACCGAATCCTGGCTATAAATTCTATGGGGTTGGTTGAACCGCATTGACTAGGAGTGAAAAATTCTCCGGGTAACCTAACGGGCTCGCCGTACAATAATTCGGCTAAAGAGGCCTGCAGATCATTTTTAAATGCACTCCGCACGCCAAGCAGAACCCACGGTAATGACTCTGTCCACTTCTCATTGGCATGGCAAACGATAGAAGCTTTCAGCTGCCTGTGGAAGCGTTCAACGAGACCGTTACAAGCTGGTCGATATGCTGTAGTTCGCTTGTGTTGAAATCCAGCTATTTTTGATAATTGTTCGAACAGAGCCGATTCGAACTGACGGCCTCTGTCCGTAACAATAGTTTGGGGACAACCAAAGCGGGATATCCATCCTGACAGTAATGCTTTAGCCACTGTCTCGGCAGTAATGTCGACGGTTAGGATTACTTCTGGCCATCTCGTGAATCGATCGACAGCTGACTCTTTTTTAGTGCTAAAAGCATTTTAGTTGTTATTGTAACAATAGTTGATAAATTGAGACTGGTAATGTATGTCTTGTGTTGGTGTCAGCTGGCGGGTGGTGCAGAAATGTGTTTTTTGTACCGGCTATATCTATGTTCTTTAACTTTTTTTTGTAGTATAATATTATTAACTAGAGGACGCCAGCAGCTACGCCTGCATTTTTTTTAAATTTACCCATTTTGGTCGATCCCGTGGGAATTTCGGGAAATCCCTTCTAAGTGCACCCCTACGGTTCCCAAGGAACATACATGCCAAATTTCAGCTTCCTGCGCCCAATAGTTTCGGCTGTAGCGTGTCTGTCAGTCAGGCAGTAACGCAAGGATTTTATATATTAAGATTTTATTGTCAAACTAGCTGACCCAGCAAACGTTGTTTTGCAAAATTATTTTTTTTTTGTAAAATAGATATTGGCCGATTCTCATAGATACCGGATAAGCACAAAAAATTTCATCAAAATCGGTCAAGCCGTTTCGGAGGAGTATGGGAACGAAAACTGTGACACGAGAATTTTATATATTAGATATGTTTTATACATTTGAAATATTTTTATGGCATCTGATGATGAGTCATCTTGCCACTCGGCAAATAATTCGTCTGCTTTGTCTGACGACGACAGTTTTTGTTCGGTGACAGGCACACTTGGCGATTTTATTCGTGGAACTTTTAGTCTTCAACACTGTAAATTGTTAAATGTTTGCCACATTAACGCTCAAAGTCTGCCAATTCCTTACAGTGATCTTGTGGAGGCGTTTACACAGTCAAACGTTCATGCCGTCCTGGTCTCTGAGAGTTGACTCAAACCTCAATTTCTTTCCACCACTTATCCCCTTTCTGGCTACATTCTAATCCGAAATGATCGCACTGAAAAGAGGGGTGGTGGTGTTGCTATTTACTTACGCAGTGACTTCCCTTATAAAATTATAGCTTCTTCTTCTTCTATCGCTGCTGAATTTTTTTTCCTTGAGGTTTGTGTCAAAGGAGCGCGGACCGTTCTTGGCGTAATTTACTGTCCCCTAATGTCGATTATTTCACCGATTTGGAATTGGTTCTAGAATCCTTAGGGTCTGAGTACGAGCATCATATCATCAACTCATCGTTCCCGGACTCCACTCCATTGTTGAATCTGTTGGTCTTCACATTTTACCTCTGAATGCAACACATCATAATACCAACAGTGATGACACATGGTTGGATTTAATTCTCACCTCGGCTCCTTCCCTCGTTTCCTCTCACGGTCAACATGCTGCTCCTGGTTTCTCCCATCATAACCTGATCTACATTGCCTATGTCCTCAAGCCTCCTAAACCCCAACCCAAAGTACTGTACAGGCGTTGCTTTGCACGTATGAACACAGATAATCTGCATGCGGATGCGTCAAAAATTGATTGGGTACCTCTAGAGGTAGCTGCTACAGTTGATGTGAAATTGAAAGTGTTCAACGATATCGTAATCAACAAACTATGTTCATGCCCCAGTAAGGCGAATCAAATTGAAACGACCGCCCGCACCCTGGTTGACACGTGGGATTCAGATGGCGATGAGGCGCAGGGACCAAGCTTGTCGCAAGTTCAAGCGGGATCGTTGCGATGAAAATTGGGTTCTCTACAAAGTTGCTAGGAATCGTTGTAATCAAAAAATCAAATGATACGAAATGCTAAACGAAGCCACATTTTCAACAACATTTCCTCCTCCTCCCCTACCGATATCTGGAAGTTCCTAAGGACTCTGGGTATCGGTAGGGTTAGCCGTGTGGATCCGCCACCAGCGCTTAGTCTTGACGATATTAATTTTTATTTTGTCTCCACTCTAAAGTTTGATCGTCAGACTATGAGTCGAACGGTGGACTACATGGATAGCTTAACTCGACCAAACATAAATCCTTTTCGCTTTTCTCCAGTTGCTGAGGCCGAGATCAAAAAGATTATCCTTTCAATCAAATCTAAAGCGATTGGTTGCGATGAAGTCAGCCGCTTTATGATTATCACCATCCTGGACCACTTCCTTCCTATTACCCACATAATAAACCATTCCCTTGACTCTGGGCAATTCCCTGAAATTTAGCGTAAAGCATATGTTCGGCCACTGCCCAGTCACTAATCCTGTCACTCCTAGTCACTCCCCTTTCCATAGTCTCTTTCCTTTCCAAAGTTCTTGAGGCTTGTGTTCATAAGCAGCTGTCCCAGTTTGTGTATGAACACTATGTCCTCAGTCCCTACCAGTCCGGCTTTAGACATGGGCATAGCACAGTCTCAGCTATGCTCAAAGTGACTGGCGATGTGAGGGCGGGTGTGGAGGACACTAGGATCATTGTGCTGGTCCTGGTTGACTTCTCAAACGCCTTCAACACCGTCAGCCACAATATCCTCCTATCCATTCTATCCTATCTTATGATCTCCTCCGAAGCACTGGAATGGTTCTCTTCATATCTTCGTGGACGTCAGCAGTCCGTCAGAGGTGGTATACCACCTTGTGGAACACCAGCCTCAAGGTCTTTCCCCTCTTTTATTTTCTCTGTTTATAAATCTCATTGCCCTTGATCTTCAGTGTTCGTATCATTTGTACGCCGATGACCTACATTTTTACTTGCAGGCTAAAATTGAGGATCTGCCGGATGCGATCGATGATGTGAACCGGGACTTGGCAAGAATTCGGGATTGGTCCGAGAGGTACGGCTTATGCGTCAATCCTTTAATTCTTTATTGTACACACAAAAAAACAGATACATGAAAAGACTAAAAAATAAACTTCTAAATTATATGTCCAAAGGCGAGCTTAACTCAACACTGAGTTTTCTACCAGCAAACCTTTGATACTGGAGAATCGATGTGAGAGGTAAGGGTAATTTCGGTGTACTAAATAATATTTAAATAGCATACCAATAATATATTTAAATAAATAAACTACATACAATAGTGTTATATAATATAGACTACATAAATATATAGTATACATAAAATAGTACTAATACATATGAGAACCAGTGTTATTATTTTTAAGTGTTATTAGTTAATAGATAGTGCCTCTCAACATTCGTCCTGAATACTGCTGAAGACGGGCTAGCGCGAATGTGATGTGACAAACCATTCCACAGGCGGACAGCATAGACCGAGAAAGAATAGTCGTACACAGTAGAGGTATGAGGAGGCGTGCGTAAGAGAAGAGAGGTGGCTAAACGACAGGGCTTATCACGCGGAATAAGAAATTCAAACCGGTCACGAAGGTATGAAGGTGAAGTAGTAGGATTGTGAAGAATAGAGTAAAGAAGTGAAAGAATGTGAGAACCCCAGCGCCGGCGAATAGGCTCGAAATTCCGATACATGATCGTACTTCCGAAGACCAAATATGAAGCGAATACACAGATTCTGCAGGCGCTCGAGTTTGTTTAAAAGTTCCTCCTTTGCATCGAGAAAGGCGACATCTGCATAGTCAAGTGTAGTAAATAGAAGAGATTACGCAAGTGTTACCTTTTTATTGAAAGGCAGGAATTTTTGAAGATGTTTGAGAGAATGAAATGTGCAAATCACTTTTCTGCTTACTTCTGCAATATGTGCTTCCCAAGACAGGTTTGAGTCTAGAAGTACACCAAGATTTTTAGCACATTTTGAGTAAACAATCGGTGTAAAATCATATAGAATCACTGGGAGCAATTGGTAATTCAATAGGTTAAGCATGTATCGGCCACCAATAATGAGAGCTTGGGATTTTGCAGGGTTAACAAGAAGACCGAACGACTCGCTCCACATACGAATACGTTCAAGATCATTATTGATGGCATCGATAGCTTCAGAAATATCCTGTACTTTAAAATGACGAATGATCTTTACAACTTACTTTAAAGATGATAATGTAAAGATATAACTTTGGTGATAGCGTTTATAAAAACGGAGAAGAGTAAAGGAGATAACACGCCGCTTTGAGGAACACCCGCAGTCAGATCACACCACTCAGAGTTTATCTCTTCGGAGCGTACAGACTGTGAGCGTCCCTGAAGATAAGATCTAAACCAACCAATTGCAGAAGCTGAGACATTAAGTGAGGTTAGGATACCAAGAAGCACGTTAAAATCAAACGAATTAAAGGCACTGCTAAAATTCAATAGTACAAGTATTGTCAGTTGCTTATTTTCCATGGCCAGTCTTATATCATCAGTGATTTTAACAAGTGCTGTTACGGTACTATGGCCAGGCCGGAAGCCAGACTGATATGGACTTCGCAGGCGGGCTTATTAGAGGAGAAATAATTAGCCAGTTGGTTCTGAACATTAGCCTCAAGGATTTTGGACAGGACTGGAAGTATCGATATTGGGCGGAAATGGGATAAGGAAATAGGATTTGGAATTTTGGCTAAAGGTAATATGTGTGCCTTTTTCCACAAAGGTATTAGAGAATAGGGAGAAGTTAATTATGTGGGTCACTACTGGCACGATTTGGCTGAGAATGGGCAGAAACATTAGGATTTGAAGACCATTTTCACCAGCTGCTTTTGTGGATATGGAAAAGAAGGATTTTTTACGTCTGCTTCCACAATTGGCTGAAAATAGAATGCAGTATTTAAAGGCAGAGGAAGATTGGAGATCTAGTTTAATGTTGAAGTCTTGGTGCTATTATGAAGTATACTTGGTGGCCTGGAAAAATTAGCATTGAGTATGTTCAAGTCCATACTCGTGCAGCTGCTCTTCCGTGTTTTTCCAATGCCTAGAGACTTGAGAAATTGCCATACTTGTGAGGTGTAAAGATTTTGTATTGAAGTATGTGTGTGGCGTCTTTTAGCATCCCTACACAAACGACTGCAACGATTTCGAAGTTTCTTATAAGCATTCCAGTTGTCTTCAGTGGGTAACTTTTTATATTGCCACTTAGTTTTGTCCCGTTTCGCCACTAGTTTTTTAATGTCTGAAGATAGCGATGGTGCGGGCAAGTGTTTGACTCTTACCTTCTTGAGCGGAGCGTGTGTATTAAACAAGTCTAAAATGATTGCATTAAAAACAGAAACCTTATCATCTATATTATTAGACTTATAAATATAGGTCCAGTCTAGAGCGTTTGCATCTATCTCCAAACGCTTCAAATCCATGTTCTTATAAGAACGAAGTGTGGTGTGTCGGCTGCGTGTATCATCCTTGAGTAAACAAGTATTGAAGTCTCCAAGTATAATTATGTGTTCATACAGAGAAGAATAGTTTTCTAACTTTGATTCCAACGAAGAAAAGTAGAAATGGTACAAGTGGGCTGTAGAAGACACCTAATAGTACGTTGGTATATTTAAACTTAATTTCAAGAAAAATATGTTCCGCTGAATTTGAATATTCACTTGGAGACTTGTCGACAATTTTATATCTTCACGGAGATAAATTGCAACCCCTCCATATCCCTTGCCTATTCTATCATTACGCACCAACTTATAGCCAGGAAGAGAATATTGTTTGGAAGGATGAGTAGGCTTGAGAAAGGTTTCAGAAATAAGAACGGCATGAACAACATCAGCATCAAATGACGATAAGAGGTCTGGATAGTGAGCGTGAATGCTTTGCGCATTAATGTGAACAACATTTAAATAGTTTCGGAAGCAAGAGAAAGAAGAATATAGTTGATCACAAAGATGTGTCGAATCATCATGTGTAAACGTACTAGCAAAACTCTGATCAGTTGTAGATAAAGATGAACAAGAGGCAAAACTATCATCAATATCATCATACATATTATTAATCACAAATAATAAATACAATATATAAGCAAATACTATAGGCAGATAAATAAATAAATATATATATAAATAGTAATTTAACGTATAAAAAAAGAAAATATACTATGTCACCTCTATGCACTCGCTGGTTACAATATCTCTAATAATTATTACATCAACTTAAATGACTTGTACCCGAACATATGAAAAATATTTTTTTAGGAGTATCCGAACTGAATATTGTATTGACATCTGTCAGGCAATTGTCAAAGTTAGATAAAATTTCTTTAGTGACCGTCATTAGAAAAAAACATAAACAAAACTAAGAAAGGGTCACGATCACAAAAACCAAAACAACAGAACAAAAGTAGTAACAGGGTAACTATTTCACCGTTTTGCGTGGACTCTTATCAACAGCCTGGGACTTAAGTGCTGGCTGCGAGGTTTTGTTCCCAGCAACCGCGGTTTCCATTCCTGAAGAGTCTGCTACCGGGAATTGTGTCATCAAGGAACGAAGCTCAGCCGCTGATTCTATCTTCTTTCGGGATTTGTCCGTGACTTGCACCACAACTTGCCTTCTGAAATCCAGCAACGCTTCACCCCGTAGTATCTCCGTGCATTTATGAAAACCTCATGTCTGGGCTTTGTGAGGAATTCTGAGAGTGTTAATCCTGAGCCCTTTAATTTGGTTTTGCTCTGCCACACTTTACTCCGCAGTAGTCGACTTTCGAACCGCACTAACAATGGACGGGGATTATTTACGTCATTGCCCAAATAATGACACCCTGTCACTTGTGTTGTAGATATATTCGACATGTCCATTTTATCCGCCAAGATGCTCAGAAATTGTACCACTGGCTGCGTATCTTTATCTGCCGAAAGACCATGAAGCAATAGTATTTGGAACGAGATGCCATTCCATGACGATCAAGACATATGACTAACAACTCCCTTTGTGATTTAAGGGCACTCATAGTCTTCCAGATAAGGCCCTTAAATTCAGTAAACTCTCGGGATAGGCTAGCAATAGTCTTGTGGCACGATGTTTTATTCCCTGCATTCTTTAGGTCTTCTTCGTACTGTGCCATTCGTGAAGAAAAAGTGGATGATACTTCTTCCATTGTTGTAGACAACTTAGTGTAAAGGTCCATATTGTTAAGTGTTGTCTTTGAAAATTCAGCTGATCGAAAGGAGAATGATTAAGGTAACCTAGTGCAGTTGAGGTTAATGTGCTAAAATGTGTATGTAAACATAAACAACTTGTCTGAATTTAATTAAAATTAATTTAAAACTCAGAGCGCAAAAATGTTTGTCCAGCCACTTCAAGTTCCCCTCACAAAAAAAAGGCCAAGCTATCATCTTTGGAAGTTTTAGAATTATAAACAGGCTGGATTTGGCATCGCTCCCACCGGTTACATTTAATGGAACCAATATACCTCTGAGTCCTTCCGTTAAAGATCTCGGTTTACACATCGACGCTACACTTAGCTGGCAACCCCAGATTACAAGCGTTTGCCAAAAGGTTACTGGTGTCCTGCGTTCTCTCTATCGCCTGAAGAACTTCCTTCCTGTCAAGACAATGACAATGCTTGTGCAGACCTTGGTATTTCCTATAATCGACTATGGTGATGTGTGTTATCTCGACCTGAATGCAGATCTACTCAATAAACTTGACCGACTTCTCAACAATTGTATGCGGTTCATTTTCAATCTCCGTCAATATGACCGTGTGTCCTCATATCGTAAACAGCTGTCATGGTTACCTATACGTCAGCGTCGTAAAACGCGCGCTTTGATTACTCTTTTCACTTTTCTTCATTCATCTAATAGCCCCAGCTACCTAGCTCCTTACTTTCAATACCGCTGCTCCAACCATGACAGAAATCTTCGGTCTTCTAATAATTCTCTTCTTTCGTGTCCTTCTCATAGCTCAAGCCTTGTACATTCTTCTTTCATTGTACAATCAGTACTTCTCTGGAATGCGCTCCCTCTCGAGATTAGGATGGCGACGAATCGTTTCACGGTTAGGGCTAAGGTGCGCCAATATTACATCAAACTGTCACTTGAAAGACCAAAGAAACATCATCTCTCACATTTGTTACACTGTGTATTAAATATACGTTTATATATGTATATATTCATTTTATATAGTATATAGGGTTCCCACCAAGAACTTAGGGTCCCAAGCCATCACCTGCAAGTGGTGCACCTGCCGATCAACGGACGAGGCTCTGGCAAACAAAATATCCCGACAAGCGGCAATAGGCTCGCCACCTATTACGTGGGATCAAAACACTGGCGAAAAGTGGGCGTTTAATATGCCTCTGCCTACCCCTTCGGGAAAACAGGCGTGAGTCTATGTATGTATGTATGTATATAGTATTTATAGGTATGTATTATTTATATATGTATGTATTATCATAATATTTTTATATAATATAAAAAGTAGTATAATGTTGGATTACATATTAATTATTTCAATCTTTGTAGTTTATACACCTGCCACAATCATCTCTGCACCACTCTAAGGTTGACTGACAGAAAATGCTATAAAGCATTAAGACCGCCTTTGCATTAAAATTGCAGGAAGTGTCAAAATAAATGAAAATGAAAATAAAAAAGAGAATAAAACAAATCACAGAAAAAATATAATTAAAAATAAGAACAAAAAATTAACAAAAAGGAAGGAAAACAAACTTAAGAATAAACAGAGTAGTAAAAGAAGTAAAACGTGTAGTCCATACACGTATATATATAATAATAGGACCCAGTTCGGCATAATGCCAGACGAACGCCTGGCGCCGGTTTTCAACTGGGCCCTCTAGTGACTCACGCATGTGATATCAAGGAAACAATATGAGTACAGAATACAACAAAAATACAAAATTACACATATGTACTTATATAACTATTTTATTATAAATGGTATAGGTACTTACATAAACACAGATAAAAATAAATATACACACAAAAAGGAGTACATAAAGTAATAAATATTAAAAGTATAAGAAAGTGTAAAAAGTAATACCAGTGTGTCATAAAAAAAAAGTAATTATAATATTTAAGCATATTGCAAAGTGCCGACGCCGACGAATAATTTTATTATCATCGTTGCGTCACTAAAAATTGAATGAGTCTAAAGCTTTGGTTTCCTAGGAAAGCGGTGCCGTCATATAGCGGCCGTAATACAGCGGTGAATGACGTCACTAGAACGTTGTCTATGTAAACATTGTGCGGTTTCCTAGAGAGCGGTAACCGACACCGTAACGTCAAAAAGTGGTGCCGCCATTTGCATGACGGCCGTCTTGTCGGTGTCAGATGGTTTCGTGAACGTTTCATTGATAGCTGTGAAGCTATTTTTAATACGTATTTGTGTTTTTTTTTACCGGAACAACGTACAAAATATAATACAAAGTTGTATTCATTGCTCAGTAAACGGTGACGTACTAAAATCTCAAATGCACCTTCAGTACCATGAGATTTGAACAATCGTCTTCCGCCATACGACCATTTTCCTCTTCTGATGATAAGTTCATCCTCCAAGTAAAGAACTAAAGCTAAATCAAGGTCGTCGATTTTCTATCTTGGATACTTTTCGTTTGTTGTTTGTTTTAAAAAATGACTGACGGTGTGTTAAAACAGCCGTGGAACTTTCCACATGTCGTGACCGTAAAGACGGCCGCCTTTTTGCGTCCGTAATATTACGGCCGCTATATGACGGCACCGCTTTCCTAGGAAACCAAAGCTTAAGCCAGTCTGCCAAAGAGATACGCAGCGCTCGTGGGTGCGGGGCGCGGGTGCGCTGTTTGTACGTTTATGGCTGCAGTCAATAATTTACAAAATAATAACAGGCTAGCAACGCCCTTGCCCCGCCAGTAGCCGCGCGGCATCCGGCGCATCCGCATGCAATGTTTGTGCATACGAAAACGAGCACGAAGTCGTCTCAAACGCTCGACAGCTCGGCTCGATGCAAATACAGTTATACTTACGTCACATACGTACATATACACAAACAAACAATATACAGTGAAATACCTAAGTAAGTAAGTACAGTTTTACTACATATTTTGAATCCTAGTACTCATATTGAATCACATTCCTAGCACTTACACACGTATCTTTCACTTTCAGATTTGAAGAGATTGTTAATCGGGAGTAACTCGGATATGTGTTGCCGTTAACCCAAGTATGAGTGCCAGGCCTCAGAGGTAACGCATTGTATTTATAGCCATAGGAATTTATGCGTCCATTCCGATTTATATGTATAAACAGTGAGACTTAAGACTGGCACGAGAGTATCTAACGCTTGCTTATTTTATTTGTTACAGGTTTCTCACATAGGTTTCTCACACAGCGGATGCACATATATACAAACCTGTAGCTGAATACCGTATCATCTGGACAATAATTAATTAATAAGTATATAAATAAATAATGTACGACATAATGCTTACAGTAAATAAATGTACTCAAATAAATGAAATAAATGTTCTGCTAGTGCTATTGCTTTAAATAATGTTGTAATGGGCAGTACTTAAGGGTCTTTGAAAAGTATAATTATGACGTCATAGAATAATTATGGTGAAGTAGCTTTGTGTACGCATTTTACTACTGCGTTAAGTTAAAGTTTACATTAATTATCTTCCTTCGTGATACGATAGCGAACGAAGCACACGTCATGTATAATAATGTGTTTTCATATATGCATACGTCATGCATATGTAATGTATGTCATACGTAATGTGTTTTCTATTGAGAGTAGTTTGAGTCTGTTTTCATTCTTTAGTATCTGTTGTTCCGAAATATTTAAACACCATCCATAAATATATTTTATGAGGAACAGATAAGTGTTAAATACACGACAAGTTCAAAGCCGACCGCAGACCGTAACTACACGTGACTTGTCGCCGCGACACTAGCTACTTGTTTCTTTCATTATTTCTGTACCTACCTTCTACTTTACCTTCCCTGGGCTGCCCTGAGCTGAAATCGTGAAATCAGCTACACGTCGCATGCAGTTGTGGTATGTGGTTGGCTACGAACTCGTATCTTTACATAGGTTTTTTACAACATCATAATGCATAAAATAAAATGAAAATTAAATAATAATGGTGTTTGTGTCCTCCAAAGGCCTACTGTGAAACCAGAAATTGCGTTCACTTAGTTTGCTCGTATGAATTGCAAGCAGCAATGCAATATTTAGAGCTCTGTCCTAGCTACAACAGAAAAAGCGTCAACCGGTAAACCGATTGGACGTAGACATGTTATAGTGCAAAAAACAATGCCATGGATCAAGCGTAAAATCTGCGGTGTTCAATCACAAAGATAGTCGATGTTCTGCAGCGTTACTGCACTTTAGGACACACCCGATGTGGGCTGAACCCCCGACTGCAGTGAGATTGAGCGAAAAGCATTTGTCGAATGTAACTGAACGGCGCATATTGCAGGATTGGTGCCGACATAGATAACATGTAATTCTATTCTGATTGTGAAGATATTTGAAGAAATATTATTAATATATTGCAAGTATTTTGAGTGGTCTGTTAGTCTAATGGTAAGTGACTGCTAAGCTGGAATACACGATTAAACAAGACAGTAAAATTTACTTACCCGATCATAAGAAAATAACTTCCACACAAATGTACAATGTTCATTCATCAAGCAACTTTTTATATTAAGCGCCCTATACACTGTCAGTTTAACTGAAGATTGGACTGCAGTTTGCCCGGACTGAAGGTGTGTGGTCGCCGGGCACGCGGGGATAGGATGAGAGATTCGCGACAGGCAGCCATCCACTGTCAGTTAGCCTGCAGGCAAGCGATCTGTTGTCACCGTTTCCATCAGTTTTGCGTGAGATAATTTTCGTGAGATCATTCACCAGCCGAGATTGGACTGACGGGGAAAGATGGACGGGAAACCTCCTTTCATTTCCGCATTTATTGAATTATATCGGGCCTACCCCTGTTTATGGAAAGTCAAGGACGATTCCTACGCAAATAAAAGATCGCGGGATGAGGCGTACGGTGAGTTGTTGAAGTTTTATCAAAAAACTGTGCCGTCAGCCACCGTTTACACAGTGAAAAAAAAATTAATAACTTGAGATGTGCGTTCCGTAAAGAGTTGAAGAAAGTAAAACAGCAAAAGTCGGGCTCATCGGGAGATGACGTGTATACCCCGTCACTGTGGTATTTCGACTTGCTGTTGAAGAATTGAACCGACCATGAAGAAACTAGAGCGACGATTGGGAGTGAGGAATCACAACTGGTAAGTTATTTTTATTCTATTCTATTTTATTCTTTAATTTATATCAAATACATACAACAGTACAAACAAATATTCACAGTATAATATTTCACCCTCCCTGGTTGGTGACAAATTTGTTTTGCCAGGAAACTGCACCTTCACCAACAAAATAGTTCTTGTAATTATCACGATTCTCCTTTGCATTTTCACACAAAACTTGTCTATTATATCCTTGTCGTAGAGCCACCAGCTGATCTTCCACCCTATCCCCTCGAATAACCTCCCCACTATCAATATCTTCTACATCGAGTGAATTTGATGGCATGTACAACGCTTTTGCTTCCTTCCTCAGAAAATTATGAAGAGCACACGCTGCTAGCACAATGAAATCTATTTTTTCTGGTTTCAAGTTGATTTCTGTGTGAAATATCCGGAAACTACTTGACAGAATGCCGAAAGCATTTTCTACTATTCTGCGAGCTCTGCTCAAATGGTAGTTAAATATGTGTTGGTCATAAGTCAATTGTCTTTGAGGATATGGTTTAAGTACGTTTTCATGCAAAGCAAAAGCGTCGTCAGCTACAAATACAAAATTGAGGTTTGCCTTGTTGGCACTGTTCGGTGGCAAATTGAGACTTTTGTTTAGTAACTTCGTATAAAAACCGGTACATTAAATTACACCTCCATCAGAGACTCTGCCGTTACAGCAAACGTTTACGTATATGAACTGATAGTCTGCGTTAACGATTGCCATGAAAACTATACTGCAAAACCTCTTGTAATTATAAAAATATGAGCCACTGTTTGGAGGTTTCTTGATTCTGATATGCTTCCCATCAATGGCCCCTCCACAATTAGGAAAGTTCCATATGTTTTCGAAATCTTTCCCTGTCTGTTGCCATTCCTCTTCAGAGTTTGGTAACTGAAACAAATAATAAATATAAAACAAAGTGTATTATATGTTAATTAATATTTTATGTTATATGTTATTTATGTGATATTATATGTTATATTTGACAATAATATCAAATTTAATTTTTTTTTTTTATCATACTAAAAAGTAGAGTTTAAAGATTTAATTCATTAAAAATAATTTATTTCCCAGTTGACAGATAGATTGCTGCTGTTATTAAAAATACAGTAGCATCTTTCAATAACATAACGTGCTCGAATTATCATTCGATAGCTAGAGATTTGGCTTAGCCATGAGAACTCATGTCTTTGGCATGCACTGATGAATATGACACATATATACACCGAAAATTGGGAAGTCCAGCAGATCTCGTTTGGAAGAGACTGAGTGAGTCTCCTGACCGTTTTGAGGTGGTGAATGCGGGTTATATAATATAGATGATCATATATTTCCTACTATAGTTCAAGTAGTCAAAAGAAATCTGCATTATCTATATAGTAATCAGGATTTTTGGCAATCTTAGAAAGGTTCAGTATTTTATCTTTTAAACTTTTAACTAATCAAAGTCGAGAACAGTGAGTGCCATAACGGGAATTCTCTGGTAAGTTTTTAAAAACTATTTTGTATAAAAACCCACAAACAAGCCAAGCGAGTGTTTTTCTCTTTCATATTATTATCAAAGAATACTAAAGTTTTCCCTGAACGTTATTTTAAAGATATATTATAATTGTAATTATCTCTTGAATTTATATATTGATGTTTTTAAATATAGATAGCTAGATTATTAAGATCTTTAATTAAATAAAAACCGTAATTCTTGTTGTAAAATAAAATATTTAAACTTATTTCTACCTTTGAGTAAAGTACCTACAACCTCAGTAATTAGTGAAGACCTCAAATCAACATTACATATTAGGTAAAGTACGCCAATCTCCGTTACAAATATTAACATATAACATAATCTATTTCTGTAATAAATTAAGTATATTAAATATTAATTATTAGATTTAGGTGTTTTATTCAGCTTTTAAAGTTTCTATTCAATTTATCTGTTCCAGGAGAGTCAGGATGAAACCTCAAACCATACGTCATCACAACTGGTATCGCCCCCTTCCCAGTTGCTAGCCTCAGTTGGTCTGATAGTATTTCATCAGGCCCATCAACTTCATCCGGAAATACAAAAAAATCGGGCAATCAGAAAAAAAGAAAAGATATCGACGCAGCTTTGAAAGCTTTGAAGGAGGACGATGAGTTCGATGGCATTGGGCTCAACGTCGCATGCAAATTACGCCGTATGGATGCAGATCAAAAACTGTATCCTGAAATGTTAATCAACAAAGTGTTGATGCATGATGTGAAGGGAAGGCTTCAAGAGGAAATTGAATTATAGTGTATGGCCCCCTTTAGGTATCACCAACATATTATGTGCTACATTACATTAATTTAGCCAAAATCAATTACATAAGCATCAGCGAACAACGGCACTACATGATTATAAAACGATTGCCTTTCTCTGTCATACAGGCTTAAGAAATTATACATTTTAAATTATTATTGTAGCTTCGCCTGCATCTTATCATACTTTGGCTCTATCGTTCTATATCTTTTTTTTTTCTAGTTGTTACTATGTGTCTCATGATCCATCAGTATTAAGACTGGCATGGTATTACTACCTATGTATTTGTTTAATAATATTAAACATAACCTGATATTACACCCATACCTACATTTTGCTAGGAATTTTTAGGTCCCACGTAATAGGGGGCGAGCCTATTGCCGTAACGGGGCACATTACCAGACTCCGTGCTGATACTGAGAATTTAATTTTTTTTATGTGGGTGTAATATTACACCCCTGCCTACCCCTTCGGGGATACAGGCGTGAGTCTATAAATGAAATAAAATAAATAACCTGATATATGTAGTATGCATATATATGCCATAACTATCCTCTTTTTAGGTTCGTTGCTTGCTATGCATAGGTTGCATGTAGGAAATTGCTTTCAGCACAGTGAAAGATTTATCGTAAACAGGTCTGGAATATATTGGAATGTCCAAAGTTAAAAAGGATTGCAAAGTTATGTATTTATGACTAAAAAGATTAAATGAGGTTATAAGCTTGTTATATGCAACATTTTAAGCCACTCAAGTGTTTATTCAACTGTATTACTAGTCAGTAAGCCTTCTTTAACAATAAGATAATAATTTTCACACTTTTTATAATTCTTAATTTCAAAGTCTTAAGTCATCTCGGTCACATGTCATCACCTGACCACGATTTGTTCCTGTTTCGCCTCGGTGTTTCGCCTCGCATTCCTAAAATTTCTTGTTTCGCCTCGGTTTATTTTTCATTCTTGTTTCGGGTCGGTTTATAAAACGTTGCTTTAGTAGAGTCAGAAAAAAAATTAAAATTACAGCAATTTGCTACTACCTGTGCGCGATAAGTTGAGACCTGTGTGGAATCCGGAATAAAGATTAGATAGAAGGTTTTATTGTTCCGCTGCCACAGAATTATGCTATGATAAAATAAATAAATATAGTACGTCATACATAAAAATAAACAAGTAATGTTATATGTATATGTTTTTATATTATGTATGTATGTAGGTACTTCGCTCAGGTCTCCACTAATTGCGCACAGGTAGAATAGTACATAATATATGAACTATAGCTTACCCCAGCCTAAACGATGGAATCGAAGGAAATCATAGATCTGTTACAGGATATGGTCTTGGATATTGCGTCACAGCCTGAGATGCCTGTCTCAAAAGAAGAACGATAAAACTGTACTTGGGAAACATACCATAAACGTAGTAGTAATATAATCTGGAATTTATGATCCTGTATCGAGATGAAGGTGGAGGGAGTGGCAGATAAATGTTAAGATTGGATGTATAAATAAAATTCTATAATCATCATTAAATGAGTATTTATTAATAATCACAATTCGAATCACAGTCAGTTGCATTGATTATAGAGTTTAAAATATAAAAGAAGAATCATTTCCTACATTGGTGTAGATCTTTTATTAACAATTTAAAATTTTATCATAATATAGACCACTAAACAACAAGCAAATAAAATGTTTACTAACCTAATCATAATAAGAATCACTGATTATGAGTCACAATAATTATAAAGCAATTTTTTTTAATTTCAAAGATTTTTATACCAAATCACAATCAGAATCACAGATAAATTACAATAATTGACATCAACAGCCTTTTACAATAATAAACAAAATATATAAGAAAATTTTAGACACATATTTTAATTTTTTGCTTACTTATACCTAAAAATTAATCAACAACAATAAAACATCACACATTCATTATAAAAATTAAAAAAATGTACCTAATAAAAATGTAAAAAATAACATCCCTATCATAGTAAGTATAGACATGTAAACAGCAAATAAAATTTTAAAATAAATACTACTTTAGAGCTATAAATAATATATAGACACATAAAATTTGTTATTATTATTTTTTTTAATTTAAGAAAAAAAATTCTCACTTTTACCTATTGAATTAAACAACAAAAATAAATTATGGCACATACACTTTATCAATTAAAAAACAAAAAGACATATTTTTTCTAAACAATCACCAAGAGTAATTCGACCTTCCAACATGGCTTTTATAGAATCGTTTATAATTTTATCTAAAGCAATGTCATCAGGACGACGTGCTTTACCTTGGCCTAGGAAATTAATTCGGCTGATGTCAGCATCATATTTTATTGCTTTTAAGAAACTAATGATATTTAATTTACTTGCTATAGATCTATTCAGTCTGGCATTAGAGCCTTCTGCTGGATTATTTGTTCTATATCGATCCTCATAGAAGTCCCATTTCCCCTGCATATAATTGTTGTCAAGCCAGGATGATATAAAATAGTCATTAAACTTTTCAATATGCTCATTTTTTGGACAATCTTCCATGATGTATAACCAGCCATCAGATTTATATTGCGGTGGTAATAAAGCTAATGCAGAACAAAGAGCGATGTGCTTTCTGTACATTTTCTTCTTATTTAATTCAAGTGCCTTGGCTTTCTTCCACAATGCCTTGGAAAAATTAAAGTAACAGCCCTTGGATACTGTGGTAGGAAATACATTATGCAAACCGTTTATGGTTGCTTTTTCGAAGTCAGATCTAAACGTGATCGGATCGCAATTAGGAACTTGAGATTTAATAAGTTCAAACATCGTTGTATATGTCGATTCCTTTTTATCCATAAGTAAGATATAAATTAATGGCACCACATGAATTTTCTCCCTTGTACTGCCGATGTCTCCATAAATCACATATAACTGTTTGAATGGTTTTATGACACATTTGAATGTACCGTCCCCTAGATAATGTTTTACATTTTGGACAAGGTTTCCGATATCCTTATCAGCAAATCCCAAAATTCTCTTATTTTTGCATCCATAATCAAATAGTAAAAGCTGTTTATAAGTCTCTGGTATTTGTACTTCAGATGCTCTTTTAAATGTAGATTTAGTGATTTTATGACTCTTGTTTTGAGCATTGTATAGGCTTGTCTTGACATTAGAAAATGTAGGTAGCACTTCCACCAAATCTGTGCCTTTGTTTTTTAAATTAATTAAACTTTTATTGAATAGGGAGGGAATGGGTTTTTCGGGCGAAAAGTTCCAATTTAATTTTATTTCCAGCCACATTTGCACTGCAACTGCTGTATTCCCATATTTTAGTTATTTCTTTGTTAACATCTGTAATGATTCCACCTTTACATTGTCTGTTTACAAATCTCCATGATATTGATCCGTTTTTGTTTTCTCGCCTTTTGCAGTATTCATATCCATCGTGTAATAGGATGGGCTCGCCTCTTTTAGACCGTATAAAAGTTAAGTTCATTTGAGAAGTGGATGGTAAGGAACTGTTGTTTGATTCTTGCATAGTTCAGAGTGTAAGTGCTAACCTCTAAGAAAAATAATACTCTATTGAGAGAGATTTTTTTAAGTACCTAATATCAAACTTGCCGTAAGAACTGTCTCAAACTAGACGAATGTGGGGCATAAGGGAGGGCAGAGTCATGTTTCAAAATTATAATTAAATACAGAATGATAGATAAGTAATATATATAAGTTAATACCATCATTGTACCCGTAAAAAATGTGCAATATTTTTATATTCCTTGGATTGTTATTTCTAATTAATGGAACTTAGAGAAATAAAACCGTAACTATTTTCGTTTTACTTCCTGAAGCTCCATTGGCTATAATTATTTTCTTTAGCACCATTTTAGTAACTTGAATAACTTTTTTTAGGTAAAGTTATTAGTACTAAATACAAAATAATATTTATTTATTTATGTTATTTTAAAACTTCTATTGCTTTTTTAAATATCTGATGCTTCTAAGCCATGCTTATAAGGCAATTTATAAAATCTCAATTAACTAATACCGCATAATAAAAGTTCTAATAATGGTAAATTGCAGATCTGTCTCTTAAATTAGAAACACATGTACATTAGTGTATCAATCCAAATAAAAATATAATAAACCTTACCCTTTAATTCTCGAATCACGATTTATCCACTCACGATCACAAACACGTCACTTCTCACTATCTCTTACTGAACACGTCATACTTCCAAAAACACAAATTTTATGTGAAATAATATGTTAAACTGGCAATTGCTCTTCACCATTATTATTATTAGTAATAATGCTGTGACGGGATTGGTCAGCTCGTTGGGCTTGAACTAAAAGGGTTACGGCTCGCAAATCCTATTCCTTTGTTTCAAGTTTATGACTTTACCTGCTTGTCTAGCGGGCACACACTTTAAAGGTTTTTTAATGATAGTTTTAAAACTAATATTATTACAAGTTGTTTTAGTATACTTAGTTAATTTATAAATGTATTTGATTCTAAGTTGGCCAAATAATAATAATTTATTGATCAACTTGTATTTACAAAGTCAAAGTCAAAATCATTTATTCATCTAGGTCACAAGGTGACGCTTATGAACGTCAAATTTTAAAATTAATTACTTAATGCTTCTACATTTACATTTACTGCCCATTCGCAAAGCAATAGGTAGAATCACGAGAAAGAACGGGCAATAAAACTCGTAGCCACTCTTTTTAATCGCCAGTGTTATGTTACATATTTTGTTTTTGTAAGGCGCTGCAACTGTTTCACATTGTAATTAATTACTTGTAAATAGTAATTAGGAACATACATAATACTTAAATAATTAATGCAGATTAAGTGCTGTAGTAGCCTTCCAGTGTGAATCTTGTGTAACAGGAGCATCCACTTACATCTTATAATGTAGGCAACTCGCGATCATGTTCAGAACTATGATGGAAATGTATGTTACAGACAGTGACGGTAGGTATATGAATACACAAAATTTACAAAGATGTTAGTGTACAGCCCATGATCACGAGTTATCTTCATCTAACACAGTAGCATTTTTTTTTAATTAAAAGGAACAACAATGCAAATGTAAATGTAGTAAGTTGAATGATCTAATAATACATGGATAGTTATTTAAAAGAACTAGAGATATTATATAAAAAAAAAACTAAAAGGCAAGGTATCTATATAAATTCTGAATAAGTACAAAGATCAAGAGTTGGCTAGTGTAAGTGACCATCTATCCTTATCACTGAAATAATCATTAAAGGTATAATAACCTTTCCTAATAAGGCAGTCTTTTATTTTACTTTTAAAGGTACTAAATGGTAATTCTAAAAGACTAATTGGTATTTTATTGTATATACGAATACCTAGCCCTACAAAAGAATTATTAACTTTATGTAAACGATGATAAGGGGCATATAACTTATGCCTGTTTCGAGTATTTTTGTTATGTATGTCACTTTTTGTAGTAAATAAACCTATATTTTGCCTAATATACAATATATTAGCAAATAAAAATTGCGAGGCTACTGTAAGAATCCCTATAGTCTTAAAGCGTTCCCTAAGAGTATCTTTTTTACCTAACATGTATATTGCTCGTACCGCTCGTTTCTGTAGAACGAAAATATTCTGAATATCCGCAGCTTTGCCCCATAACAAAATGCCGTAGGACATGACACTATGAAAATAGCTAAAATACACTAAACGAGCCGTGTCGACATCAGTAAGTTGTCTAACTTTTCTAACAGCATATGCAGCAGAGCTGAGCTTTCCTGAAAGACATGCTATATGTGCACCCCATTGTAGCTTACTATCTAATGTAATGCCTAGAAACACTGTCGAGGCAACTGTGTCAAGTTCTTCCCTATCTAGCATAATATTAGGTCCCAGTTGTCTAACGTTAGGTAAAGCAAATTTAACGCATTTAGTTTTTTTAGAATTAAGGACCAGGTTGTTTGCTGTAAACCATTGTGTAACCTGTATAAGTGCGTTATTTACATCATCAAATTGATTCCTATTCCTGTCTACTTTAAAAATAAGTGACGTATCATCTGCAAAAAGTACAACATCACAGAAGTTTTTTAAATAAAAAGGTAAGTCATTAATATATACAAGGAATAGAAAAAGACCTAAAATTGAACCTTGTGGAACGCCTAACTGTATAGGTAATTTAGAGGATGTAGTCTCATTTACATCGACGCACTGAAATCTCTGCCAGAGGTACGACTCGACAACACAAAGTGCGGTTTCCTCTACGCCGTAGTGGCGGAGCTTACGCAATAGTGTGTCGTGATGAACGCAATCAAATGCTTTTGAGAGGTCACAGAATACTCCGAGAGCATTTTTAGATGACTCCCAAGCATTATAAACGTGTTTTATGAGAGCAACACCCGCATCAGTAGTGGATCTACCTTTAGTAAATCTGTATTGTTCTTTGTGAAGCAGACTATTTAAATTAAAGTGTCTTAATAGCTGCTTTAATAAAATCTTTTCAAATATTTTACTAAATGCCGGCAAGATAGAAATGGGCCTAAAGTTATTTATGTCATTTTTACTGCCAGATTTGAATAAAGGTATGATTTTACTTAATTTCATCAACTCCGGAAATACGCCTAGGTCAAAACATTGGTTAAAAATTATAGAGAGGTAAGGCGCAACAGTCTCAACTATAGTACCTAAAAATTTTATTGAAATGCCCCAAAAGTCGCCGGTATTTTTGATATTAATTGAATTATATGCGATCAATATATCTCGCGGGGTAACGTGCACGAATCTAAACACGCTCTTGCATTCAGGTACACTGCTAAGCAAAAAAATTCCAGCGTCTAAAGACGATGATTGTAAAGAGCTAGTAGTTGTTATAGGTATGTTCGCAAAGAAATTATTGAAGATATGCGCTACTTGAGATGTGTCTGTGATTAATAAATTGTTATCTTGGATTTCAAATTGCTTTTGCCGCTGTCGTGCTCTACCAGTCTCATTATTTATAATTCTCCATGTTTCTTTAATTATGTTTGTCGATTGCTTAATTTTACCACTAATAAATTTTGATTTTGCCAAAATACAAACTTGTTTAAAAATTTTTGAGTACTTTTTTACATAATTTAGAAAAGGTGTGTCAAATCTATGTTGTTTCATACCATATAATTCAAACAATTTGGCTCTACTTCTGTATATACCTGTAGTGGCCCACTGGTTAAAAGATCCGGTAGTACCCTTTAGTGTAACTGTTTTAGTCCTGAAAATATTTTGAAACTCATTATTTACTAGTCCAAAAAGTGAATTATAAGTTGTGTTTGGATTTTCCGAGTTCAATATTGAGGGATTTAGTTTAGCGATAATATTGTTTTTAAAACGTTTAAGACGATTGGTAGTTTGGGGCCTACATTCTACTGTATGTGATTTATCATATGTTGAACAGGAAAAACTAGCTATCTGTCCATGGTGATCAGAAGGAAGAGAACTAATGAGTTTTTAGCAACACAAGAACTAAATATGTTATCCAAACAAGTAGATGATGTTGCAGAGACTCCAGTAGGTTCACAGAATAAGTTACTTAAATTAAATGACTTAAAAAAATTCAGAAATCTAGTACAATGTGAAGAATTCTCTAAAATATTAATATTTAAATCACCACATACTATAATATTCTTACTGCTACATTTAATTTTATTAATAGCATCTTCCATAACAGTCTCAAATACATTATAATCACCAGAAGGGGGTCGATATACACAAATTACAATATATAAGTCTAGTTCCACACAGGACAACTCAATAGTGCGCTCAATAGATAAGTTTAAAATATATTTACGTTCTTTGCATTTTAATAAATTTGAAGTCATTATGAGAGAACCGCCTCTAATAGCCTGCTTTCTTATATACGAACTCTGCACTGTATAATATTCATTTATAACTATAGGCTCATGGGTCTTTAACCAATGTTCAGTCAAGCACAAAACCTTAACGTCATATTTTTCTAGAAATAAACTTAACTCTAATTCTTTGCCAGATAGGCCCTGCATGTTTTGGTGTACTATATTCAAATACTGCAGCCTAAGTGTTGTCCTATCTTGGAGTTTAAATCACAAGATGTGTCAATAAAAGCATTGTTAGTACATGTACTAACCCTATCAAATAAATTGTCAACACAAGGCTCTCTGCCTTCATGTAAATTGTATGCTAATAGCTTAGCAATCTATCGCTTAATATAAAATGGCAGATACATTGTATCTTTAGTTAAAATAAATTTACTAATAAATTTATTAGCGTCAAAAAACAATATTGCGTCACTATGACGACAAGTTATGTTATACAATAACATATTTAATGAGTGTATGTGCATATTTTGTGTATGTGTTAAGTTATTTGAGTAAGGCAAAGTACCTAAAATAAATTTACAACTGAATTTAGAATTAAGTTCTAATAACAATTCAACACATTCTATGATGTCCTGTCTCTTAACAGTTAAACTGTTCATCATCATCAGCCTTTAACAGTCCACTGCTGGACTAGGCCTCTCCTTTGAAAGGAGGAATTGGCCTACTATACCACGCTGGCCAAACGGGTTGGTATAGGGTTTGTATCAAGTTTTCCTTCTGTTACAGTGCTGTTCTCTGCATAGTATGGTCCCTCTGTCGGCTCTTACGATACCCATGGGATGATATGGGGTAGTGACAATCCGTATTCTTAATCCGTCCCCACACGGACTGTTATTTATTATTAAACTGTTACCAAACAATAATATGGCAGTACTACTCTTATTTAAGGGGTGTAACTTAATCTGTTTAACTAAACTACTGTAACTATCCCCTGGCCTACAATAATTTATAACACACTGATTTGTGTACTCACTGAGAAGACTACCAAAATTGTGCCCTAGCCTATCAGAAAAAATAAAAGTTTTATTAATTGATGTTGGAAGCCTAAATTTATTTAATTTTTTTAGAAATGAGTGTGAGTTTTGTGGATTGTTAGAAAAATTCTCAGGTACAAATAAGATAAGTTAAAATATTTGTAATAATTTTTATGCTGTCTGTACAAAACATGTTGTAAAATAGGTGAATCATTACACGAGGCGAATCAATAACCAAAACCGAGGCGAAACAAGAAAAAATAATAAATATTTGTTTAATATCGTTTTCGAGGCGAAACAGGAATAAAACCCAGAGCGAAACAAGAATTTTTTATGCGAGGCGAAACTGGCCGAGGCGAATCAAGAACAAATCCTGACCACGGCTGGTTAAAACCCATGTCCAAACGTCGAGGGAAATACAAACTATTTATCTTATATAATTATGCGATATAGACGCGTTACATAAATATGTGCAAAAGTCCCGAAAGTTTAAAAGTTCTTAATTTCTCTCAACAAATAGGATCTGCTTCAAAGGTAACATAAAACTATGATTACCCATCAAACGAGCTTAATAAGCACACGTGCGGTATGTGTTTACGTGAATATAAATCATGTCAAATAAACCATTAGGGTAATTTATATGTCGAGAGCAGTCGCGCATCGTAAACTGTAGCATTCCACACGCACAACAGATTGTAGCCTAAATGAAAAATATACCTTTTTACAACAACCTTATCAGATTTCTGCAGACCTTGAGTTCTCCGCATTTTTTATATAATTTATGGAAGGTTCTTTTATGTCTCTTTTTACTCGTAAAACATATAATGCATATTTTTGAACACGCTTATATTGTATCCTTGGACCTTTCAGACGCAAAATACACAGATATTGGCCGCTGGCGTAGGGGTTTTGCTAACCCGTATCTCGTACAAAATATAAGGAAGCCACATGATATAGCATACTAGCTTTGGGCAAACGATGTACCACGCTGGACGCAATACGGCGCTTACCTACAATACGAGCTTGTGGTATATGGCGACTAGTTCACAGATTTCACAAGCAAAGTAAATCGGTCGCATCGGACCAGACGTGTACTACTCAACTACCTCGTCAGAACTAAGCCAGATACCACCATGGTTATATTTAACTAGATATACTTACAGAACAACCCTGTTATCTTATCTTGCCACCCATATTTTCAGTCTTGTTATCATGGATACGCTATACCTATAGCTTCCCTAATCTTGCCATCCCCGCTAACTGCTGGGTATTGTACATTTTAAGGGGCCCACTCCTAAATTGTGAAACAATTGGCGCACACCTTTATATTACACACTGAACAGAGTACACCCCGCCAGGAAATTATTATAATTAAATGCTCTGTACAGTGAAATCAAATTAGTTTAGCGTTTTCATGTATCTACTGGTTTTAGATTTACATGGTTATTGGTAACATAGAAACTGTTTGTTTGGTGTTGGTATAACTGGAATCATACACTGCTAAGTTAAGTAATATTTAGGGTCACTCTCACGGCTGCTTAGTAAGGTAGCTTATTTATAACAATCTGTGGGTACCGAATTCTGTGACATGATATAATTTATTTTTATTTGATTCTATAATGATTCCATTTATTGGTCATATGCTATGAGCTTTGACAAAACCAATGGCGTCCTGGTACTCCATTGTTTTGAAACTGCTTCAGTTCTGCCAACTTTTTTCCAGTGGCCTCTAATATAACTTTTCACCGCCGCTATTACAAGCACGCTGCAGTTAGGCAAATGAATCCGTCTATTAATCAATTGCCGGCCTTTACACCTCACTAAATGGCTTTTCAGAAAATTTCACGTCATTGTGGGAATTTTCTTAAACAGATACACAGAAAGACTTGAACGCCGAGCGAAGGTTATATAGATCCAGTTTCGTTTATCATCTCACTTGTATTATAATAGTTTCCATACTTTTGTGTGGCATTAAAAGTGTATTATTGTGGATTATGCCCTATAGCCGACAATTTGCTCGCAGAACAATCACTGTTACTCTAAGCGCCTACAAAACAACCAGCCTACAGAATGCATAATTCCATTTCCTCAGTAAAGCTTTCTATTACTTACACAATTCACAAAAACAACACAACAGCTTATAAATAAATTCTAACCACTCATTATTACTTACTTGTTAACATTAAATTCACCAAAACTTATTCTGTAGCTACCCATTCAAACGTCTTTAATAACTTTTCCGAAAACAATATAACTTTACGAACATTTTCTGTCATTCAAACGGTGAAGTAAACAAAAGACAACATCAGGCGGGAGCAGAAATTTCCACATCCGTTACTTCAATTCCCTCACTGGAACACCGAAACAGTGTTTAGGTAACGAAATAAAACCGGTCCGTTGTTCTAAAACAAAGCGTAGTAACTACCTCCTGAAGATAAAACGGTCTGCACTGCGCGTTTTGACGTTTTCATTTTGCAGCATTGCATGCCGTGACGGATCGCAGGTGCATCACTGTTATGCACAATACGTCAAGAGGAGATGTTCGCAAATGACGTTTCATATACATATCACCGCTCTGGATTTCATGAGCATACGGACAAAAATGACGGCTGTGACACCATTGTACGCTGCGCTATGGACGCGTCTATACATGCGTGTGTGTAAGCGAGTGCTACTGGTGACAGTATTGATGGCTGATTCAGATCGGTAAATAAAAGTTTTAAACGACGAAAGAGGGATGGCTTTCGTTATGTGCAGAGAATGTAGTTGTCTGTCAAAAGTACAAGTAGCATTTTCGTACAAACGTTGACCTTTTTTTTATAGTTCAGTGGTGACAAACAAATTTGTCGGTACACCTGAGGGTAAGAAATTTAGTTCATCTACGGGTGGTAAGAAAACCTATTACAAGTATTCTCGTGCATTATTGTCATTGAAAAATAAGAGGACATTGATAAAGGGGTGTCGAGAAGAATGAGATTATGCTCTATTTCCCTGCGCGTAAGTAATTCTAATACCTAGTTTTTGAATTGTATGTGTTCTGAATGGTGTAGTTAGCATTGATGTACATAATATGCGAAACAGCATTATTAGTATCGACAAATATATGCTTTTTATGTGAATATATCTTTAAATACCTAAGGGTAAAGCTATCTGATAGTGCTTTAAAGAAATGAGATTTTACACCTATGACAAAAATCTTACACTTTCTTTACAAAGGTTTATATTTGCTTGCTGGCAAAAGGTTTAGTGTATATTATTTTTGACACGCATTCATTTGGAAACCCGTCGATGCCGCAGAATTGAAGCCAGTGCAATAATTCACAAACCATCTCACTTAGCCGCCACTAAACTGATACATCATTGGACTGACAGCGTAAGCCCAACTGCGGCGGTTGAAATACTGTATTACGCAGATTCAGGCCTCTCTAACCATGACCTAAGTAACTACTAATCACACGAATAACCGAATTAAGTCTTTTTTACTACAGGAAACAGCTTCATAAATTTCAAAGAATTCGTTTCCTTGTAAGTTGTAAGGGATAACAGCGACAAATCACGCGGCAGTCACACTCGCAATTAAAAGAACAACCCAATAATTATAAGATAACGTCTAGTTGTTATTTGTCCACCCTGCCTTCGATATAAACTAACGTAGCGCTAAATTCATAACATGGAAGAAAAAGATCGTTTATCAATGACGTTGTAAGAGCCATACCTCAGTGGGTAATACATTCAATATTTCGAAAAACACTGAAATAGTTTCGGCCTGAGAATGACCCAATCGGGAGGCTAAAATAAAATGTCATCACGACGTAACTACGGGGCAACATAAAACCCCACAATAAGACTCCGCATTAGTCCTATATAAATCGTAAAAACGATTTGGTATATTTTTGGATTTTATAAAATTCGGCTACCGGAATTTTTGCCATCCAAACTTTTACTACCTAATAATATGACTGCAAAATGGACGATGCTCAGATTTTTTTATTATTTTAGGGTAATTTGATAATGGCAATAAAAAAGTTGAAATCTGCTATCAACCATTTTGTGCATTTATTTTTAGCTGTAACAAGAACATCATACATCCTCATCATACAGCCTGTATAACAGCTAGCCTTTGTAGACTACCGAAAGCTTTCTTTATTATTTTTAAAACCTTATCCCGATCTTATAAAAATACAAATATAAGCTAATTTTGGTGAACGCCAATACTAATATCTAAATAAATGCTTTCATATTTTCCTCATACACCTGCTGTGACACGGATATTTACGACAGCAAAAGAATAGACAAATAATAAGTCACGTGTACCTGCATACCCACATATTTACCTTATCGGTGCTTCACGTGCAATATTGGCGAGACAATTTCGCTGAGATTTCGTCGTCCGGTGGTGGAACGTCAACACGTCCTAATCTCCCGGAGAATGTAGCGAGGATTCGACAAACATTCACAGGTGTGATCTTGACATTTTCCCCGGGGTTCGAGTAAAAATGGCACGTATTATCCCGTGGTAGAGGGTTGAGTGGCAGTCCAATTATTTGTACACGTTCGCCGGCTATCAGTCGCATATCTCTACTATATTAGGTGCGTGCGATGCTCAGACGTACACAGATTATATCTTTAATTAATGTTGGCGTGCGATGAATTGTATATTAGTACGCGCTTAACTCGGATATACGTGTGATTTAGTATTTTAAGTGATCATATTTCGCTAGTTGTTTTGTTTATGTCTCTGGAGGCATAAAGAGGACAATAAGGAATATTTTAGTTGTCATCCTGCTACTGAACGTTTTGTTATAAAAAGCTTTCTGTACTTTGTCCTTCCCGAAAGTACAAGCTGAGGCATTTCTTTAAAATATATTATAAAACTAGGTAATGGTTTTTACTTTCCTCCTTCGCTTAATATCTATATAATTAGGGTAAAAGTGGGAGAGATGCCATAGTATTTATAAGTGTGGAGTTTTACTAGAAAAAATGCATTATAATCAAATGGTTTATTATTTGTTGGCAATTTACAGGTTTAGACATACTTACAAAAATCTATTTTTAAAATAATATCAAGATATTATAAAGATAAAAATTAAAAAAACACAAGTATCAATATGCCATCTCTCCCACGTACTATGGGAGAGATGCCATGGCATGAGGGAGAGTTCTCTCGTAAAACTATTTTTATTCATTTTACCTTTATCTTACTAGTAACATAACTTGAGGTCCTAATCCAGGTTTGGTAGTATTTCCACTTTGAATTCTCCTAGACAAGGTACGAATCGGGATTCCATAACGCCTTTGCACTTCATTTTTTGATATTTCGCCTTTTTTCACTTTTTCTACAGCCAACTTTAAATTTTCTTCAGTCCACAGTCCTCTGGATGTGTTTTGCTTCCTTACATATTTTCTGGGCATTCTGACAAAGAAAAAACTTCGTTTTAATTAAACACTAAAATACACACTATTCAAGCTATGGCATCTCTCCTCGATTTTGGAGGATAGATGCCATATGGATAAAATATCACTCAATATAAATGAGGGTAGAAAATTATTGTTTTATTATGTTACAAACAAACCTTATCAAAGAATAAAATAAGTACTTACTTAAATGTATCGTCACTGCACTTAGGAGATTCAGTTAACTAAAACACGCACGAAGTTTTTGCCATATAAATACCCAGAAGAAATGTATATCCCTAAAACATGCAACGTATTCAAGCGCGGTTGAACAGGCACTCACTTGTTTCGATGGCAGTGGTAATGAGTTGTTACGCTCAGTAGAATACATAGTGCTGTCTCACTCACATAGCGAGATAGCCAGTGTATGGCATCTCTCCTCATATGGCGTCTCTCCCACTTTTACCCTACCACAATATTACCGAGTCTCATTCCACCTTTGGAAATAAAAGATATCCAATCCACCGCAACGCCGTCATTATAACATTCATCCTCTGGGAAAGGACCGCTTTCAGTGGTTAATGATCCAATTTAAGGGCTGATTAATTCTAATTGTAATGGTCACTCACTCAGAAGGGCGAACCGGCTCCAATCTGCGTAATAAACTAACTCAACAAAACAATTTCTTGTAATTCTGGATGGTAGCAATAAGAATAAAGAAATTAAGCATTGTGCTTCCATTTTTTACGGTCCCTTTTATTATACAGCTATTCATTAGCGTGTTTGTATAAATTAAGTACTTATTTACGGTATAAATACCTATTTGTTTCCGATGTTTCGCTCGTCTTGCCGTACCGTATATACCGTAAATAAGTTAAGTTAACGCGATTAAGACCCGCTAAATTATTTTGTATGATGTATACAAATCGCAAAAGTTTAAAATCGATTAAGATAATTACTTTGAAGAAAAATATTGTATGATAGGTACAAAGGCAAAAAAAATATTTATGTGAGATATTTAAAATTTCAATTTTGTTTCATATACTTACTTATTCTATGTAGTTTTTCAGAAACTGATAAAATCAATAGCCTTAATCTTATTATGAATTTAAAAATAAAAGTCTATTCATCGGCGAAGTTAATATAAAGGGCATTAATTACAAGTAGGTTAGTAGGTCAATCTAAGATGAGTTAAAATAGGTGCCCGATTGGTGACCTCTCTTTGATCGCCCGGCTAGAGTGGTTATCGCCGTGGCACAGGAAATAATGATTTTGGTCCAAAGAACCAAAGTCCGCAGCACGTTAGCACCACAGTCGTAACCTCACGACCTCACGTGGTCACCCATCCGAGCGTTGCTTAACTTTATTACGAATCGCTAGTGTTGTTTAAAGAATATCATGCTGAACCATTAGAGAAATGAACTAATATCGCATCCCTCTGCGAGGACGTCACCTTGCAGAAGAGGTGACGTTGCGGTTCATGATAGTAGCCATATGATCCGTAGTCAACGGCGTCGGTGTCGCGTAGTTGCCTGTACGCTTTCTGCTGTAGCTATAAGGCAATTTCTCGTTAGTGGAACGTAGGAGGTTAACAAAGGACGTTCCAAGGCTTTGCCTGTATTTTACGTCACAATGCGTTCTCACTCTTCTCTGAATGGAATTAAAAAATAGTAACAGTGTAGGATATGGCAGCATATGTACTAAAATTGTAAAGAGTGTAGCTAAGCAAATCTGTAGCCCCATAAGCTACATTATTAATTTAAGTATCAGTGAAGGTATATTTCCGAATGCACTAAAAAAATCAATAGTAAAACCTATATTTAAGAAACAGGATAGGGAGCAAATAGAATTTTACAGGCCAATATCATTAATACCAATAATTTCAAAAAATTTTGAAAAATATATTTGCAGAGAACTTAATACATATTGGGAAAAAAATCATATACTCTGTGATGAACAGAAAGGATTTAGGGAGAAAAAATCAATTAACTTGGCTATTTACGACTTTCTGCATACAGTTCTGTCAAACATGGACAAAAAACCCCAGTCTGTGCCATTTTCTGCGACATGACACAGGCATTTGACTATGTCCAACATAACATATTACTGAAGAAACTAGACGCATATGGTATAAGAGGCAACGTACTTAAGCTAATTCAACCTTACCTTCATGACAGAAAGCAAGTAACGCAAATCAGCAGAATAAATATGAGCTCCAAGCGTGAAGAGATCTTCACGTCATGCGAGCGCACTGTCCCTTATGGTGTTCCGCAAGGCAGTGTAATAGGACCACCCATGTTTACACTCTATATTAATGACTTTCCGAAATCCGTAAAACATCCCATGACATTGTTTGCTGATGACAGTACGATCACTATACCATGCGAGAATAAGGACACATATGAAACGGACATAAAAAAAAAATAATTGAAGCAGTAACGTGACTGAATAATAATAATTTAAAAATCAATATTAATAAAACTTTGATTATGCATTTTAGACAACGGACATCATCATTTTGTAATCTTGACATTGAATATAATAATAGTAAAACACAGACAGCTAATACAACAAAATTTTTAGGTTTAACAATTGATAGCAAATTAAATTGGAAAGCTCATATTGAGGCTCTAGCAAAAAGAATAAGCAGTGGTGCATATGCGTTATATAAATTATCGCGTTCCCTAAATATAGAAGCGCTTTTAACGGCGTATTATGGTTTAGTTGAGTCCATCACTACATATGGTGTTATTTTCTGGGGAAACTCAACAGATAGGGATATCATTTTTAAACGACAAAAGTACTGCTTGCGATCCATGTTTAATCTGAAAACTACCGATAGTTGTAAAAATTATTTCATTAAATATCGTATATTAACATTACCCTCACTTTATATACTGGAAATGGTAATGTTCGTAAAAACAAATCCTAATCTGTTTCCTCGTATGGCAGACAAATTTCCAAGATATAGACGTGATGATAGCAAACTGTGTGTACCTGCATCAAAAACTGCACTTATGCGCAAGAGTGTTATTTGCATGGCACCAATTATATATAATAAATTGCCCAAAAGTTGGAAAGAGAAAACTGTACCACAACTTAAACAAACGATGAAATTGTTATTGGCACAAAAAGCCTACTATTGTGTTACAGAATTTCTAAACTATACATTTTGACTATTAAAGAAAATAAATATGAACTATGACATGAATGTAAATCATCATAATTATATATTGTAATGTGTGACACTCGAAAATGAAAATAATAATACCTAACTAACTACGTAGTGTAATAGATTTTAAGACAATTTTTAATAATAACTGTTATTTAATGTATATTTATATATTTTCAAAGTAATTAATCCAATAATAAATTAATAAAATTGTATGATAGATATTTGCACGTCATGAGAAATGACAGACATATCATGATCCACTTTTAGTTATCAAGATCTTGCATGCATGTATTATTTAATTCTGTATGTCATACACATGTCTGAGCAAATAAATTTTCTTATTCTTATAACCTTAAAATACGTTAAATTTACTGACAGACCGAAGTTAATAAATGCACAACGAAAATATGATGTCAACGATCATGATCTATGGGCATAATCGGCCGAATTGTAAAACATATTAGCCCAAAAATCTGCCAGGAACAAAATTATATTCCAACAAATCAAATCAAAACAATATTTAAAATAACTTTCGATATCGTAGCAAAACAAGTATGATTTGATTGTATTATTAGATACGCAGAGACCGTAACCATAAATTATCAATGTATTCCCATTCCCTCCTCTCCTCTCTCCCTCAAGCGGAATAAGAAACGACGGCAAAAAAGCTTATACATAATAAAAAACATCGTGTGTCCCGAAAAACCCTTTCCGAATAAATTACGGAATCGATATGCATAATAATAACATCGATACGTTGACTGACAAGAATTTTGCTTACTATTGGTAGCCCTCAGCTAAGAAATTTGAGAATGAATTATATTATTGTCTTGGTCTGGGTGTTTCTATGTATAATATGTATGTATTTACAAAAAAGTATACATGAGGTATGAATGTTTATCCTTTTTTTCGTATCAAAAGAACAAGCCCTACTTAGTTTGGGACTAGATAGTGGTGTGTGTATGTGATAGAATATTGTAATGTTCTATACGTATATTGTATGATTCTTTGGTAAACCTCTTTACCATCAATTTTCGTAGCGCTGGTGTCTTGGTCATCGATATCTTAGTACCTATTTATTAACTAATTACGTTCATGAGCACATAAACTAATAAGGCACCATAATTATGTATACCTCTAGTTATGTTACTACATCACGCGCGTGATGATGCGTTTTGGTTTTACTTTTGTACCAACTCATTGATATACATATTTATGTTGCTGTAGAATAAATGTTTTAGCTTCTGATAGCCACATTTTTACTAAAATAATTGTGTTTGTATGTATGTATGTACTTCACCATAAAACTCAATATGTATGTATTTAGGAGATTAATATTCGCTATTTTAATTTCTTTCACGCACTTTTTGAATACCTAGTTATATTAATGGGATCCTTTGTGGACTAGTCTAGCACAGAACTGAAAAGCCGAAAAACTAACGATATTCGAATTAAATAAGTCTGCCAATAAAATTCAAAGCACAAAACAAGCTTAAAAATTACGAAGCAATACAAATTTATAATAGTAATGAGACTTCAACGCAAACGTGTGTTGAAGGATTGAAGTAGGTTGCGCAAGTGCCACTTCGAACTTCAATACTGTTGAATTTTTACAGTAAAGGACGTACGGTTCAATTTCAACAAATATATATATATTATGTTGCGTCGCTTCACCTATGATTTATGTTTAAGACCTACATAAGTCCTCAAGTGGAGCATCTAAAATTAAAACTTTGCTAAAAACATTTCTATGTAATCACAAACTTTGCTATGTATAAAGTACATACGGTAAGTCAAACACGATTTATTATTTCTCATCGATAAATAACAAAATAAAATATTCAAAGATAACTATACTCAAAAGTGCTTTATGTTGCATTTATCTTAGAGTATTATATTATCTTATCTTAGCAGTGAATAAACTTATAGTTATGAGGTACAAGTAAAAGTATGAAACATAAACACTGCGCTCCACTAAATTAATTTGTAGGAGCCTTAGTAGTGCTAGAATAAAAGTGAAAAGGCACTATGTAATAGACACATTAGTGTAAAAACCAAACAAAATATTCTAGTAAGAAATAATAACAGCAGCGGCAATGTTACGGAGCTGGCAGCATTAAAATGTATGTTGTCGCATTTAATAAATTTTATGAGTGCCACAGATTTAGTGTTGAGCAGATAAGGCAATATTTGTAAACTGTTTAAATTTAAATTACATACAATTTAAGGAACAACCATGTGGGATGAGCATGGTTTAACATTATTACAATATTAGTGTTAACATATGAAAGACAAACGAAGAGAATTTTACATTATTAATTTGTATGTATATAATTCTGGTAGGTATTACATAAATGTATAATTTAAGTATAATGTTTTTACTAACACTAGGTTAAGAACACTGTAACTAACAGCATATGGAAGCAATTCTGAATTAAAATTTTATTATCATTATTATTATAAACATCTTATTACTGCCATTACCTTTCTACCAATAATATCTCCATCCAAAGAGCACGCCTTTGTACTCTATTTAATAAGATTTCTTTAAATGTTCTAATCAGTGTACCATGAAGTATAATTAAACAAATTAGATTTATGTCTAGGAAAGAAGGAAAGAGATTTAATATAGAAATGATCACTGGTACCAAGTATCAAATCCACCCATAATTTTACGATATGCTAAGAAATAATAAAAACAAATCTTAAAGAAGTCTAAAATGACCTTGTCCTTTTCACCACTGCGATAAAAATTATCATACAAAATTGTATAAAAGTTTAAAGTTCTATATATGTGCTAGCTTTTAAAAGAAAGGTTTCGTTAATATATATATATATATATATATATATATATATATATATATATATATATATATATATATATATATATATATATATATATATATATATATATATATATATACCACGGAATCACAAACTACTAATGTCTGAGTTCCAAAACAAAATTCTTAGTACTATACTGTTAGAGATAGGTTTGGTCATATTTAAAGGTTGCGCCTAAGCGTAATTTTTTTTAAAACACGTTTCTTAAGTAAAGCTTTCTTTTCGCTGGCAGTATATTTCGAAAATGTAATGAATATACAAATATTCATTACATTTTCGACGAACAGATATGAATTCTCCTTTGACTTTCTAAAGTTAATACATAAAACCATTATAGCCACAAGATATTTCATCTTTTTTATTTGAAATAATTTTAAAAGTGGAATCAAACAATGAATAATAAAACACCGATATGGTTTATTTAAGTCGATCCTCTAAAGGCTATTCTTTTTGTACAAAAGAAAACCTTTGAAAGGGTCCTAAATCAACAGCTAACTGAAACCTAAGCCGTCTTCACCGTCTGCAACTGCCTCTTTATGTAAACTGGCAGATTCAACATGAATGTTATCGTAGCAACTACACACGCCCCTCTGACGTTTTACTTTTTATGTATTTCGACAAATAGTCTTACCCTTTACTTATGTGTAACCTTCAGATTTAATAAAAACACTTTTTGTTAAGAGAAACACAGGGATCTGGATTACAATACAAAGATATCAAATGTTCGATTGTTTCAGTAAATAAAATAAAAGACGTAGCGACAACATCTACATACATAACAAATCCAAGTACATTATATACGGCTCTAAAAAATGCATCAATAAAATACAGGCCCTAAATCTAGTAGTAATGGTGGATGGTAGTCCCATACAGCAAGTTATAGAAGCGCGTAATTTGGGTTTGATCATGGATGGACAATTGCATTTTGAGACGCATGTCCTGGAATCTGTAAAAAACTGCTTTTACCGTCTTAAGTATTGTACTATGAAGCGGTAACTTACATTTAACCGGTCTAAAGTATGTGTAATATACGACATCTTCATCATCTTAGGTGTAGTAAAATATGTATGCAGAATGCATCCTATACATTAGTTTTTCCAGTTATAATATATTATTCTATGCATTCGTTTTTAATATTGACACAATGACAACAAAACATTCACAATGTAGGATGATGTATCTCTAACCATCTGTCAAGTGTAACAACAAGACGTGATTGTAAAGCGTTCGGAAACGCATAAAAAAATGTATTTATGCTTGCGAGCGTTTTTGTGATATCAGAGCATTATTTTTAAGAAATTTATATTATGTATAATAATATGTTTTATTTGGATTATTAAATCTACATATGTATGCATATTTTTATATTATTGTGTACATGTACTATTTTTAATGATTTATACTAGTTGTAAGAGATTGTATGTATGTCAGTAGGTCCTGCGAGAATATCAGTGTTGCAGTCTCACCTGATTCTGCAACTTATACTGACACAGGTACCTTATTTGCGTTCCAAAAGCTGTCTTTGATGTGTATATTGTTACTGTTACATTGGAGTTGCAAATAAAAACAAATTTCATTTCATTTCATTTCACATAATGAGGTAGAGGTTATATTGCAACGTTTATTTATACATTACTCCATTTTATATAATGAAAATTTTAGCAAAAGGATTTTAACCTATTTAAAAGTAAAATTGTATACATATATAAGGTATATAAAATAATTAAATTCGTCATTGTCTGTCTAACAAGACACAAAAACACTTTAATTTTGCTTCATTTGACTTGAACGATCCAATATTCAGTAAGACAAGCCCAAAATAGTAAGACGTAATGAAAGTCCTTGTACTATCTAATCAAATGCGTCGACAGCGAGTAATTACGTGTCTTCGCCGTGTACACTCCGCACTAGCGGGGATACGGCAACAAAGCGATTGCGACATTATTGAGTACAATGACGCAACGTAATGTCGTATGGCGGCAACACAATGTTATCGATACTCGGTGGAACCTCGCACCGCGATTTCGCACCCCCACGCCGATTTGCATAAAGCTTCGCGGACAGCATTTTGGCGTCAGTTCAGCTTGTATCTCATAAGCATAACTGCTCAATTATTTTGTGCGGAATAGTCACGTTACAGACAAATTTTGGTTTTGTGCTACGTTAAGCATCCTATTGAGCGGCAGCTAGTCTTTGATAAAATTGCACAGCCTTGTTAGATGTGTGCCAAATTCTGATATTGAAGTATAACTAGGGTGTAAAGGTGGATTGAATATCCTCGTGCCTGAAGCCCGGCTTAAACTTGCATTTACGAGGTTAAATGGATTATTAAGAAGTAACACCGAAACAAGTACGAGTAGTATAATTATGTTTTAAGGTATAATCATTAGCTGTAAGCTTATTTAAAGCAAATGCCATAATAATTAAATTTGATTGACTGTTATAGGTATCATAATTATTGCACTTTTACTTAATACTAAAATTCTCGACTGTAGGGATATATAAAATTTCAATTAACATTTTCCGAGAGTATTGGCTGGCTTGACTCGGGAAGGATGCAGCGCCGTTGGCGTCACACAGGTCGCGCAAAGTAGCAGTATTACTACTATTTATTACTTATTGAGATACTCTAATGCCTAATTACCAAATACAAATCTGAAATAGATGTTTTACAGCCTACTTTTGCGTTATATTCCGCAACCTATAGAATAGATCCAAGCCCCTATTTCCATCTTCGCTTCTTTGCCTATTGTAGACGATGACTTATTTATATTCAGAAAATACACTTTGTACTTTTATTAAACATAATAGTTTTATTTAAAATAAAGGTAATAATTATGAAATAATATACAAAATTTTAAAATATGCGGTAAATCCTAGGTATGTATCATCACACCACTTTCCGCACCAAACGAGATATTTCGCTATTTAATTATGTTATTTACATATTATTTAGTCAGGTTACGCTATGTACGCCAAACGGTTTTACAGACTTAGTAGTAAGTGGAACTCGGGTACCTAGGCGAAAGTTTTGGATACAACTCGGATAACGCTGGGACATTGATGATTTTAACGATTGAGTTAAATCACTCACAAAAGTATTATTGAACAATGAACACCAATAGGTTTTATCGAACGAACAAATCAGTAGTATAATAAAATAAGAAGCGTTTGCAGCTTGCAACTAATGCTCCTATCCTCTTACATACTTGTTTTTCAAAACATTTAGTTATTTACAGCCATACGATAACCATTGTACCACAGAATAGATAGTACTAACGTTCAGAAGGATCACTTCGCAAACCAATTTATAGAAATGGCGACTCTTGCTACTAAGCAACAAAGTGCAATTCAGCTCGCATAAGCACTCAATGTCTAACGCGATATTCAACCGTTCCCGCTCTTTTCTAACACAAAATGCCGTCGCTGTCTGGTGCGGAGTGGCGCGCTAGCTGTCGCGCTAGGGTTGTCGACTTGCCACTGCTACTATAATATTTATTCATCGTCTATCTACCTACGTAATAATAAATTATTATCCTATAAGTACCCTATCCCACTATTTGAGCTCGTAGAACAAACACCACAAAATTCTGATCATTTTCATTATACTAATTCTTAGTTATTTCCTAAACGCTTTACATGATTAATTTTAATTTACAACACACACTATTAAAATTCACGTTATTAGCAAGCTCTGCGCGCGTGCGCTGACAACCGACTAAAGACGCGGCTTGGAAGCCGCGCGAAAGTGTAGGCACTTATCCCTGTAGGTACGGCCGAGTGAAGGAGGCCTGCTTGTACTTTCAACAGGCCATGACACTACGCTTGTGAAAATCAATGTAGTTTTGCTATTAACTTGTAAATGTACATATACTGCGACAATAGCTTTTGAATTTCGGTTGATGGAGGCACATAAATGAGATACATTGACTTACCCGGCTGTTGAGGGAGACAATATCTGCCACCAAGTATTTATTGAGCAGTTGTAGCGCGGATGATAGCGTTATTGGCAATAATTACGACTTACTTCCTACAAGGTTTATTGGTTGCTTTTATATTGCTCTATCAGAGCCTAAGAACTTCACAAAAAAATAAACAACTACAATATGCAAATCCATCTATGATTAATATTCAAAGGAAACAGAGGCTGCAAAATATATTTTAAAAAGGTATTTAAAGTGCATTAATACAAAACATATAATTAAGAAGCATTATGGTTTCAAAGAATTAACAAATATTAAGTTTTAATTGTTAATATTATTTAACGCTTGTCCGGGCTCTTTTGAAATTTGATTATGTCAGCTATCAAGGACTTGCGTGCGGCTGCTGGTGCTATTGCATCAGATTTGCGCTGGTTTGCCTCGGCCAGTGCCTTAGTGAACCGGCCTGATCGCCAGCAGGCCTTACTACAAAGGTACGAGCGGATCGATGATCGCCTGGCAAGTGTGGAACAGCAATTCCGCAGTTTCAGCAATTGCTGTCTCGAAGTGTCAGTCAATGATTTCACCGCTGACCAGCGAAATAAGGTCAGCGAAGACTATGCCCAGGTCTTAGACCTGTATGATGCTGTCTCCAATAGTGCGAGACAACTAATTGCCGATAGGGAAGGGCAACCCGGCCAGAAGCAGGAGCTTCCTAGGTCAGCTCCGGGGCTGGTGAGTAGGCTCCCTACTTTAGACCTTCCCCATTTTGATGGCTGCCTAGGAAGCTACCTGGGCTTCGTTAATTTGTTTGACAGCCTGGTCAATGACAGGGCTGAACTTCGGCTGGCACAAAAATTGGCCTATTTGATGTCGGTTCTGGATGGGGAGGCCAAGGGCCTCATCCAGCATCTGCCCGTGTCTGACGAGGCGTACCAGACGGCTTGGGACTTAATTACCCGTAGGTACCATAATAAGCGTGGCCTCGCCGACACGCACATCGAGCAGATTTTGGGTTTGCCCACGCTCACCCGGGTCTCTGGGTTGCACACCCAACTGTTGAACCCGCTTTTGGTGGCCATCAACGCACTTAAGTGCCTTGACCTACCAGTGGACCAATGGTCCTATCTATTGGTTCACATTGTGCTGAAAAAGCTGCCTGCCGACCTGTGGTCGCGTTTTGAACAGCGCTTTGGTGGGGATAGCGCGACCCATCTGCCCCCCTTTGCTGACCTAGAGAGGTTCCTGGAGGATGAGTGCCGGGTCTTGGACAACTCCGGTAGTGACACGCCGGCTAAGACGCAGCCGCCCAAGGTCAAGGAGCAGGCTCGCGTTCACACCCGAGCCAATGTTGACTGGCGCCCTCCTCGCTTTGCAGTCACGCAGAGCCCAGTGGAGTGCTCTTACTGCAAGGTCACGGGGCACAGAACGGCCAGTTGTAGGGCATTTTTGGACCTGCATGTCGCCTCTCGTAGGCGCATCGCGAATGCCCGCCGCATTTGCTTCTCTTGCTTGGGGTCCCACTACCAGCGAGACTGCCCAAACTCTCGCCCCTGTCCTCACTGTGGAGGACAGCATTTGGACATTCTCTGTATGAATGCCAGAGAGGTTGGCCGCTTGTCCAACCAGCCGACGCCGCGCACGGGCGGGTGTTTTGAAGGTGGCAGCCGAGGCTCACCGGCGCGTAGCCGAGAGTCGCCTCGCTCAATTGATCGCCACTCGCCCCGCTTGGAGAACCGTAGCGTGCGCACGCCTCCTCTCTCTCGCGCACCTGAATGTGCTGTTCAGCGTCACCAGCACCATGACTGCTGCCCCAGGTATTCCCATCCTTTGGCGGAGCGTCCCCGCCTTGACTCGCGCCCACCTCGTTTTGGGCGGGTGCGTCATTATGACCCCCCACAGATGGCGCGCGGATCAAGTCATCGCGCTTTTGAGGACTTCAAGCCGCACCCTCGTTTTGACTTGCCTGGTCCTGGCCAACGGTCGCCGCCCAGGCAACAATAGGTCATTGACCCCTGCCCTATAACGCCAACCTCCCCCATTGAGACCGTTATCCTACCAACGGTTGCTGTTAGGGTCTGGGGACCCACGGGGACCTCTGTTGTTGTCCGTGCTATATTGGACACAGGTTCACAAGGTTGCATTGTTTCCACTTATTTGGTAGGGCAGGTTAAATTAAATATGGGCTCTTTTCTAAATTGTATACGAGGCATAGGTGACGTAGCCTCTAATGTCGAAGGGCAAGTTAAGGTTTTGTTTGGCCCTGTTAAATCTTCACACCCGAGGATTAAAACATCGGCTATTGTGTTGAAGAATATTTTGGGTATGCATCCACAGAAACAGCTACCCGCTGCTGTGGTGAATTTGACAGCGGGATTGGAACTGGCAGACCCCAAATTTGACACACCGGGACAAATCGACTTGTTGATTGGCTCTGATGTCCTCGGTGGAATTTTGATTGGTGGGAAACGGGTCTTGGTGCCAAATGGTTTGACTGCCATCCCGACCATATTTGGATTTGCTTTGATGGGACCTGTACCTAAGGACCCCCCTCCACCCGAACTTGATAATTTGTTTACTGTAGGCTCTGCTCTCTCTGACGCAGTTCAGAGGTTTTGGGAGGTAGAGGAGCCCCCTCAAGCTGCCCGTTTGAATCCAGAACATGAGGAGTGCGAGCTGTTCTTCCAGAACAACACTGGTCGACTCCGTTCTGGCCGGATTATTACGAGGCTACCCTTTCTGTCTGTTCGGCCTCCGCTTGGTGAGTCACGACCTTTAGCCGAAAAGAGATTGTTGGCTATGGAGCGTCGCATGGGTCGTGATTCGGAGCTCAGACAGAAGTACATTGAGTTCATGAGAGAATATGAACAATTGGGACACATGTCTGTGTCAAATTAGGATTGGCGTTCGGTGGAGCACTACTTTCTCCCGCATAATGCGGTATTGAAGCCATCGACTGGCAAGCTGCGCACAGTATTTGATGGTTCTGCGCAGACTTCAACAGGCGTATCCTTGAACCAGTGCATTCTGGTCCCAAGTTGGTCAAGGACCTTTGTGACGTCATCACCAGCTTCCGACGACATCAGGTTGTCTTTGTGGCCGACATAAAAATGATGTTCAGACAGACGATTATCCACCCTGATGACCGTCGCTTCCAGCTGGTCCTTTGGAGAGAGAATCCTCGCGATCCCATCGTCGTCTACGAGCTCAATACTAATACGTACGGGTTAAGGTCAAGCCCCTATTTGGCAATACGTTCTCTTTGTGAGCTCGCAGACCGAGAAGGCATACGTTTCCCACGAGCCTCCGCCATCTTGAAAGATGATATTTACGTCAATGACATTTTCTCGGGCGCCTCCACAGCGGACGAGGCGATCCTCCTGCGGGACGAATTGATAGGTATTTTGGCCTCCGCTGGTTATGAGTTGCGCAAATGGATTTCCAACTCACCAGCGCTTTTGGAAGGCTTGCCAGAGGATCATCAGCAGGATCCACATTTGTTTGAGATTGTTGTCAACCCCGCCATGATGGCTGTTCTCGGCGTTCAGTACAGACCAGTCCAAGACATCTTTACGTATAACATAGACTTGAAATTGCCTTGTTCTTGGACTAAACGTCTCGTGTTGTCTACTGTCGCCAGAACCTTTGATCCGTACGGTTGGATTTGTCCTATCATATTTTGGGCAAAATGCTTCTTGCAGAAGCTTTGGACAGCAGGATTGACTTGGGACGAACCTCTACACGGCACTCTGGTTGAGGATCGGACCTCCTTTGTATCCTCGCTTCCTGCCGTCAACGAGATCTCCTTGCCTCGTCCCATTCTTCCTCCCGGGAAGTACAAGGCCACCCTTCACGGGTTTTGTGACGCCTCGGAACGTGGTCACGCGGCCGTGGTGTACTTGCGCACAGTCAGTGCCTCAGGTCAGGTGAGAGTTTCCCTGATCATGGCGAAGAGCAAGGTAGCACCCCTTCGTACATCTTTGACCATCCCAAAATTGGAGCTCTCGGGAGCAGCCCTGCTTGTACGCTTATTACCACGTGTCCAGTACTTTGGGTAAAAACATTTGTATTAATGGGACCTACGCCTGGACAGACAGCCAAATTGTACTTTGTTGGTTGAAGGCGTCTGTCCACACCTTGGAGGTATTTGTCGCTAATCGCGTCTCCTAAATCCAAAAATCTGAAGTCAAGCTTGTTTGGAGACACGTGCCAGGTGAGCTCAACCCCGCTGATTGTTCCTCGCGCGGATGCTTGACGCTTAGTTTGATAGGTCATTCGCTGTGGTGGGGTCCGGAATGGTTGAGTCGACCAGAAATTGATTGGCCTCGAACGCCAGTTTTGAATACTTCCAATTTGCCGGGTCTACGAACACTCGCTCTTGAGAAGGTAGAATGCGCCTTCGACCCCGATTTTTTGTTGAATCGTTACAGCTCCCTCGACAAGTTGTTAGGTGTCACTGCTTGGATAAAGCGTTTTGTTTTTAACTTTAGGCACCCACAACAGAAACGACTGACACCGTTTATCTCACCACAGGAACGACAGGAATCCCTCACCTTTTGGGTTCGTTCTGTGCAATTGGCGCATTTTGAGAAGGAGATTGCTATCCTTAAATCAGGGAGATCGAAATTGTCGGGAGCTGTCTCTAAATTGAACCCCTTTTTGGACGATACGGGTCTCTTGCGCGCTGGAGGGCGTCTCAAGAACGCCAACCTCCCTTACGGAGCACGTCACCCCCTTTTGCTACCTAAGGACGGTCATTTGGTACGCTTGTTGGTAACTGACCGTCACTTTAAAAATTCGCATGCTGGTTGTAATGCTTTGTTGGCTATCCTGCAACGCGAGTTTTGGATTTTGTCTGCCCGAAGAATTATTCGGAGTGTAGTCTTTCGCTGCATCCCTTGCTATAAGCTCAAGGCTTCTACCATTCAGCCCTTGATGGGGGACTTACCGGCAGATCGCGTAACTGAAAGCAGGACGTTTGACGGTGTTGGCACGGACTTCGCTGGTCCCTTTTTGGTGAAAACGTCGACACTTCGAAACAGCAAGACTGTTAAGGCCTACTTGTGCCATTTTGTTTGTCTTTCCACAAAGGCCGTTCATTTGGAACTGGTCTCCTCGCTTACGACCGAGGCGTTTGTAGCCACATTTGACAGATTTGTATCCCGCAGAGGGCTGCCTTCCTTGATCCGTTCTGACTGCGGCACTAACTTCAAGGGCCCTTATAATTATTTGAATGATGTTTTTAATTTCCTTGAAACCAACAAGGCTGATATAGGCAATAGGCTTGCCCGACGTGGGATAAATTGGTTGTTTTCCCCACCAAATTGTCCACACTGGGGTGGTATATTTGAGGCCGCTGTAAAATCGGCCAAAACACACTTGCGCAGGACAATCGGTGAATCTGTCCTTACATTTGAGGAACTCGCAACTGTGTTTTGTAAGGTTGAGGCCGTTTTGAACTCTCAGCCATTGTGCCCGATCTCCTCAGATCTGAATGATTTGGAGGCCCTTACGCCGGGCCATTTTTTGATTGATCGCCCATTTGTCGCCTTGCCTGAGTACCCCTATATTGATACGAGACCTGGTCGTCTCTCGCGTTTTGAATTAGTACGCCAGATTACTCAGAGCTTTTGGAAACGCTGGAATTTGGAATATTTGCACATACTCCAGCAACGCGTTAAGTGGGCCGACAAGAGCGATCCACCCAAGATTGGTGACCTCGTTTTGATAAAGGAGGCTAAACTTCCGCCACTCAGATGGCGCAGGGGGCGCATCCTTTGTTTGGTAACTGGGGCTGATGGAGTTCCCCGATTTGCTGAGGTCTTGGTGGACGGTTTGATTATGAGGAGAGCGGTTGCAACGTTGTCACGTCTACCAACCGATTAGCGGACCGGTAGGCCGGTCCGGGGCGGGTGGATGTTTGAAATAGAATTAGTTTTTATTATAAGTCAAATCGATTATATCGATTAAGTAACATTTTGTTTAGTCTATTGAAAATTTCTGACAATGGTCTCACTGAACTGTCAACTTCCGTTCTTGCCTTGAAAAAATTAAGACGCCATTTTGCTCTCTCGCGTGCCTTGTACCTAATTGAAATAAATTGATCGCCTTTTGAAAAGCACATCCTGGTAGCTTCGCGAAACGTTTTTTGGTTTCCCGCGGTCAGTGAAAAAACCCGGTAAAAAAAGTTGACCAAGCCGTATCTTGAATTATCGCCCCTTGAAAGCACATGGGTGCTCCGCGAGTCATAGTGGTGTCGAAGTGAATTCGTGCTGTAAACCGTCTTGAATGCCGCCTGATCTAGTGCTGGCAACGGTAAATTGTGATAAAGAATAAAGTTGTGAATATTGAACAGTTGCGAAGGTTGTTGAAGCCGGTAGCAACGTCCACGTCTCATCGTGTCTTGAAACGTCGCGTTTGCAGCCTGAGCTAAGTATTAGATATGACATTCACTATATTGGCCAATTTAGTCGTGTGCTAGTCTAACTTAGTTGCAGGACCGACCCAATCAAGATATCAGGTGAGTTGAACCATTTTATTAATATTAGCTGTGATTCGCTGTGCAACGCAGTGCATTGTGTCTGGATATATTGTCTATCGTGGTCACGTAGACGTATTACATCTTCCACTGCAACTCTGAACAGTTTCCTTCCTGGCTACGGTAATTATAGACATAATTTTTGGTAGCAGAGCGTGGTTAGGTTAGTGGTACCCGTAGGTACCCTAATAAGCGTGGCGTGTCGGCGAGGCCACGCTTATTATGGTACCTACGGGTAATTAAGTCCCGAGCCGTCTGGTACGCCTCGTCAGACACGGGCAGATGCTGGATGAGGCCCTTGGCCTCCCCATCCAGAACCGACATCACATAGGCCAATTTTTGTGCCGGCCGAAGGTCAGCCCTGTCATTGACCAGGCTGTAAAACAAATTAACGAAGCCCAGGTAGCTTCCTAGGCAGCCATCAAAATGGGGAAGGTCTAAAGTAGGGAGCCTACTCACCAGCCTCGGTGCTGACCTAGGAAGCTCCTGCTTCAGGCCGGGTTGCCCTTCCCTATCGGATACTAGTTGTCTCGCACTATTGGAGACAGCATCATACAGGTCTAAGACCTGGGCATAGTCTTCGCTGACCTTATTTCGCTGGTCAGCGGTGAAATCATTGACTGACACTTCGAGACAGCAAGTGCTGAAAGTACGTAATTGCTGTTCCACACTTGCCAGGCGATCATTGATCCGCTCGTACCTTTGTAGTAAGGCCTGCTGGCGATCAGGCCGGTTCAATAAGGCACTGGCCGAGGCAAACCAGCGCAAATCTGATGCAATAGCACCAGCAGCCGCACGCAAGTCCTTGATAGCTGACATAATCAAATTTCAAAAGAGCCCGGACAAGCGTTAAATAATATTAAAAATTAAAACTTAATATTTGTTAATTCTTTGAAACCACCCCCTATCTTCCCGTGGGTGTCGTAAGAGGCGACTAAGGGATAACACGATGCAAATACCATCTTTGCGTAGAGACGGAAAACTCGACATCATACTCTATACGACTGCCTCGTTGGTCTCGCGGCATAAATGTGCCCGTGGGATCGGGAGGACCCGGGTTCGATTCCTGGGTCGGGCAGTGTCATTGGGATTTTCTGTCACGAAAATCTCAGTAGCAGCACGGAGTCTGGAAATGTGCCCGGTACGGCAATAGGCTCGCCCTTTATTACGTGGGACTAAAGTATATCTAGCGAAAAGTGGGTGTAGAAATACACCTCTGCCTACCCCTTCGGGGATAAAAGGCGTGACGATATGTATGTGTATGTATGTCTTTGAAACCAACATCTATTAGCCTGTTTACTGCTGGTACAAGCAAGTGGCAGGTATTTACTGCCCAACAAAATTAATAGTTTCAATATATTGAAACAAACACATAAGTTATCAAAAGTTATAACTTATAACAAATTAAAAGTTGAAACTTCAAATTAATTAATTAATTATTTGCAACAGACAGACTGGCTGTGTTAATTGAGATATACAATAGTAAGTAAGCACAGAATATATGTTACCTAGCAATATTATCTATATATTATAACAAAACAAAGGTTTATCAATGGTTATCAAAGTTTGGTTGTTATAATGTTTATGAATATATGCAATAAACTAAATTTACTAATATTTTCGATACATACAGCTGTTATGTATCCAAACAAACTGACTTATTAATGCAACAACAAATTTAAGTTAGATTTCAACAATACAAGTCAAACAATTACTGATTGAGGTTATGTATGACATGTGTTTCAAGTTATGCAGGTCAACCAATACAGATAAATATGATGTATTTTAAACAACACTAACCTGGGAACACCACAACAACGTTAACAATGAATATATAGCTCAGATACAAGCTTATACAATATCAATCTGAGTATAGGTACAATCAAAAGCGACTAAGTTTCAACTACGCTCTGCTATAATAAGATATTAAGTTTTAATTTTTAATATTATTTAACGCTTGTCCGGGCTCTTTTGAAATTTGATTATGTCAGCTATCAAGGACTTGCGTGCGGCTGCTGGTGCTATTGCATCAGATTTGCGCTTTGCCTTTTTGCTCTCGGCCAGTGCCTTAGTGAACCGGCCTGATCGCCAGCAGGCCTTACTACAAAGGTACGAGCGGGTCGATGATCGCCTGGCAAGTGTGGAACAGCAATTCCGCACTTTCAGCACTTGCTGTCTCGAAGTGCCAGTCAATGATTTCACCGCTGACCAGCGAAATAAGGTCAGCGAAGACTATGCCCAGGTCTTAGACCTGTATGATGCTGTCTCCAATAGTGCGAGACAACTAGTTGCCGATAGGGAAGGGCAACCCGGCCTGAAGCAGGAGCTTCCTAGGTCAGCACCGGAGCTGGTGAGAAGGCTTCCTACTTTGGACCTCCCCCATTTTGATGGCTGCCTAGGAAGCTACCTGGGCTTCGTTAATTTGTTTTACAGCCTGGTCAATGACAGGGCTGACCTTCGGCCGGCACAAAAATTGGCCTATGTGATGTCGGTTCTGGATGGGGAGGCCAAGGGCCTCATCCAGCATCTGCCCGTGTCTGACGAGGCGTACCAGACGGCTCTGGACTTAATTACCCGTAGGTACCATAATAAGCGTGGCCTCGCCGACACGCCACGCTTATTAGGGTACCTACGGGTACCACTAACCTAACCACGCTCTGCTACCAAAAATTATGTCTATAATTACCGTAGCCAGGAAGGAAACTGTTCAGAGTTGCAGTGGAAGATGTAATACGTCTACCTGACCACGATAGACAATATATCCAGACACAATGCACTGCGTTGCACAGCGAATCACAACTAATATTAATAAAATGGTTCAACTCATCTGATATCTTGATTGGGTCGGTCCTGCAACTAAGTTAGACTAGCACACGACTAAATTGGCCAATATAGTGAATGTTATATCTAATACTTTGCTCAGGCTGCAAACGCGACGTTTCAAGACACGATGAGACGTGGACGTTGCTACCGGCTTCAACAACTTTCGCAACTGTTCAATATTCACAACTTTATTCTTTATCACAATTTACCGTTGCCAGCACTAGATCAGGCGGCATTCAAGACGGTTTACAGCACGAATTCACTTCGACACCACTATGACTCGCAGAGCACCCATGTGCTTTCAAGGGGCGATAATTCAAGATACGGCTTGGTCAACTTTTTATACCGGGTTTTTTCACTGACCGCGGGAAACCAACAAACGTTTCGCGAAGCTTTTCAAAAGGCGATCAATTTATTTCAATTAGGTATAAGGCACGCGAGAGAGCAAAACGGCGTCTTAATTTTTTCAAGGCAAGAACGGAAGGTGACAGTTCAGTGTGACCATTGTCAGAAATTTTCAATAGACTAAACAAAATGTTAGTTAATCGATATAATCGATTTGACTTATAATAAAAACTAATTCTATTTCAAACATCCACCCGCCCCGGACCGGCCTACCGGTCCGCTAATCGGTTGGTAGACGTGACAACGTTGCAACCGCTCTCCTCATAATCGAACCGTCCACCAAGACCTCAGCAAATCGGGGAACTCCATCAGCCCCAGTTACCAAACAAAGGATGCGCCCCCTGCGCCATCTGAGTGGCGGAAGGTTAGCCTCCTTGATCAAAACGAGGTCACCAATCTTGGGTGGATCGCTCTTGTCGGTCCACTTAACGCGTTGCTGGAGTATGTGCAAATATTCCAAATTCCAGCGTTTCCAAAAGCTCTGAGTAATCTGGCGTACTAATTCAAAACGCGAGAGACGACCAGGTCTCGTATCAATATAGGGGTACTCAGGCCAGGCGACAAGTGGGCGATCAATCAAAAAATGGCCCGGCGTAAGGGCCTCCAAATCATTCGGATCTGAGGAGATCGGGCACAATGGCCGATAGTTCAAAACGGCCTCAATCTTACAAAACACAGTTGCGAGTTCCTCAAATGAAAGGACAGATTCACCGATTGTCCTGCGCAAGTGTGTTTTGGCCGATTTTACAGCGGCCTCAAATATACCACCCCAGTGTGGACAATTTGGTGGGGAAAACAACCAATTTATCCCACGTCGGGCAAGCCTATTGCCTATATCAGCCTTGTTGGTTTCAAGGAAATTAAAAACATCATTCAAATAATTATAAGTGCCCTTGAAGTTAGTGCCGCAGTCAGAACGGATCAAGGAAGGCAGCCCTCTGCGGGATACAAATCTGTCAAATGTGGCTACAAACGCCTCGGTCGTAAGCGAGGAGACCAGTTCCAAATGAACGGCCTTTGTGGAAAGACAAACAAAATGGCACAAGTAGGCCTTAACAGTCTTGCTGTTTCGAAGTGTCGACGTTTTCACCAAAAAGGGACCAACAAAGTCCGTGCCAACACCGTCAAACGTCCTGCTTTCAGTTACGCGATCTGCCGGTAAGTCCCCCATCAAGGGCTGAATGGTAGAAGCCTTGAGCTTATAGCAAGGGATGCAGCGAAAGACTACACTCCGAATAATTCTTCGGGCAGACAAAATCCAAAACTTTCGTTGCAGGATAGCCAACAAAGCATTACAACCAGCATGCGAATTTTTAAGGTGACGGTCAGTTACCAACAAGCGTACCAAATGACCGTCCTTAGGTAGCAAAAGGGGGTGACGTGCTCCGTAAGGGAGGTTGGCGTTCTTGAGACGCCCTCCAGCGCGCAAGAGACCCGTATCGTCCAAAAAGGGGTTCAATTTAGAGACAGCTCCCGACAATTTCGATCTCCCTGATTTAAGGATAGCAATCTCCTTCTCAAAATGCGCCAATTGCACAGAACGAACCCAAAAGGTGAGGGATTCCTGTCGTTCCTGTGGTGAGATAAACGGTGTCAGTCGTTTCTGTTGTGGGTGCCTAAAGTTAAAAACAAAACGCTATATCCAAGCAGTGACACCTAACAACTTGTCGAGGGAGCTGTAACGATTCAACAAAAAATCGGGGTCGAAGGCGCATTCTACCTTCTCAAGAGCGAGTTTTCGTAGACCCGGCAAACTGGTAGTATTCAAAACTGGCGTTCGAGGCCAATCAATTTCTGGTCGACTCAACCATTCCGGACCCCACCACAGCGAATGACCTATCAAACTAGGCGTCAAGCATCTGCGCGAGGAACAATCAGCGGGGTTGAGCTCACCTGGCACGTGTCTCCAAACAAGCTTGACTTCAGATTTTTGGATTTAGGAGACGCGATTAGCGACAAATACCTCCAAGGTGTGGACAGACGCCTTCAACCAACAAAGTACAATTTGGCTGTCTGTCCAGGCGTAGGTCCCATTAATACAAATGTTTTTACCCAAAGTACTGGACACGTGGCAATAAGCGTACAAGCAGGGCTGCTCCCGAGAGCTCCAATTTTGGGATGGTCAAAGATGAACGAAGGGGTGCTACCTTGCTCTTCGCCATGATCAGGGAAAATCTCACCTGACCTGAGGCACTGACTGTGCGCAAGTACACCACGGCAGCGTGACCACGTTCCGAGGCGTCACAAAACCCGTGAAGGGTGGCCTTGTACTTCCCGGGAGGAAGCATGGGACGAGGCAAGGAGATCTCGTTGACGGCAGGAAGCGAGGATACAAAGGAGGTCCATTCCTCAACAAGAGTGCCGTGTAGAGGTTCGTCCCAGGTCAATCCTGCTGTCCAAAGCTTCTGCAAGAAGCATTTTGCCCAAAATATGATAGGACAAATCCAACCGTTCGGATCAAAGGTTCTGGCGACAGTAGACAACACGAGACGTTTAGTCCAAGAACAAGGCAATTTCAAGTCTACGTTATACGTAAAGATGTCTTGGACTGGTCTGTACTGAACGCCGAGAACAGCCATCATGGCGGGTTTGTCAACAATCTCAAACAAATGTTGGTGGGAGGTCACCAATCTTGGGTGGATCGCTCTTGTCGGTCCACTTAACGCGTTGCTGGAGTATGTGCAAATATTCCTAATTCCAGCGTTTCCAAAAGCTCTGAGTAATCTGGCGTACTAATTCAAAACGCGAGAGACGACCAGGTCTCGTATCAATATAGGGGTACTCAGGCAAGGCGACAAGTGGGCGACCAATCAAAAAATGGCCCGGCGTAAGGGCCTCCAAATCATTCGGATCTGAGAAGCGGGCACAATGGCCGAGATTTCAAAACGGCCTCAATCTTACAAAACACAGTTGCGAGTTCCTCAAATGAAAGGACAGATTCACCGATTGTCCTGCGCAAGTGTGTTTTGGCCGATTTTACAGCGGCCTCAAATATACCACCCCAGTGTGGACTATTTGGTGGGGAAAACAAACAATTTATCCCACGTCGGGCAAGCCTATTGCCTATATCAGCCTTGTTGGTTTCAAGGAAATTAACAACATCATTCAAATATCCCATGGTCGTATACGGTTAAGGTCAAGCCCCTATTTGGCAATACGTTCTCTTTGGGAGCTCGCAGACCGAGAAGGCTTACGTTTCCCACGAGCCTCCGCCTTCTTGAAAGACGATATTTACGTCGACGACATTTGCTCGGACAGCGGACGAGGCGATCCTCCTGCGGGACGAATTGATAGGTATTTTGGCCTCCGCTGGTTATGAGTTGCACAAATGGATTTCCAACTCACCAGCGCTTTTGGAAGGCTTGCCAGAGGATCTTCGATCCGCTCGTACCTTTGTAGTAAGGCCTGCTGGCGATCAGGCCGGTTCACTAAGGCACTGGCCGAGGCAAACCAGCGCAAATCTGATGCAATAGCACCAGCAGCCGCACGCAAGTCCTTGATAGCTGACATAATCAAATTTCAAAAGAGCCCGGACAAGCGTTAAATAATATTAAAAATTAAAACTTAATATTTGTTAATTCTTTGAAACCACCCTCTATCTTCCCGTGGGTGTCGTAAGAGGCGACTAAGGGATAACACGATGCAAATACCATCTTTGCGTAGAGACGGAAAACTCGACATCAAACTCTATACGACTGCCTCGTTGGTCTCGCGGCATAAATGTGCCCGTGGGATCGGGAGGTCCCGGGTTCGATTCCTGGGTCGGGCAGTGTTATTGGGTTTTTCTGTCACGAAAATCTCAGTAGCAGCACGGAGTCTGGAAATGTGCCCGGTATGGCAATAGGCTCGCCCCTTATTACGTGGGACTAAAGTATATCTAGCGAAAAGTGGGTGTAGAAATACACCTCTGCCCACCCCTTCGGGGATAAAAGGCGTGACGATATGTATGTGTATGTATGTCTTTGAAACCAACATCTATTAGCCTGTTTACTGCTGGTACAAGCAAGTGGCAGGTATTTACTGCCCAACAAAATTAATAGTTTCAATTATAACTTATATATATGTTATAACTTATAACAAATTAAAAGTTGAAACTTCAAATTAATTAATTAATTATTTGCAACAGACAGACTGGCTGTGTTAATTGAGATATACAATAGTAAGTAAGCACAGAATATGTGTTACCCAGCAATATTATCTATATATTATAACAAAACAAAGGTTTATCAATGGTTATCAAAGTTTGGTTGTTATAATGTTTATGAATATATGCAATAAACTAAATTTACTAAATTTATTGATACATACAGCTGTTATGTATCAAAACAAACTGACTTATTAATGCAACAACAAATTTAATTTAGATTTCAACAATACAAGTTAAACAATTACTGATTGAGGTTATGTATGACATGTGTTTCAAGTTATGCAGGTCAACCAATACAGATAAATATGATGTATTTTAAACAACACTAACCTGGGAACACCACAACAACGTTAACAATGAATATATAGCTCAGATACAAGCTTATACAATACCAATCTGAGTATAGGTACAATCAACAGCGGCTAAGTTTCAACTACGCTCTGCTACCAAAAATTATGTCTAGAATTACCGTAGCCAGGTAGGAAACTGTTCAGAGTTGCAGTGGAAGCTGTAATACATCTAACTGACCACGATAGACAATATATCCAGACACAATGCACTGCGTTGCACAGCGAATCACAACTAATATTAATCAAATGGTTCAACTCACCTGATATCTTGATTGGGTCGGTCCTGCAACTAAGTTAGACTAGCACACGACTAAATTGGCCAATTTAGTGAATGTTATATCTAATACTTAGCTCAGGCTGCAAACGCGACGTTTCAAGACACGATGAGACGTGGACGTTGCTACCGGCTTCAACAACTTTCGCAACTGTTCAATATTCACAACTTTATTCTTTATCACAATTTACCGTTGCCAGCACTAGATCAGGCAGCATTCAAGACGGTTTACAGCACGAATTCACTTCGACACCACTATGACTCGCGGAGCACCGATGTACTTTCAAGGGGCGATAATTCAAGATACGGCTTGGTCAACTTTTTATACCGGGTTTTTTCACTGACCGCGGGAAACCAACAAACGCTTCGCGACGCTACCAGGATGTGCTTTTCAAAAGGCGATCAATTTATTTCAATTAGGTACAAGGCACGCGAGAGAGCAAAATGGCGTCTTAATTTTTTCAAGGCAAGAACGGAAGTTGACAGTTCAGTGTGACCATTGTCAGAAATTTTCAATAGACTAAACAAAATGTTACTTAATCGATATAATCGATTTGACTTATAATTAAAAACTAATTCTATTTCAAACAAAGCAATTGATCAATTTTTTACTGGGATAAGCCCCAAACGGTCTTCTGACTCTAAACTAGACTTATAATGTGAATGGGACTTAAATAAACCAGAACGTTGATTTATATAATTAAACGTTTAATGGTTACATTACAAGCATACATAGAACAGATGACCGTATTCATCATACAAAGATTCGATTTGAAAATTTAACCAGGCGATCAACCAACATAAGAATCAAGACTAACAACTGCATCGGTAGAATATTCCATCCTTATGTAAGTACATTATACCTCAAACAGACTAATTGGTATGGCGTGGTGCCGAAACCGATTAGGTTCTAGGCGACTTGGAGAAGGAAATGGACTGTATACAAAGGATAGTGGGTTTAGCCGCCTAGGAGGGAATAAGGGAAGAGGAGGTGATTGAGTGGGTATAGGATATTTCCAGGATGGAAGGCACTTACCTTATACAGCCTTCTTCGTTTCTTCTCCTCCTGGTGTTTTCGTGATGCAGCTGCTTGTTTTCACTTCACTCACGAGCGGGTTTTCCTTGGTGGAAGCGGTAAATCACATACAGCGGTGCGGCGCGGAGCGGTATCGAGACGGCGTTCTTAGCGAGCGGAATGTTCGAGACTGTCCCTCGCGTCGACGTTCGCGGCGACGAATCAGGCGCAAGGCAGTGCCTCTTCCAGGGAGAGGGAAAGAGAGGGACGGAAATATGATATCGCTCGCACTAGACAAGCGTGGAACGATTCATGTTGATGCGATTAGTTATATATAGGAAGGTAGATGGCGCTACCATATCCCCCCGGCCCTAAAGGGTTGCCTTTAAAAAAAATAGAATTGAACTTAGCTATGTTGGGTGTACTACCGCATAACCCATCAATAGGCTAAGACAGCGATATGACAATAAAATTAATCTAAATTAACTTTAGCGAAAGCGACAAACGCAATAATAGCGAAAACTACTAACTAAATACTTAAACTAAGAGGTAGGTCCAACTTCAGGCTAGATCTCACTGAGTTGGAAGCGGACGCGAGTTGATCAGTGCCTCGACTTGTGCAAGGACAGTTAAAATCTCTTCGTAAGAGAGGATCTGTTGACCTATAACTTTGAAGAGATGCGTTTAATTACTTTGACCATGCTTGCCCAACATCCACCAAAATGTGGTGATGCTGGTGGAATAAACTTCCAGTCAATATGATCTATGGACAGTTCTTCCTGAAGACGAGTACGATAACCCGCGACGTGATTGAAACGAGTAGCGGGAACAAGTTCAATCAATTTACTAACGCGGTTGGGGACAAAGTCTGCCAGCGGTGAGGAGATGAATAAATCCAAGCGAGCACTACTTTGGAGTCGGAAAATGCGTATATTTATTAATAGAGTAGTGGGGCCAAACTGTGTCTTGAACCTTGTGGAACAACTGAGACAGCAGAAGGGCCGCGCACAACTCCAGTCTCGCAACCGAAATGGTTTTAACAGGCGAGACCTTAGACTTGGCATAAACTAACTGCACCGAGTAGTTAGAACCAATGCGGACTTGCAGATATACGACTCCGCCGTAAGCACGCTCGCTGGCGTCAGCGAAACCTATTAAGTTGACGGTACATCCATCTACCAACCCAAGATGACGCGGAATAGTAACTTGATTGAGCGCGGTAAGCTCAATACAAAACTGGCCCCAAGCAACGACAATATGGTCAGGGGGTGTTTCATCCCACTCACACTTTGATAGCCAAAGCTCTTTGATCGAGAGCTTGGCGTACAAAATTGTGGGAGCCACACTTATGTAAACCCATTATGTCCCATAGTCGAGGTACTGTGGACAGCATAGTGCGCTTGGTGCACTTATCATCTGGCGGTGAGACGTCAAACCGAAAACTATCACAGGATTTATCCCAGCGTAAACCGAGAACCTTATGCGGTACAGACTTCTCAAACTCAATGTCTGGAAAAGCTTTATGAGAATCTGGTATGCGTGCGAGAACCTCCTTAGAGTTGCTTGTCCATTTGACAAGATCAAACTGGCCTCGCTTGAAAAGCTGAATAAGCCCTTCACAAAGCGAAATTGCTAGCGGAGCGGGTATGACATTACAGGCAATGTCATCTATATACAAAGCGGAAGTGTAGTATAGTATAGTGTAGCGTAGCGTAGCTTAGCATAGCGTAGCATAGCGCAGCATAGCGCAGCATAGCGCAGCATAGCGCAGCATAGCGCAGCATAGCGCAGCATAGCGCAGCATGGCGCAGCATAGCGCAGCATGGCGCAGTATAGCGCTGCATGGCGCAGCTTGGCGCAGCGTAGCGCAGCATGGCGCAGCATATCGCAGCAAAGCGCAGCATGGCGCAGAATGGCTAAGCATGGCGCAGCATGGCGCAGCATAGCGCAGCATAGCGCAGCATGGCGCAGCATAGCGCAGCATGGTGCAGCAAAGCGCAGCATGGCGCAGCATAGCGCAGCATGGCGCAGCATAGCGCAGCATGGCGCAGCATAGCGCAGCATAGCATAGCATAGCTAATTAGTGCTTTATCTTACACACAGTTTTAGCACCCACCTTGATCTCTTGAAGAGCAGAACAACAACAAGACGTAATACAATGAGAAGTATGTAACGTAGGTACGGTACCCATAATCACATACCCAAGTACCGTCTGAATAGCGGGCGGTAAATCATATCGCTCACTACGAACTATGTTAGTTAGTAGCAAGTGCGGAAATATTGAAGCTCCGATCAAAAGATCAATGCCTGCCGGATTCGCAAACTCCGCGTCGGCTAACGGCAATGATTCGAGATGAGTGAGTGATGCTACGTCTACATTAGCGTTTGGCAACGTGTCTGTAATACGTTCCACGATAAGCGAAGAAATGTTAAAATTAATGTCCCTATTAAAACGCGAATGTATTTTAATATCTACGGAACCTTTGCAATGTTTTTCTGATCCGCCTATCCCTCGGATTATTGAGTTCGTATTTTTAAAGTTATTCCATAATCCGAGGCGTTTGAACAATTCTAACGTTATTAAATTGGTCTGAGATGCGCTATCTAGCAGACAACGTACCATGTGCGGCGACCCATTGACATCATATATGATAACTTGCGCTGTCGCTAACAGAACAGTCTTAGACGCCATACATGGCGGCCTAGCACTGCTCTGATCACTACAAGCGCGCGAAGGCCGTCCGCGCGTGCGTGCCGCCCGCGCAATGGATGTCGTACACAACGATACTTCGCCCTCAGACGCGGAAGGCGCAGCTACCGTGGTCTGCTGCACCTGCGGCGTACTCGTAAGTGTGTCAAGGCTAGCGGCTTGACTTGACAACCGGTTATTTTTATCAAAATGTAACAGTGTGTGATGTTTTTGTTTACACGTGCGACATCTCGTTCTACTGGAACAATTACTCGTTTTATGTTTTATGCTTAAGCAATTAATGCAAGCTTTGTTATCTTTTACGCTTTTAAAACGAGCAATTGGATTTAAATCATTAAAGGTGGGACACTTATAGTAATGGTCGTGCACTATATTACTGCACAGACACTTCTGTGAATTATTACTATTAGATTCCGAACATGTTACGTAAGATTGTGGATTAGGGACTGAGTTATTATTACTATTTCGCGATTTATTCAACCTTTGTTTGTTGTTGTTAGTGTTAGACGGGCCAGGTGAACCAGACTGCGTATTATGAAATATTCGACACTGATCTTTGATGAACGAAATAAAACTATCTAGTGTAGGTATTTTATTATTGCGTTCCGTCATCTCGAATGCGCGAATTGTATCAGTGTCAAACTTTTTTAAAGCGAGTTGAAGCAACATAAAGTCGGAAAGATCTTCTAATTTTAAATTCCTAAGAGAATTAACCGCGGTTACGAAGTTATCAATAAACAGCTGGAAATTCGAGACAGACGCGTTGCTGGACAGTTTGAGATTTAAAGCTTGGTCAAAGTACGTAGACGCTAGGACGCGCGTGTCTTGATATCTGTGAAGTAGTGACTGAAATATGACCTGATAATTCTCAGCACTGGGTGTGACACCTGCAAATACGGACTGGGCCTTCGGTGACAGTTTACCTATTAAATAGTACAACCTTTCAGCATCTGTCAGAGAACCATTATCGTGCACTGTAGACTTAAAACTTGCATAGAATAACGGCCAATTTCGTATATCTCCGTCAAACGACATAATCTCGATTGGCGGTAATCTCGGTTTGCGGGTAACGGGCTTTGCTGAACATTTACCCTCCAATTGCGATTGTATACGCTTAATAATACAATAAAGATCTTCGAATGAGGTATACGCCTGATAGTTCGGTTTTTCATCAGGATTGATAGAAAGTAATCTTGCGTTATAATCGTCTAACAACTTATGAAAATCTGTTCGAATACTATCTACTGTTGTACAATAACTGAGAAATGCTTCGCTATTGCTGTCAGACATCGATGCGGTTTTTGGTCTTTCATAGATGTTTTGAATGCGCTCAAATAAAATATTGCGTTTTGCTTCTAAGATTGTCATCTCTTTGTCTTCCGACACGCGTGACTTCTTTTGTTGTGACATGCTTACGTAAGTATAAGCTAATGAGACCAAAACAAAATAAGAATATCTAATGTATCTATTATTTTACCTAAGTAGGCTAAGTAGGCAACACTTTAGAGCTGAGGAAATAAAGTTGATTGAAATATGAGATTTATAAGACAACTATGATAGTTGCAGAAATAATAATTTAATAAGTAGGTAGCTACATAAAAGTTTACCTACTAATGCGGGCGGAAATAACCATGTGACGGTTATATGAATATATTAGGAGTATAGCTAGGTGCTATAACTGCCTAGGTATAGCGGTATAACGTATAAAACGTAAATGAATCCGACTCGTATGGATAAAAAAAAATGGTATGGCGTGGTGCCGAAACCGATTAGGTTCTAGGCGACTTGGAGAAGGAAATGGACTGTATACAAAGGATAGCGGGTTTAGCCGCCTAGGAGGGAATAAGGGAAGAGGAGGTGATTGAGTGGGTATAGGATATTTCCAGGATGGAAGGCACTTACCTTATACAGCCTTCTTCGTTTCTTCTCCTCCTGGTGTTTTCGTGATGCAGCTGCTTGTTTTCACTTCACTCACGAGCGGGTTTTCCTTGGTGGAAGCGGTAAATCACATACAGCGGTGCGGCGCGGAGCGGTATCGAGACGGCGTTCTTAGCGAGCGGAATGTTCGAGACTGTCCCTCGCGTCGACGTTCGCGGCGACGAATCAGGCGCAAGGCAGTGCCTCTTCCAGGGAGAGGGAAAGAGAGGGACGGAAATATGATATCGCTCGCACTAGACAAGCGTGGAACGATTCATGTTGATGCGATTAGTTATATATAGGAAGGTAGATGGCGCTACCACTAATAATTAAAACTTAATGCAGTGACAGAATTGAGTTCACGATAGTTTATGAAAATAAACCGAACTCATATTCATTTCAAATAGTTGTGAAATTTACGTTTTGAAATACCTCGGGATTTCTTTATTTTTCGTTGAAGCTCGAACAACGGATTGGATATGTAAAGTTTTGTGAATTTTGTTTTACTTTACGTACGATTTTAACACGTTTTAATCAGACGTTTAGACGTTACTCTAAACATCAAAATGTAACTAAAACCATACGAGATAAATAATGCTTAATAGTTTTGAAAACTCCAACGCAAAAAAATGTACGATACATAATAATTTTGGCATTTACATCAAACAGCACATTAAAGTCTACTACTAGACAGGTTGTCATAGGGGTTGATGTCAAGTATTCCATCCTTTCTAAATAAACAAGGCAGTCTAACATATTCTTAATGTTTAAAAATGACTTTTTATAGGATATGTGAACAATAATAATTTTCTCTTTGTAGAAGAAAACACATATACACAAAGTAGACCGTCACTAAATTTAGATTTCACGTAACACTCTCGTAAGACTCGCACTAATATTCCTATATTATTATCTTTCAAGCATGGCTTAGGGCTTAGACGGACTATAAAATTAAACGGTTAAGGTTTTATTCATTTTGCCTGTCTGCTGTAAGCTTGGAAGTCTAAGGCGTCGTTCGATTCGTTTACGTGGTCATGCAAGCAAGCACGTGGCTAGCCTTCTGATGTCCTGGCTATGTACGATGTCTGCGTTGCTAACAAACTTGTAAAAATGTAATATAAGGCTACGTCTAGTTTCTTTAGTTTTTGAATTAACAACTCTCGTTCGAGAAAGGTCAATGGCCGCGGAGGATTTTACAAACATTCATTTAACGAACACAATCGAAAGTGCTCATTTGATATGTTACAAACTTACGACATACTAGAGGACGCCAGCAGCTAGGCCTGCAATTTTTTTTTAATTTACCCGTTTTGGCCGATCCCGTGGGAATTTCGGGAAACCCCTTCTTAGTGCACCCTTCGGTCCCCAAGGAACATACATGCCAAATTTCAGCTTCCTGCGCCCAATAGTTTCGGCTGTAGCGTGTCTGTCAGTCAGTCAGCAACGCAAGGATTTTATATATTAAGATTTCGTGATATTACCATTGGTAGTATAATTATTGTTCTAATCATCAATTATATTCATCGGAATCCCAAGCCTCTCTCTTTGTTGTTTTTCTAAGAAAAATAACGTTTTATTGTTTCCCTGGATAAAACCTTTTTCTCCAGGTTCAACCCCTTAAACTGGAAAAAAATACCCAATACAATATCCTGGACGCAAACTGTAGTGAAGATTTGATAAAGTACTAGATAAACTGCGCTAATTTTGCATTAATGCAACCATTTCGGTGCAGATTACATTTCAGTTCTAAGTTCAGACATGGTATTCATATCAATAATACCTAGTTCAAAAAATTACTTTATCTCTTTTTTAAGACCACCGCTAGGAATAATTCCTGTGTCGAATCATCGCACAAAATGATCACCCAGACTCGAAACAACAATTTATGGATCACGCAAAGTTCTGTCTCGGGAAGTGGGAATCGAACCCACAACACTCGGTGTAGTGTCAGTAGGCTAGGCTACAGTGCAGTCAAACGTTAACCTTATACCAGTTTCTCGGGCTCCTTACTACTATAACCAGATTTAACAGAATATTAGCGTTTGATACGTTTGAAATAGGATATTCCCTTGTATACAACCTAATATCTAATATATATTGAACATTTTACCAAAACTTTTGATTCAATAAAAACAATAAATATTTTACCTAAAAGTTTAAACACAAAGCACGATACAAATACTAAATTTTAAATGCAGGCCGCACTATGTACCGCTCGTTCCTGTCCCAACGCGGTGAAATCATTTATCGATATTGTAGATTTATGTAGATTTGTGGTACTCTGATTGAGAAATGCAAACAGTGGCAATCCGTCTCGATACATCACGGCAAGTGATCGAATTCACTCCGCCAACCGTACGCGTGTATTGTACAATAAAGTCTGTATAAAGGGATCGCCCTGGAGCTACTCCTTTGTGGTTGTGTGTGGACGGAGTTAAACTTCGTGTGTTCTTGTTTAAAACATGATTGGTTGCACCTTTTGGTTGTATGTTATACGGTTTATGGAATAGCAGATGAAGGAATAAACTACTTAAGATATTACTTTTATTTTATATTTATTGGGTACCTATTTCAGAGTTTCTGTTGAATTGAAATAGAAGTCTGAATTTACGTACAACACAGCTCTTCTGAACATCTTCTTTTTGAATAAAAGTTGTAGTAGTAGCTATATATATGCCGAACAGAAGCGGCACCAGCGACATCGAATGAAAACTGACGGATCTATTTTGAATCGTGCTATAAAAGTTATCGCAGGCGATTATGCGGTCTACCAGACACATTATGGTTCGAGGCATATAATTTTATTCCTGTACATAGGTAAGTGATTTATGTTTATGTACAAAGTAATTGAAATAGCATCAAAGTTTTATCTTAACTATGCCTTACCGTACCGTGGCCGTATGATCTGCACCTGGTTATACCAAACAAAACAAAGAAGTATTTGCACAAGTGAACAATCCAGTTTCTTAATAACTTTGTCTGAGTGAAGCCGCTTGGCGAGATGAAGACGAATAATCCCGAACGTACCATATTTCGTAGTTTAGCCACGCCTTTAGTATTTCAAACCAATCTCAAGTGGAAAACGCTGCTCGAATTCATAATTCCCATAAAACTCAGTTTAAAGTTGAAATTAAAACAGGATTAAGCCCCGTCATCGTTGAGTTAGCTGCATTTGTTGCGACGCATCGTCCCGCGGCCGCCTTTAGGTACATTTACATAAAGCTGCCGCGCTGGCACCACTCCCGATAATTACCATAAGCGTTTAATTATTTTGTTTATCTGACCACTAAACTGCTTTGACTTCACAGACGTGGAACGAAGCCAGTTGGGTAATATGACCAATAGTGCATTTCTTTCTCAATGCCCCGCTAATGCTAGCAGCTTGCGCAAGTACCTACTCAATCTAAATAAAGATTAAACAGACTTGTTTTTGCTTTCGGCGATACTGAAACTGTTAATATTTTAGCTGTGGGTTCTGTAATTGCAATGTTTGCATGTGCTGCTGCCGACTACGCATAACTTTTATCACTGGCGCCGCTTGCGTGGAACAAAAAAGAAATTTTATTTCCTCCTTTATGGAAATCAGCTATCGTGATATTGTTATTGTTTATACAACTGCCGTGCTCAACTTTGAACGATAACAGAAATCACTGACGTTCTATTAACGCCTCCAAGCTGAATAATTCTGTCAGGAAAAATTTTTTACGAGGTAATGAGATGGTTGGGAATCAATCCCATGACCTTTACGATCGCGGGTTGAATACTTTATTCGTTGGACGATAATATGGCGTTTAAAAATACTACCATGTTATAATTTCCTGACATTAAAGATACTGTTCATTTAACTCTCATTTAAATAATACCGGTGAATATGATAATGATAATTTATTGATTTATTCAGGATGATAATGTATTTATCTTGCCCGTAAAATAAGGAAAACTCATTTATATTGTCCAAACTAAAATTTTACTGAACAACGGAACGGATGCTGCTATTTGAAAATACAAAGCCTGTGCTGCATAACGAATCTTAATCAAATTAAATTAAAACCCCACCGGCGTAAATAATAATAAAACTATAAGTACCTACTACAATTCCAAAGAGGAACCGACATGAATACTTAAGTAGAACGCGACTACGTAATGTATAAATTACCTTAATGGTGCTTCAGGAGCAAATATTTAATAATTTTGTTTAAACTTTTTACTCAAATATCGTACAGCGGTAAACGTTATGTTAAACGCATCGTGAAACTAAGTGATGAAATAAAATAAAGTAGAACCTACTTTGAATAATCGTAATAAGTAAAAACGTTTTGCGACCTAAAACACCTGCTCAAATTTTGGCGAATATTTTGTCTCTTCGTAAGGCAAAATTATTTTTTATAGAACAATAGTTTTGGTCTCGTTCCAAAGAGTTAGAAAGCTATATTAAAAACGTTTTAGTCTCTCAGTTTAATGGCAATGTAACTGAAACAATTGCGAGTCAATACACAATATGGTTCTGATAGCATATATTTACGCTGAGACGCTTTTATGTTAGTTTGAATTTTTAGACGGCTAAATTACAAGTATGTATGATAAAAAAAAATATTCAATTCATCTCAGTAAAAATAAGCAGATAGCAAGCATTCCCTAACATAATAGTCACTTAAAATACGCATTTGGTAGTATAATTTATAAAAAAGCTACTAAGTTAACAGAATGCCACAAGATCCAATACTAGGCTGAAGTATACTTGTATTCGACATCATGTCAAGTCATACCAAGAAAAGTTATATCCGGGAAACGATTTTTTTAAGGAAACAATATTTTTTATCAGCTATTAAAAGTACGCGCGTGCAAATGCTCGAAATACCTACTTATCCATGGGTGCATAGGACATATATAGAACATTTGGCGGGGTATAAGCATCGATTATGTACCTAATTAGAAAAAAAAATATGGTGACTTTGAGCGTCAATATCTCTTGCAGCAGTAATTTCCCAGGTATGGTGCCAAAATAAACAATATTCATAATAATTGGTACAATATGGGTTTTCGTTAAGGGTTTTTTTACAACCTGTATTTGCCCGGTTCTTATATGCTTCATTAACATGATGTAGTATGATAGTGGAGCATATAAAAATACCATGTTTAATACTTGAATGACAGCCCATGACGCAAGACAGCAAAATAACTCTGTCAACACTGGCAGGTTACTCCTAATCTAAGGAGTTTTGCTGCTGCCTTTTGCAAAATAAAGTTTGCGAGAAAATATCTTTTGGCTGACAAGAAAATTTTACTCCATTACTTTACTTACACTACGCTGTGCAATGAAGTAGACAACATTTGCATTATGTTTACCAAAACCTCTTGCCAAATATCAGGAAAAATGGTTTCTACTTTAAGACGAGATCAAAGGACCTGATCTATTGTCATATTTTTACGAAAACGTAAAGACCTGCAAGATTTTTATAGCAGGAAAGAAGTAATAACATGACATAAGTAAATGAATTTGTTGTAGTTGATGGTAGTATTTGTTCGTTTCATATACAGGAAACTTATAAGTCATATCATCGAAACCACAAGCCCTAAATTACGAAACTTTAGCTTATTTATTAACTTTTCTCATATTACCCTTTCCTAAAGACTTGTATTTGATTTGAGTAAACTGCGTGACTGCATCACGCAGTTTACTTAATATGGTTTCCATATATAACCGCCGTTATGTCTGTTTAGTCATCAAGATCTATCTGGTCACTGCAACAAACTGATAGATTCAAATATGCTGATAGATTCAATAGATTAAAATAGTTCGTCCCTCCCTATATGTAGTCAGTTTTCTCAGCATAGTTATAGGTACTTGTGTAAAGGTAATATTTTTATATGGAAAGGATAACAAGCTCAACTAGCAATGTCTTTAAAAACCATAGTTTTCCCTTTTTTACCACTCTTACTCTCATAAAACGCCTAGACAGCCATCTACATAATTATTTTGGCCAATTTATGACCAAATCCAAAATCGTTTAAAAGAAAACTGTGATTCCGTGCCTTTGCGAAACACGATGACGAGCCAACCAGTACACAAGACTCAAATAAAAGTATCTGTTTTTCCTCTAAATAACTCAGAGCATTTACAATGAATACGTGAGTAAACCCACGTGCAGGTAAACGAAGTCAACTAGAAAAATTAAACACGTAATTCCAAAGAAACTTGATGTGGGTACCGTAATTAAGTTTACTGAGTCTCCGCTATACTCCGACTGAAGGGGACATTAAATTTAACAAGATATATTTGCATATGGACCCCGTAGTTTGCCGACAGTACTATGTATTAATTACAAGCATTATACAGATTTATTGTGGGGCAGGAAAGAATCGACTAATGAAGGATTACCTGTTTTTTTAAGACCTGGGGATACAGACAAAAGTATTCTTATTGTATTCGTATTCTGTAGAGTGCGGTTCATACGCCGTACGTCGAGTACGGCTTCTAATTGCTGCAATACTAGTAGGACAAATAAACTAGTAGTATTGAAAAATGAATCTAATATATAAAATTCTCGTGTCACAGTTTTCGTTCCCATACTCCTCCGAAACGGCTTGACCGATTTTGATGAAATTTTTTGTGCTTATCCGGTATCTATGAGAAACGGCCAACATCTATTTTTCAAAAAAAAAAAAAAAAAATTGCAAAACAACGTTTGCCGGGTCAGCTAGTAACGTATAAATATTTCATTGTTAGCGTAGAGGTTGGAGCCGAAGTTAAACGATGGCTTTAACCTCTTCGCTATCTCGCCGCCGAATACTGTGCGTCGAATATAGTAGGTTTGATCCCACCAAGCATCAAAATATTGATATTTTTAATCTGGGTGTTCTTGTGTCTACAGGTTGAATATTTTCTAAAACGATACAGGCTTCATGCCTAATGCGGCTTCTACGGCAACAAGAAATTAGTACGATTCATTGATATATTGCAGTAGTGACTAGTGAAGGTGATTATTTTTATATACATACATACATATACTCACGCCTTTTTCCCATCGGGGTAGGCAGAGACAACAGAACGCCACTTGCTCCTATCCGTACAAACCTCACGCGCTTCCTTTACACTCCTTACTCTTTTCATACATGCTCGCCGGTTTCGGGTACTTCGGACCTTTCCGTTTCTTAGGATGTCTCCAATTTGGTCGACGAATGTCCGCCGAGGTCTGCCGCGACCGACTCGCCCACACACATTTGCCTTATATATCTGATTCGTCATTCTTTCTTCACTCATTCGCTCCACGTGTCCAAACCACCTAAGCATTCCTTTCTCAATCCTTGTCACCACATCTTCTTTCAGTCCACTGCTCTTTCTTATAGTTGCATTCGGAATTCTATCAATCAGACTTATCCCACACATAATACGCAGTGATCGCATCTCAACTGCGTTAATTCTACTTTCATGCTTTTTCTGCCAAACCCAGCTCTCACTGCCATACATCAACGTGGGGACAAGCACTCCATTGTGAACTGCCAATCGCGCCTCTTTTGGCACCGTCTGACCGTTCATAAACGCCCACATTGCTCCATTTACACATTTAGATTTCCCGCAGCCACTCTCCTTTCAATGTCTCTCTCAAATCTTCCGTCCCTTGTAAATACGCTACCCAAATATACGAATTCCTTTACTTGCTCTACAATTTCACCTCCAATCGTAATATTACACTCAGTCACACTTTCATCTTTTTCAAACAACATCACTTTCGTCTTTCGTGCATTACTTTCATACCTTTCGCTTTAAAGCTCTTGTTCATGCAGTCCATCATTTCTTGCAACTCATTCGCCGATGATGCAAGTATGACTTGATCATCGGCATATAAGAGGAACTTAACACGCACTCCTACCATATCGATCCCGCATGCAGTTTCTCTCATATCATTCATGCAGCTATCCATGAATACGTTAAACAACCAAGGCGAGGCTGCACACGCTTGTCTGATACCTTGGGAGATGTCAAACCAGTCCGTATAGGCACCATTGATTCGAACACAGGCTCTAGAACCCCTATACAGGGATTTCAGAGCCCTTATTATAGAGTTGTCCACCCCGTAACACCTTCCATAATTCCTTTCTATTCACCCTATCATAAGCCTTTTCCAATCTATGAACGCGCAATACACCTTCTGGTTTCTTGCCAGACATTTTTCGGTGACGCAGCGCAAGGAAAAACTTGATCCGTACATCCCATTCCCTTCCGAAATCCCGCTTGCATATCTTGTCATTAGTCACATTTACTACTCTGTCAATCAAAATTCTGGCAAACATTTTTCCAACAACACTAAGAAGGCTGATCCCGCGATAATTTTGGCATTCCTGCTGCGAACCTTTGTCTTTATAAATTGGAACAAGCACTGCCTTCGTCCAGTCATCTGGAACTTGGCCCTGTTTCCAGCATAGATTAAAAAGGCGATGCAGCAGGCTAACTATGAGTCCGTCGCCAGCCTTCAACATCTCAGTCGTCACTCTATCACATCCAGCAGACTTTTCTGACCTCATACCTTTTAACGCTTTCATAATTTTATCCATTCTAATTTCATCAGTCGGGCTCACAAACATATCTATCGTTTCTTCTTGCTCTATTTCACACACATCTTTCTCAAATAAGCTCTCAAAATAATTCTTCCAGCGATCTAGTATCTTTCTTTCTTCATTTATGACTTTACCTCTTTCATTCCTAATCACTTTCATCGATGTACTCATATTTTTACCTCGCGCTTCTTTCACGAGTTTCCAAAAGAGTTTTATATTCTCTCGGAAACTTGCGCCAAATTGTTCCTCATACTTCTCCTTTTTCTCATTCTTCTTCCTCTCTATACATTCTTTGACTTTAGTTTTCACACATCTATACTTGTCCTTCATTTCCTTAATACTATCTTCATTCATACCACCACTAGCTCTATTCGTTGCCTCTATTGCTAGGATATCCAGCCATGCTTTTTTCTTTTCCTCAACCATTCTTCTAGTTTCATCATCCCACCAGTCAGCTTTCTCGCATTTTTTACTTCTTCTTTTACTCATACCGCATACTTCTTCAGCACATTTCAGAATGTTGGTTTTAAATACCGACTTACCGACCACTTTCCTCATTTATAAGATTCCAACTTTTGTCCATCCGTTCGCTCAATTGCTTTTTGTACATATCTTTTATACCCGTATCTTTCAATCTATCCACTTTTATACGTTCTAATTCCGTAGGAACCTTTATCTCAGTTCCACCAGCGTTTAAAAATACCACTAATTTTACTGATAACCAAATAGTGGTCAGTACCAACATCAGGTCCGCGATAAGCTATGGTATCCACTGCTTTCCTTCTCATTCTTTCATCAACTATCACAAAGTCTATCATGCTTCTTAACACAACATTTCCTTCCTTCTTTTGCCACGTGTACATATGTACCATTTTATGCTGGAACCATGTATTCATCACAGACAGATTCATCTCCGCACATACATCTAAAGTACACGCCGTTGTCATTGACACTCTTATCTCCAAACGTCCCTAGTACAATATCATACCCATCACGCTTCACTCCCACCCTTGCATTAAAATCTCCAAGCATGACAATACGTTCATTCCACTTACGCAATAACACGACTTCTCTCATTTGTGCCCAAAATTCCTCTCTTACTGCTTTACTATACGAAGAGTCCGGAGCGTATACACCTATAAAAAAGAGGTGTCAGGCCTACTTTCATCTGGACCCAGATAAGACGCGGACTTACGCACTCATACTCACGCATGCATTCTGTCATTCACTCTTCATCAGTAACCCCCGACCTTATCTCTGTGCACGGGCCGCGCGTCAGCATGTCTTTCCCCTTACAAAAACAACCATAATCTATCAAAAACATCTAGTTTTCTTTCATTCATTACTTCGTAAACATCATCCATCTTCTCATTCATTCCTCCTCTAACATTTAAAGTCGCAAATTGGCATTCCGTTGCCCACTTTCCACCCCGACGAGAACAATTCCGCATAGGATTAGGATGGTTTTGGCGTGACGTATGGCGAATATCGTCGCCGCCTACAGCTGTAAGGTTGCTCCCCCCAGAATACGAGGAGCAGCCTCGTCCTGCAAATACAGGACGAGGAGGGGATTCTCCGGCTCCGCCAGTACCCCCCTGGGGTACACTTACAGTAATATTACCTACAGCCATGATCACGTCGGTTATAATTTGACTGTATGTTTTCTTTGGAGTTTAACAGTCAGACCCTAACGGCGGGGCAGACTGCCGGGTTTGTTTCAAGTTTTCCTTCTCTATGGTTAAAGACGTATTTTTATTTTATTTTGATGACAATGCATCCGTCGAAATACCTTAGTCGCCTTTTACGGCACCTCGGTAGGAGAGAGGGAGGGCTATTCTACTCCGCCGGACATCACACGGCGAAAATTGTGTTTATTTTTAATATTTATTAAACACTAGCTTTGTCCTTATGTCATATTAATATCGCCATTATACCGGTACGTTGTATAATAATTTTTGTGTTATCACCAATGAAATGTTACTGTATGTATGCTTAACATAATAATAATTTAAACCATATTAACACCGTATTATCCATGCCGAGATTATAGCAATTAAACACAAATGAATATATTTGTGAGAGCCAGAGCCAAGCTGATTTCAGCAGGAGTATATCGGCTTGACCTCACTACATACGTAATTATATCACTAAACTAGAGGATGTAGCTTCGCCTGCGGGCATCCTCTTAGCCCAGCTAGATTTTAGATTCCTGCACTCAGTAGTGTTAAACACAAGAATTTTATATATATCGAGGGTTCACGGGCAAAATGTATTAAGCGACATTTTTTAAACTTTACAGGAGAGCTTTTTAAAGTTTCAATTTTACGAAAAAACATCGTTATAAAAAAGTATAAGGTTATTAACGAAAAAGTGACCGAAGTTGATTTCCATGACAAAAGCTGCATAATTGAGTATAGTTTTCATTTCTTTTAAGCTACTATTAAAAAAAAATAAAAGTCGCTTGATACAATATTACCCCAGTTTACTTTTATTTAGAAACAGGCTAAATGTTATAAGTGCCATTAACTTCACAATACAGGTATAGGAAAAACGATTTAAGCGACACTCTGGTATTATTTTGTGTAAGGCTAAATATATGAACAACCATTGGAATAGTAAAATAAAATCAGGCTAATCGGTTTAAGCAATTGAAATATCATTAAGTAGTTGCAGATTAAAATGATTTATGTAGCACTTTTCTCTAAAAGTAAATTGTTTGAAATAACAATTAATTTGTATGTATAATTAGGATTGGCGGTTAGATCAACATTAATTTGGACTATTGTTTATTTCCTACAATAAAAAATCTAAAGAAATTTTAAAATAAAACAAATACGTGTTTAAATTCAGACAAGTGATAATTTTTATTATAAAAGTGGCACAAGGATTCACATTTTTCGCTATTTGAAAAATAATCAGATAATAAGCTGGTGATAACAACAAAAAAAAGGCTTTTCTAAAAATAATAATAAAAATTAGGTAACAAAAACATCAATTCTAATAAATTGAGAAAAACTAAATAACATCATTATCACACACATACAACTTTTGATTTTCCTCTCTTCATTAAAAATAATCAGGTATACGGAAAATTTCGGGAATCAAGGAAGTGACACAACATCAACTATTTAAAAATGTATGTATTGCTTTTCAAAGTATTCTCCGCGAAATTTGACATATTTTTCCATACGATGGAACCAATCATTGAAGCAACCATTCCCTTCGGAAGTTGGGGTCTGCAAAATGGCCGTTTTGTAGGTGTCCACAGCTTCTTCAGGTGATGAAAATCTCTGTCCACGCAATTTATTCTTTATTTTAGGGAAAGTATAGAAATCATTAGGGCTTAGGTCGGGGTTGTTCGGCGGATGGTCTAATAATTCTATGTTTTCTTGCTCTAAAACCTGTTTTGTTCTGTGCTCGGTGTGAGAACTCGCATCGTGATGGAGGATGATGCGGCGGTTGCGGTTCTCTTTACGGAGTTCAGAAACGACCTGTGGCAAACAAATGCTTGTATACCATTCTGCATTAACCGTTCTTTGTTCCTCAAGAATAGTCGTAACATGGCCGGTTTGTAGACAAACGTGGCCACAATTTCTTTTGCAACACTCCGTGAACGAAAAAGTTTTGTTGGCTTTAACTCATTTTCGAACACCCAAACTCGTGACTGGTTTTTTGTTTCGGGTTCGTACGCGTATATCCAGGATTCGTCACCTGATACAATGTTGTATACAGCATTTGAGGATCCTGCGTGGAATCTTTCGAGAGTTCTGACGCACCAAGTAACGCGAGCCGCTTTTTGCTCTTCACAGAGCAACTTTTTTAGATCTAATTGTTCATGCAAGATTATTTGTATTTGACTCATGCCAAAGTTTAAAGTTGCCTGAATTTCACGGTATGTCACATGTCAATCTTCCTTAATCAGCTTACGCACAGCATCAACGTTTTCTTGGGTGACTGCAGTTTTTGGACGACCTTGACGGGGATAATCACTGAGTTTGACACGTCAACCTAGAAATTCAGCAAACCAGCAATAAATTGTGGTTTTGGACGGGGCTTCATCACCAAATACAGAAATCATCCTGTCAACACACTGTTTCTGTGTTAAACCACTTCGAAAGTCATAATAAATCATCGCTCTTGAATTTTCTCGAGTCAATTCCATTTTTTCAACGACTAAACAAGTTTGACAAAACCTTGTGACAAGACCGAGAATCTTTTTTTAAATAAATAAATGGTATCCGATTTTGAAAACCAAAGAGTTTTCAATTAAAATGATTTTAATATGACAGGAACAGTGGAAATATTCCATTCCCGATACTTTTAGTGCAGCCTATGTATTAAAAAAGGGTTTTTCCCATCATGACCTTATTTTCCTTACTTACCACTTAAAACCTCCTAAATCCCCTCCTAAAGTCCGGTACATGTGTTGTTTTGGTCGCATGAATGTTAACAAACTCGTTCAGGATGCTTCTATGATAAATTGGGACAACATGTTTTCTGCCTCCACTGTTGACGAAAAAGTATTTCTTTTTAATAGCTCGATTTGTCGTTTATACGATGTTCATGCCCCGGTGAGGCAGGTCAAACTGAGGCATCCTCCAGCATCCTGGCTTACGGCGGATGTCCGTATGGCAATGCGCCGTAGGGATCGGGCGTTTAGGAAATATAAAAGGTGCGAGGAAAACTGGGCGCTATTCAAATCTGCAAGGAATCGGTGTAATCGAATGGTGTGAAATGCCAAACGCCAACACATTCTCAACAATAGCACTTCTTCATCGCCTGATAATATCTGGAAGTTCCTTGGAACTCTTGGTATTAGCAAGCATCATCGGTGTGACTTCCATCTGACACTTGGTTTGGATGATATAAACCAATATTTCACCACTCCCACTCCATTGGATCACCAGACCAAGTGTCTGGCAGTCAACTATTTAAATAACTTACCCTACCTAGACATTGAATCTTTCCAATTTTCTCCAAAGTCTTCGGATGATATCAAAAAGATAATCCTTTCATTTAAATCTAATGCCGTGGGACATGACAATATCAGCCGCCGTATGGTTATGACCATCTTGGACCAACTACTTCCGGTGATCTCTCATGTCATTAACTTTTCCCTTGAGTCTGGTTCCTTTCCGTCCTTGTGGGACAAGGCCCACGTTATCCTGCTAGCCAAGACCTCCAATCCTTCTCTTCCCAACCAGTTTCGACCCATATCCATACTCGTTCAAGTCCATACTCGTTCACGGTTTAGGGCGACTGAAGCACCGCGGGGGCACGCGCGTTACTCATAGTGACGTAAATCAAAGACTCTGGCGCCGAAACGATATGTCTTACCCGACAACGGATAAACGATTTATACAAAATTTTGACTATCTTAACGAATATAGATTTCCTAATTCCAGTAGAGTAAAAATGTTTTAACTTCCACCACTTAGAATACAATATGTCTGATAAGACGAGTCTTTATTAATTTAGTTCAAGAAGAAGAATTTAACCGCCGAGTATAAAGATTTTTTATTAAATACGAAAATGATTTAAGCTCCTGTGTGTATTAATATCAGATGCATGGTAAATGGTTTAAGCGACATAAGGTATGGATTTCAGCAGCAGGCTAAATGTTTTAAGCGACATCAAGTATGAATTTTAGGTGCAAGCAAAATGCTTTAAGCGACGGTATGTATAGATTTTAGGCGCAGGCAAGACGATTCAAACACCTTATCTTACCAAACTTATACCGGGGAAAATAGCTCAAGTCAAAAACACTAAATATTTCGCCTGTATGAAGTCCATTTTTTCTGAAATTGTAAAAAAAATTCGTCGCTTCAATCAAAGCTACTCCGAACTGCGCCTAAATTTACTATTGTTTTAAGCGCCAAAAAAGTGCTCAGATCAGCACGAAACCGAGTGCAAACGACGCAGAAAAATCCGGCGATTCCGAATATGTATATAACTCAATATCGGCCAGGATGTCGCTTAATACATTTTGCCCGTGAACCCTCGATATGTATATACCTACAGAAGTTATCGATAAAGACAAGTAAGGTCCTTCGAATACCACGTTTTTTTTGACACGCTGACGATATTCGTAGAACGTAATCATTACGCTCAGCAAACGTAAGCCTTGATAGTTTGTTTGTACGACTTATGATAACATTATTACAATGATGTTCGAGACAACTCTGCTTACGATAATATGCTTACTGTTTAGTACGATGCGCCAATAAACGCGCTTCATTTGCGTTTGCATGGATACATATCTTTACTATCTACCAATACGCATTGAAATACGCAGAGGATGCGCTTACCAAAAACACGCGTCATTAGCGCATAAGAAGACCTTGGTGCTCAAAAGCTCTATCTAATGCGTCTTCCAAGGTGCACGGTTTTGCAGAAGGGCGCGTGCTGAACTTTTGAAGTGGCACGGCGAGTCGAGGAAGTGGGAAACCGGCTTAAGAACGTTTTAACAAAGAGGCCAGTCCCACGTTGTTAGTAGCACACGCCTTTATTTTATTGATTATTTCAATAAATCAAATACTTATTAATAGACACAATTATGTAGATGGAGAGACATGGACTTTCTTCACCATTTAGCAAGTGATAATTAATAATCTAATACGCTTAAGAAGTAACAAATAAAACATACATATAAGCAACGATAGCCTAGTGGAGAGACCAACAGACTGCTACGCAGAGGGTCCGGGTTGGAATCCACGGCGCGCACCGATGACTTTTCGGAGTTATGTGCGTATTAAATTGTTAATGATCGCTTGCTAAACGGTGAAGGAAACATCGTGAGGAAACCTGCATGTCTGAGAATTCTCCATAATGTTCTCGAAAGGCTTTACCCTCATAATGGGAAGAGGCCCGTGCCCAGCAGAGGGACAGTATAAAGGGCTGATGATGATGATATATACCTAGAATTAATAACTCTCTGGAGGCGGCAAAAACATAAAATACGAGGATGTGCTACCGCATCGTTTGAATAACGTCCATGACGCATTTGCTCGGTACGCGGTTCTTTAATAAACTTTCTACTCGGATTATGAACTGACTCCTACGCTAATCCAATTAAATGTTAAGAGCCATATTTTTGCCTGTGCGCAGTTCGTTATACAGCAGATAAAATTAAATGAATTATAAAAGCAATTTAATTTGTTTATACAAAGATCACGCGTGTATGTATTTTCTAGAGATTTCAGACTCACTTTATCTGAAGAACTTGCGCAGGAAAAATACTATCATATTTATTGTATTATTGGTCTTATGGTAAAATCAAGCATAACGTTTGATGCAAACTGAATATTGTTAGGGCTAAAGTTCAAACACAAAATTTCATAAAAATATAGATCGCCGGCAACCATGACTTTAATTAATTTATGCCAGATAAGTATTTCTCGGTTTTACGATAAAAGAAGATTATGAAGCAGAGTTTAGTAGTAAAGCATATACCGAGATTTTCTAGAAGAATAAAAATAACTTTCTGCAAAATATTTGCTTTAAAAACCGGTGCCAAGCCACTTTTTCTAAGATGAGCGTAAAATATAACGGATTTTTGCTTAGAATTTTAAAAACACACGTTCATATGTTATTTATAAGACACAATAAAGATATACTGAGGTTTAAATCATTTTTAGTGTTCCTTATCACATAAACACAACCCATTTTAGGATTGCTTATCTCGCCATACGATTTTCTCGTCACCCAGCCTTTGTTCCGCAAACTAAATCATTTCGTACCTTTTTCTCCTAAATGTTAGAGGAAAACTGCGTTTGATGCTCAAAATATTTCGCGTGAGATGTGTGTTTGGAAAACATGTAGCAAATAAATAAAACATTGTTGGAAATAGTTAATTTTTGTTTTGACATCTTCGTGCCGAATGCTTTGCTTCACTGAGGTTATTATACCGTATCTGAGATTATGACATTATTTTAAAAAATTATTCAAAACTAAAACATGTTTTGTGATGCCTACTATGCGTAGTGTGAGGCTAAAGGCAACACCTTATATAGATATCAATATTAGATAGGTGTTGGCGTTTTTTACACTTTGTCAACGTCTTGAGTCCGTATTCAGCTATAAATTCTAAAATCTATATGCGCCATTTTATTATTAGGCATATCTTGGGTATATACATTTATAGGTAAAAGGTCCTGAGGTTAAAGTTTGAGAAAATTTTATACATTTTTATGATGAAATTGAAATTGCCCTTCTTATACTAATATACTAATACAATGTATAATATTATAATATCTTATACTAATATATAATGCTGAAGAGTTTGTTTGTTTGTTTGGTTGAACGCGCTAATCTCAGGAACTACTGGTCCGATTTGAAAAATTCTTTCAGTGTTAGATAGCCCATTTATCGAGGAAGGCTATATACCAACGCGCTATGAGCGACGGGAGCGGAGCAGTACCCTTAAATAACGCGGGTGTAACCGCGGGCATCATCTAATATATTATAAACTGCGTGTTGTCACTGTTTCTTGCCAGTTCACCCTTTTTTTATTGAAGCCTATCAAAATGACTCCAGGCCGCCTGATCTTAAGCGTACATGAAGCCCCTTAGCAAAGGTCATCATGCCAATAAAATATTTATAATCATGGCCTTGATGGCCATGACAAAAGCTTTTTCTGAGTAGGGATAGATGACAAGTACAAAGCGTGTAGTAGCAATCTATACTACTTAGAAAGGTTAAACTTAATACCTCACAGGTATTTTTTGAGTCATATAACACTGCCTGGTGTTTGTCATGTGAAATAATAAAAATATAAAATTACAATTAGGCCTAACACGTTTAAATTTTTAACGTGTTAAAAGTAATGGCGAGATTATAATACGTATTCTAAATAACCAGAATAATGTTCATTCATCATCAGCCTTTAACGGTCCACTGCTGGACTAGGCCTCTACTTTGAAAGGAGGAATTGGCCTACTATACCACGCTGGCCAAACGGGTTGATATAGGGTTTGTATCAAGTTTTCCTTCTCTTACAGTGGTGTTCTCTGCATAATATGCTCCCTCTGTCGGCTTTTATGACACCCATGGGAATCATCCCCCCGGATTAAGAATACTGAATGTCACCACCCCATATCAATGGGGTGGTGACATTCAGTATTCTTAATCCGTCACCACACGGACATAAATAGTAAATAATGTTACATACAAGGAAAATCAATATCTCGATTTTTCGACCGAACTACAAAAATAGACGTAAAAAATATTTATATTTATAGAATGTGTAGGAAACTGAACACTCATTTCGCAGGCTCCACTAAACTTATACCTACTTAACCGCTTTTATCCTTTACTCGATCAGTTCTGCCGTTTAGTTTATTAAGGACAAAATATATTTGCCTACAATTTCGGATGGTGCTCATATAAAAATTCACTAAACAAAAATGTATGACTATTTAATTGCTTCATATGCGTGCACGTCCGTATTTTAGTAAGGTATTCTTTAATGGAAAATTGCTTTTCTATGTTATGCGGAAACATCGTAGAGTATTATCAACTAGTATATTAATTATACTTTTAGGGCTCCGTGGCAAAGTAGTGCTGAAAGAAGAAGAAGATCAAGGTCTATTATATTCGCAAGTTTAAGCGATATTTATTTTATTTATTTATTTTTACACTTCCTGCATTTTTAATGCAAAGGCGGACTTATAATAGCATTTTCTGCCAGTCAACCTTAGGGTGGTGCAGAGATGATTGTGGCAGGTGTATAAACTACAAAGATTGAAATAGTAATCCAACATTATACTACTTTTTATATTATATATAAATATTATGTTAATACATACATATTATATAAATAATACATACCTTAAAATAATATATAAAATGAATATATACATATACATACGTATATTTAATACACAGTGTAACAAATGTAAGAGATGATGTTTCTATGGTCTTTCAAGTGACAGTTTGATGTAATACTGGCGCACCTTAGCCCTAAACGTGAAACGATTCGTCGCCATCCTAATCTCGAGAGGGAGCGCATTCCAGAGAAGTACAGATTGTACAATGAAAGAAGAATGTACAAGGCTTGAGCTATGAGAAAGACACGAAAGAAGAGAATTATTAGAAGACCGAAGATTTCTGTCATGGTTGGAGCAGCGGTATTGAAAGTAAGAAGCTAGGTAGCTGGGGCTATTAGATGAATGAAGAAAAGTGAAAAGAGTGGTCAACGCGCGCATATTACGACGCTGTCGTATAGGTAACCACGACAGCTGTTTACGATATGAGGAGACATGGTCATATTTACGGAGATTGAAAATGAACCGAATGCAATTGTTGAGAAGTCGGTCAAGTTTCACACATCACCATAGTCGATTATAGGAAAAACCAAGGTCTGCACAAGCATTGTCTTTGTCTTGACAGGAAGGAAATTCTTCAGGCGATAGAGAGAACGCAAGACATCGGTAACCTTTTGGCAAACGCTTGTAATCTGGGGTTGCCAGCTAAGTGTAGCGTCGATGTGTAAACCGAGATCTTTAACGGAAGGACTCAGAGGTATATTGGTTCCATTAAATGTTACCGGTGGAAGCGATGCCAAGTCCAGCCTGTTTATAATTCTAGAGCTTCCAATGATGATAGCTTGGCATTTCACAGGATTGACGCATAAGCCGTACCTCTCGGACCAATCGCGAATTCTTGCCAAGTCCCGGTTCACATCATCGATCGCATCCGGCAGATCCTCAGTTTTAGCCTGCGAGTAAAGTTGTAGGTCATCAACGTACAAATGATACGAACACTGAAGATCAAGGATAATGAGATTTATAAACAGAGAAAATAAAAGAGGAGAGAGTATGCCACCTTGTGGAACACCAGCCTCAAGGTCTCGCCAACTCGATGTAGCCTCATCAACTCTGACAGACTGCTGACGTCCACGAAGATATGAAGAGAACCATTCCAGTGCTTCGGAGGAGATCATAAGATAGGATAGGATGGATAGTAGGATATCGTGACTGACGGTGTTGAAGGCGTTATTTGGTGGATGTGATCAATAACAATACGTGAAGTCATCGCCTTTCAAAAAGATTCATGACTCTGTCAATATCCTCATATGTCTTCATTAGTCTATGTAGTTTGTGTTGCCACCATGATGTCGCTAAGATAATATTCATGGGCTATAAAGCGGCAACCAGGCAACAAGGTAAAAGTATCGGATGCAACTAAGAATAGTCAATGTTGCTGGATGATATGAGTGTAAGAACATTGACAACAAAACAAAAGTGTAAAATATAGTAATATCTTGATTGTTGACTTATCTAAAGAATCGTAAGTGATAAACGCAATTGACTTAGAAGTCAGTAACGTCCGTTGCATCGCATTGAAAATGTACCAATGCCTCAACCACTTGTACAAATACAAATCGATGGCCTCATGCAGATCTGCATTTAAGAACACGAGGGGTAAAAGACAAAAGGATTTTTTGATAATTTATTTATTTGTAGAATTTAGTCAAGATGCTATCAGTTTAATGACCTAAGAATAAATACCTGATCTAAACATGATAAATAAATAAAGAATGTTCACTTAAGCACCACAGCCACACAGAGATGCGACTACGAAGTTCTACAGTGAGAATATTTACTTCCAGTGGGCGTTCTGAACAGTTAGTTTGGAATTATTATCTACTAGACTTCGCCAGCCTTTCACAGTCCACTGCTGGACTAGGCCTCTCTCCTTTGGAAGGAGGAATTGGCCTACTATACCACGCTGGCCAAACGGGTTGGTATAGGGTTTGTATCAAGTTTTCCTTCTCTAACAGTGGTGTTCTCTGCATAATATGCTCCCTCTGTCGGCTTATACGACACCCATGGGATGATATGGGGTGGTGACAATCCGTATTCTTAATCCGTCACCACACGGACAGACTTCGCCAGCGGCTTCGCCCGCGTCAATAATACATGTAAACCTTACTCTTGAATCATTCTAATTATTAAAAAAAACGCATCAAAATCCGTTATGTAGTTTTTGAGGTTTATGCATACATAGGGACAGACAGACAGAAGACAAAAGACAGACTTTGTTTTATACTATGTGGTGATGACGAAAACCGATGTCAAAACCATCAAAACCGTAGATTTTTAATTAATACAAAATCATATACATTTCATATACATGCTTATATAAGATTCAAGTAATGTTAACAACATTTCTGACATGAACGAGTGTTATGAAAAAGCATGTTTATCGAGTAGAGTGTTTCGTATAGATAGAGTAGAAAGTAATGGTTTGCAGGTGTATGTTGATAGATTACGAAAATAGTGTGATAATTAGGAAAGTCTGCATGAGTTTCTTAAAAGACGCATCATTGCTGTCTGATCCCTTCAGAATTTTGTTAAATTTTTAGGAGGTAAAACATTAACTAAATTCTGAAGAGATCAGTTTTCTAGTGAAACCAGAAAATAAGGCTTTCACAGTGCCTAAGCTCTTAAAGGCAACTTTACTTTCAAAATTATTAAACTGAAGAAATCCATTTAGCTTCGCGGAAGATACGAGGTTACAGAGTTTATAAACAAGATACGGGCCAAAAACATATTATGTTTCATATTGATGGTTAAAAATCTTTATCACGATCCAATTTGGTTGTATTAATGCATAATCTTATATTCAAATTAAATACATTTACGTGAAATTAGATATTTAATAACTTTGCAGTGACGGTTCGTAAAGCATTCAATAAAACTATTTATCTCATGCATGAAGAGACCAAGCCCTAATACATCCAAAACTGGGTCACAATGTTAGTTGTGTGAAAGCGAACCACTGCGGTATATAATGAATAAGTCAAAAAGCGCCAGATTCAATTAAAAAAAACCTTAAGCACTGTTACTTGTTTAACGAACCGCCATCTAAAATTTTTGGATTAACGAGTCAACATTTGTTTTGAGGCTGAAATTAATTCGTTTAGCGTGTCCGTGAGGACACTCACTTATATTATACAGAATGTACAGAGTCAAAGAAATGTGTATTGTATTCACGTTTATAACTCTCTTGATAGATTGTTATTACATTTTCTTTTTACACAATCTTTCAGTTGGAAATGAAACTATTTTTATTATACATATTTTTACTTTGACTGTTTCGATGAACTAGTGCTTGCACCTGTAACCGAAAGTTCTTTTAAATGTTATATTGGTATGTTTGTTTTCTTCGGTCGTAGTCGTCGTATTCTTTCTTTTTCGTGTAAGTGTCTGGCCAGCTCTGGTCTCGGAGTTTTCAGACCTCAAAGAGTCCAGTGGCAGAAAGCTGAAATAACCGGAACCGACAGCTTTACGTACCCTTCGAGGCACGGTAGCGCTCTGATGTTAATGCCGCACGCAGTCACCCATCCAAGTGGCGACCTGAGTAAACTTTACTTAACTTTGCCGGCCTATTGGAACGAAAAAAAAGAGACGAATAAAAGTTTTGCTACGAACGCTACCGTTCGTTGGGACACATTCAGTTTACAAAGTGTCAGTACCTCATTTCATTCCGTGGGTGGTGGAGGAGGCTAAGGAATATATACGAAGCAAATAGTATCTTTACGAAGAGATGAAATCTTGTGATCAAACCCTGTACCGACCCATACTTGTAGCAATTTGGAGAGGCTTGAGTCCAGCAGTGGACATCGAAAGGCTGTACAGGAGTTTTTACCGATGAGTTGAGGAAGCAAATTCTATCAGTATTATCCTCCTACGTACCTCTTATACATTTTTCTCGCCATAGCGCTAGGTTCTATATTCCAAGTCCGGGTCTTATAGGCATAAGTTTATAATTTAAATAAATAAATCCCATTTTGCATGATGAATCGGGCTTACATAATAGCGAGCGAACCGCTATCTACCGTTCATGTTCCCAAATAACAATATACTGGGATAACCCTTTTCGCGTCAAGGGCCATAAACATAACTTAATAACAAGTGGTACGTAGTCCATAAAACCTATTAACATATCATTATAAATTCTTTGATAACCATTTTGGTAATAAACAAAATATTTTGAAGTGCTCCGTTAAAAAAATACCCTCATATGCGTGTTTAACGAGAGGTCTTTTGGAACAACGCGACGCCTACAAAAATCGCGATAATTAATTTACCCAGTTGAATTTTACGATTTGTGCCAATGAATATGAGCTCATACATTCCTTATTTTTGCGTCAAACAGCGTTGTCATTCTGAAGGTTTTCTATTTGATTAATAGCTACCAGCTGGAATCAAACTTGGTCTAATAATGCTTACCTATAGGTTCTCTTATGAAGCGCTGCTACTGTCAAATTGATCAAACAGCCGAAATGAGTTTACGACACAAAGTTTACATACTCTTTACGGAGAAAACAGCTATCTCAATTTTTTTTGCTTTCCATCCCCAGACATCATTGTCTTTAAAGTACTAGAGCTCTTATTATCATAAAAGTATCCCAATTTATAAGAAGCAACCGGCGGCTCCAAAAATTAAAAACGTATATAAATTCAAGCATGGACTTCTCAAACACAATACGTTATACCCAAGTAGTCATTGACATATACTCTTCATATATTATCGACTATTAATGTATGTTACAGTAATTCCACTTGGGATCGTGGCAACTACATCTCATAGGAAAACCGTCGAGAAAATAACTTAGTGATATTCTTGGCAACATAAAGTAGTTGTTAGTAAAAGTAAATCTGCCGGTCCGAAACCCAAATATTTACCTACTTACTATACGCCTCTATACGCATGAAATCATTTCGCGTACCCTCATCAATCAGCTCACGCCGAAACGAATAATCATAATTTTTACAAAAGTTCTTCTATTCAAGGATCTATTTATTTTTCTAGTTCGTATTTACCTGATGCAAATTTTCATTGTAATGTAAGCAGAAAATTTAATTCACTTTCACTTCAAAGCCCTGTTAAAGGTCAATGAGCGCTCGAGAGAATTCGCCGTTTTGTGTAAACAGGGCCAACTCCAAAGTCATTTCCGACCCGACTTGAGCATTTTATAGCAACATTCTGGTCTTTATTATGACGTTAAATTGCTTAATTGACGGATATATTAATATAAGTGAAGCATCCTCCATGCTACGAGTATTATTTTTTCAAACTTCATCATGCAAATTGAATTACGAGTACGATCTGAATTATGACTGAGGACGAGGGTTTCAGCCGCTATAACTACTTAAGAGGCAATCACATCTCGCATAACTTTACAATGCTGTGTCTGAAGTCGCCGCTTTTCACCAGAATTTTTCGGTGAAAATACATCTGGTTCAATATTGTAGAGGATTATCAGATATTAACATATCCAAGCATCTTATGAAGCAAGATTTTATTCATCAAGTATTACGTAGGCAGAAGGTTCCGCACATCAAGTCGTACGCTCCATATATTGGGCTTTTCACAAACATTTTATGTTAATCACGGCTGGTCGGGGATCCGCAAAAAATGTACCCACGACACTCATGTCGGCCAAGAGAACTGCGTCCGCTATTCATATGCAAATTGGAGTGAAGGACCGATTTTTTGTCGAAGAGACATCGCCCCAGTCAGGATTAACGTGGATTACAGTACGTAGAGGTAGATAACAAAAAGATACGGACATAAATCCCGGAGTACATTTTACGGCATTTATAAAGTGGTAATAAAAAGGTTTTAGCACTTTTCAAGATAATCATAAAACATAACAACGATAAACCCTTCCGTAGCCGTTACAAGGGAATTATACGATTAAAAAATGAAGTAGTTTATGAATATGGAACGATCTTCTCGTGTGTTCGACATAAGCCTGATATTTTATTAACGCGCACACAAAGTTTGGACGCACGCGTGTTTGTTACTCAATCACCTCGTAATCGCCGAACGCGTTTGGAGGCAGCCAAGGTTGAATACATTAGCATAATTATCTATGTACTACGCTTCTTTGATTTGGGGGCGTTATTGTTTTAATAGACATTGTTATATTTTAAGGATTGCGTCTTTTTCAGCAAACTGTAATAACATTATTATTGGTGTCATGTTTTTCACATATATCTGATCTTATATAATTTTTTTTCAATGATCTTATATAGATATTTGTTCGTTTTGCCTCAGTCTCGAAATAAAAAGTTCTGTCATATTTGCCGATTTCCGGATAGCTGGCGCCGGATAATCGTTGGCGGGCAAATTGTGGCGCTATGTGAGAGCTTGCGTACGTCAACGAGTATCCGGTGCCGGGGACCAAGTGGTCATAATAAAAGCACTTAAGCTGCGTGATATTTGCCTACTTTTCTTATATTTTGTTGAATAAGGTATCGTTCAAATTGCATTTCAATGGGAATGGGATTAACCTCGCTATGCAATCTTACCTATACTTATTTTACATGCGGATCTGAGTTTCTTTATTTATTTATAACAATTTTCCTCTTGTCTACTAAATGTTTCATTATATAGATTCCGTATACACGCTGTCACACTTTCCGGGTTGAATCACCACAAGGGTAAAAAAATTACAATACAAGTCTCAAAAATCGTTTTACTACAAAAAATATGAGATGATATATATTTATATGATATTATGCATTAAAGACCCGCTTTGTCACGATAATCGATAACCAATCGAAGCATAGTTTAGAAGCTAGTCTTTTGTAACTCAGATGACGCTTCAAATATTGAAAATATTTAATTTAATTTAATTATTCAATAAGAATAGATACTTACCAGTTTGTTAGTTTTAATGAAACTACTTAACGAATAACACTTCACAGCAACTTCTTGTTCTTTTACATCATTTTTAAATAAAGTCTTACTGGGATGTGAAAATATCATCCGGGATAGGCCAAAAGGGGTCAATTTAAAAAAAATGCAGGCGTAGCTGCTGGCGTCCTCTAGTTTAATATAAAGTTTAAGCTACGGCGGCGACGATCTAGAATTTTTGTTTATGTTACATACATAAAAACATCCATACCGTCAAGCATAATTAAAATTAAACACGCAAGTTTTGTTAGTAGTAAATCTTCGGTTATTATAGATATATTCTGGTTGACTTTGATTTCGAGTAGTAGATACAGAATTAATACCAAGGCACCGCTTCCAAATCGGTGCTTATTGTATATATCTCATGAAATCATTAAAGAACAATTCACAGTAACGAATTTGTGACAGTTCACAACTGAGTTTCAGCGTTAAGTCTTGAACATAATATACGCTTCTCTAGGACTCAGAGGAGTAGAGCAGCTACCCTACTCCATAATAGTTGCAGCTGGAAGTGAACAACCAGTTCACAACATGCGACAAATTCTGTGCAAACACCAATTACTGTGGCATGGAATTAAATGCCTAAATTTTAACATTATATTTAGAAGCTTCTCATTCGAGGAATAGTGTCTATGCTAGAACATTACAATTTAGGAATGCTATAAATTCTATGTGGGTTATGAATACAAAGTGTAACTAACTCATTTTAATCCGTAGATATGGCAAGTGGCCTTCACTTAAAAAAAAAAATAACACGAAGGAAGAAGGATCTTTGCGAAGAGACAGAAAACTTCACATCAAACCGTGTACCAAGCCGTATATTGACTGACAATGCTTTTGTGACGCAAATAAAAGAATCCTATGACTAGCTATGGACTACAAAAGGCTATATGATGATTCTGTCCTGTCCTGAAGAGATATCCTCACGAGACGTTCTCCAAAGACATAGGTAATGTCTCCACTTTGTACGGACAAACTATGAACAAAAAGGTTAATGCCCAGTATTACCACCTTTGGATAGTCATTATGTGCTAGAAAAGTACCAAATTAGAACGACATATGTGTCTACCAATCGATATATTCATAACTTATCAGATATTGGTGAAACTGACTCTATAATTGTACTTTAATTCACGTAATTCTTTAATTGTACTTTTCCATATCCCTCATGCTGTCCTATGTAAACTGTTTCTTTTACAGCTGAACCCACATGGAAAAGTACTTTGACTTTAAACGTAGTTATCACGAATAATTGTAAACTCTACCTTTAGAGTACCTTTGTCACTCGTAGGTCTCAATGAAGATATTCAACGACTTCAAAGTGCCTGCCATGTTTTTAATCTGTCCCACTGCTGGGCACTGGCCTCTTCTCATTATGAGAAAAGCTCAGCAGCTCAGCTAGTGCACCACGCTGGCCAAGTGACATTCAAAGTATCATTCTCTAAATTAAAAACTGGTCAACAGTTTGACTACTTACATAATGTTATCTTGCTCATTAAAAGCATCATCGCAACTATATATATATAATTATTTTCAGATAAACTGTAGTGTTCAGATGAACAAAAGGTTAGTGACCCCGATTACTAAGTCGAAGGTCGTGGTATCGATTCCCATTTCTAGAATATTAAAGAATATTTTATTATGTTATATTATTGCGTACACACACGTACACTTTTTTGATTGCCAAACCGGTTACCTCTTCGCCTTTTCTTTCAGTATTTAAGAATAGTATAGACCAGAATTTTCTTTATTGCACACCATAAAACATTATAAAACAAAAGTTACTAATTGTACAAAAGGCGGCTATTAAGCTACAGCTACAGGCAGCAATATTTTTATTATTTTGAGCATATCATATAAAGAAATTATTCATAAAAATAAGTCAAAAAATATTTGCACGATATAGTAAACGAAAGCTAAAAACTTAACAAGAATTTTGGCGTGAGAGATCTTGTCAATTAGGAACCAAACGAAACACGAAGTTTCGTTTGTCCTCTAATTGACAAGAAATTTTGCACTGCTCTGCGATTGCTGGTTCTTTTAAACAGAGTATACTTTACACTGCCAATACAGTATTTACAAACAACTACTTCAACTCCTTAATCTTAAATTAATATATTAATCTACCCACAAAAGACACACCAGAACGAATATCCGCATTATCATGCAACTTAAAGAGGATTCCGTCCGTTAAAAAATTCGTTTACATTGTATAATTAAGTCGGCTCCGTAAACAAAGGAGACATTGTCCGGAGTAGCACACGTGTACACGCTACGCAGCCAGTAATATAACTCACAAAATTAAATGCATGCGTTGACTTTTACGATCCCGTCGGGACCGGAAAGTCATTCCGCTTATCCTGTTCCGCCAACCACTTCATTTGGGAGGCTTCCGCTCCTGGAGATGTTTTTTCGTTAAGCTGAATTTTGATAGAGGATTACACCCGACCTTTTTGTCTTTTTTACACTGTTAAGATAAAGAACCTCCTTGAAATAATGTGCTCTGACGGCTTTCAATCGTGCCTGTTATGCTCTTAAATTAATTTCGACGCGTTATATCATTCTGTTAAAATGCTTATGCAAAGATTATTTTGACAGGCGTTAATTAAGAGAAAAATTACAGTAGCGGTTTTGTTCTGCGTACAAGTTTAGCATATTTGCATTGAAGCAAATTTACACGTGCTTAAAATATGTGTATTGGGTTGATATACCAGATGTCCATTTCCCCAGATATCCATTCAGCATTGCGTCAGTATAATATCTTAAAAAGATCAAATATACCACCAAGGTCTCAAATTTCTTTCGTTGAAAAGATGAGGCAGCATCTTTAACGAATTATAAATATATTTTTCATTTCAAATAAGTACACAAACCATACATACAGCTTGCATCTTGTATACCTAATTAATGAAAACTTTAATCCATGTTGAGCAAATTCGCCAAGTAAAATCTCAAATATGGACAAAACAAATTTGAAAGAAAGTTAAATAGCCACTAATTAAACCGACTGTCGTTTGTGCTTCGCGTCAGCGGCGTTCGTGCTTTAGAGACACTACTTGCATCCCCTAGTTGTTATGTGTTCACTGTTAAACAAGGAATATAATTAGTAGTTCACAAAGCTGAAAATATTGAACAGATTGTTTGTTTTAAAACATAAACCAAGAGAGCTCATAAAACGTCGATAAAATATATTGATATTAAACATTAATTATTACTTTAAGATTGGTCTGTATGGAGAGCCATGGAAAAGGCTTATGCCCAGCAGTGGACATCTATCGGCTGATATGATGATTAATTAATTATTAATCATAGCTTGCTCGGATGTCTTCGACGCTCCGTTAAGTCGTCAGTCCCGACTGTTATGAAGACCTCTGATAGTGGATATGTAAAGTGAGTCAGTCACTACCCTTTAATACACTGAAACTGATACTAAGCTATGGAATATCACTATCTCTTTGAGCTATGGAGATCAGGCAGCAGTTGCTCTGTAGAAAAGGTAATATTCTGTCAAGCCTGGTTGAACTAGTGCGGGGGCTCTGAAAATTTATTGCGAAGGTTTTAGAGATGCAATATGGATAAGTTAGGACGATGATGATGATGATTTAACACACATATTATGATTATTTAAGAATAGCTAGTTATTTCTTGCCCACATAAAGATAATTTTAAATTCTAAATTATTTACTCTTTAGCATACCCAATAGTACAAGTTATGTAAACAAAAGTCATCATTCATCGATTCTAATGATAATAACATCTTTAGCAGCTATTTTTACTATTAAAGCTTCTGCGATAAATAGCAAACATTGTGGTGATTAATTTGTGTATCAGTTTCATTCACAGGTAACCTACCTAAAACAATGAACTACTGATATACTATCTGTACCTTTCCTTTCATCGGCAGCCAGTATTCAAATTAATGGAAATGAAGCTAATGTCTTCATAAAAATTATTATTATATAATAGTCTCACGCGTGTATCCCCGAAGGGGTAGGCAGATGTGTAATAATACACCCACATTTCGCCAATAATTTTTAGGTCCTACGTAATAGGGGGCGAGCCTATAGCCGTTACCGGGCACATCACCAGACTCCGTGCTGCTACTAAGAATTCGGAAAACCCAGTAACACTTGCCCGACTCGGGAATCGAACCCGGGACCTCCGATCAGCAGTCGCATACGCTATCCACTGGACCACGGAGGCAGTCATACAAGTAAGTATATGAATAACTCCTACGCAGCTACGCTATAGGCTTTCATTTTATCTTCGCCGTTTTGTAATCTGTTATTTAGTTACGACACATTTTGTTCTCGATCTCAGAAATTTGTTGGGTTTAACCACTAGACCACCAGTCTAGAAAGAAAAATAAAATATAAATTGCTGTAGGTTCGGGGAGATGGGCCTCGTTAGCCTTGGTTGGCAACCTATCTAGGAGAAGGAAAACTCCGAAATTAAACCAAACGTTCGGGGAGATGGGCCTCGTTAGCCTTGGTTGGCAACCTGTCTAGGAGAAGGAAAACTCCGAAATTAAACCAACTTTAAGGGAGCATACCCGACACAAAACCCCGATCTAAGGTGTAAACCGACCCGTGCCAAGAGATTCGTGGCCAGAGGGTAAGCTGGTCGCAAACGGAGGATGCCTGTATTGGTGGTCACAGGGCACACGTGATATTCCGCCTTACCCCCGTAAAGGGCTCTATGGGGATGGACATTTAAAAACCCTAATTCTCGTGGGAACGCAATGGGAACAATAAATAATATTTCCTCACACGGCGGCGACGAGTTCGCAACCCATCACGTCTCGTTTCCCGCAAGTGCGAAAAGTGGCCTACGGAGAGCAGGTTTGCAACATTGAATGTTGGAGGAGGAATGAACGGCAAATTGGATGAAGTATGTCAGATGATGGATGATAGAAAGATTGATGTTCTTTGTGTGAATGAAACAAAAAGAAAAGGGTGTGAAACCACTAAGCATGGCGCATATACGGCTTATTGGTCTAGGGTAGATAGTACCACCAGAGCCTGTAAGGGAGTTGGTGTAAAACTGTCTGCGCGAATGAATGAGTGTGTAAAAGAGTTTGAATGTGTAAATGCTAGGCTACTGTGGATGAGAATGAAAGTAGGACTTACTCGTCTCTTTATTGTGGGGGTGTACGCCCCGGTCAATATAGTAACGGGTATGTCACAACATGAGCAAGACGAAAGGCAGGAGTTTTAGGAGAGTGTAAGAGAGATTTTGAGGAACTGCAAGGATAATGAAAGATTGATCTTGTTAGGGGATTTCAATGGATGGGTGGGAGTAAAGCGAGATTCTTACCATCTCTTGTAAACAACGTACCTAAGTAAACAAACTCATTCACTTGTTCCACTCGCTGTCCATCGATCAAAACATTACAAGCCGTAACGCATTCCTCCTTTTCAAAAACCATAACTTTCGTTTTTCTTACATTCACTTTCATTCCTTTTCTCTCTAACGCACCATGCATGATTGCTACCATCTCCTGCAACTCCTCCGCTTAAGATGCAAGTATTACCTGATCATCAGCATAAAGGAGGCATTTGACGAGTAATCCATTCATCCTTAATCCGCAGTCACTATGTTTTAAATCTTGCAAACAACTGTCTATGAAGAGGTTAAACAGCCACGGCGGCGGCCAACCGGGGCGTACACCCCCACAATGGGGGTGTACGCCCCGGTCAATATAGTAACGGGTATGTCACAACATGAGCAAGACGAAAGGCAGGAGTTTTAGGAGAGTGTAAGAGAGATTTTGAGGAACTGCAAGGATAATGAAAGATTGATCTTGTTAGGGGATTTCAATGGATGGGTGGGAGTAAAGCGAGATGGATTTGAAAGGGTGTAAAGTGCATTTGGTGATGAGAGTGTGAACGAAAATGGAAAAGTACTGCTTGAGATTTGTTTGGAGTGGAGCCTTTGTGTGACAAACACCATGTTTGATCATAAAAGGATACATATGTATACGCGAGAGGCGAAAAATGTTAGAAGAAGTATGATTGATTTTGTGATAGAAGATGAACGATTGAGAAAGAATGTGTTGGATACAAGAGCATATCGAGAGATCGGCATCCACACAGACCACTTCTTGGTGATGAGCCGGATAAGTGGGCTCTTTAAAGGATGGCGACACCGAGAGCGTAATGAAAATAGGGTCTTGGAAAGAATTAAGGTAGAAAATCTACAAGAGAAAGATGTGAAAGATGAGTATAAACGAAGATTGATAGGAAAATTTGAGAGGTTCGATTGCATAAATGATATGGAAGAATTATGGCAGGCCTTTAAAGAAGAGGTAGTATGTGTAGCGTCTGAAGTATGTGGTGTGATCAAGAGAAGGAAAATACTAAAACATAAGAATACATGGTGGGACAAGGATGTACAATCAGCAGTGTCAGAGAAGAAGAAAGTTTGGTCAGATTGGTTGGCTGCCAGAGCAAATGAAAGAATGGGAAAAGCAACGAGTGTAGACATAGATGAAGCAAGAAAGGAGTTTGTTAGGTCAAAAAGAAAAGTGAAAGAAATGGTTAAAAGGAAAAAAGAGGAAAAGAAAGATGAGTTTGATAGCAGATTATCTGACGATTTCCAGAGGAACATTAAGTTTTTCTGGAAATCCGTTCGGGCAGTTCGAGGAAGAACTCAATCCTCAGAACACACATCCATCAGAGACGAGAATGGAAAGATAGTAAATGATGAATCGTGCGTGCTGAAGAGATGGAAAGAGTATTTTGAAAGTTTATTTGAAAGATCGGCGATAGCTGAAATGAATGGTAACGATAGCAATGATGAAAGCGTTATTGGCGTGGATGAGATCGTGAAGGCACTGGGAAGTATGAAAGTAGGTAAGGCTGCAGGAAATGATAGGATTACACTCGAAATGCTGAAGGCTGGACAGGGCATCATAGTTGGTCAGTTGCAGCGGTTATATAACTTGTGCTGGAGCACCGGCCGACTACCTAATGACTGGGCCACAGCTGTAGTTGTGCCTCTTTATAAAGGAAGAGTCTCGCAACAAGACTGCAAAAACTATAGAGGCATTTGCCTTCTCAGCATTGTTGGCAAATTGTATGCAAAGGTACTGATTGAAAGAGTTATGAAAGTAACCGACAAGAAAATATGTGATGTACAAGCGGGATTCCGAAAGGGTATGGGATGTACGGATCAAGTCTTTCCTTTGCGAAGCATAGCCGAAAAGTTTTTGGCCAAAGGTCAAAAGGTCTATTGCGCATTCGTGGATTTGGAAAAGGCTTACGATAAAGTGATGAGGAATGAAATGTGGTCGGTGCTGTCAATGAATGGGGTGAACAGCAGCCTCATTCGAGCTCTGAAATCCCTTTATGAGGATTCTAGAGCCTGTGTGAGGATAATCGGGGCACACACTGACTGGTTTACCATCGAGAAAGGTGTTAGACAGGGATGTGTAGCGTCGCCGTGGCTGTTTAACCTCTTCATAGACAGTTGTTTGCAAGATTTAAAACATAGTGACTGCGGATTAAGGATGAATGGATTACTCGTCAAATGCCTCCTTTATGCTGATGATCAGGTAATACTTGCATCTTAAGCGGAGGAGTTGCAGGAGATGGTAGCAATCATGCATGGTGCGTTAGAGAGAAAAGGAATGAAAGTGAATGTAACAAAAACGAAAGTTATGGTTTTTGAAAAGGAGGAATGCGTTACGGCTTGTAATGTTTTGATCGATGGACAGCGAGTGGAACAAGTGAATGAGTTTGTTTACTTAGGTACGTTGTTTACAAGAGATGGTAAGAATGAAGAAGATATTGAAAGGAGAGTTAATGCAGGTAATAGTGTGAATGGAGCTCTGAAAGCGTTTATGAACAGTCAAAACGTGTCCAAAAAGGCACGTTTGGCTGTACATAGAGGTGTGTTAGTGCCTACCCTTATATATGGTAGTGAAAGTTGGGTATGACAGAAGAGATTTGAAAGTAAAATACATGCTGTAGAAATGAGAGCACTGAGAAGTATGTGTGGTGTGTCTTTGACCGACAGAGTAAAGAATTGTGTGAGACGAGAGTGGTGTGGGGTAAAAGAAGATATAGTGACAAGCATTGAGAAAGGCATGTTAAGATGGTTTGGGCACATGGAGAGGATGGATGACGATAGACTGACAAAGAAGATATATAAGGCAAGTGTGAATGGAACAGGACAAAGGGGAAGACCTAGGCGGACGGTCTCTGACCAGATTGGAGACATCCTGAAAAAAGGACAAGTCAGAAGTACCCTTAACAGAAGAGCATGCATGAGAAACTTGATGGGAGTGAGTGAAGCAAGTGAGGTATGTCAGGATCGTTGCAAATGGCGTTCCGTAGTCTCTGCCTACCCCTCCGGGAAACAGGCGTGAGTCTATGTATGTATGTAAATTGCTGTAGAGATTTCTATAAAAGTTGAATTCGCCTGCAAGGTTTCCATGAAGCTAATAAATATCAACGAATTCGCAGAACTACTAAATTGGCATTTGAATAAGCTTTTATTTTTTCGCAAAATAAATGATTTGAATTTGAATTATTTTTAGGGTTCCGTAGTCCACAAGGAACCCTTATAGTTTCGTCATGTCCGTCCGTCTGTCCGTCCGCAGGCTAGCTTAAAGAAGCCTGGTGCTAGAAAGCTGATATTTGACATGACATACAATATTGCAACAAAACTGTAGAATAAAATTAAGGAAAATATTTTTTTTAAGGGTATCTCCCCTACATATATAGTGTGCTTGAATTTTTTTTTTGTTGAGTACCCCATTGTGTGGGGTATCATTGGATAGGTTTTAAAAAAATATTATTAGTTTGCTCAAATCATTTTTCGATCAAGTGATTGGTTTGTCAAATGTCAAGCTTTGAAGTGAAAAAAATTGTTAGACTCAAGTGTCCCCCCCCCTCTGCCGGCTAAACTATTAATTTGGAAGAGGTGAAAAAAATCACAAATGTAGTACATATAACGAATTTAAAAGGAAAACTATCACGGCTAAGTAGACATCACTAGCTTACGAGTGATCGTCGGTTAACTTATAAATACCTATTTCTGTAAGTTTATATTGGGAGCGCTGGCTTATTATTAAAGATGCCCGTTTTTAGTGCCATGTGAAACAGAAGTTATTATCAATAATGGCCATTATGGGCAACTACGTAACCCTACATTGCGCGTGGCCCGACACGCACTTGGCCGGTTTTTTATTTTATTAACTTCTTTAGAATTATACACAATAGTAGTCAGAGATCTTTGAGTACACAAAGATCGTTGAGGCACGGCAATAAACATAATGAATTAATTTGTGTTTTTGCTAATAAAATCAACGTTTGCTTCCTTTGGAATGTAACAGCCAATAATATTAGGACCAGTTGTAGCTATATAAACAATGTTTTGTTTTAAAGTTTATAGGGCAAAATATGAACAGCTTACAGGGAAAGTTTTTGTTCATCTAATACTAAATAATAGAGTATAAACAATCTTTACACTGCCCCGCGGTCCAGTGGATAGCGAAAACGTCTGCTGATCGGGAGGTCCCGGGTTCGGGAATCCATACCGGGACCTCCCGGTCAGCAGATGATGACACGACGACTGATCTGGGTGGAGGAAAAGTGTTACTGAGTTTTTCCGAATTCTCAGTAGCAGCACGGAAGGATAACGAGAGTGCCCGGTAACGGCAATAGGCTCACCTCCTAATATGTGGGACCCAAAATACATAAAGCGAAATGTGGGTGCAATATGAAACCTTTGCCTACCCCTTGAAGCGTACAAGCATGGCGCTATTAAATAAAGCAATCCTCACACTGCCAACTCGTCGTCATCAGCCCTTAACAGTCCACTGCTGGACTAGGCCTCTCCTTTGAATGGAGGAATTGGCCTACTATACCACGCTGGCCAAACGGGTTGGTTTTCCTTCTCTTACAGTGCTTTTCTCTGCATAATATGCTCCCTCTGTCGGCTCTTACGACACCCATGGGATGATATGGGGTGGTGACATTCCGTATTCTTAATCCGTCACCACACGGACATTGCCAACTAAGAAGTGACAAATATGACTACGCGTAAGACTCATAATAAATAATTTGTTCCACAACCACATCACACTGAGAATGTGCAACATAATAAACAAACCATACCTATTATAATATAAAGCCTTCATGAAGTGGCATACTTAATAGCAATCTCATTGTATTGAAACTTCGGGGCAGCCAATAGGGATGTGATTGTGTAATGGTAACACAAATATCTTTCAGGCATTCCGTTTACCAATTATCACTGCAGACCATCAAAACATTTATTTGTACTTAATAAATAGATAACGTCTACCACACCTGTTGGGTTGTGTGATTGCATTATCTGTCAGCACTTCATACATCAATAAAAGCCCTACAGAAGCTAATAGGCGCGTGTCGGAACGCCTTCCGCTATACAAATAGGAAAAACATGTTCCTCGACTCCGCGTTAAGCAGGGTTGTCGGCGTAGGACTTGTATGGGATTGTTTCACCCATTTCACTATCAAGTCAGTAATAAATGATTTATTGAGTTTGTTTTTTACATTTATGCCAGAAATGCTAGCAGTCGAAACAATGGTTAGTAAAGTCATCGGTGCCGCTTGTTATAAAGATGTCTGGCAGGTGTTAGGGATAGTCAGTAACCTTGAATAAACTGACATTGCTCTAAGCAGCCAGTCAATTGCGGAGGTTCCATTTGGGTTGCAGAGGTTAGACGGCAGTCCTTCTGTGGAAGAGCTAATATTCTGTCAGATCACGATAGACTTGAAAGTGAACACCGGGCTCCGGGTGACAGTCTTGTATGCAACTGAAAACATGCTTCGACGGTGATAGTTGATTTCCGCATTTATAAATACAGACAACTTTCAAGGAAACTTTTAACAATTTAACCCGCTTAGTGGTCAAATATTAAAAAAATCTTCTTTAGTGGATGCCAACATCATAAAATCTTCTATCACGATTACATACTTTACTTCAATAGTTTAAGCTCTGCGATGATATATCGGTGATTTTATTTATGTGATGATTACTACTATTTTCTGAATGCTCATATAATTACCTAACTAATATCTTACGACGCTAAGACAAGTGATCTTACGAAGATCGTAATATTATATGTAATTAGCGGTATTCATTTCCTTTAACCCAAAAAAAGTGAAGAATCTGTGTGACACAATTTGATCACGTCAAGCCCATTATTAATTAAAATAAGATTTTTCTTCATTCTATAAAGGACGTCTACACCTAACCTCAGGTGGAAATTACTAATTTAATGATCATATTTTAACGTGACAAAAGGTGGGCGGAAAATCGACTTGATTTTTCTTAAATCAAGGACCAGTGAGACATTTATGAGCCACATTACTAATAAAGTCATTAAGATTATATTACAGATTTCGTGAAATATATTAGATGCTTATGGAACGTATTCATTAGATTAAATACTTTGTCGGCAATTGGACCTTTAAGGTCTGTATGTTTATCTTGTGTATTGTGTATCTTGAATCGGGCGATGCTGTAAAACTATATTAATACTTCGCAAAATTATTATTTTCAGTTTCTGCGTGCTACATGCCATAACTAGCAAACAACTTATAAGGTTATGTATAAAAGCATCACCGCAAACCTTAAAAGCCAAACTATAGTTTACTCAGGCAAACAGCTTGCGTCCTTCTCCCACATCGGGTGTTCGCGTCAACATTTAGACCCTATACTTAAAACCTTCATCATCAGCCTTTAATAGTCCACTGCTGGACTAGGCCTCTCCTTTGAAAGGAGGAATTGGCCTACTGTACCACGCTGGCCAAACGGGTTGGTATAGGGTTTGTATCAAGTTTTCCTTCTCTTACAGTGCTGTTCTTTGCATAATCTTGTAACGTAAAAAAGACCTTTCAGGTGTCCACTGTTACGTTATCCCTACTAGGGTGTGTTTAAATGAGAAACGTGGTTAAATGTTACAATAAAAATTGATTTAATTCCCAATTAATTTTAGACATCATCTAGCAAGCGTTACCTTAATGAAAAAAATTACTATTTATATGATATTAAAAAAATTTACACAGGGTCGCGTGGTTCGGAGAGGGGTGGGGTTTTTGTTGAGATTCCTGCTGCCAATGGTCCAGGAGATGTTGGTGACTTAACTCGGAGCTGTAGCCGCCGCCAAAAGGGCCGAACGCGGCCAGCGCTTCCATATTTATAGCCCGTTGCAGGGCGCGGGCGGCGGGGTCGACCGGGCCGAGTGATGCGTCAAGGATTGACGTCACACACTCCCCCATTAGGCCAGAATTTTCCCAGAGGGAAAATTCTGTGGCTGGTAGGCGGTCACTGCATTCCGGGACCCTGAAACAGATGAGTGGTAGTGGTGTCAGTAGGTTAAATACAAGGCAACTATTAACCCTGAAAAAGGAAAAAAAAACAAGTATAACCCTCGGCCATACATACGTCACCAAGCATTGAACGTTCCTATAACCTGGCATTCATCACATTAAAAAAGGCCTACACACAATCATACGCATGAACAAGCCAACATTCATTCAGGATGCGAGTCGCATTCATTATAATACACGACGCGCGAAGAGGTATTATACGTGAGTTATATAGCAAATAGTCACCCAGTCTATGTTGGTAGGCACCACCTGACCACCCATATTCGATAAGTGAAATTAATTGAAAGAGTATAAGTCGTAAACCAATATTACAATCTTACTATATTACAATACTAACAATCATACGATTAGTTGGCAGTATCACAAACAAATTGCTCATTAACAAGGTAGATGCAATATTGCAAGGACAATTTGTATTCATTTAAAATGGAATAACAATGAAGGTTTGAACCAGTGAACACGTGAGTCATAACTGCGCGCTTGGCGCCGGCCGCATTCCATTCTCGCGGACAAATAACTGGTTTCTGATTATGATACAAAATCGACAACGGCAATTACGGCAAATACACAATTCGGAATAGGTTGCAATGTATGGTACATCACCGCAGGAGACAATCGATGACATAGTATACACAACCATAGCCAAAAACACAAAAAAAATATTCGCGGCAAGATGTAATGTATAGTACATCGTCGAAGGAGACTTTCGACGACATAGTACACACTACCATAGTTAAAAACACAAAAAAAACACAATCGAGAATCGAACCACAGACCGATCCGACAACAACCTTTCAGCCACTGAGCCATAAGGGAAAAAAAATATTATATTTCGATCAGTCATTACTAAAGCTAAATGTAACAAGATATATGGGTACATGATTTAGCTGTAATTAGGAGTTAAAGATTTTTATATTATATGTAACGAAGTGTTAAGTTATTTTAGTGATTAGTTCATTAGTGATGAGCATTAATCATTACATTCTTAAACTTTGTAGTGAGTTAATTTAAGATCTTTTATATGGCAATCACCAAGAGGTTTTTGTTTGGCAAACCATAACTAATAGTTAGATAAATAACAGATTCTTTGTAACAATATTACATTTAATAAACTTTATTACAATTTATAACTGAAATATTTATTCATTTTATGTTAGCATGTTTACATAAATCATTAACACAACACAATGCATTATCATGTGAGCTTCGACTCGAAAACAAAAGAATTGTTGGCCTTCACAAATAATTATGTAGGTAATTATAACTTTGTATAGATATGCGTCTTATATTGTTGTGAATGAAACTGTACCCAATCGATTATAAACACATTGATGCTATAATAAAATAAGATTTAATTATTTTATTCAGCTTTTAGGTTAAAACAGTTGATTGAGAAACACAAAGGGTATTCTTAAACTTGTACATCAATTAATTCGCTTTAGTTATTAAAGTATATAAATTATTGATTTATGTATAAGTACCCACATTAGTTATTTAAGTATTGAAATTATTTATTTAATTTGTATGTAAACAGCCACTTTAGTTACTTAATGAGGTATAAATATTATTTATTTGATTCATATTGTGACGGCCGATGTCATGTCAAACCGTCGTCACGAAACACAATAATTAGCAAAGAGGTTTGAAGACTATTTTATTATTTGGAAATGAGTTTTTAATTCGATGACGTATACATTTTGTCAAGTGTTCGCCAAATTCAGCATCCGTTGACAACTAGACAATGGCCGTGCGGATAACACATCACGTTCACGTTCTGATGGCGTGGGTTCAAATCCCAGTCATAACTGTTATGTGGATTATGGTTTTTATGAAATTTGGAAAATGTTTATGAATATTTGGCAAATATTTAAAAGATTATTTAAATATTTCGAGTAAAAATTAGAAAATTCTAGAAACTTCAGGAAGGAATGGAAAGGTTAAAAAGAGACAGGAGATGGAAACACAAATTTAAATATTTCGAATAAAGATTAGAAAATTCTAGAAACTTCAAGAAGGAATGGAAAGGTTAAAAAGAGACAGGAGATGGAAAAACAATTGAATAACGAAAAGACAATCGAAATTAGTAGATCTAGAACATTCTTAGGGGTATATAAGGCGGTGTAGACGCGCTAAGCGCCAGTTTAAGTTGAAAAGTGGTGAAGTGAAGAAGAAAAGGAAGAAAGAAGAAGTAGTAAAAAAAGTGAAGTGAAAGTACAGTGCAGTAAAGTGCAGTGAAGTGCAGTGAAGTGCAGTGAAAAGTGCAGTGCAAAAGACGCTAGTGTTGGTGCTGTCTGCGTCGAAATTAAACGGCGTGTCGTGTGTGAAGTCGAATAAAGTGTCATCAGTGCTACTCGGTGTTTCCTTCCAATCCCGTTACCCCGTCCGTAACAATTGGTGTCAGAAGTGGGATTGGAAGGTTTAAAGATGCCAGTCATGCCGAGGGAAGGGCCTACGACACGTGCGAGGGCTGCCGCTCAAGAGCTAGGCGACTCTAGCCAGGAAGTTGTGAGCAGGGATGCTCCTTCGCAAGCAACCGGATCTGAAGGAGGGGTATCTACGTCCGCAAGCGCCGCTAACCCTATATCTCTCGCAGACCTCGCAATAATAATCCAGCAAAACTCTCAGCAACTTAAATGCGATCTTCAAACACAACTTCAGGAGAACTCGCATCGACTCGAGCAAAACTCGCATCGACTCGAGCAAAACTCGCAGCAGCTTGGCGAGATAATGGAGAGCCAGGTTGAGATTCGCCGTTATATATCGGAGAACGCCCGTAAGATCGCCGAGATGGAGATGTGTATCGGTGAAGTACAGTCGCGCCTGGCTACTATAGAGGAAGAGGTGCAGTCCCGCATGGCGTCAGTATCAGAAGAGATACATACCCGTATAGCTACGATAGAGGAGGAGTTCAAGAAGATGAAGTCCAACAGCCCTTCGGTTTCTATCAACTCATCAAGTTCTGGTGGTTATTTAAAAGTACCATTATTCGATGGAAACACTTCCTGGGAGGCCTACAGAATACAGTTCGAAGCCGCCTCTATAAGCAACGGTTGGGATATCGACCAGGCCAAGTTTGCACTCATCCTGGCGTTGCGTGGAGAAGCATTGTCGGTGCTTGAGGCCGTGGGAAAGGACGCTACTTACGTTCAGCTGTTTGAGGCTCTAGAATCCAGATTTGGAGACGAGCACTTAGAATATGTGTTTCGAGCCAAGTTACGCAACCGCCGTCAGTATCAGAACGAATCCTTGCAGCAGTGGGCGATGGAAGTGAGGAAGATGATACGAAAAGCTTATCAGTCGGCACCCGTGGAACAAGTTCAAAGCATGCGACTCCAGGCGTTTATCGACGGAATTTATGACGATGAGGTCAGAGCTGCTGTGCGCTTGAAACACCACAGCAACATTAAAGACGCATTAGCACATGCTTTAGAAGTCGAGGCTGTTCAACAAGAAGTGACGAGTGATCGAGATAGAGTTATTGCAGCAGAAGAAAGAACTGGTCGAAGATCTTTTGTCCTAAAGTGTTATAACTGTAGAGAGCCCGGACATTTAAGGCGTAGTTGTCCGAAACATGTAGCAGAAAGGCGTCAGATTGACGCTAGTGTTCAAGTGTTGAAAGATGATCAGGAAGCGATTACATCCAGGACTTCGATGCAAGCGCTGATCAGAAGACGGAAAGCTCCGAAAGTTCGTATTCGACAACGCACGGATGGAAATGGTTTAACTATCGATGGAGCAATCAATGGCGTTCTATGTTCGCTGACCCTGGACACCGGTGCGACACGAACGGTTATAGGAACTCGTTTGACAAGAAAGAACGGGAAGATTCTAACGCCGTCAACTTCACTTCGACTGACGACGGCTACCGGTCAGTACATCCCAGTTAAAGGCGAACAGATGGTGGCTATAAAAATCGGTGACAACCTTTACTGGCAACGAGCGGTGATTGCAGACATCGTAGACGATTGTATAGTTGGGCTGGATTTCTTTAGAGATCATCAGTGCAGATTAGACATTAAAGGTGGTATACTTAAGTGTGGAGATGTGGAAATTCCAATGAAAGGTGGTAGCATGGGGAAACTTTTGTGCCTCAAAGAAAGCAAACTTACACATAGATCACTGGCTTCTATAGCTACGAAGTTTAATGATTTGGTCCATGTCAATAGGAGAGCGGTGTATTATGGGTTTAAGGATGCGCGGGACGCGCATGTCTTAGAGGGGGGTAGTGTGACGGCCGATGTCATGTCAAACCGTCGTCACGAAACACAATAATTAGCAAAGAGGTTTGAAGACTATTTTATTATTTGGAAATGAGTTTTTAATTCGATGACGTATACATTTTGTCAAGTGTTCGCCAAATTCAGCATCCGTTGACAACTAGACAATGGCCGTGCGGATAACACATCACGTTCACGTTCTGATGGCGTGGGTTCAAATCCCAGTCATAACTGTTATGTGGATTATGGTTTTTATGAAATTTGGAAAATGTTTATGAATATTTGGCAAATATTTAAAAGATTATTTAAATATTTCGAGTAAAAATTAGAAAATTCTAGAAACTTCAGGAAGGAATGGAAAGGTTAAAAAGAGACAGGAGATGGAAACACAAATTTAAATATTTCGAATAAAGATTAGAAAATTCTAGAAACTTCAAGAAGGAATGGAAAGGTTAAAAAGAGACAGGAGATGGAAAAACAATTGAATAACGAAAAGACAATCGAAATTAGTAGATCTAGAACATTCTTAGGGGTATATAAGGCGGTGTAGACGCGCTAAGCGCCAGTTTAAGTTGAAAAGTGGTGAAGTGAAGAAGGAAAGGAAGAAAGAAGAAGTAGTAAAAAAAGTGAAGTGAAAGTACAGTGCAGTAAAGTGCAGTGAAGTGCAGTGAAGTGCAGTGAAAAGTGCAGTGCAAAAGACGCTAGTGTTGGTGCTGTCTGCGTCGAAATTAAACGGCGTGTCGTGTGTGAAGTCGAATAAAGTGTCATCAGTGCTACTCGGTGTTTCCTTCCAATCCCGTTACCCCGTCCGTAACAATATGTAAATAGACACTTATTTATTCAAAAATAGAAGTTATTGATTCAATTTATGTACAAATACCCACTTTAGTTAAAGTTAGTTTCAATTCAATTAAGTTTGATAAATTCAGTTAGATATAATAACATTTGCGTTAACACAAGAACACAATATAACCACTACTTAAACTGGTCTAGTAAAACCAGATGCATAGCATTTAGTAAAAAGGAAACAAGTTACATATTGACAATTAAGTAATTTTCCGGCCGTCAGCGGCTTAATTTTACCATTTATTTATCATTATATGTTTTATATATTTCAATAGAAACCAGACATTGAAAGAACAATCCTAGCGACACAAAAAATTACAAAAAAAATATAATTCAATTATTGCGACGCAGGAATTTTATGATTGAGTTCACAATGAACAGTAAATGCATAAATAGATGCATTCACAAATAACATACCGTTAGGCAGTAACAAGAAGATAAAATCGAAGACCAAAAACAACGATTGTAGCATAAGAAACATTTGACAAAACGAACAACTAATAATTCTACGATGATATTCGTATTTCTATACCAAATAGACAATAATTACATTCGTTCATTATTGTTAGTGAGCAACCTGCATGTAACACGTGTACATTTTATTAATAAATGAACGCGGAATTCTAGCTAGATACCTAGTATATAATACGCTAGCAACTTTAGGTACGTTCATTCTCAGCCAGTCCAACTATAATAAGTAAACGTGGCATAACAAACATGCAACTTTCTTAGTAAGAAAAATAGTTAATTTTAAAAGATAATCGCCGTAGTAGGCGGTAAAAGTATTTAATAATACCGACTATACAGAAATATATCGCCGTACAAAGTCACTAGCAGAAGGTTATAGTAGAAAAATGAAAAGAAGTGAGAAAGAGAAGGGTGTGAATTCGTTCCATAAGTCAGCCAAAGCAGAATATTAGCAATAATAACCAGTAGCACTCAATTACCGTAGTGGCATTTAAAAAAACTATTTGCGAAGCAATGCGATCAAGGTGACCTTAGCACGTCGTTAGTGGACGTGAGGCCATAAATCGCAATACAAAGAATGCGATCGACGAACGTGACCTTAGCGCGTCTTTAGAGGACACGTGGCCGCAGTCGAACGATTATAACTCGTTACTTATGCGGTTGATACACAATAATTATCACACGCGGTAACAGAAAAAGTTATAATATAACAATGCTTACCATGCGTAGTAAGACAAAATTTGTCTGTTGTGACCGGCTCAACACGCCCGACCTTCCGAGCACAACAAAACAAAAAGAGAAAATGTCTATTGTGGCCGGCATAACACCACCTCACCATAACACCCGTCCACAATAAAACAAGCAAAAAGAAACAATAAATGCCACTAAAATAATTACACACTGTTTTGGAACGATTTCACACATACACAAAAAATAAAAAAAGACTCACCGGGCAGCGGATTCTCAACAAAACCCTACCTATAATATTCCCGTGAGCGCCACTGTAACGTAAAAAAGACCTTTCAGGTGTCCACTGTTACGTTATCCCTACTGTTTAAATGAGAAACGTGGTTAAATGTTACAATAAAAATTGATTTAATTCCCAATTAATTTTAGACATCATATAGCAAGCGTTACCTTAATGAAAAAAATTACTATTTATATGATATTAAAAAAAATTACACAGGGTCGCATGGTTCGGCGAGGGGTGGGGTTTTTGTTGAGATTCCTGCTGCCGATGGTCCAGGAGATGTTGGTGACTTAACTCGGAGCTGTAGCCGCCGCCAAAAGGGCCGAACGCGGCCAGCGCTTCCATATTTATAGCCCGTTGCAGGGCGCGGGCGGCGGGGTCGACCGGGCCGAGTGATGCGTCAAGGATTGACGTCACAATCTGCTCCCTCTGTCGGCTCTTACGACACCCATGGCATGATATGGGGTGGTGACAATCCTTATTCTTAATCCGTCACCACACGGAAAATCCTTGCTCCCATAAAAAATAATCACATATTCCGCAACAATAGTTCGTTAAAATATGATTAGCGAAGGTACATCACCAGTAATGGACATATTCAAGTGATATTGACGTATTTGTTGCAGATGATAAATCAACGTAATGGAGCGTGGTTAAGGCCGATATCTATTAGTTTGCTTCCAGTCCATCAGGGTGTAGATAAATATTGTGGATTGTATTTTGCGATGCGGCTATCGATTTGCCCAGTAGGGAAGTTAAAAGTAAAATTTGATTGGTTTAGGTGTTATTTGAACTACGGTTTTCTATTACATGATTAATGAGATGCAATAAGTTCGACACTCATTACAGAAGAAATTTAATAGATATACGTAAAATGAAATATGTAACAAAGCAGAATATGTTTAGATGAGAAAATGAGATCTATTATAGATGTTAATAACTGTTCAACGGTAGGAACACAAGATAAGTCAAAGCAAAATCCTCATTTAAAACAAACCAGTCAGACATATTGTAAAGTGTTTTTCCCCGGATTATAGAAAGCTATAGAAGATAGCGAGCTACAAAGTGTAATGTAAGTTACATTCAAGGTCAGACAGTGACAATATACCTATACAAATAATTCATTACAGCAGGATCTAATACGTCGGCAAAATAATAAGGCATACTAATATTACAAATGTGACACTGTGTTTATTTGTCTGTCCTTCTTTCTCGCTAACACTAGCTTATATATTAAAATAACTTAGATAGATAGATAGATAGATAGATAATTCTTTATTGTGCAAATGTTAATACAAATTCGGTATAAATGACAAGTGTACTACATACATATCAAATGCACAAGGGCGGCCTTATCGCAAAGTGCGATCTCTTCCAGGCAACCTTAGGATGGACAGACTGAAAAGACAAAAAGCTTTGATGTGTAGTCACAATAAGTATCTGATTAGGTACTATAAATTGTTTTTATTTTTGTACATACATACGCAGGCATATATACAATAGATATGATAGGTGCTAAATAAATTATAAATAAATAAATCCATAATATGATACATACATATATAAACATATGTATAATATTATACATAAATATAATACATATACATAAATATAATGCATATACATACATATAATAATATGAACACAAAATACAGTGACAAAATTAGTTTACAATGACAAATAGTGTTTCTTTAGTGCATTTTTGAAAATGTTCAATGATTTAGCTTGCCTAATTTCGACCGGCAGCGCATTCCACAAACGGACAGCTTGAACAGCGAAGGATTTATCGTAGAAGTTTGTGGAATGTGTTGGCATCTGCAGTCTCAGATCCACCGACGACCTCAAGGTCTTTAAATGTGTGTCATGAAGGAACTTAAAACGTTCTTTGAGATACGTGGAGGTATTAGGATTAAACAACACGTTGTACAGTAACATAAGAGTATGAGTATTCCGGCGAAGTCGAAGTGGGAGCCACTTGAGCCTGGATCGAAATTCAGATACATGATCATATTTGCGTAAACCAAAAATGAATCTAATACAGAAGTTTTGGAGACGCTCAAGTTTATCAAGCTGGTCCTCATTAAGATCAAGATAGCTGACATCGGCATAATCGAGTATTGGGAGAAGCAAGGATTGTGCAAGCGCAATCTTGGTGTTGGTGGGAAGAAAGTTCCTCAGCCTACGCAATGACCCAGCTGAAACAAACAATTTACGGCTGGTCTCCTGTAATTGACTTCCCCATGAAAAAGTTTTGTCCAGATAAATACCGAGGTTTTTCACGTTATCTGAGATTGGTAAGATGTTACCATCGAACTCAATCTGCGGCAGCTGTGGCCAATTTATCTTGGAAATCATCCTAGAACTGCCAATTAGAATGACCTGTGTTTTTGTCGGATTCACCTTGAGGCCATAATTTAGCTATATTTTAATACGATAGTTAATATTAGCTATAAGTAATTTCTCTTTTATGGAGCAGTGACCTAAAGCATCACATATGAGGAGAGAGCCAGTAGCAATCTATACAATTCACAATAAAAGTAATAACAGCAGATAAAATATAGCTTTATTAGATCCCAAAATAAAAACACAGAGAAAAAGACAATATAAGCTCACTGTATAAATATTATTGAGCAAGACCGCGTTATTTAGGCCAAGTATTGTCACCATATGCTGAACACTCACACAGAGCGATAAACATACAGTATTATCATGTACTTACGAGTACGTAGTGCTACAGTTTGTGTGAACCGTTTCAGACGACACTTATTTTCACCCAATCTTATGTTATTTTATTCTTTTATGTAGATAGTACTTGTTTTCGAAACAACAGATGGTCCACTAGGTTTTTGACGACGTCAACACAATTGGTAGTTCATTGTGCTTGAACGCGCTTACTATACAAACTATTTTACTCATGAACTAATGTCTATAAAATCTCATAACTTGTTTTATATACCTAACAATTAATACTACCACCGAGAGTACCATTACTACCTACTATTATAGCTTTTTTTTTTTATTTACTATTTATTTATAGATATAACTCAATTTTATGTGTTAGTTGTCTAGTTATTTTATAAAAGCTGTTACAAAAGAATTGGTAGAAACGGGCACTTTCGTTTAGCTGCAGAATCACCGAAGAAAACCATGAATAAAATATGTCATAGTCTCTGCACAAAGAACTTCACGAAATCAAAATATAACCTTTAATATATTCTGTGCAAAACCCTTGGTAGCTTACAGTCAAATACACCCTACAATTTAGCACCTGCCTCAAACATTCCCCAGACGTCAAGTCTAAGTGCATGGAACCCTTTTAACTAGATGTTTAACTAGATTTACACAGGGAATGAGATTGAAACGTACTCAAAGCGACGACGCTGCTACGTTTGCCCACCGCATGCATTTCACGACAATATTCACGTCTGTGAACGGCACCTTGGCTTTATCAACGGCAGTTTAACAAAAGGTAGTGCTGTGCGCGCTAAGGTCAAACGCTCTCTGGCGGACGTCAAGTTTATACGACGAATAAAATTGTAGCTTGAAAGTATGAAAATAAAATTGAAATTTCGTTGACATCGTATGCGAAATTACAGGAAGTTTAAGATTACAATATCAACAGCTTTCCTTATGCCGGGAATCCATTAGAAGGCTACTGCAAGTCTGATCGAAGCAAGCTGAAGCATGAGGTAACGCCTGTTCTCCGCATCATCATTGTCCATGTTGTGACCAATGAATATCGATGTAAGCCAGGGGACCATATCTCATAAAACAGTAGAGCCACTTGGCATGCTTAAGAACAGCCGCAGTATTTGCCGTTACTATAGAGATTGCAGAGAATCTTTTGACGCTACGGGGTCTCACGTACCATAATTCGCAGCACATTTGTTTTAACAGTGGCATATAGTTAGGTAAATACCTTCTAGCAGCATGTGAAATGTCTTTGTTGAATAATTCACACCTCTTGTTTATGTTTATTTACTCTACGTTTAAAAAGTTATTGTTCTTGCTCTTCACAAAATCGTCTCAGTCTTGAGGCAATTTAGTTGAATATCTGTGTAGTGCGTAAACACATTAGTTGTACCTACATTATAGTACATACATTATAGTACAAAGCATTTCACACGGCAACAAATACATCATAATACAATGCGAACAGATACAATGAAAAAAAGGTTAGTAAGTAAAACAAGTTCAAAGAAATACACAACCAATCTGTTATTTACGACTGTTATTTTTCGTTACAGTGGCAAGGACATAAGGGCCTAAGGTAATGAGTATATACTCGTAGTATTTGGTATGTGAAATGTCTTCGGCTAGTTACGATATATTTCTCAGGGGAAAGGGAGAAATAATTTTTTTTTAATAATCGGTAATACGGCATGTTATTCTTCATGAAAGCTCAATTTCAGGTCACATAAATCTCACAATCAGGTTAGACCTCTGGATGTAAAACGTGATGTAAAATGGAAATGTTGAAAACGAAAACACCGCGGCAAGCACGAAATCTGTGCCAAGTACGTTTCAAGTGCACATCGGTCAATGCAAACATGTAACCAGTCTATCCAAATGTCAGTGTTCGCTCCCGTTACTTTTTCTGTGATTTCCTTCCAACTCGTGCATTCGTTTTTGTTCTTTGACGATTGATGTGTATGTTGACTTTGCTAAAATCTCGAACCGTATTTGAGTTTGTGCCGTAACCAGATGTTCGTAGGTTATGGAAGAAAATAAATGTATCTAGAAATATATTATTATGTGTAAACGTTTCGCAAATATTTACACAATATTAAGTAAACGTACCTGTACGAATGTGTAAAGTGAAATTACAGAAGAATTAGGTATCAAAAGAATATATTTTTGTTATTTTTGGCCTATATCAATATCAGTGCAGATCAGAAAAGACAACGCAAAAGTATATGCCAATCGACTTAACACCAGTGATGCCGGACGAAGTGGTGAAGAAAGATTAAGTGGAAAAGCGGACCCCGGGTTCCAAAAGGGAGGCCTTGGGGCGCGACCGGGATAGCGCTAGGATAATGATGATGTCAGGCTTTATGACAGGGTGTAAAAATTGTTTCAAAATGTAACAGAAGCTCGACTGGTTATAAACTCGACGGTGACTCGAACTTGAACCGCATCGCAAATTAAACTATTTTTCGATTATTTATTTATACTTTATTCACTATTAAAAAAACGCTTCTGTTTAAGTTTTTTTAAACTATTTATTGATTTGGACATAATATTCATTGTGCATTTATTTTGATCCAACAACTTAGGCATTGTGCATTCCTAAAATAGTGCATAATTTATATTATTTCCAACAACAAGAATATACAGTTTAAAATTATTGTAGCTAAATTTTTTATACAGATTTTACCAACGAATCGCTGAGAAGAGAACCTATCGTGATTCTTGAATATTTTATACTTTCTTCAAGAATAATTTATTCCCTAATCGTAGTTGTTGTACCATGTTAATATTTAAACCAGTCATGTTTTTATGAATATTCTAGCATTAAGCAAAATGTTTTGACTTTGTATAGAATATATTTGCTATCTTTGCAACAACAAATTACATAGGATGTCATTTGTTTTCTTTCAACGCTTTTTTTCTACGAAGCTGTTACGAACTATTTTGGTCTAATTTATTTTTCTTGATACTCATCACATCATCATTATGGTACCATTATTCGTTAGCCACATTAATATTTTAAAATGCGAAATTGTCCTCAGCCTATTTAAAGTCGTTACACAGCCTTTCGCCGTCCACTACTGGACATAGGCCTCTCTTAATTAGCTAATTCTACACTTTGTATGTATTCGTTATTCGTCACCGTAAATACGGCAAAATTGCTCTGATCCAATCAACTTAAATTCGATTGCATGGATATCGTAGTGGTTTAACCAGCGGTCTCCCCCTTAAAACTACGCCGCGCGTTGCGGGTTTGACCCCAAACGAGTTTATACTTTGTTTTATCAACAATATTTGTTCTGAGTGTAGGAATTTTTGTATACATACGTAGCGGGCAAGACATCTCTTTAAAAATGAAAAAGATAATTCACTTGAAATTAAAGAGCTTATTTGCTAGGCAACGTCAACAAAGCACATTTTAAATCATGGCATAGGTACCATTTATAATAAAAGACACAGAATACAGTCCTCTCGAGATACTACTATTATGTTGCACCTTTTATCCGATTACGGGAAAAGTTTATATCAGCAGTATGCAGACGTTGGTGAGTAAAATAATAATAGCTGCTTTATTTGTATACTTTTCACCCAAAACTAGTAATCCGGGTTTGACGAATGAGATGACAGTCGATTCCTTATCATGTTTCCGGTGACATGTTTACATTGTTGACTACGGCAAACTAAAGACAAATGTACATATTTACTCATATTTCACGGTGGCTTTTCTTATGGTATTTTTTTAGTATTCTTATTTTTTTAATTGTGTAACTGGAGTATTCCATCTTTATTTTGTAAAAGACATGTAGAGTCTGATATACCTTTGCAGGACGTAAGATACTAAAACGGACCCCATGTTCCGAAACGAAAGTCTTGGTTCGCAAGCGGTACCACGCTAGGATGATGACAAAGCATGACATTTTGACATTAGGTGCTTTTAAAGATGAAGGCAAGGAATTTAAAATAAAAAAAGTACCTTCTTCAAAAATATAATAATTTTTTATTTTTTCCTTTATATATATTGTACTTCTCCTTCTTTAAAAGTCAAGTTACGCTATGAACGCTGCATCAAATATAAGTGAAAGTCAAAATTATTATAAAATCCATACGTATGTTCACAGAAGCAAAATGCGTGTAATATTTAGTATTTGTGTGAGACGACTATAACACAGTGCATTGCGAGCAGACCGTATTTCCCGAGGGCACTGTACGCATTGATTAGAAGGGACATTGTTGCCAATCTCGCCTAAACAAGTCATGATTGCGTGTTCCGTACGTGTTCCAACTGTATGAAACATATATTGACTTTAAATGGGCCACCGCTGCTCTCGTGTTTTTATTTTACCTGCCCTTTGGGAGCGCCGCTGCGCCATGTGGCCAGTGTTGCCTGAAAGCTACACATTAAAATAAAATTTAGCCGAATAGCTTTTTAAATGATGAAGGATTCAATTTCCAATGTAGCTAATGATAATAAAAATGAAAAATTATGCTATTGGTGTTGTATAAAAGTGGAAATACCGATTCGATAACAGAACATTATATTCCGAAAGTACTGACACCTTTGCTTTTTTACAGGCCTATTAGAAGAGAGTCAGTAAAGAGCGCAGTAGGCAGGCTGCAGCTAGGCTAGCGTTAATTCATGCAATATCTATGAACGGATTGTGGTGAATTAATGCCAACGGTTATCTTTCCTAACCAATCTAGCAAACCACCCCTACTGTACTACCACCGGAGCGGGAGCCCTTTAATAGCTCTGTATTATATTCTTGTATACACCTATTATCCCATACATCCCGATAAACATACCCCTAATCCTCTCCTTCGTCTCACCACAGTCGACTAATTAATAGTACCGATATTATCGGTTCGCAATTATTCGAATCGATGACTATTCAAGCAAGGTATTGACCAACATCACGAATAATAAGGTACAGTAATAATACACACAAAGCTTAATTACATATACCAGCTATATATGTACTTCTTGGTGCAATAGTAACTGAGTGCTAGATCAATATAGGTTCAAACAGGTGTAGTCGAGACGGATATTTCTGATACAAATGATGATAAGCATATTGTATAACTGTGATGTCCTTATCATACATATATACAGTTTGATAGCTCTTCAAAAACAAAAAAAGAAGTAGTTCCACTTTACAACACTAGGTATATGTTTCGTGCATAGTAACAATTAAGATTGTAATTAAAAAGCAGATGTAGCAAATGCGCTTTATATTTATTATCTTGTAATTATAGACTCTTCTATATTATTTAACCCTTCTACTCCCACCTATCTTAAAGGAAGATTCGAGTTCCTTTATGATACGCATAATCGTTATTTAAGGTTATCAGAAAATTTGAAACTGAAAATGCCGTGACAAATGCTTTTCAGTTTCTGCTGTTCGCTTATGGAATGCCGTACCGTTATGCATAAGACAGGCTCAGACTATCACTAGATTTAAAGCAATGGTAAAGGATCACTATCTATCATTATAACTTTTCTCATTCTATATTATATATGTATGTATTTATTTAAATATTGTATACTTACATACATACATACATAAACTCACGCCTGTTTCCCCGAAGGGGTAGGCAGAGGCATATTAAACGCCCACTTTTCGCCAGTGTTTTGATCCCACGTAATAGGTGGCGAGCCTATTACCGCTTATTGGGACATTTTGTTTGCCAGAGCCTCGTCCGTTGATCGGCAGGTGCACCACTTGCAGGTGAGGTTGGCTTGGGACCCTAAGTTCTTGGTGGGAACCCTATGCACCCCATATTGTATACTTATTTATATGTATATATTAATATTTATAAGTATTTATTTGTATGTATACATGTTATTACACGAATTTATATATTTAATATATTTTTTACAACTGTACACTTGCAACTACCATTTATTTCCGACCAATAATATCCTCCAAAGGTTGCCTGGCAGAAATCGCTGTCAGCGATAACGCCGCCCTTTGTACTTACTTGTTCAGAAAATTTCTTCAAATGTAAATATACGTGTACAATAAAGTATAAATAAATAAATAAATCTTGTAATATATTATTAGACTGCCTTCGTGGTCAAGTGGATAGCGTATGCGACTGCTGATCGGAGGTCCCGGGTTTTATTCCCGGGTCGGGCAGTGTTACTGAGTTTTTCCGAATTCTCAGTAGCAGCACGGAGTTTGGTGATGTGCCTGGTAACGGCAAAAGGCTCGCCCCCTATTACGTGGGATCTAAAAATTCATGGCGAAATGTGGGTGTAATATAACACTTCTGCCTACCACTTCGGGGATGAGGCGTGAGTGTATAAAAATATATATTATTAATGAAATTTGTATAAGTATTCTAATTTATTGGTATCGCAAATGTGTATACTGATTTGAAAATTAAGATATATTATAGAGCTTTGACTAGATGATTAATCGGATTACGCTCATCAAGCGTCTATTGCTGTGTTGATGCAAATTAATAACAATCTGAATTATAGCACTGACTGCCTCGTTGGTCTCGCGGCATAAGTGTGTTCGTGGGACTGGCAGGTCTCGGGTTCGATCCCCGGGTCGGGCAAAAATGTTATTGGGTTTTTCCGTTAGGAAATTCTCAGTTGCAGCACGGAGTCCAGACTCCGTGCCGCAACTGAGAATTTCCTAACGGAAAAACCCAGTAGTGTGCCCGGTACGGCAATAGGCTCGCCCTGTGGGTGTAGCAATATACCTCTGCCTACCTCTTCGGGGATATAGGCGTGACTCGTGAGACTAGTAGTTCTATAATTCTATTATTATTTTATATTTGGAGACAAAGCAGCATGACTCTTGACAGTATAAAATGAGAGCTAAAATTGTTATTACTAAATTGTACAACAGTTCTTTTTTAAGGAATTACAATGCTATATTGAATCTAAAACGATAACAATCCCAAGTCTCTTAAATTTTTTTAATCTCATTATCAATTTAATTTGTTTAAAGCTTAAAAAACCACAATCCACAAAATGATAAAACTAATATAAATGTTTTAAACTAAATTAAAGTTTGCAAACATTGGTGGAATTAATTAAATCTGAAAACGATCGACCGTCTGATGTAAGATGATGTAACATTAGTAGGTACATATTACAAAGTAAAATATTTTAGATTTTACAAAATTGGCATTTTTTTTTTAACCTATACTGTCCCATTGTTGGGCAAAGGTCTCCCCTACACTTTTCCAAAGATCCCTGTCTCCAGCTGTTACCTTCCAAATATCTGAGAAGGCATCCAGCTCATCTCGCCAACGTTTCCTGGGTCTACCTCGACCACGACTTCCCTCCAGTGTCCACCACGTGGCGATATGTGCCCATTTTTCGGGATGCATTCTGCAGATATAACCTGCAAAATCCCACTTTAATTTCGCGGCCTTCTTGCCAACATCACTGATGCCAGTCTTGGCGCGTATGGTTGTGTTGCGGATTCGATCTGATAACTTGATCCTCAATACGCTCCGTTCAATAGCTCGTTGGCAAACCTTGAGTTTGTACTTCTGAGAATCGGTCAGTGACCACGTCTGGGCTCCGTAAGTTAGGACGGGCAAGATACACATGTCGATGAGTCTGCGTTTGAGTACCATTGGAAGGTTGCCCTTCATATACGTCTTCATGGACCAGTAGCTCTTCCAGGCGTTTTCGATCTGGCGGTCGAGTTCTTTATCTTGCCTGTGTTTGAAAGAGACTAACTGGCCCAAGTAAATATACTCATCAACATAATGTATTTCTTGCCCATCTACCTCGACCTTACGTTTTCTGCAATTGGTCATTATTTTTGTTTTGGACCGATTCATCATGGCATTATTTGTACTATAGAAATATATTATTTGCTAGTTTTTCCTGGAGTTATGGACATGGGTTTAGTGATGTGAAAACGTCCCCTTTTATAATATTATCTTATCTTTTTTTCTGTATTGCTGACGACGTGTATTTATAAAACAGTATTTGACAGAGGTTACCACTTGGATAGGTGAATGCAAGTTGAGGTATTTTCATGAGAGCGTTACCGTGCTTCGGCGGCGGCTAGAAACGTTGGCTCCGGAGTTGGTCAAATAAAACACACGAAACAGAAAAAAAGACAACAGGCATTTGGTTTTTGCTTCGAATAAATTGGTATACAATAGAATTTTGATTTCCTTTAACTTAACGTATACCTTAAATATTACATTAAAACGATACCGCATTCTACTTTACATGTTAACTAGCACATATTCACACTTCAGCGCGGGCGTCTTGTAGAAAACATTTTGTAAAATCAAGACAACTTTCAAGTAAAAAAGAAGCGATGCGTGTGACTGCAACAATGTGTAGACGTTAGCAGTTGCACAATTCACGTTCGCTTCAAAATAAATTCGAAACAAAAATATGGTAGACAAGCACAGATAAATAAAGTTGGGTGAAAAAATAAGAGTATAGTGTTCCTCTCATGGTATGTTACTGAGAGGAATTTAATTCTTGGTTATAATCTGTGCTAGGTTAGGGTTTGTCGATCGACCCCTATTTGATTGCAGTCTTTGATTGTTGTATTTCGTGGAAAGATTGAACGCTTGACAAAACGGTTATAACAAACTTTTGTTATTGTATTTTGCGATTTATGCGAAGCAAGATTTTCATTTATTTATTTATTTATTTATTTATTAATACACTTAATTGTGTACAGGTTGACTTAATGCCTTGGGCATTATCTGCCAGTCTACCTTTGAGCGGTGCTGAGACACGTAGTAGGTGTATTAAATACTTATAATCACAATATTACAAATAATAGACATAATTATGTATAACAGTATAATACTTAAATAAGTTGGTATACATACACTATACATATATATGTATGTGTATATATATATGCAATAAATACATACATACTATAATATAATATGAGCACTAAAGAGATAATACATAAAGCCTCTATACAGTAACTACGTAATAATAAGTAATGTAGATAGAAATAAAGATACGAATCCTATGACACATCCGCTGGTCTTGCCAACAGGAGCTCCTTTACTTTCGCTTTAAATTTGTACTTGGTGTTGCACATCCTGATTTCTAGAGGGAGGGCATTCCAGAGGAGAATAGACTGTACGAGAAAAGAAGAATGAATAAGAGATGTGTTATGAGAAGGGATAGTAAGAAGAAGATTATTAGACGATCGCAAGTTTCGGTCGTGGTTAGAATACAGATACTGATATTGGCAAGTTAAATAATTTGGGGAAGAAGGAGACGTAAGAATAGTATAGAGGGTAGTGAGAGCACGCAAACTGCGACGATGACGAATAGGAAGCCACTTCAATTGGGAACGATAAGTAGACACATGGTCATACTTGCGAAGATTGAAAACGAATCGAATGCAGTTATTGAGAAGACGGTCGAGTTTGTTGAGAAGGTCTGCATTCAGGTCAAAGTAACATACATCACCATAGTCGATTAAGGGGAAAATCAGGGTCTGCACAAGCATTGTCTTGGTCTTGGATGGGAGTATGTTCTTGAGGCGGTAAAGAGTCCGTAGGGTGCCGGTGACCTTTTGACTCACCTGGGTCACTTGAGTTCGCCAATTAAGTGTGGAATCCATATATAGCCCAAGATTTTTAACCACAGGGTACCAGTCTATGTCCGTACCGTTGTATATGATGGTTGGCAAAGCTGTTGTGTTTAACTTTCGTATCAGGCCTTGGCTACCCAAGACAATAGCCTGACTTTTATTTGGGTTTACAGTTAGCCCGAACCTTGTTGTCCAATTCTGTATTTCCGCCAAATCCTTGTTTACCATGTCAATTGCCCTAGCCAGCGACTCTACATTTACCTGGGTATATATCTGCAAGTCGTCGGCATACAAATGATGAGAACACTGAAGATTTTTAGTTATGAGATTTATAAAAATAGAAAATAACAAGCGAGAGAGAATACCGCCTTGAGGGACACCAGCTTTAATGTCAGCCCATCTTGAGTATGACCCATCAAGGTGTACTGACTGCTGACGCCCTCGAAGATATGTTGAGAACCAATCCAGAGCCTTAGGTGAAACCTTAAGATAGGAGAGGACGGATAAAAGGAGGTCGTGACTGACGGTATTGAAGGCATTGGAGAAGTCAATTAGAACCAAAACCGTTACTTTGGAGTTATCAATGCCCTCTCAAATATCGCCAGTCACTTTGAGGAGAGTGGAAGTAGTGCTATGGCCAGGTCTAAATCCGGATTGGTATTGACTCAACAAATTATGCCGGTGTATAAACCGGCCCAATTGTTTATGTACACAGGCCTCTAGCACTTTTGAAAGGAAAGGTAGGATGGATATGGGTCGAAACTGGTTGGGAAGAGAAGGATTGGAAGTCTTGGCAAGAGGGATAACGTGGGCTTTTCCCCACAAGGACGGAAAGGAACCAGACTCAAGGGAAAAGTTAATGACGTGGGAGATCGCCGGCAGGAGTTGGTCCAAGATGGTAATGACCATACGGCGGCTGATGTTGTCATGTCCCACGGCATTAGATTTTATGGAAAGGATTATCTTTTTGATATCATCCAAAGTCTCTGGAGAAAATTGGAAAAATTCAATGTCGAGTTCGGGTAAGTTATTTAGGCAATTAACTGCCAGACACTTGGTCTGGTGATCCAATGGAGTGGAAGTGGTGAAATATTGGTTAATATCATCCAAACCAAGTGTCAGACGGAAGTCACATCGATGCTGCTTGCCAATACCAAGAGTTCCAAGGAACTTCCAGATATTGGCAGGCGATGAAGAAGTTATATTGTTGAGAATATGTCGGCGTTTTGCATTTCGCACCATTTGATTACACCGATTCCTTGCAGATTTGAAAAGCGCCCAGTTTTCCTCGCACCGTTCCCTTTTATATTTCCTGAAGGCCCGATCCCTACGGCGCATTGCCATTCGAACACCTACCGTAAGCCAGGGTGCTGGAGGACGCTTCAGCTATATTTATCTATCTCATTCGGAAATAAATGTTGTTTATTTCAGTCTCAAAACAATAATTATTTCTTGTGACGACCCTAATATGTTTTGATAGCAGTATATGACATGTCTCGGACATAAGATCTATCATCTTTACTAAGTTTCCATCAACAAGACGCTCCCCTTCAAAGAAAAATCAGAGCTGTCCAAATACGGGCATACCACACTTTCAACTTGTCGTCTTATCTGTCGAGATATAGGTGTACACTTGTACAGTAAGACGAACACTTTAGAGGTTTCTCTCGAATTCTTTGCATGTCCCTGCAATAATAAAGAACACATCGAAATATATAAAAATAAACAACATTCCTTCCATTATTCAGGAGAGTGCAAAAGACGAAATAGTGGAACTATGGTACAAATGATAGTAAGTCGCAATGCTGCCTTGTACGTTATGTTTTGTTATGTGTTTCCCGCGAGTATCGTAACAGAGGCTACACGACAAAAATCTATCTACCGTAACAACTTACCTGAAGGCCAATTCTCGTATTTTATCTGACATTGAAATGAATTGAAACTATTTTGAACGAAATGAGATTATATTTTGAAATGACTCACAATTGGTATTCTGCTAACATAATGACATTAACGTCTAATTTGACTTAAATAGTTCGTAGTTATTATGTGAAAGTATATTTTGAACGAAATGAGATTATTTTTTAAAATGACTCACAATTGGTATTCTGCTAACATAATGACATTATCGTCTAATTTGACTTAAATAGTTCGTAGTTCGTATATTTTGACACATTTTTCAATTTACGATCTATTCACGATATCATTCAAATATCAGTTATTTTAGGAGAATACCATTTTTGACATAAGTATGTCACTGACATTAGATCGAAACTGCATTTTGAACAAATCTATTAAGGAGAATTGGCCCTCTGGTTATACCATATATTTTCTCTTAAATAGAAGCTCTATGGGGCTTGTTTTTGTGAAGAGAGGCTAGTAAATAATGCCTTCCTGGTTCGTAGTTTGTTTGTTGTGTGTTTAAGTAGGACACTATGTTAGTAATATTTTCTATGTATAAGAGTAGAGGTAAGAGCAACGAGCCAGAATATTAGTATTTTTAATCTCTAACTTAAAATATATAATGTTAGTTTCGTTTCGCGACGGCTTCTTGACGGAAACAAACGCTAGGCCGGCTTTTCACATTTGCACATGGAATGAATAATATTACACATGTTATTAATAGTTGTATTGATTTTCTTTGTATTGAACTCTAGAAGCAGCAATTTCCAGAAATGCGTTGAAGATGCTCTCCGCATTTTACAATAATCACAATATAAGAGTACAAACATTATAGTATCTGAAAAATATTCAAATGGTATGTAAAATAAATATATATTATACTATGAATAAATGTTACAGCAAATAATATTGTATTTTAAAATGTATGTAGTGATCTTGATTTTAAATTGTGAGGTCGCTGGTTTGATTCACACTCAGAACAAATCTTGTCTTTCTTTCAAAATCAAATGTAATTATTACTAGGTAAGATTTGTTCTCAGTTTAGAGGTACTTAACATATCAGACATTGTTCTTCCACGTTGTGATTACAGCCTATAGACCGTTAATAGAGAGTTTTCGCCGACGCGACGTATCAAAAGTTTATGAATACAAACCAACATAATATACGACTGTCGACTGATTTTATAATTTAAGGATTTTTATTAAGTTGGAAAAGACTTACTTAGAGTCTTGCGTTAATAACAACAAAATCATAAGTATATAATAAAGAAATATTATATTCATTATAATTTATATCATAATTTTAATATGAATATCAATTTACGCTTATTTGGCCAACATAACGTGATCATGAGTCCTACACATCAACATAAGCAAGGCCACGTATCTGCTACTTACAAGTATATCTACCACGTAGCTACTTCCTATATAGGTAAATGTAGTTATATTTCGTATCTCCGTATATTTACATCATATAAAATCTAAAATATAATGTAAAGTAAGTGTTACTCAGTATTGGTGAAAGGATACAATACGGAGTCATAATAATACAATGCAATAAAAACAAAAAGCATTCAACTCGCAGAATTTTCATTCGAATCAAATAATTGCCGTTGCAAAACGTATCGGATTCGGATTGACGATTTTGATTATTTAATTGGAACTTAAAATACGGGCACGATTCGTTGATATCTTCATTCCGAAACTCGACGTTAATGTTCAGGCACGATCAAACAGCACAACAAATATTTGTTGGCAATACTTACAGTTTTAACTTATTTGTTGAAGTTACACAGAGAAGAATGTAATCATTCCAATGATTGTTCGCGATAGATTGACGGTAATTTTATTTCCCTTACGGCAGCCAACTTTAACTGCTTCGGCCGTCAGGCGGACGTTACCGCATTCAACTGAGGCTTACAAAAGGTATTCCCGCTATTTAATTTTATTTGTGAGTGGAGAATTAGATTTTTTAACTAGTAGGTGGAGAAAATTTTATAAAGTACGAGCTGTCTTTAATAAGCTCTGAATTGTATTGTATTGAAACTTGTAGCTGAAAATTTATTACAAGTTGGCTTCTGTTTATTAAGGTTTAACGTAATAAATAAGAAGCATGCCTACTTGTTCGTAAGAGATTTGAGATTAAGATTTTTTTACTTTTAAACATCGCTGATTCAGATTTTAGATACGTATTATGGATAGAATATTGTACGGAAATTCATATACGAAATTGTGAGATTTACATGATCTGAATATTTACACGACGATAATGTATCCATTTTTGAGTAACAATTTCATGAGTGGTTTCGGGCCATACAGAGAATCATCACCATAATTCTTGAACGATATGACCTGCAGTCTGCTGTTTCTCCTTCTCTGCTACTCCTCGATATGGATTTTCTCGAAATATAATTATGTGTGATCGTTTACAAAGAGTTGTCGGCTATCCCGATAAAAAATGAAACCTGGTAGATACATTGCTGTTTTGAGTTAAAGATTCTTTAATTATTATCCGTTTCAGAGAATCTAATCTTTATTGCCATTCAAGAAGAAAAGCAAATTTTGAAATATTTCATATAATTTTATCATAAATGTGTAAAAAACAATTATAAAATTTTACGTTTAAATATATATCTCGTCTGCGTGATGACGGATTAAGAATACGAAATATCACCACCCCATATCATCCCATGGGTGTCGTAAGAGCCGACAGAGGGAGCATATTATGCAGAGAACAGCACTGTAAGAGAAAGAAAACTTGATACAAACCATATACCAACCCGTATGGCCAGCGTGGTATAGTAGGCCAATTCCTCCTTTCACAGGAGAGGCCTAGTCCAGCAGTGGACTGTTAAAGGCTGATGATGATATATATCTCCTATTTTGTATGAAACAGGAGATAAATTTTAAACACAATATGTTATATAATAAAATATACAGAGCAAAACGTAAATTTTTATCAAAGCATCAGTATACCTGTTCCTAAGTACAGTAAGACAAAGGCGTACCTATCCCTCCCACGCTTCACGCAGCACTAGGTTGAACTACCCACGTAAGTTTCTACTTTTATGTGAACAATGTTACAAAAGCCAAATAACCAAACTTTAAAACTTCAACTCAAATATCTTAATATATAAAATCCTTGCGTTACTGACTGACTGACAGACACGCTACAGCCGAAACTGAAATTTGGCATGTATATTCCTTGGGGACCTTAGGGGTGCACTAAGAAGGGATTTCCCGAAATTCCCACGGGATCGGCCAAAACGAGTAAATTAAAAAAAAATGCAGGCGTAGCTGCTGGCGTCCTCTAGTATAATATAATTCATTAAGATTCATTGAGACATTAGGCAATCAAAGATTATAAGCCAAATATAAAATTGACGCCAATGCTTTGCTTTTTAAGTTTCTTTAATAAACTCGAACAATATTTGTGGTTCGAGAGCCCTAACAAACCGCCTCACCACAGGATTTCCAGCCACAGGAACAAGCCGGGTTTCGAAAAGGCTACAACACCGTAGACCACATCCATACTGTTCGGCAGATTCTACAGAAGACCAACGAGTACAATCAGCCGCTGTGTATGGATTTCGTGGACTACGAAAAAGCCTTCGACTCCATCGATACCTGGGCGGTTCTGGATGCTCTGCAGCGATGTCGCATCGATTGGCGCTACATCGAGGTGCTGAGATTTTTGTTATGACACGGCCACTATGACCGTCCAGCTCCAGGACAATAAAACCAGCCCCACCGAGTTGCGACGAGAGGTGAGGCAGGGGGATATAATATCCCGTAAGCTCTTCACCAACGCACTCGAAGAGGTCTTTAAGCCGCTGGACTGGACTGGACGAGGCATAAAAATTAATGGCGAGTACATATCCCACCTTCGGTTTGCTGACGATATCGTCATCGTGGCAGAGAGCCTGGAAGAGCTGAGCGAGATGCTGCACAGCCTAAATAAAGCCTTTCGACGGGTTAGTCTCGTCATGAACTTGGATAAAACCAAGATTATGTTCAACGAACACATTGTTCCGGGAGCGGTTTATGTCGATGGATCGATGCTTGAAGTGGTTCAAGAGTATGCTTACCTTGGGCAACTAGTCCAGCATGGTAGAAACAACTTCGAGAAAGAAATTGACCGTAGGATCCAGTTGGGTTGGGCAGCGTTTGGCAAGCTTCGTCGAATTTTCTCTATGCAATCCCCTAACGCAATGCCTGAAGAGGAAAGTCTACAACCAATGCGCCCTACCTGTAATGACGTACGGTGCCGAGATGTGGACACTCATAGTGGGATTAGTCCACGAACTTAAAGTCACGCAGCGAGCTAAGGAACGGGCTATGCTTGGCGTCTCTTTGAAGGATAAAATCCGCAATGAAGTTATCCGACAAAGAACCAATATTACCGACATAGCCCACAGAATTAGTTAGCTCAAGTGGCAGTGGGCTGGCCATATTTGTAGAAGGACTGATGGCCGATGGAGCAAGCGTGTCCTAGAGTGGAGACCACGACTCGGTAAGCGTAAGGTAGGGCAGCCTCCGGATAGGTGGACCTGAAAAGGGTGGCTGGGACAGACTGGATGCGGAAGGCTGAGGACCGTGTACTGTGGCGTGTGTTGGGAGAGGCCTATGTCCAGCAGTTGACTGCGATAGGCTGGTAGAGATTGAGAATATTTGTGATGATCAAAATTCATTGAACAAATTCTTGTATAAACGAAGTATATAATGAGTATATAGCGATGTAGAATAATCATACTGTACATATTCTATGAATTTAGTTTTCCTGCAAAAATTTTATGTTGTTTAAAAGTCTTCAGAGTCACAAAGTATTTACATCACTCAGATAATTGAGTAGAAAGAGAGAAAAGACGCTTAAAACCCAAGAAAGGATACGCATCGTAGAATTTACTTTGTTTTCAATATCAGCACTAGTTTTTTATCTATAGAGGTCTACAAGACACATTTCAGGAACTCAAAACCCAATTTACGTAGCTTCGTAGCGCGGCATAGCATGTCGGGTGCGCCAAAGTTCACCTAAATTTTCAACTGCGATAATTGGAAATCCGAAAATGTTCTTCCTAACATTTTTCATCCTAACAATCACAATGCCTAACTACTCTGTCTCTAATGTTCATAATTCCGAAGCATTCAAGTTCATAATGTCAGTAGCAATAAACATCTATTATACTTTTATTTGTTTTCCTACATTTTGTCAACATGTAGGAAATCTTGTATGAAATGAAAGGTATCTTTTACACTATTATTCAAAGTCATATCATTTTTGCTTAGATTTCTTTTTAATCCTAATAATTAGTATTATATACTTACATAAATTTTGCGTAACTTTATTTTCACATAACATGTATAACATATAAGAATGTTGCATGTATGTATATGTGAATGTTCCATTGTACCATGGTGCAAATACACAATAGTACAATGGTCAATTATTGGTTTAGGTTAGGTTAGAACTGTGACCACAACGCACGAGCCGAGTGAGCGAAGCGAGCGTGCCGCGGCAGCGGCCGGCGAAGTGCCAGAACCGAATCAGTCCTATAGTTATTGGTTTAGGTACCTACTGTTAAAACTGCGGTATAAACTCCCAGGCCATAAACATAACCGTAAATGAGTCGTTTTTTATAATAATTTCGGTTGGAGTGTAGCCGTGTGGGGCGCTACGGCGGGTGGACTTAGAAAAATTTAGACAAAAAGGTGCTATTTTTGCAAATCGTTTATTTTCTCGATTCTATCGTAAAAAACACCTAAGTATAAGGCTAAAAGTGTCTTGGTAAAAGTGTCATATATTTTTTATTATAGGTACCTGCTTCTTTCTGAGTATGAGTGAAAATATTATGGTAATTATGTTTAGGGATAAAATCGTTATGATAAAAAACAGTAGGAGTTTAAATATATTTACATTAATGATATTATTAATTAAAAATTTCGGAAACATGAGTGTTATGAACATCGCCGGTTGCACTACAAATAGTATGAATGAAAACTTTAGGATGAAAAATTTTTGGAAGAGTGATCATTCGGATTACAAATCATTAGGAAGAACAATTTCGGGTGGGAACACTTTAGGTGAGCCAATATGGACCCTAGCATGTCAACTTGCTACTTTTAGTATTAGAAAGTAAAATATTCGCAGTTAAAAATGAATCTTGTGTATCACGGGAAGCTTTATAATTATTAAAACAAACAAATGGCGCCCCGAACAAGTGTATATTTTCGTAAAGGACAATGGGTGGAATCGTCCCCACCCCTCAACAAAAATGAAATGTAGCTAATTTTGATTGACACATCTTGGCAAGATGATATTTTTTTACTATGGGGACATTGCCCAAATTTTGTCATAGTAATTAACGTTTAAACAAATATTTTGTTTACGTATTACTGACGATTAATTGTAAAACACCTACTCATTTATCTATTATAGGAAGTTGTGCACATATTATATCGATTGTATGGTACATGGGAATAGGTCGTCATACAGATTTTAATCTGCCAGCGCAGCTGTTAAACAGTGTTATAATAGACCAGTAATATTAACAATCACTATTGTTATTTGCCTAATAATAGAAGACAATGAATTTAGATGGCGCTACTGCCACGTAAACACTGAATTGTAGTTGATAGTCGGAAAAAATCAATTTTAATAAAAATACTGAGTTATTTGAAGTAAAAAGTGTAAGAAAGCGAGTTTAACCACCCAAATAATAACAGTGAGTGTTATCTTCCAAAACCAATAACGATTTGTAACACAACAGTTATAATCTACAACCGATTGTGTGTGTAAAATAACAAATACCAAAGAAAAACAGTGTAAAACCAGTGCTACGAGCATAAAGTGAACTAATAAGGTACTGTGAGCTATTAACTATATTAAATCGCAAAATTGTGTTTATTGAAGTCCTATTACAAACTTTTTCAAACTGTTTCGCGGTTATTTTTACAAAAATATTCAAATATGACAGCTACATGAGCGCCGTCAGTGGAGAGCGGAAACAACAAATAGAAAAAGACATCTAGCGGCGAATTGCTCAACTACCATAATACATAACTATTGATTACAAGAAATAGTGCCACTATCCTCCATTAGGTGGTACTTCCTGAAGTTATTATAATAAATTACTTAGACAATTTAATTTAATTTCTACAATAGACAATAAACGATAGTCCAATAGATAGCGAAAATATTACGATACGAACAAAGCCAAAAATTACTCATTCAATGAGGAAACCGAAAGTTTGTTCTCCTCTAGTCATACTAGCCCAGATAGAAGCTTGCCCGATTTATCTGTATAATCACGAAATAACAGAGTTGAAAGAGACTATTAAGGCATTGCAATCCCGCCTCAACTGCGCGGATAACTATGATAAGAATCCTAATAAGGGCGGTTGGAAGGATCACAGGATCCGTGCTCGATATGGACCACAAATGGTCGCGCCAAAAAACACGTGTAAAATTCTTCGATAATATGGACTTTACAGTACAGTGTGATTTTATAGCAGTATGAAGGTCGATGCGGGAAAATGAAAGTAGGATTTGCAGCGCTTACCTGTGGGGCTCCGATCCTCTTTCGGCCTCCGTAAACTGGCACTTTATCTTACTTCGCGGAATGCAACGACCACTTTTTATTTGAAGATAGTCACAAACACAGAGGGTTTTGGCGGATGCGGGAATATATTTAAGCGACGCGACAGATTCTCTGTTCGCGGTCCGGTAGCAAGTGATCAGTCACGGAATTTTGCGGCTCGAGAGCAAGACGCTTGCGCAGCACGTGTGTGTCGCCGGCAAGGCTTTTTCTGAACTGAACGATGACAGATTTTCTAGTCTGTGTCACATTCATCCACAGAGTAATAATAAGTTTGCTCTGTGCATTCATTCTTCGCTCTTATTATCGCCTCCGACGCGGCACTCAGCGCTGCATAATTGGTATCAATAGGAAAGGGAGCGGGAAATTTAAACTGCCTTATTGAAAAGAAGCTAGGCTTATTACGAAAATCAGTTTGGCGTTACCAAAGTTCAAAACCTAGTTATGGAAAACTTGAGCCTCCAAGAAATAATTAAGAATCAGGAAATTAAAATTAATAACCTGACTTCGATATGCTCTTCTAGCAAAATTACTACAAAGAAAGCAAGTAGGAAAAGTATCGCTATCAGAAGACTTCATTTTGCGGAAAATTATGATTCTCCGAGACTGGAATGTGAACAACATAATGCGACTAAAGAGAACAAGCAAGCCCATGTAAACAGCAGTCTAAAGTTACCCAATGTATCACAGGCCTCAAACTATAATAGCTGTTCTAATGATATGGATATATGCTCCACGCTAAATTGACTCAAGCAACTAAAAATGATTCAAAGAAACGACGCATACTGATCTTTGGTGCTCAGCAATGCACTGGCCTTGCAGCAAAGCTTATTAAATCAAGAGAGCACAACAAATACGAACATTACGACATATACGCCTTCACAAAGCCACACGCGGATACGTCTGAAATATTAAGATGCTGTGAGAATCTGCAAGTCAATGAACACGACAAAACGTGCTAGGTGTAGCTGAAAATGATGCCAACTCTATTAAAGTTTCAATAGAATTATCCGCTTGTCTTAAAAATTATATAAAAATACGGTAATTATTTTTAATGTATGTAACAATAAATATCTAAATGTAAAAATGTTGAACAATATGCTCAAATTAACTTGTCAGAACCTCACAAATTGTCACTATTAATATGCCTATCATCCTAGAAACAATAACGATTTTCAAACATGTCGCAAACTTAATCTGCTCATAGATTCTTTAGATTACAATCTTAAATTTATACCAACATATAAGAAACACATGCAATATATTTCACAGGACACCCATAGTGGAATACCATGCAACCATATGAACCATATCAAGTATAATGCTAAGCAAATAATTAAAAAACAAAAGAGTATATTGGAATACTTTCCTCTAGTTACTAAAGATGAGCAATCTGCAATATCCTTTACAACTAATGAGAACACTACCAACAAGTAATTTTTTCGAAACTAAGGAGAAAGAGGCGATTGGAAAACATAGTATTAAAATTTTACACCAAAACATAGCAGGACTTTTATCAAAATTAGATATTTTAAAAATAACATTAAAGAAGCTTAGGATTGAAAATAATTACAATATCGATATATTATGTCTCTCAGAGACTTTCGTCAGATCAAATATACATATAAATGGATACAAACTTGCCGACTTCTACTCTAGTAGTAAACAAAGGCGCGGCGGTGTTTGTATATTGTGTAAAGATCACTTAACACCGAACAAAATACCATGGATTAAAACAATGGCCGCATAACTTACTTTTGAATGTTGTGGTGTAGAATTTTCACAATATAAAGTGATTATTATTTGTATATATAGAATACCTAATTGTAAACCTAATGTTTTTCTACAGAACTTAGAAATATTATTAAATAAATATCGTTCAAAAACCAAAAAGAAATTAGTTATATTGGGCGATTTTAATATAGATCTTTTAAAAGTTTCAACAGTTCGCAACGAATATCTGAATATTTTAAAGAACTATAATATAAAGACTCACATAAATGAGCCAACTAGGATAAATTCCTGTCTAGATCAAATTCTCAGCAATGAACCCAATGCTATAGGTACAGTTGTACCTTCAGGTCTCTCAGACCTATATAGGTCTCAGAGACATATCAAATATTATCGTTACCGGTAAAATGCTTAGTTCAAGCCAAAGAGCGATGGTGTGTATATAAGCGTGATTACAGCGCTGATAATCTAATAAAACTCTTAAAATCGATTGAACCTCTCTCATGGTCAGACCTATATATAATTCCAGATGTGAATGAGGCCTTCCAAAGTTTTCACGATACATTGTTATTATTTTTTTATCTCTGTTTTCCAATAAATAAAGTTAAAATAAATATAAAGTCAAAAAACCATGCGTGGATAGACGGGTCCCCACAGACCGAGCAGCCTCGCGAGGAAAATGCTTCGCGAGGCTGCTCGGTCTGTGTGGACGTGGCTCGGTCGAGGAAAACGCATGTGCCGCCGCGGCCGAGCTTAGCGTGCGCCCGAGCTACCGAATTAGACACGTCCACACAGAGCGCGCAGCGTCGCGAGGAATTGGCGCGCGAGGCTGCGCGCTCTGTGTGGACGTGCCGCGGCCGAGGCAAGCGCGTGTGCCGCCGCGGGCGAGCGACCGAGCGGCCGAGCCATCGAGTTTGGTTTTTTGTTTTGCCGCGGTCTGTGCGCTGTTTCATGCCTCGCTCGAACATAATAATCCTTACTAATAATATAAATTCGCAAGTGTATTTGTATGTTTAACATTTTTTTTATAGACTCACGTCTGTATCCGCGTAAGGATAGGCAGAGTTATAATATTATTACATCCACATTTCACCATGAAATGTTTAGGTCCCACGTAATAGGGGACGAGCCTATTGCCGTTAACGGGCACGTCAGCAGACTCCATGCTGCTTCTGAGAATTCGGGAAAACCCAGTAACACTTTTGCCCGACCCGGGAATCGAACCCGGGACCTCCGCTCAGCAGTCGCATACCCTATCCACTGATCACTGAATGACGGAGGATACATTCATCATAACATTCTCATCTTTGACGCTATTTATTGTACGAATAATAATCCTTCAGTCTGTGCTTCGGTTACAGTATCCTTGCCTACAGATATTCATTTCCTATAATTCATTCTATATTTTTTTTCATGTCTACCTATTCCATCCTTTAGGTATAACAATAATCGACGACCAGTTGGCAAAGCGGGAGTGTAAGCGACTACAACGCCGAAGGTCGCGGGTTCGATTCCCGCTCATGACAAACATTTGTGTGCATGAACATGAATGTTTGTCTTGGTCTGGGTGTTTCTATGTACCTATATATTTACAAAAAAAGTAAGTATAAGTAAATATGTATATCATGGCCCATTATTACCATTGTCTAGTACCCAAAGTAGGTACAGCAATTGGCGTCAGTCATGCAGCCGGCTAGTAAAAACACATGCCAGAACCCTATTGCAGTATGACCATTTCCAAGTACTATATTTATAAACAAAATTTAAAAATAAGAGAGAGGAGAGACCAACAATCTCACATTGATACGTAGACCGATAGATGGCAAATGTACTATTGCACTCTAATTCACAAGTCGACAATTTGATACATGCGCAATACATAATAGTTTTCAACTATAGTCCGTTCACAGTTATTTTACCTCTAGCTGTTAGATTGACCAACCTGGGCGTTGTGTTGCTATATTTGGTATATAATACTCCCATTTTAAATATACATTATTGCTAAAATGTACTTATTTTTTTATTGCCTAAGCGATCGTATTAAATATTTGGAAGTAATGTTTGTAACAAAACCTCTTGATATTGGCATGATTATATGCATGTACATTTATTTTCTTACGAAATAACTAATTTCCTATGTAGATAAGTAGTTATAAATTATAATAAAAATGTTGTCTATTTAATATATAAAGGTAAACGCATCAAAATTACGCCAACGTGAGGTTCTAATTATCAAATACAAAAACTGTAAATTTAATTTTCATATTTATTTTGAATAAGAATGATGTGGGTGTCATATTACATCTCTGCCTACCCCTGCATGGAAACAGGCGTGAGTCTATAAGAATGATCCATGTGGACTGCCAATGTTATGATGATTCGTAACTGCTGTCATATTCTGTATCAGACTCAGAATTTAATTCTATTATGAACCTGTCCATTTCAGCATCCGTAGACCCATCTGTTTCACGAAGTTTGTCTTCAATGTGGCGCTTATGTTTGCATTGTTTTGGTCAGTCTTCTGCAGTGATAGATTTAGCTTCTTCAGCTAAATTCACAATGTTGGTTGCCTCTTGTCCTAAATTTTTGCTTGTGACTCGCCTTTTAATGAGACTCCACATAAGTTCAATTGCGTTTAGCTCGCAGTAGTATGGCGGTAATCTAACCACTGTGCGGCCATGAGCTTCAAGCATTTGAATTTTTGAAGCATTTCCACTAATATTGGGTAAAATGTTATGCACGGGTAACCCTATTTTACTTTCCTGTCATCACAGAGTACAATTCCAACATAAAGAAAATAAACACCGACATCTGTCAGAGGTAAAATAACTGTGAACGGACTGTATATTTTCATGTTCTGAATTCAAACTTTATGACAACTACAATTTTGTTTTTTCCTACGGTGCCGAGGCTGCCGCGCTCTAGGCCGCGTTCACATTTGTCTGATGTAATCTGTCGTGACGTCGTCTGTCGTGTCGCGACAGACAATGTCCCGGTCTGCGACAGAGAGGGGTGAGGGGTGTGGGGACGGTACCGCGCGAATTAAGAGATTGGACTCAGATTAATTGTAAAAAACATTTATTTAATTATAACAGTATATTTAAAATATAAAATAGTAATCGCTAAAGTTAGATCTACAAAGGTATATATAATAAATTAATGCTAAGATGACAATAGGATTATCTAGATAATTTGTTGAGGAGAGATGTGCTGACGAAGCTAACATTGTTGGGTTCCGTACAGTTAACTCGCGCGATACAACTCGTCAGACTTATGTGGACGCGCCACTGTCTGTCGTAAAGCGTCAGACGCGCGTTTGCAATTGTGGGCAATGGACGACGAACTAATTGACTTCCTTTTTATAATATTATTCGTATACAGTACCTATATATGAGCTAATTGAATACGAAATAATATAATCCTATGTAAATAATTTATGGATATAATTGGATATCTACTTAATCTGAATCGGATAATTCATCAAAAACATTGCGAAAGTGTGAACTCCACGAGAGTCAAGACAGAACTGATTTAAAATTGTGTCAGATCGCGACAGACGGCGACAGAAAAATGTGAACGGTAAGTAATTACGACAGAGACCGTCACGAGAGATCACGTCAGATAAATGTGAACGCAGCTTTATTCTATGGCCTCGCTCGTTCGGGGACTGTTTCCTCGCGCGGCAAATACCTCGCGAGGCTGCTCGCTCTGTGTGGACCCACCTGATTACTAAGGGCTTAAGAATATCATGTGCAAAAAAACGAAAGTTAAGATACTCACATAATAAGGGCGTCAGTCAATCTTATAAAAATAAATATAAGACATACAGTAAAGTCTTAAAAAGTGTATCAGTAATGCTCAAAGGCTAGAAAACATAAAATTACTACAAAATTCAAAAAATATTTGTAGGGATTCTTGGAAAGTCATTAAAAAGCAAGAATGTAGGACCTATAATAGTACACAGATCTCTAAATTAAAAATCAATGATGAAGTCATCACGGATCCTAGTGAAATTGCAAATAAATTCAAATTTTTTTTTATAGCATTAACAAAAGATAAAGTTTCAACTAACAAAAGTCCAAATTTAGTAACAAACCTTATAAAATCTATAGAAACCAGTATTTTTTAATTCCTGTAACTCATAATGAAATATATAAAACTATTATGTCTTTAAAGAATACTAGTTCAGTAGGCTATGATAATGTTATCATAGCCTACTACTACCCAACAAAGATCCTAAAGCAATCTGCTAGCATTATAACACCCCCTCTATGTTATGTTATCAACATATCTTTGGCACAAGGAACATTTCCAAACAGATTTAAAATATCAGCAGTCAAACCTATCTTTAAAAAAGGTTGTGACACAGAGCCTAACAATTACAGACCAATAGCCCTAATTCCAGTCTTAGCCAAAATATTTGATAAATTATGCACAAGCGCTTATACAACGTTTTTATTAAATATAATGTACTAAATACAGAAGCAAGGCAGCGATAGCCTAGTGGAGATACCAACAGACTGCCATGCAGAGGGTATCGGTTTCGAATCCACGGCGCGCACCAATGACTTTTCGGAGTTATGTGCGTATTGAATTGTTAATTATCGCTTGTCCCGTGCCTCGGAGAGCACATTAAGCCGTCGATCCCGGTTGTCATGAAGATCTTTGACAATCGTTACAGGGCGTCAGTACCTTCTAACATAAACTCACACTAGTTTAAACCATGAAATATCGCTATACCTTCGGGTTGCGGAGGTCAGACAGGCAGTCGCTTCGTGGAAAAGCTAATATTCAGCCAAATCCGGTTAGATTAGTAAGCGAACCCCAGATTGAAACTGGGATAACGCTAGGAGGATGATGAATGTACTAAATACAGAACAGAATGGTTTCCAAAAAGGTAAATCCACTACCCTAGCAAGTTTTAAATTAGTAAGTAAAATATCGGAAAATTTAGATAATAAGATTAATACCCTCACAATATTTTTTGATATGAGCAAAGCATTCGACTTTGTTAGCCATGATATATTATTAAAAAATGTAAATTTTATGGTATTCGAGATAAAGCAAATGAATGGCTAAGAAGCTATCTTACCGATAGACAACAATATGTAGAGATAAGAAATATCAATAATCAAAACCAAGAAATGGCATTTAAATCTAATTTAGCCCCTAACACAGTCGGAGTGCCTCAAGGGAGTATTTTAGGACCGCACTTGTTCTTGATTTATATCAATGATCTCCCTAACGTAACAAACCATTATTGTACACTCTTCGCAGATGACATATCTTTAGTTATAGCACAAAAACAATCTTTAGACATTAATCAATGCAACGACGAAAACAATGACTCTGTAAAAAACATCATCCGTTGGTAAGAAAACAATAATTTGAAAATAAATATAGAAAAAACAAAATATATGCAGTTCTTTAATAAAAAGAAGAAAGAATCAAACTTATCTATTTCGTACAACCATAAACCTTTAGTAGAGTCGGAGTTGGTAACCTTCCTTGGAATGAGCCTTGACAATCAATTATCATGGAAATCACATATCGATAAAATATGCTCAAAAATTAATAAATGTGTTTGCGCACTTTGGCGTCTAAATAGAATCGCCAGTCAAAAAATAGCCATTCAGGCATATCACGGTTATGTAGCATCAAATATACGGTATGGTATTCTGTTATGGGGTGGTTCAGTTAATTTCAATAAACCTAATATTCCTAGCACAAAAACAATGCATAAGAGCAATTTGTGATGTAGAACCCTCAACATCTTGCAAACCCCTTTTTAAAAGTTTAAGGTTACTGACTGCATCATCAATATTCATTTTTGAAACCTGTAACTTTGTACAAAACTCTTAGGAATCATTGTAACTTTAACACTCAATATCCAACTAAACTAATCTTACCTAATATAAGTACCGAACAATACAAAAGAAAATGTTATCCTATGTCTATCAAAATATTTAATAATCTACCAAAAGATCTGAAAGATCTACCTATAACCATATTTCGTAAAAAGTTGTTTAATTGGCTAGTAGACAAGTGTTTCTACAGCACCTAAGAGTACTTTAACAACAAGGATTCGTATTGGTATTAGATGTAACGTATTTACTATGTATTCCGATGATGTACATAATTAATTAGTACCTACCTAATAAGGCATAACACTTTGTAAATATGTAAGTATGCCAAAGACTACTAGTAAAAAAATAAACGAAAAACAACTAAGTACTTAGTATGTTCTAATAAGGTTTTTTTTTTTAATGTTTATACAATATTATAATAATTGCTGTTTGTTATGTAGGTAAATATAATTATGTCTCTCATGTCAGAAATGGTGAATATTTGGCTTCTAGTTTAACATGTACCCCACTATCTGTGTACACCCATATTTTGTGAGCTAATAAATGGTTTAAATGGATGATTCATTCATTTACATTCGTTCTTTTCTCAGTTTTTTTCTTTAGCCTGTTCTGTCCTACTGCTGGGTAAAGGCCTGCCCCATATTTTTCTACGCTCTTTTGTCGCCTGCAATCTCAAGGCACCGTTTTCGGGTCCGACCTTGGTGACGACGATCATTTTCTGGCACCCACAGTGTCGAGATTTTCGCCCAACGATTCTCATCTATACGACTGACATGGCCCGCCTAGTTCCATTTAAAGCTAGCAGCCTTTTTTCCCACATCTTCAACTTTAGTTCTCTTTATTTATATTTTTTTATTTTGTATAGTTAATAAATCATGTTTTGTGCTGTAATATAACCATAATGTTAAAATAACTTACAAGTGTAGTGCAATATAGGTTAATTAATAATAATAAATTGATTTTTATTGATATATGCCAGGGGTTTAAGTAAAAAAGGATTTTAATCAAGTACTGGATACTTAAGGTACACATTGGCATCCGTTCCATGGGTGTTGGTATATGGGGACGGAGCCCATATATTTTTGTCCATAGTCCTTTACTCTTGTTAAGACCCGGGAATCAAACTCACAACATTCACCGCCGTTAGTGGCAACGATGATGACGTAAACATAACACTCAGTATCCACACTAAAACACCAATAACAATAAAAGTACAGTACACTAAATAAGCTTATATTTTGTGTAGCATTAGTTTCACACCGTAACAGACCTTTTAGTGAAGACATTAATTGTCCGTACTCTTTATAACTCACCCAGTGGTGTCCACATACATATACATATATAAACATATACATTTCTGTGTGTTTCTAGTCTAACGTATGGCCCTCTGGGGTGCACTGTTGAATCGAATTATAGCTATTTGTTCTACAAACGGTGTATTGCACTATAACGAATGTCTAATTGAAGCTGGAGTGTCAGTTCTATGTTATAATCGCTCTGTTTTAGAGCTGTACTGCTGTCAGCGTTGTTGGCGATGTCACTTGCTTAATGTATCATGTTTTATAAATAAAGTAGCCACCTCGTCACAAGTTCAATGGCACTCTAAGTGAACTTGTGATCGGTTTGTACTCCGAGTAAACACTACACCAACAAGCACGTTAAAGTAATATATTAAGTTCTGTTTATATTTAACACATCTTATTCACTTTTCCATATAATAAGACATAACCGAAATACAATAAACCGTCAGATTTCTGAATTAATAATAACATTTTCATACATTATGAATATTATATATTTTTTTCTTTTTAAAAGACCACGCCCGCACTAGGACTAAATCCTGTGTCGCGCGGGACTTTACAAACATAAAATTAACGGACACAATGAACATCCATCATTCAATACCGTATTAATCAATACCCAACAATTAAAAATACTTATAATGTACATATTAGCAATAAAACTAATTCTTTAAAAAATAAGCATGGTTTCCGTGTTCACCCTTATAAACGAGCTAAAAAGATTTTTAAGGAAAAACCTTTGAATACCATTGTACTCCAAAATGAAAAACATAAGCAATATTTTATAAGGAACGTTTTAATTAAGACCAAAACTCAAGGAAAACATCACAATTGATGTTAATAAAGTCAGAAATAAACAAATAGGGAATCCGAGTTCTCTTAAACAAATCTCTTTAAGGATTTAAAGGTCTGCTTGGGATTTACAGGTAAATCTTATTAAGCCTCTACTCACGTTACTTATTAAAAGTCTCTTAGACGAACATATACTTTTTCATTAACCATAAACTTGTTAAACCAGGATTAGCTGCAAACAAAAGCTGCCGCGATTGAGATTTTATGCGAAAGTCATAAAGTCAAGATACGCAAATAGCATATGGAAAGTGAACCACTTGATCGTAAAAGTTACGATAAGATATTAGAGTTGCAAGGGAGACGCTACATTGTAGCAAGTTTTATAACAACTGACTAAAAAGTGTGGTGTGGTCCTCCGTGTGGTGACGGATTAAGAATACGGAATGTCACCACCCCATATCATCCCATGGGTGTCGTAAGAGCCGACAAAGGGAGCATATTATGCAGAGAACAGCACTGCAAGAGAAGGAAAACTTAATACAAACCCTATACCAACCCGTTTGGCCAGCGTGGTATAGTAGGCCAATTCCTCCTTTCAAAGGAGAGGCCTAGTCCAGCAGTGGACTGTTAAAGGCTGATGATGACTAAAAAGTGCTCTCAAACTATCTCAAGAGAACCTGCACCAGATGCACGAACAAAAACTGTCGATCGAAGATCAGCGCAGCGAAAAGCTAAAAGATAAATTAGCTTACAGCAATTTTGTGGGTATCAGAATTTGCTCTTCAGGTAACGTTCCTGACTCAAAAGCGAACTCTGGAGCAGTTGGGAATTCATTAAAAACAATAGCCGTTTGTAGGATACCTCGCTTCTTACAAGGCTGCAGAGTTCGCTAGTTAATTATAATTCAGCCTCGGGCTCCTGAATTTTCAACTGAAGCTAGAAGAGTACAAGTCGTTCTCATATCGCCGCTTAAATCTCTACAATTATGAATACTGCTACAGATTGAACTTCATTGCACTTTCATAAAACCATTATCGATTTTATCTTAGTTTACGTGGTTGACTAAATATAGGATTGAAATGCTATTTCAATATGTAACGTATTCCTACCTACCTTCTGTTTTGTATTTGTATATACGGAGATTAGGTTTTTATTGGTGAAATCAATAAATATATTCACTGAGTTGGTAACGGGCACTCATTCTTTGTCGTTGTCATAAAGCAAATTCCATCAGAGTGAAGTTGGTCATCTTCGTCATCTAGTTTACATATGCATAGTTCAAGTAATAGTATATTATAATCCTGGTTCTGTAACATTCATGAAATACTAAATAGGCCATTACCATTGTAGTAAATAAGAGCATAGATTTCTCAGAGATATGCTTTGACTGCATAATAATTTCAGAAGGAACACATGTCTATATTAAAAATACACATAAAAGTAGCAGTTAATAGCAAGGCCTATGAGTGAGCGAGTCATCATCATCATCACCCAAAGCCCGACAGTATTCATTGTTGAACATATGCCTCACTTAGAAACGAGTATTACTTTAAAAATATACTACTCTAATGAAGACAAGTGTTTGCTTATAAAAAGAGCACGTTTGACGCATGCAAGACTTATCTCTCTATCAAATTTCTCTACATCCGTAAGTGCTGTTTACCAGACGATGCTTAGAAAACATGAACAATGTAACACTCAACTGGAAGTGGCTAGCTTCAATGTTACAATTGAAACTTTATGACTAGACACTCAACCCACTAATTTCATAACATGAATTTCAGATTTAGTTTGGAGCATACTCTAAGATGGGGATTTATAGGACTTTACAATAATATTATGCGATGTTATTTAGGTAAAAATACAGGGTATTACTCTGAGCAATTCAGAATGCTATGGCTGCTAAACTGAATATATTATCGAAGAAACGATAGTCATGACAATTAATGCTGCCTTCTTTCATTTGCGATTGAACGCGTTAGTCAAAAGGAGCCGTTTTGTTCGCAACCCAAAGTAAACTTGAGTAGTCGGAAACGAATTTCACTTGCCAATAACTCAAATTTTATGAAGAAAATGCAACCAGGACTGCATTTAATTCTCCATAACGCATTCACGAATTATACAGTCAAAACAACTGTTACTTTGTCACAGAAATGCGAAATTATAACAGTGTAGAGGTACCTACAAAATGACGTCATTTATAATGTAAGTGACTGTAGTATTTACACGCAGCAAGAACTTTCAATAGCTTTTTTCTTTTCTTGGTAATAATGCGCATACATCTGATATTAAAAAGCGTATATCAGCTGTACAAAAGTTTACTATAAACTCGATCAGCATGCTATACGAATTTCGTCACATATTTTAACCCTCCTTCATTTATCCGAAGTAGATTACACGTAAAAAATGAATTACGAAACTTTAAAATCAACCAACACGTATCGCGCTTAAAACGTTTTATTACACGTAGCTTTAAAAGTGTAACTGTCGCAATACACTTTGAACACTTTTAACGAAGAGTGATCTTTTAATCCTCCAATGCATTTTTTAGTTCGAAACATATTCAAACAGAGCAGCCATGCATACTAATACGAGTAGTTTCCCCTCACGATCAAAAATACTTTCGTCTCTTTACATTGATATGCATTCTGCATAGTCGACTTCATGGAAATCACATGATTTAAGCAGTCTGCTCTACACTGCTTTAGTTTATCGTCTGAAACGTTGAAATACGTGAAATCTTTTTTAAGAATTTTTTATATTCTTTGTAATAGTAAATTAAAATAACATTGCAATGAACAATCAGATGTGTTAATAAGTATGTATCAACGCTCGGCTTCAATGTGTGCTGCCTGGCAATTTACTTCGTGTAAGAATTTATTTTATATTCTCGATGGAAAATTCGATACGGACATCATAGTGAACGTTGTAGACATTTGTATCATATAAAATTACAAAATTGTACATTAAAACTTCAGCTTTACTTTACTGTTTTTCTCGATATATTTTTTACAAACATACGAATTTTATCCCCAGATGTTTTTAAACAAAGCCTAAAATAGTCGTAGGTTTCCTAGGAAATGTATACATGGCTACAGAAAGCTTATCTATATGTTCCGACTAGAGGTCATGACCGCCCAAATCGTAGGAACTTAAGTTTCCCTAGCAAATATATTTTTTAGGCAAGACGGCATCGCGCACTCGTGACCAGTATGAATGTTATACAATTTGTCAGATTTACGTGATTATTTGTACTGGCGCAGGTGTGGATCTGGTGGGCTCCGACCCTTTTCTAAGGAGTAATAATGACGGATTTGACTTAGAGAAGACCTAACGGGCCAAGTCTGCCTCGCCTCCGTCCTACCTTATAGCCACCTAACGCATTTGCACGGCTTAACTTACTTACCAAATGGTGATAACTTTGGTTATAATAGTTTTTCCTGGATGGTAGGATTGAAGCGTAGGTATGTACTGGTACTGGGTTACTGGGTACTGGCAGAGTGACGAGGTACTTGTTCAGACTGACGACGTGACGAGTATAATAAAACTATTCTTGAAGATCGGTAACCGGTAATAATTTATTTACAAATAATGGCAAGCTATATACAAAAATATACACTCAGAGAGGTTACTGGAGGCAATGCGCATAATATCGATATTGACCAATAAAAGGAGACTTACAACTAACGGTTCTTACATGACTACATATTATAACTAGCTATAAACACAATTTGATTTACGTCAGTCAACTCACTCTAATTAGCGCTCTGTCCTTCACGCACACTATATAATAAAGTGGCACACTTAACAAAACTCCGTGCCACGAACATTCGTTGCCACTCGGATGTAATGCGTTGGTGAGACAGGTCGACGGCGCTCGCGCGCGCGATGCGTTATCAGCTCTTATCAGCTATCACACTTATCTCTTGATTACGCTGCGTAGGGTTGTGCGTACTGTGCAATTAGGTATGTGCACGTAGTACGCCACAAGTTTATGTAAATAGTATTTGTCCAATATATAATAGACAATTACTTCGCGCTTGACTTGCAAATAGCGTCGAATTTTAAAAAGTTACTTTAAAAGGACCTCCATTGAAAATTCATACTTAAAGAAAACTACTCACTGAATCGTTAATCGTTTATAACTTGCAATTTCAGTTCGCTTTTTTGTTATTCGGTATATTGAACCACAAATAATATTCTGTCCAGAATGATTTTGAATTAAGTTTATTTTTTGCTTCAGAATTTACATAAAGTATTTTGTAAATAAATTGACACTGCTGATTATATTTTCAAGTCTGTCTTGGAAACCCTTTTCAAACATGTTTTATTTAATCATCTCTGACATTTCAATACATTCAGTAAAATAAAATTTGTAAATCTACTTAACTTATTTGCAAATATTTTATTAAATTAGACCACTATTTTTATTTCTATCTTGTTTATAGTAATAATAAACCACACATGTATCCTAAAATATGCTTTGTTTTGCATAAATAAACAATGCAACAATATCAAAAAAATGAGGACGCACACATGAATACAATAAAATTAGTGTCATTTACCGCGTTGTGCCGCGCCACGTTAAATATAAACAAATATTCTCGTTTTCCATGTGTTCTATAGCAATGAAGTATATTGCATTGAGAATCATAGACAATGATATTGGAATCAGATTTCCCCCAGTCGTCTACGATACGTCTGTAATATTCAAATCTGCATTCCCAAACGTACTTCACATATCAGGGATTTAATAAAAATTCTCCGGCAAATATCTCAGCTGCGTCGCCAATCTCGTTTCTTCTTTTCTTTTAGATACCTATGAACATTCCCATGTCTCTAGTATCATATTTCCCATAGATCTGTAGGAAATACGTATGTTTTGTTAATGCAACCTCGCTATGTAGGATATTTATGCATTTAACTTATAACATTTAAAAAACATTATATTCATTGTCTTACTAATTTTTCAACGCATATGTCCATCATAAAATTTTAAAATCATTGTATTTATTAGGTATCTACATAGTACGATTTTTATTTACCACTTAATCCTCTAAAATCTTATAGCCCACACACTATTAAAACAGTTAATTCCGTTGTCCCACAAGTTTAAATGAAAAAAACGAATGAGTAAGTTCTTCGTTAATTAACCTTTCAAGAGATCAGAAATGTTAAGCTCATTTTTGCAAAGTAGGTACACTTACAGCACGCAGAGCGAAACTTAATAACTTGCTTGTTATATTCAAGACTGTTTTACAAGAAATATTTTGTTTTGATGTATAATGTATAAGGTAACGTATTTTTAAGTTCGTAAATTTTCGTTCAGTGAATTAAAATAGTTTATTTCATCTTTTTAAGCCAAAAGCTAAACTATTCCAAAGACCGAAATATAACAATATTGCCACTGTAAATATTTGTGGTTTACCTAACATTTTTCTATCTGCCATTTGAACCCTAACCAGAGCGCAATAACGGCATCTAGATAGTTTAAACGGTGCGCCGCCATCGCAAAAAATGACCAGATAAATATATTTCAATCATTCGACGTCCCAATGTACGAGAAAAAAAGCATACGTTTTAATGTGGTCACAATTATTGGTTACGGTAAGACCGCGAAGTTTGTCCAAATTACGGCCTATTTCAGAGATTTGACCGCAGGCGGACGGGTTATTTTAAATTCAGTGCGCGCGCGTCGGACACCCCACACTCGAATTTTGTGCCAGTGACATGTGCTTATTGTATTTTCATTGAGAGTGCCACCGGCGGCACTGTTTCAACAAGATTTATATGGAAATGGCTCAACGGTATTGTTTTATTTAGATAAGGAACGAAATACTGTCCCATATTTTTCCAGTTAGTAGGTAATGTTTGCGGCGATAATTATCTACGGGACATTATGGGACTTTAATAACCGCTTGACCGCGCACAAGTGACTATTTTTCCTTTTTGCAAAAACAGATGAGCGCGTAAACTGTATTTTTTCCCACGCTTTTCCGTTACGCACTAATCTGTTTGTGGAACTCGGATAACTTAACTGATTGCAGTATGTTGCATATCAATAGACGCGTAATTAAATGAGCTTTCTGGTGATATAAATTAAAACCATATATCATGATTAAAGCCCACGCAAGGGCAGTATAAATTGAAAATTAGAAATTTTTCCCGCCATTTTTGAGCGCGATTTTATATTTCTGACATATTCCTTTTTCTCGTCGTTTTTTATTATGGGAGGTATATAAGTATTATACACAGTTAGAAAGGTTTTTTAATTTACTTTTAGTGGAAGTAAATATAATGAAAAGAAACATTTTAATATTAAACATAAAAAAATAAAACATTTTTTTTTAATTAGCGCCAATTTTCATATTTTATTTTTTAAAATACCGTTTTATGTTATATATCAGATTCAAACCTAGATAACTTTCTTTCCAACTAGATTTCCAAGTATAAAAACCAATTCTGATAAGAATCTGATAAGAATTATTTTTATTGGAACCTGCACAGTTGTTTACTTTTTCCCGCCAAAAAATCTGAAGTTCCCACCAAAATTTTCGATAGCTAATACCTCATAAATAACATGAGTATTATATGTTTTATCAAAAGTTTATTTATATACTCATAATAAAAAAATAATACAACGCACAAATGTAACCTTATATACATACATATGTATTTAATTTTTTTTACATAAAATTACGTTTTTACGATAATTTTTTGCCTATAATTAAAGTAATACACATAATTTTTTTTTTGCTGTAACTTCATAATTAATCAGTTAATTTACAATAAAAACATAAAAGTATGATATATAATTACATAATTTGTTTACAATGACGTTTTTAATCCATAATTACGCCCCGCGCGCGGAATGCAAAGTCAGCGAAATATTTTTTTTTTCAAATGCTTACATCTCAATAATTTTCTGCAAATATTGCTATAACTTTATTTTATTACATAGATAATATCACCAGGTATATGAAAATACAACAGCAAACCAGATTCAGCTTATACTTTTATTATGATAAACAAAAGTGTCGCTTAAGTCGGTAAAGACGACATTGTTTACGTTACGGCCGCTAGCCTAAAGTAAACATTTAATTCAAACGTAATTTGTTTTATACCATTAGAATGAGTCATTCATTAGAAAAATAAAAACCACACCTCTCAACTTATTAAAAATCGCACAAAAACTAATTAATTGAGCGCGCCCGTCTTTTACTGGCGGCGCGCACTTGAAATTTGTCGATGCTGAGTAAGCACTTAAAAATGGTGAGCGGTCAAGCGGGTATGCTGCAGAACGATTTAAGGCACGAAATAATTAGATTGATTTGTAATTACGTTATGATAGTATTATTTGTAAACTAGCTTTTGCCCGCTGCTTCGCACGCGTAAATTTTACTAAAATAAAAAAGTACAAACTCCCCTAAATTCTTAAAGGAAAATACATGCCAAATTTCACCTACTTGCGCTCAGTAGTTTTGGCTGTAGCGTGTCTGTCAGTCAGTAAGTAACGCAAGGATTTTATATATACAGATGAAAGCAATTCGATTGTAAAATAAAAGGTTCTACACAAACTCGTACTCTCTTTTCTACCCTCCTAGGGGAAGAATTTCCAAAATAAATGTTTTTGTGTTCATTTATGTCACTTGCGGATCCAATAAACAAAGTATTAAGTTAATACCATGAAGTATTAAATGGGTTTCATACAAATTCCGACACCTCTTTTTATCCACTTAGGCTGAGGATTTCCAAAAAGACTTTCTTAGTGTTCACTAACTTTATTTGAGGAACCAATATACGAAGTTTGAAGGTAATCCATTAAAGGGATAAAAAGTTTCATACAAACTTTGACAACCTGTTAAACCCCCTTAGGGGAAGAATTTCCAAAAATTCTCTCCTAGTGCGCCCTTACACACCTCAAGGAATATACGTGCAAAATTTCACCTACTTGCGCTCAGTAGTTTCGGCTGTAGCGTGTCAGTCAGTCAGTAAGTAACGCAAGGATTTTATATAAAAAGATAATAACACTCACGGAATGTGTTGTGTTACATAGAAGAATAATGATCATTTATAAAGTAGTTCAGGTTCATCAGGAACCAAAATAGGAAAATACGATACGATCACATGCATTTAATACCGCCATAAGAAAAATAAACGCATTTAAATTTTAAGTTGTGAAAATACAATGTTATACAAATATATAAACGGCATCGTGATATAAAGATCAAAATATTTCGAATTATGCTTTTACTTATATTATCAAAATAAGTATGAAAATCAAAGTCTAAAGTAAGTGATAGAAACTTTTTTTACGCACACAACTTAACAAATTACAACACATTCCGAGATCATTGAATACAAAAAACGAAATAAAGTTGATAATATAACATTTCTTTGACTTATTTCAGACGAACATTGTAACTGGAAAATACATATAGACTCAGTATGCAAAATAATTTGTAGGTTTACATATGCTCTAAGAGAATTAAAGAGAACCACCAATGAAACAGCAACTCTTACAGCCTACCATGGTCATGTGGGTTCTCTTTTGAGGTACGGTCTGCTATTGTGGGGTAACTCAACTCACATTACTAGAGCGTTTATTATGCGAAAAAAAACGTTAGAGCAATTTGTGCAGCCGGGCCTTTTGAGACATGCAGACCACTTTTCAAGGATCTTGGTAATTTGACCTTGGTATCGATGTACATACTATAAATAGGAAATTAAAGCAAATTATTAAAATGTTTCCTCTTTATCTGGTAAACCTACATTACCTTCAACACCTGTAGCTGCAACACCGATAATTTCTTCATAAGCATCTCATAAAACAAGATTTAGGAGACTACCAACAGTAACCGTTAAAAGAGCAAAGAAAAGTAAAAATTTCCAGGTGACTTATAACAGGAAAATATATCGATTCCGCCACAATGCTACAGCAGAAGACAATGAGGAAGATGATTACGTGAACCTACCAGAAGATGAATGACAAACAAATTTATATTCTGTTCAAAACCCGGCAAGTCAGTAAGACTTACAAAAGAAGAATTTCAGGATTTATTAGCTATCCACGTAATTCTAAGTATTGTAGTAATGCCTGGACTATTGGTCAGATAAATTCAGGTATGCAAAAGTTGCACAAATAATGTCTCTGCAAAGATATCAGCAGATATGACATAACATTTTGTCATTAATAATATGGATGGACATTAAATATAATGTAAATATGTTTAAATTGCTCATTTTTATTTTTGTATTATTTTATGAATAAAAGGCATGAAAATTATGTTTATTTAAATTTTGCCGTAATTTGGAAATGTCCGCTGCAGCGGACGTGAATTCACTGCCAAGTATTTGGCAACGTCCGCTGTGACGGACATTACTTTTCCCAGCAGTGGGCTATTATAATTTTTTATTAATATTTTTTTAGGACTTCCTAAAATGATCCAAAAACCTCACAATAATTAGATTTATCAATTTTGATTCTTTTTCTTGGTGCCAAATTAAGGGTTAATACAGTTAAGTACAAATTACAATGATACTTGACACAAGTTCCAAGGGGAAAATTGAACAGAATCCAGATATATCTGTACGAAATTTTCCAAGAGCAACATTCTACAGCTCTTTAGTCGTAACATAGAGACAAAGCAGGTAGGTAACTGATAATAGCAATGGACTACTCATCGGTTTAAGATTTTCGTAAAGGATGTCTTTTATGAAAATCTTAGAACTGCGTTTTCTACGAAGCTAAACGATTGGCAATATAAGCTAAAATGTATACATATGACCAGTGTTACTTTGGTATACATATATCTGATGTAGAGAAGTGTTACTTTGTCCCTTGTTAATCGCTGGTACATCAGCCATAAGAGAAATTATTTCAACATATTCTTTAAACCACCGCATAAAAATAGTGAAATAAGATAGCAAACGCAAAACGTACATGTAGCTCAAATAATAGCAAACAGTAATTAATTCCATGACTCCCAAATCTTTAATCTTACTCAATCTCCCAACTCTTACTCAATAACAGTGAGCGTTACGGCATTCGTGGTACTGCTCTGGGTTGGATAAGTAGCTATCTCTATGAATGACGCCAATGCGTCGAATTGTCCCGCATTAATGATAACCTAGTGTCAACAAGCTACAGATCATGCTTTAGGAGTAACAAAGTCGGAGTACCGCAAGGAAGCATATATTAGGCCCACTACTGTTTCTCTTGTACATAAATGACCTTCAAGGTGCCACATGTCACAAGTGCGTACCTACTCTTTGCCGATGACGTGTCAGTAATCGTGCCTCAAGTCAAGACTGAGGATCACGAAGTCACAGTTCGTATGACATTGAATAATATTTTAAACTGGCTCTCTTACAACAAATTAAAAATAAACATCTTCAAAATCCAATACATACATTTCTCGAACTACAAACCCGTACAAATTAACATTACACTTGAGGAAAAAAAACTAAATAAAGTTGATAATATAACATTTCTTGGACTTATTTTAGACGAACATTGTAACTGGAAAATACATATAGACTCAGTATACAAAATAATTTGTAGGTTTACATATGCTCTAAGAGAATTAAAGAGAACCACCAATGAAACAGCAACTCTTACACCCTACCATGGTCATGTGGGCTCTCTTTTGAGGTACGGTCTGCTATTATGGGGTAACTCAACTCACATTACTAGAGCGTTTATTATGCAGAAAAAGTGCGTTAGAGTAGTTTGTGCAGCCGGGCCTTTTGAGTCATGCAGACCACTTTTCAAGGATCTTGGTATTTTGACCTTGGTATCGATGTACATACTATAAATAGGAATGTTTGTGAGAACCCATGAACACATTTTTATCAGAGTACGGGAAGATTGTAGGTTCTAATCAAGGGACCCCACTAAATTGAAAAGGATAGCATGTAGAAGCACATATCATAAAAATAATTGTTTCATGATGTGAATAAAAGTATACAATCATATTCCACGTGCTTTCAGAGAACTTCCCATAACCCAATTCAAACGAAAATTAAGAGCATGGTTAATTGAAAACTGTTTTTACGCCATCAATAAATAGTTAAATTATAAATAAATATAAATTAATTTAAGATTATATGTATGCTTATTGTGGTCCATTTGTTATTATAAGAAAATATAATTTAGTCTCGCGGCATAAATGTGCACGTGGGATTGGGAGGTCTCGGGTTCGATTCCCGGGTCGGACAAAGTGTTATTGGGTTTTTCCGTTAGGAAATTCTCAGTAGCAGCACGGAGTCTGGTAATGTGCCCGGTACGGCAATAGGCTCGCCCCCTATTACGTGGGACCTAAAAATTCCTGGTGAAATGTGGGTGTAATATTACACCTCTGCCTACCCCTTCGGGGATATAGGCGTGAGTCTATAAATAAATAAAAAAAAAAATTTTGTATTATTGTATAATTTAAATATTTAAATTTTCACATGCCTATTGCAGGCGAGATGTCTTGTACTTTTTATTATTATGTAATAGCTTGTAATACCATCTCATGTGAATAAATGACTGATTCTGATTCTTAAGACATATCCAGCGGAAAATCACGATCCTCTGTCACGAGGACGACGATCCGAAAAAGAGGACATCGAAATATTAGAGGTATCACTTGTATCAACTCTGTACAAAATACAGAGTCGATTGTCGTATGGAAACATTACATTTTACAAAACCGTATCTTCATTTAGGAAGTAAAGATATTTCCTAAAATTACCTTCGTCGATTTCTGCTTTGTTATATGTATAACTTTCGAAGCAGAAATCGACATTAGACAAGAATAACAGCAAAATAACCAATTGGCACACTTAAACATAGGTTGCCGAGACCGTTGTTTAACCAGATACTTCGAGATCGACTAATCTCTGCAAATACTTTACGCTGCGAGACAAAGCAATAATAATAACATCCATCTTGTTTAAATTGGACTATTTCTAAGTAATTTTATTGCGGTATATGTTTACAAAATGTTGTCTGCATGTTGGCACTGTAATAAGTGTGTATATGACGGTTCATGTACGTACCATATGACGTTTCATTTACGTACCATATTAAACCTTAGTAAGAAACTTATCTAATCTGAAATACTTTAGTTTATCATAAGTCCCTTTACTCTATCATAATCATAACATAGAACGAAATTACCCAAAATCAGCACTTTAATATAATAACAGGAGCATTACAAAAAGCCATGATCTGTACTACTGGGCTTGCTCCGTCCATTACCAATATTGACCGTCTGCTATCCTACGTCACAAACTCACAAATAGCCTGAAGTCTATCTTAATTAATCCGAGAAACTCGATTATTAATTCCCAGCAATTTAGCACTTGATGGAATCCCGTTCGACCTTTGTACTAAGAGACAGCTCTAGTATAGAGTCCACCCTGTTTAAACAAGACTAGTCGATAAAATATTTAATTTACAATCCCGTCTTAACAACAAGATGATTTGACAAGTTCTGTTGTGTCAGAGGTTTGAGATAACACTACTCTGTTTATGTCATTAAGTTGTCACAACTAACATTAAAGTTGTGTATTTCACTAGAACTTGTGCTATAGTTTTGGGAATTGTATAATGACTAATTTGAAGTGCCACTTGTTTAATTACACGTTACTAGGTGTCGTCTTACGGCCGGTTCAATATGTAGGAGATTTGAGAAACATATTTGACATAAGTTCTATACAAAATTTGTCCAACATGTATCTCAAATCTCCAAATCCACAGATAGATCGGATATTGAATTTGAAACGTTTACTATCTGTGATAGTCTTTTAATATATGTATTATGTAGATTCGCTGTAGACCAACGTGTTCGTGAGATATTCAGTCTCGGAAGCATTATAGCAGTGGACCTTACTAAATGTTAATTCTAAGATAAGATAAGAAAACTATAATTATTTTGTATCTTATCTTTCAGACAGAATTTTTTCTAAATTTTAACAAGCTTCGTTTGCGCGGAGAGGGAGAGGGGTGGCATTTGTTCAGCGGTGGATGTCTTCGGCTGAGATGATCATTCATTTAGTCGAAGAATGTATCTTACTCTATATTATATCTATATATCACATTTTTTTACAGCCCGCCGTCTAGTTACGCCTTCTAGGAAATTTCCATTTATTATTTTAAATAATTGCTGTTTCCCTTAAGAGGATGTGCTCATTAGACAAGAATACCAACAAATCATTAAAAGACGTGAACGCTTACATGTTTTCATAAAAAGTCTCCTTTATTCTTTCATATTTTATACTGCAAATGTTATGTCACGATTTATTTTCTTTTGTTTTCTTTTTATATCTTTATATATATGTAAACTAGCAATGTTCTGCGGTTTCACACGCCGGTCCTTCTCGTAAAGCGATTTTTTTTTTTATGTTAGAAATAAAAAAAACCTTCATTGGTAGGAGTATACGTGAGTAATTGAGCCTAATGTCTAAATGTTATGTTTCCAGCCTCAGTAGCTCAGACTCTGCAATGACTTATCAATCAGTACACGTATTTACATATATAAGAATATGTAAGATGAAGAAGATGAATATAAAGAGATCGAATAAAATAAAGTTTGTCATTAAAAGCAGATTAGAAATAAAAAACTTTAAATAATAAGCAATATCTACTTAAATGAACCTAACATTTGTAGCTAAACGACTTTAAACAATCGCGATTTATCATAAAATAATTCAGCGGGTCTTAATCGCGTAAAATACACTTATTTAAGGTAAAAATACCTGTTTGTTTCCGAGTTTCGATAGTCTTGCACCGATCGTGGTCACGGAGAGACGGGAGAGAGCTCAGCGCCGTCTTGTGGAAGTGCGGGTCTTGGCACCTACCTTCACTTGGTTTTCTACTCGCTGAAAGAGTAAAGAAATATATCGCAGCTGTAAGAAATTGACATATTAATAAGTCAGCTATAACTGAGCATTTGTAGGATTCTGTCTTCTGGGTTTGAAGTCTTCTCCACAGATCGTCACTATTACTCCAGGATAGAACGTGAAGCGGTGGCAATCAAGAAATAAAACAATTTCAACCGGGAGGATGGATATAGATTAATCGACTACTTGGATCATATTGGATATCCAGTCATCAGCAAATGCAAACACCGCCACAGTGACAAAGTTCATCAGTGTGTAGACGTCATTATTGTATTGTGTCGAAGTACAAACATAACTAAAAATCAAGTGAGAGTAGATGCCGAAACCCGCACTAACATAGCTATCACAAGTAGAAATAATTCTTCACATAACGATAAAACATTTTATTTTACACCCCTAGTTCAGTAATACATCTATTTGAAACATCCGGATGATACTTAACTACACAGCTGTAAGCCGAAAACATACGTCAGTCGTAAGCTTTTTAACTGCATTACTGCACCGTGAATCCGATAACGATCAAATCTAAGAGCTTGTTCGCACTGCGGTGCCTTTATCTGCGGAACACAGATAGAGTGGTCGTGTTATTTACGAGTTGAGCTGAGGGACAATACACACATGCCTTATGGCGATATTATTCTGCTAACCTTCTCACAATATAAAAGGTAACCTCGAATATCGTAAATGTTTTACAGTTTGTATAACAGGTTTGTATATTTGTCGGAGGATGTAAAACTGGTCGCTAGTTTGCGATTTTATTGTTGGCCGTATGGATTACCGCAGTCATATGCGCTTTTGCTACGACAATAGATTTACTTATGCGCCAAGCTGCTCTACTTTCTTTAACACATCACAGTTGCTACGCTCGTAGCACGCATCTGCATCTGCACGCCAATCACCGCCCCGCGTTGACCACGTCGGTGACACCCCAATACCATGCTCTTCCAGTACATGCAGTTGCTATGCCATGGTGTCTTTACTAATTGACTAAAAATAAGACTTGAGTGACATGACTTGAATCTATCGGAATACAAGGACTAAACACTATATCTTTCTGCCTAGTGCTTATTACGCTTTAGTAGGTGAAGCTTATATGTTTTATGCAACACATCTTTATACGGATCAATGTTGTAGTTTGCCAAAAATAGTTTGAATAGCGCTTGTTATAGACCTCGTAATCAATTTAGGATACGCCACCTGTAGAGTACTTTGTTAGTAACATAATATAAGCTTGTTTTAAGATATCGATTCGAAATTTAGTACAAAACGATTTAACGGCTATACATCAATAAATAATTATTTCAAGGCGAAAAACAAGGCGATCCTTTACAAAAGTAATGATTTTAGTTTTAGTTTTTTCATCATCAGCAGCCTTTTATAGTCCACTGCTGAATATAGGCATTTCTACATACGTCACAATAGCATTATTAAGTAATAGGAGGGTTCGATGTCAAAACGCTATTGCGACAAGCAGTAGTGATTATTGTAAGACAGCGTAAAATGAAGCACCTTTCTTGAAAGTTCCAAGGATTTAAAAGTATAAGATCCACTGCTTCAAACCAACAAAGAAAATTCTTTACGCGCGTGAAGTATACAAAACCACATGTACTTATCTGTTTATAAATTAAATTACCTATAAGACCTTATCCACATCTTTCTACCTCGTATTATTGAATCAACTGCGTACCAGAACACTTACTCCCAACCTTATAACCAACTCACATTCCCTCAGCGTTTCATAAGCTCGTATACCCGAGTTAACGAAGTGCTTCCGTGAAATTATTGGCAACATGTGCACAGTTTAAGGCGGGCAAGCCACGCTGTCAGTGATCATGCAAGCAATCAAACACATTTATTCCCAAAGCTATGCCATACTCCGTCATTCTTGCGATAAACTCGGCCCACGCCTCTGTGTACTGTTTCGAGCTTGTATTCCTCTAGGGAATTGTGCAGAATCTTCGAGTAGACAGTATTCAAATCGAAACATAACTTAATTTTATATTATAAAGATGTCTAAGTGAAATATGAGCTGGGTAAGATGGTACGTTGCTTTCTTAATCGCCCCTAATAAGATGGATATTTACTTTTAATTATTGTTACGAGCTGGGGTTCGGTGATAAATTATATACACTATGCCAGGAAAAAACTGCACTTTATTCACTAACACAATAACACTAGATATACACACTTAATTTTTCAACACTAATAAAACACACTATTCACACTTAATTCTCAGCACTAATAAAACACACTTACTTCGAACACTTTTCCACTTCACTAAACACTTCCGACGTGTGGTGACAGATTAAGAATACAGAATGTCACCACCCTATGTCATCCCGTGGGTATCGTAGGAGCCGACAGAGGCAGCATTTTATGCAGAGAACAGCACTGTAAGAGAAGGAAAACTTGATACAAACCCTATACCAACCCGTTTGGCCAGCGTGATATAGTAGGCCAATTTCTCCTTTCAAAGGAGAGGCCTAGTCCAGCAGTGGACTGCTAAAGATGATGATGAAACACTTCCAAATTACTTCCTTCGCTTCTTGTTTATCGCTCCGATATTCAATTGTAACTGTCTCTTTTCACCCGTCTGCGTGGTATTTATACCGGCCGGAACACATAACTAGTATTTTTGAGACGCATCATGAAAGTTCTGGTAGCTTGCGGTCATTCTAGTTTGTTCTATTTACAGCAACGCCATCTATTAGAGGATAGATGAAACAGCTTTAAACCACCGATACCTCTAACCTCATCTAGTTCTCACATTCACTGATAGATGGCGTTATTTTCAATTCGTAACACGGCCTCCCTCTTAAGCGTGTTCGTCTCGAACATCGTTGGACCCATAGTAACGAGCCAACCGGTCCACATGAACTATCTTCGGTGCACCTCGCGACCCCTTCTGGATTCGATAGGTGACGTCGTTCATCCTGGTAATTATGCGATATGGCCCGTCCCATCTGGCTTGTAACTTAAGCGATTTTCCTTTGCTTCGTACTGGGTTATGAAGCCACACCAATGATCCCTCATCGAAGCCTTTGTTGTTCGCCTTCAGATCGTAGCGAGTCTTTATCTTCTCAGACATCTGTCGTACTGACTACCTGATTTGCTCATATACATCGTTCATCTTATTGCGTAGCTCGGTCGCGCAATCTTTTATATTGCGTGGAGATTCTGGTGGAATACCGGTGATTAAGTCTGCTGGTTAACGGAGTTCTCTTCCAAAATTGGCAAAAGCTGGTGTTATTCCTGTGGTTTCGTGAACCGCATTGCAATATGACAGGAGAAACGGTTGGATGTGCTTGTCAGAATCTCTTTGTTTGCTCTCCACGACCTTCGCCAGGTACCTTTCCAGTGATTGGTTAAATCGTTCAACCATGCCATCTGATTGCGGGTGATAAGCCGTGGTCCTGGTTTTATGTGCACCCATCACGCGACAAGTCTCCTTGAACACCTCGGATTCGAAGTTCCGGCCTTGATCGCTGTGGATTTCCAAGGGTACTCCGAATCGACAAAAGATTTCATGCACCAGCTTATCGGCCACTGTGGTACCTTCTTGATTTGGGATTGCAAACACTTCAGGCCACTTTGTGAAGTAATCCATCACAACCAAGAAGTATTTGTTTCCATCCTGGCTCTCGGGAAACGGCCCAGCGACGTCCAAGGCTATGCGCTCCCATGGGGCTCCCACATTGTACACCTTTAATGCACCTCTGCTTCGAGTATGTGGCCCCTTGACAGCCGCACAACTTGTGCATTTGCGGCACCAATCCTCGACGTCATCCCGACAGTGGAGCCAATAAAACCGCTCCCGGATCTTAGTAAGGGTCTTCTTAACTCCCATGTGACCTCCCGAAGCACCATTGTGATAGAGCTGCAAGACTTCCGGCACCTTAGTTTTGGGCACTACCATTTGCAAATGGCACTGGTTACCGCGAGCGTTTTCCCATTTGCGGCACAGAACTCCATCCTGGATAACCAAGCTTTCCCACTGTGCCCAATAACTTTTGGTGATAGGGCTCATTGCTGCGATCACTCCATTTGGGCCTAGGAGCGTCTGATTTCTTCCATTCGAGAATCGGCTGTATGTCCTTGTCGTCTTGCTGAGCACTCTGCAAAGCTTCTTTCCATTCGTCGCTCAGATCTGTCTTCAACATCCTCACTATTGCTGCCTGCTTTGCTTCCTGTCGGGTACAGTGCTTGCACTAGTCGGGACACGGCCTACGCGATCTGCATTACCATGGGACTTGCCGCTGCGATGTTGTATTACAAAATCAAACTCTTGCAGTAGTTCAATCCATCTAGCTACTTGTCCTTCTGGGTCCTTAAATTGAAGTAGCCATTTCAGCGCTGCATGGTCGGTTTGCAGGTGGAATTTACGGCCCAACAAGTATTTGTTGAAATGCTGCAATGTCTATACTACAGCCAAGAGTTCCCGCCTGGTGACGCAGTAGTTTCTTTCGGGTTCGGATAAGGCCTTGCTGAAGTATGCTATAACAGCTTCTTGATCATCCTTCCTCTGTGACAGCACGCCGCCAATTCTGGTGTTACTGGCATCTGTGTCAACTATGAATTCATGCTCATTGTCAAGGTAGCCTAGGATAGGTGCAGTGCACAGATGTTTCTCGAGCTTCTGGAATGCAACGTCACAGCTCTCATTCCAACAGAACTGTACTCTGTCTTCGGTGAGCTTATGAAGAGGTCTAGCAATGTCAGCAAAGTTCTTCACAAACCGTCGGTAGTAGGAGCATAATCCGAGGAATGCTCTGACCTGCGTTTTGTTCTCTGGAACTGGCCATTCCTTCACGGCAATGATCTTATCCGGGTCTGAATACCGTTCTCCGAGACCACATGTCCTAGAAAGTTCACTTGCCGTCTGAATAACGCGCATTTCTTCGGACACAGCTTCAAATTAGCTCTTCGTATCTTTAACAGCACTTGCTCCAAGTTTCGAAGGTGATCCTGGAAGGTGGCCCCCACGATGGTGATGTCATCCAAGTAGACCAGGCAGGCGTCTCCAATCAGTCCCATAAGCACTCGCTCCATCAGTCTCTCAAAAGTAGCCGGAGCGTTGCACAATCCCAAAGGGCATGACGCTAAATTGCCTTAGTCCTTTCCCTGTGGAGAAAGCCGTCTTCTCCTTGTCTCGAGGATCTATTTTTACCTGCCAGTAGCCACTTTTTAGGTCTTAGGTAGAAAACCACTTCATCCCCGTCAGCGTATCCAGTGTGTCATCGATCCTTGGCAGTGGGTAGCTGTCCTTCTTCGTGATGACATTTAATCGGCGGTAGTCTACACAGAAGCGCATGCTGCCATCCTTCTTCTTAACTAACACCACCGGAGAGCACCACGGGCTGGACGAAGGCTCGATTATGCCTTCTTTCACCATACCGTCGATCATAGCTTCCACTTCACGTTCCCGTGCCACTGGCACACGTCTTGGTCGCTGGCGAATCGGTGCTTCACTTCCCGTGTTTATTTTGTGCTGGACTAGTGCTGTCTTCCCTATGTCGGCATCACTGGTCGAGAAAATATCGGCGAACCGGTTTAACATCTTCTTAGCCTTGGTCTTCTCTTCTTCTGACAGGGTACTTTGGCAGTCCTCCAAAAGTGAAGACACGTCGAATCATGCACCCTGAACCTTGGCGCTGGTAGGTTGCTCTTGACATCTACGCATCCAAGCCGCTCCTTCATAGGTGCCCAATTCCGTCCCTTTCTTGAGCGACACTTCCTTGTCACTTGCATTCAGTGCGCGTACTGATGAAACTTTGGTACCCCTTACCAAGGTTCGTGCAATCTTCCACGAGTCCTCTTTCTCTAGGCCTTCGATTAGTACGCAGCGGTTCCCTCGACCAGAATTCCCTGGTAAACAAACTGGTACAACCATTTCCGACCGCGGTTGAAGAATGATATTCTTTAGGCAGTACACTTTTACTGAAGTTGCACCTTCCATGAAGACTTCTTCCGAGCCACACTTCAAGACTCCCTGGGTAACATCGATCTCACAGCGATACTTCCGCATGAAGTCTAGGCCTAAGATGCAGTCGTCCACTATATCGGCCACGATGACTTTGTGACGGTAAACTTTGTTGTCTAGCTTCAGATCCACCTTCATTTCACCTCGGACGGTTATGTGCTGACCGGTAGCTGTTCTTAGATTCACACATTCATTGTTCCTGAAGCAGCCCCGAAGAATTCGTCTTGCCAGATGGAAACCGATGACTGTCCGAGAAGCACCCGTGTCTAATGTCAGCTTGCATGGTGTTCTGTTAATTTCGCCTTCGATGATCAGGCTGTTCCCGTCACATGATTGCGAGATTGAGATACTTTGGGCTCTTCTATTACTAGCCAGCACCCGCCCCGCAGTCCTGGCTTCTACTCGTTTCCCTGCTCTCGCTGCCTGGCAGGCACATCAGGCGACCCCTTTGGTGGAGACAGGGTGTCACCAGGCTGCCTACGCTTTGGGCAGCTCAAGCGGATATGGCCTCTTTCTCCGCAGTTGTAGCACCGAGGTGACGACAAAACTTCCCTGATGCGGTGACCTCGGTCGTTGCGTCGCACTGTTTCCACCTCCAGAGCGTGGGCTAAGGCGTCCTTGAGGTCATTGAAGTGCCCAAGCCTTATTGCTGCTCTTACCTCCAGGTCCCGGATCCCGTTCGTAAACGCCTGTACGAGGTTCCCGTCAATAAGCGCAGGAGACGACTGGTATGCCTTCCTGACCAGCTTTTCCACCTCTGGAGCCCACTGCTGCAGAGTTTCTCCGGTGCGTTGCGTCCTGTCCTACAGCTGAGCACGATACACATGTTCAAGGTGCGCGTCTCCATACCTCGCCTCCAGCGCCTCCAGAAGCTTCTCGTAGGTTACGTCTTGTCCGAGTGCCTCAAACACTGTCAAGGCCCGGTCGCGAAGGCCCAAGGTTAGGGCGGTTAAGGCCTGTTCTTTATTCCACCCATTTGATCACATCACAGCCTCGAACTGGATTTTGTATGCCGACCATGATGACGAGCCATCAAATGGTGGAACCTTAAATCCACGAGGTGAGGGCGCTACAGCCGCTGGTGTCACTTTGAGCCCACGCAACTTCTTCTCCACTTCAGCAACACAGGTTTCGTGGTGGTCGTGTACACGCTTCTCTTTAAAGGCGACGCGAGTCTCAAGCTTGTCGTGTACGAGCATCTCTACGTCGCTGATACGGGCCTCGTGCTGCTGAAGTTCCTCCTTGACCGCCTTCAAGTCCTTCCCTACAGCGGCGCTGAGGTCCTTCATAAGCACCACCTTCTCCTCTAGGCGGCGCGCGTGCTCCTCCTTGTCGCACTGGAGCTGTTCTTCTAGGCGGCGCGCGTGCTCCTCTTGACGGCGAGCCTGCTCCTCCTTGTCGCGCTGAAGCTGTTTCTCCAGGCGGCGCGCGTGCTCCTCTTGACGGCGAGCCTGCTCCTCCTTGTCGCGCTGAAGCTGTTCCTCCAGGCGGCGCGCGTGCTCCTCTTGACGGCGAGCCTGCTCCTCCTTGTCGCGCTGTAGCTGTTCCTCCAGGCGGCGCGCGTGCTCCTCTTGACGGCGAGCCTGTTCCTGTTGACGGCGGTCCTGCTCCTCTTGACGGCAAACCTGCTACTCCTTGTTGCGCTGTAGCTGTTCCTCCAGGCGGCGCGCGTGCTCCTCTTGACGGCGAGCTTGCTCCTCCTGACGGCGAGCCTGCTCCTCCTGACGGCGGGCCTGCTCCTCCTGTCGGCGGGCCTGCTCCTGCATGAACGCCATCAGAGCCGCGATGTCGGGCTCCGTCACGGAGTGTGTGGCGCTTGCAGGCTCCACTGCAGCAACGGAGTCGCCTGGTCCACCAGGCGATAGAGAAGGAACGTCTCCGAAGCGTCTCTGGTCCAGGTCTTGCTGGCGCTGGTTCCTGGTACGCACACCTTCAGTTTCTTCCTTCGGCATAACCGGCATAATTTATCCCTTTCTTCTGACACCAATTTGTTACGAGCTGGGGTTCGGTGATAAATTATATACACTATGCCAGAAAAAAACTGCACTTTATTCACTAACACAATAACACTAGATACACACACTTAATTTTTCAACACTAATAAAACACACTATTCACACTTAATTCTCAGCACTAATAAAACACACTTCCTTCGAACACTTTTCCACTTCACTAAACACTTCCGAATTACTTCCTTCGCTTCTTGTTTATCGCTCCGATATCCAATTGTAACTGTCTCTTCTCGCCTGTCTGCGTGGTATACCGGCCGGAACACATAACTAGTATTTTCGAGACGTATCACGAAAGTTCTGGTAGCTTGCGGTCATTCTAGTTTGTTCTATTTACAGCAACGCCATCTATTAGAGGATAGTCACTCGTCGGTGTTCGACCGGGCAAGTCGCTACAAGTGCCGCCGCGAATATTTTGCTTTCTAAATTCTGTGATTGGTGCTCGACCTACATATTCAATTCCTGCTTGCTCATATGGACATTATACCTGTTGGCCCTGCCCACTAGGCGGTCTTAGAGCAGGATAAATAGATAACAAAGTTTCTATTAAATTTGAACAATACTCCAAAGCAATTTGTGTGAAGCGATTGGCTGTCGCAGAGTCGCTGGGATTTGAACTCGAAACGCTCAATTTCACCTCTACTGTATCCTGCGGCCTTACGCTCCGCGCCACAGAAACATTGCGTCGGCGCAGCGAAACTAACAACTACATCGAGAACGGGCTACGCGCTACGCGTTGCTACGGAGTTACGTCACTCGCCTCTACGCGTCCGGTGCATAACTGACTACAACAGCGTGGCGGCTAAGCGTCGCTCACGGTCGGCGCTCGCACAGCGGATTATATACGTGTTTTGAAGTAAGCTACGCGGACTAATACTACAATAACACATTTCTTTGGAGATACTTTTTGTACTATTTGTTTACAATTACAATGGACGGAACTGACCCGCAACCGCAAGAAGGTGCTAGCAGATCTGAAACCGATCTATCTAAGCCGATCTGTACGGAGTCTAAAACTGTGTCCTCACAACGTACAAAACGAAGGCCGGGAAAAGTGGATCTTGACGATCAACTGAATATTTTCAAGGAAGAAATGAGATGCATGATTGCGGACATGTTTGAAAATTGGAAATTAGAACAAAATAACTCTATGACTGCACTAATTAAGGAGATCGCCGAGTTTAAAAACCAGTACTCGGACATCAATACTGAAATCCGTAAAATTAATGATGAAATCAAAAACATGTACACAGAATTTGAAAAATCCATCGAATTTGTCTCTGCTAAATCGACCGAATTAAATCTAAAATGCGAAAGCTTGGAAAAGGTCCATAAACAGTACCAGACTCAAATACAGACTCTAGAAGACAACATAGAGGAACTCCAGAAAGCCGCTCGCCTCACAAAAATTGAGAAAAAAACCTCCCTAGAAGAAATGAAGAAACCAAGGATGACATCATCAACATGGTGGTCTCCCTTTCTCGCGTTGTCAACGCCAACTTGTCATCGTCTGATATTCGTGACGTATATCGCCTGCCGGCCAAAGGATCTGCAAATACGGTGATAGCGGACATTGCTACCCCACTACTAAAATCAAAAATCATCACTAGCGTAAGAAAATACAACTCATCTAATAAAACACTAAATTCCTCATGTCTTGGTGTCCAAAACGATCCTCAAACTATATATGTCTCTGAAAACTTGACTCCCAAAGCCAGAAGATTGCATTTCCTTGCGAGGGACTTTGCGAAGTCTAACAACTATATGTTTTGCTGGACTACCAACGGCAATGTTTATCTTAGACAAGCAGTTGGCACTAAGCAAATTCTTATAAAGAGTGCTGACCAATTAGGAAAGCTTAAGTTGTCAGAATGACTAATACCCGCCTGGTTTGCTGATTTCTGTAATAAATGTAACTATAATGCACGTTATAATACTTGTCATAATAACTATGTTATATTTGTGTGCATGCAACTCTTTACTTTACCTTCCAATACAAACCGTATCACAAATTCCCGGTACGTAGCGACAGCATACACTATACAGACTGACACACCTACACTCACTCCCACCCTTTTCTATTCAGTTGAACTGACGCGCTCAAATATACATTGCACACACATAAAAATATGCGGCCCGATATACAATGCTCCGGACTCCTTTTACATCTTTACAGTAATATATACACATAAACATCTTTGTAACCTCAACTTTGTGAATCTTTTTGCTATAATCAAAATTTATAATATTTTAATTCATATATTAGTATTCAGAGAAACGCTCAAATCAAATAATTGGCTTGTGTTTATATTATCAATCTTTAATGATCGTACACTGCTAGCACTTCCAAATAACTTACAAACTGGTAACTTAGACGCAATCTTTCATTATGAATATTAACTATGGACACTGAGCAACTTATAAATGATATTGACAACTCTCTTACAGTTGCATGTCACAGGAAAGAGTCTGCTGAGCATTGTAGCACTATCTTGGGTAAATATAAAATCAAAATTCTGACGTTTAATATAAGAAGTCTTAACTGTTATTTTAACAGCTTTCTAATTACTTTAAAACGACTAAATATCCCATTTGATATCATTGTGCTAACTGAGTGCTGGTTAGGTAGTAACCCTACAATCGGACAAATCGAAGAACACTTCTTTTTCGACTACCAGACACATAAACCAGTCGGGTGGAGTTGTTTTATACGTAAAAAAGTCCTATAGTCCAACGATAACTGAGCCAGACCTATGCGATGCTGATTGCTTACAAATACATATACGTGGCTTAATTACGCTTCTCGGTATATATCGATCCCCATCAATCAGAAATACAGAAAATTTTCTAAACTCTTTATCTGCTACTGTCACTAACATGCCGAAAGCTCCGTGCTGCGTAACGGCGGGTGATATGAACATCAACCTCTTACAGAACGAACTGTCCTCGGAATATTTGTGCTTGATGGCAGAGCTTAGTTATCTACCTCTAATCAATATTCCCACTCGCAACGATGCATGCCTCGATCATATATTTGCCTCCACTAAGGCTCCAACCGAAGCTGTAGTATGTGGAACCTCGATAACCGATCATGATTTAACCATGGCAGGCATTGATACTATCACACGTAATCGTAAAATACCTAGAAAATGCATCACAAAACTTAACTTTAAAACTGTAAACTCAGACCTGGAAAATGAGGATTGGGCTGAGATATATACTGAGACTTGTCCTTCACTAGCTGCCTCTATTTTAAACTCAAAAATCACCGCTCTATCTGAAAAGCACTCGTATACCGTCTCTTTAAATCGTAAGAAGAATATCATGGAACCGTGAATGACTCCGGGCCTACTTAGATGCTCGAGCCAAAGAGACAAGTTACATCTGGATGCACGGAAAAACCCAGATGATACAATGAAACAACATATTTATAAACGGTACAGAAACTTTTTTCGTAATCTACTACGCAAATTAAAGTCTCAGTACGACACAAACTTGTTGGAGAGCGCTAAGAACGACCCAAAAAAGCTATGGACGGCTCTAAAACAGATATCGCACACAGTTACAAATAAATGTTACCCGGAAGCCTTAAATAATATTAAAGATAACGTATTGGACTCCTTAAATTACTGCAATCATTACTTTGCAACTGTAGGGAAAAAACCTTGCCGATAAAATATTATCAGCGAATGTTAGGGAGACTGAGTCATCTCTTGCTTCAAAAGTAAAAACCAACTCATCACCACTTGATTCCCTTTTCTTACACCCAACCAATACATCAGAAGTAGAAATATTTATTAAGCAGCTTAAAGAAAGTAGCGCGCCAGGCTTAGATGGAATCTCAAATCACCTTGTAAAAGCAATCTGTAAACACATTGTTGGCCCTTTAACTTATATATTCAACTTAAGTCTGTCGGCGGGCAGTTTTCCAGAGTCTTGGAAAACTGCTGTAGTCACCCCCATCCACAAGGGAGGACCAATAGACTCCCCTAGTAATTATAGGTCGATTTCCCTACTTGGTACCTTTTCCAAGATCCTGGAAAGAATAGTCAACAGACAATTAGTCTCCTACTTAGAAAGCAACAACATCCTTTGCAATCAACAGTTTGGTTTCAGAAAGGGGAAATCAACTGAGCATGCAGTTACCCTCCTCACTGAAACCGTCGCTTCCCACTTAGACAAAGGACGAAAGTGCGTTGGGATTTTCCTGGACCTGGCGAAGGCATTCGACACTGTTTCCTTGGAAATCCTGTTCAGGAAGCTGGAAGGTGTCGGGATCAGAGGCATTGCCCTGGACTGGTTCCGCAGCTACCTGGGTGGCAGGAAGCAGTGTACAAGAGTGAATTCCTTCGTCAGTGATCCTGAGGACGTAGTATTTGGTGTTCCTCAGGGAAGCGTTCTAGGACCTACGCTGTTCCTCGTTTATATGAACGACCTCTCCTCCATGAAACTCCAACGCGCAGATATCATCAATTACGCTGATGAGACTGTCCTTGTTTTTTACGAAACCACGTGGTCAAGGTTAAGCCTAGTAGCGGAGATCGGTCTAGAACGTGTAATTCGATGGCTGTACGATAACTTGCTAACACTGAACACTACCAAGACCAATTACGTGTGCTTTCATAAAACTACAGTCTCAGCTCCGCCTAACAACTTTGAAATTAAGGCCCACACATGCAATGCACCATCACTTTCTAACTGTGACGCGTGTACGCTGATCAGCAGATCACAAACGGTTAAATACCTTGGTGTCTTAGTCAACCAAAAATTAAACTTTTCTGATCACATCATTGCAACATCAGCCAGAGTTAGGAAAATTATCTATGTGATGAAAAATCTACGGGACGTTGCATCATTCCGCTTGCTGAGAACGGTCTATGTATCCCTGTGTCAATCAGTGTTAGCCTATTGCATTCTGGCCTGGGGAGGCACGGCTTCCATACATCTACTCCCATTGGAACGAGCCCAACGAGCCATTCTAAAGACGATGCTTAAACGTTCTTCCCGCTTCCCAACAGTTCTTGTTTTTGAAGAAACGGAAGTATTGAGTGTTAGAAGACTCTTTATACTGAATCTTGTGTTGTTGGGCCATAAAGAAGCCTTGAATAGTCCGAACTATAATAATATAGCAGGAAAACGGGTTTTTAGACTCCCAAATTCTAGGGTACAAACAACGTTTGCCACGCGATTCTTAGGGTATCTCAAGGGCTTTGTGTATAATAAAATGAATAAGTTTTTGAATTTACGAGAGTTAAGTATTAGGGAATTGAGATATAAGCTAAAATCTGTACTACTTCAGTGGAATTACGAAGAAACCGAAAAATTCTTGCACATGAATATATGAGCAAGGCCAGCACACACTCACCCACTCACCAAATCACACCACACACACATACACACAACACAGACATAATCACACACACACACGCACGCACATACATACATACACACACACACACCAAGTAGCATATTTTTCATTCCATTCATGCATGAATGAAATGAAAATATTTAATACATAAAAAATAAAACAAAATGATGTAAAACTTAATGTAATTTATTAAACATTATTTAATTACAATTTTGGTAATGAAACTATCCTATAAGTTACACATTTTTAAATAAATTACACTAAATACTGTTAAGCAGGATCGACCACGGATGATGGAAGTAACTGAGCTTATAATACAGGAATATTCCTAGTTTAAGCTCAGTTGCACAACCGTTTAGTACTTAGCCATATACAAAATTGTTAAAATATGTTGATTTACGTAAAATTGTAACTAGGTTAAGTTTCTTGAAATAAACTATTATTATTATTATTATAGATGAAACAGCTTTAAACCACCGATACATCTAACCTCATCTAGTTCTCCCATTCACTGATAGATGGCGTTATTTTCAATTCGTAACATTATTATTATCTGGCCGTGCATCATTATTTAAGAAATGCAAAGTTACCGCACAGACATAATATTGACATGGCCACAATGGAGCTGTAGATATGAAATGCTGTAAATAATGTTGATGCTGCAATATATCAATAACAGGCAATGTGAGAAAACAGTGACTCTCTCTAACACTTTCTTATGAGTAATCGAAGAGAGATTACTATATCATCGAAACTTTTACGGGTATATATTTTTACCCAGATATTTACCTTCAAGTTACATGCACACATTGGGAACAAAGTACATAGAATCAAACGAAAGCAAAGATGAAGAGTAATGAACAAAAGTATACAAAGTTATATTCGTATAGACATATGTTTACTTATTATGCTGAAGTAAACGTTTAAAAGAGCAGTGACTTATTCCTGAAACACTGAAAACAATAGGGATCCTATTCGGATACTGTCAACGACATAATATCAGCAAAATATCTGTAAAAAAACATTGAATGTACATACATTAATGTTGTTTAATCTATCGATGACGGTGCATAATTACGTATCAGTTAGTAATTTTATTAAGGACTCATTAAAACATATTGAAGAAACAAAATTAATATTCCTGATTTTTCACAATATCAGTCGACAAAACGAGAAAAGGCAACGAACACTTTCATGTTGAATTTTAGTAGCTTTTAATTTAATGTCAAATATCGATATTTGGTCAACAGACACCGTCTGTCCTACTTTATCTATATAATAGATACTTATTACTATAAATAGCGGCGAATCTCCGATCTATATTAGTTTGAGACCCATTTAAGGAAATCGCCAAGAGAATATCTCAAACTGGGTCGCTATTAATTTAACATCTGTCCTACTCCCATAGCAGATGATCCACAACTTATGGAACTAACCGTCAAAATAAACGCAAATGTAAGAGGATGCTCGTTTAGCAGCGAAGGTACACGAACATTCATCCAGAGCAAAATGAGGCCCGCATATTCGGAAGCTTTTACGCTCGATTCAGTTTCAGAAAGAAGAATTCAGTTTCAATTTCAGAACTCTATCTAAAGGGAACTCGATTGCAGCAAAGTGCACACGTGACTTCTTTAGCACACACTTTTTCGAAAATACACGAAGTTGGCTCACAAGCACCCAACTTTAAACATGAAAAATGCTACCTAATGCACGCTGAATAGCTGACGCAAGTTTGTAAGTTGGACTGTGTTTAACAAGTCTGCAGACTCAAATACACCTAAAATAATATTGTGAACCGAAAACCATAAACCTATAATAATATTGTGAACAATAATGGCTGATTCTATTTGCTGACAAATGCTTAAATTCTATCGGTTCTACACGATAGAATTTAAGATTCGTAAATAGATCATCAAGTGTCTTATCGAAGCTATTAAAGTCAATTGTCACTTTGCTCTCAGCCTTACAGAATGTAAGCCGTGGGCAGATTGGGCTTTGGACGCAGTCGCCTCGGAGAGGAGTACCTATTCTGTCACGTTTAGTTAGACTAAAATAGCGGATCCTAGTCTGTAAGATGAGAGGTTTAAGTCGCAACCGAGAGAACAGATATGACTTTTATTTACATATTATATTATAATGATAAAACGTTTAAACATTTGTAATTCAATGCACGACTTCAAGGCTGTGTAGGCTAGTTTTATTGAAATAGTAAAATTAATATAATGTGTCCTAAAGCCGCTATTGGGCTTGGAGACGAATTGGCTTATCTAAATAATGTGAATAAGTGTTAACAATAGGATAAAATTAGCAGTAAATCCATACTTATATACTTGTATACCATTGCGTACAACAGGGGACAATGGCCACTGTACCCTTACAAATATTTTGAAAAAGAGCTTTTATTAATCAACGAAGAAGGAATATTTTTTCATGTTTCTAGTTTTATTTATTTCACTGAAGCCAGAAATTATAAGAGCTGCCATAAAAAGGCCAGATTTAGATAATAGTGAGTCCATTAGTAAGATGAACGTTAAATATTATTTGTATTATCCAAAAGCTAGGTTCGCATGATGACATGACGGGGTATTTTCAATTCGGCCTACCAATATGTTGCCATATTTTTTTCCCGCACGCGAAAAACGTGCAATAGTCATAGTGATATGGAAATGGTGTAGGTGTACGGTGGGGTGCCATATGCAGTGCGTTTTTTATTAATGCCGTCATGGTTTTAAATTACTAGGGTTTTCAGATTTTTAAGTGTGCCAAATAGTAAGCGATTACGATATCGTTGTAAAGTGACTTTTAAGATTTATGTAATTATTCTATTCGATAACGTGTTCTGAATATAGTACGAAACATCAACTATCTGTTTTCTTTGTAAATATACATAGGTATGCAGGTTCCTTTTCGTTCGAAACGCCTCCCATTGTCTTTGTTTAAATAAACATATTATTAGTATGTCTTCGACAGTCGAACATTCTATTCTAAACGAAGCTAAAATAGCTTGCAATAAACTAGCAATATTAACTTTATTTCCGTGTGGTGACGGATTAAGAATACGGATTGTCACCACCCCATATCATCCCATGGGTGTCGTAAGAGCCGACAGAGGGAGCATATTATGCAGAAAACAGCACTGTAAGAGAAGGAAAACTTGATACAAACCTTGATAGGCCAATTCCTCCTTTCAAAGGAGAGGCCTAGTCCAGCAGTGGACTGATAAAGGCTGATGATGAAATTAACTTTATAGACATACGTATTCCGGTTTTATCCAGCTTTCGTATCTATTCACTTCGGCTAATCAAGCATCGTAAAGTGTTCATTTAATAGCTTTAGTTTGAGTCGTAAAAACGATTGTCGATAGTATTAAAAAGTTGTATGGAACTGCAATTAAAAGGCACTATACACAATTGCTTGAAGGGAAAAACCGCATGACCTTGGCTTCACTGTTGTTTTAGAGGTTTTTGTAAATAATGCGATGAATGAGCGAACAATACAAACAATACTAAGTGTATTTAACATGATGCAAAGTTTACAAGACTTATCTTTTAAAAACTCTACATCTAGGATTAGTCTAATCTTTTGACCTTCGAAAATACTTTTTAAAGAACGTACTTTTAAAAAAATACGAAAGGATTTTTGAATAACACATCTCCTGCACTAAAAATGAAATCTTGTGTCACGGAGGCTTAAAAAAGTTCTATCAATAGACACAAAATACACCCAGACTTGAAACAATAAAATACTGGACATACAAAATGTTGCCTCGTGTGAGGACCGATACAGTTAAGGGTATATACCCTTAACTATGTATACCGGAATAATATTTTCTTCATCGAAGCTGTTTGGGCCGCAATGTTAGGAATGATAAAATACTTCTCGTTAATCCACTTCTACCAGTGACATAGATTTTCAAAACCACATTTAAATCTAAACTAATAGCTCATTTCCGTACCATATGTTATACAACTACATAATAGGCAGCGCTCTGTAAATTATAAAGCCAAAGCAAGTTATTAAATCCTCGTACACACAAAGCTGCTAATAACGGAACGCATGTGGCTGCAGGCTTCTGCTAACATACACTTACATACAAAGCCTTTATCAACAAAGAAACTACTCGTAAGTAAATTCAAGAAAATTGTTATGGTTTCTCCATATATATTAAGGTTTAGTTTATAAATAGTGAGTAATATATTCTCTGTTGGTTATTTGCAAAAAAATACTCAAATAATAATTGTCTGATTCAGTTGCATAAAGGCAAGTGATAGGATCTCTATTACCTATTCTGAGGATATGACCAATAACTTCTCAAATGAACCCATTTGTTGAACAGGTTATTTTCTTGCCTATTTTTAAAACGATCTGTCCAGTCTGAGTAGGTGCTCAGACTGTTAGCTATGTGTACGAATCCACGATGCGCTCCACTGGCAATTCAAAGATAATTCAGTGCGCGTTGAATAGTTGATATTCGCTTGCTAAGCTGTAAAAAAATCATTGTGAGGCAGGCTGCATATCCGAGAATGCCGCAAAATTTAATATGGTTCAAAAATGTGTTAAATCTTGGCCAGCATGGTGAACTATGAACTTTTAACTTTTCTTCTGACCCATCTCTTTCAAATCGTGAGAAGATTTCCGTACTCATTTCTAGCAGGGAGTGGTTTATTAGGAAGATATTATATACCCACCGTAGCCTCATTTTAATATAAAGAATAAATAATATTTGATTTTACCATACCATGCAAACGAAGTTATTTATCATGGTGTTTATATTTACGTGTTATTTATTAAAATCCGAAAGTATCCAAATGGCTATAAACATGACGAGGTCAAAAGAAAAGAAACAGCTGACACGAAATTTCTTAGCGTATTTTCTACGTCGATCTTATGGTTAAGGAAAAGCATACGTGTCATGTTGTTGTCTCCCTGAGCACGTCGTTGAGGTCAACTCAGCGAGTATTTACGATATGTTAGCTAAAACACTGTAAGCAGAGCTGTAAGCAGCGATAGCCTAATGGAGAGACCGACAGACTGCTACGCAGAGGGTCCGGGTTCGAATCCACGGCACGCACCAATGACCTTTCGGAGTTATGTGCGTATTAAATTGTTAATTGTCGCTTGCTAAACGGTGAAGGAAAACATCGTGAGGAAACCTGCATGTCTGAGAGTTTTCTGTAATGTTCTCGAAAGACATGTGAAGTCTGCCAACCCGCACTAGGCCAGCGTGGTGGACTATGGCCTTACCCTTCTCATAGTGAGAAGAGGCCCGTGCCCAGCAGTGGGACAGTTTATATACAGGGCTGATGATGATGATGATGAGCTAAAACACACGTTTATTTAGACTCGGTTAAAGGATAAAGGAATGATAGGTACTACAAGAGTTTGATTGAAAACCTTAGGAAGAGCTAAAGATTGAAATTCTCTGCACCACGACGTTGTGGTTTGAATTTATCTGAATAATCGCATTAAAGAGCCAGTACCACTGAATAAAATGGAACTAGTCTTAACCAAGAAATATCACTATTATGCTTTTGGGTAGCGTAGGTCAGACAGGCAGTCGCTCTGTGGATAAGCTAATATTCAGTCAAATCCGGTTAGACTAGTAAGCGGACCCCGGGTTGCAACTGGGATAACGCTAGGAGGACGATGATAGTGTATATTTAGTAATGCAACTCACAGTTCTGTTATGTGCAACAGTCAAGAAATTACTATCAGCAAAAAAGAAATACTTTAAATATAAAGTATCTAGTTCCTTGCTTATAATTAAGTTTTCCAACTACTGTGTCACATTACAGAAATTATTTCATTACATTGTGTTGCATGAAAAACATACAGCCCACTAACAGACAGAAGGATAGACAGGGGAGGCTTAGTTATAAAAGCCAGTTCTCCCGCCGGTCACGGAACCTTAAAAGCAATAAAATTAGTAGACAAAGCAGACGCTGTCAACTTAATATGATATTAGAAACTAATGCTGCCTCCGTGGTCCAGTGGATAGCGTATGCGACGATCAGAGGTCCCGGGTTCGATTCCCGGGTCGGGCAAAGTGTTACAGAGTTTTTCCAAATTCTCAGTAGCAGCATGGAGTCTGGTGATATGCCCCGTAACAGCAATAGGCACGTAATCCCCCTATTACGTGGTACCTAAAAATTCATGACGAAATGTGGGTGTAATATTACACCTCTGCCTACCCCTTCGGGGATACAGGCGTAAGACTATAAAGAAAAAAATATATATCATATTCTTGCATACTGCAGACTTTCATAATAGAACTTCTTATCTAAAAAGCAGACTTAAACTCTTACCCAAGTGCAATTTTACTCACCTAAAGCATATACTACAAATAAATGATAGCATTGTACCAACACTTTAACTGTTATAGTCTATCACAAAATCTCTTGAAATATTCATTACCTTCTAGAAGTTGTGTAAATCCTTACATACATGAAATAACCTAGTGAGCTACGACAAGATAGGTAAGCTTGCAAACAGCGTGTTGGCAATCAGTAAGACAAAGCTACAAAAGCAACATCAAACACTTTAATCGGATTACAAACCTAATTCCTTTAGATATATGACAATTGTCTTACAATGTTAGACTACAAAACCACGAATATCTACGTACAAAGCAGCTTTACTTGCCCTAACATCGTATAGTACGAGCGACCTCCTTACAGACGGTTCAAAATATGGTAAGCAACATCAGAAATCATCTCATTACTGCATAACATGTGACACGTAATACTCAAATCTCTAGCTTCCATTAAAGTTGTAAACACTAAAATCAGCACAGCTTAATTTCTTTGCACGTTCGTGGTCCCTCGGAAAGTCGTTTCGGCAAAGTAATTGCTTATGAGTGGAAGCGGATAAACGAAAAGAGTTTCACTCTGCCGGGGCTCGTAAAATGGACTCAGGGGCTTGCATTTAATTAATACAACTAGTAGAAGTTCGTGAGAGCACATCGACTCAAATGGAATCATTCTTTTTGACCGCCGAACTGACTCTTTTCGTCGAAAAATTACCCAAATTACCACGTCTACATCAGCGCTTTACCAACCCAAAGCTAAGTGGAATTGCACTTGATGAATTCGGTAACTCTTTCCGATGTTTCCTTTTTCGAATCGGTTGTACCAACAGACGTACACCTCCGTTAGTTCAAAAGGATTTACTATTGTTTGACAAAAAACGTATGACAAAAGATCATTTTACAAACAACGTTTGAATAACTAATCATTTGACAAACTTTCATTTCGCAAACATATTACTATAAAAACAATCATTTGACAAAATACAGGTTTCGCAAATGTTTTACTTAGAAAATAATTAAACTGCTAAAATATTATTTTAAAACTAATCACATGACTAAATAATTCGTTTGCCAAATTGGTGATTGTACAAAAAGTTAGAAGATAGATTATTAGTTTTTAAAATAACTAATTTCTAACCAATGCTTACGCGAAATTTTGAAAATATTTAATTGCATGGTTGCAATTTTCATCTTGGACAGATTATTTATAGGCAAGTAATAGTTTTGTATTAATACTAATTCCATAGAAACTTAAGTCTTTAAAAAAATACACACTGCCTGAATTAAGCAAAATAAGTAGAATTCGATTCTGGCACTCGCCGGCCGCTACCGCGGCACGCTCGCTTTGCTCGCTCGGCTCGTGCGTTGTGGTCGCAGTTCTAACCTAACCTACCCAGCCATTGTTTCACTTGACCCTACACAAAGATTTTTGTATTAACGTAGTTTTTGGTTAGTAAAATATTTACCAAGGAATGCATTTTGTCAAATAGTATTTATGCTTTACGTTGTTTTGCCAAATAACAAGTTTAAAAAATAATCAATTTGTAAATTAATGTTTTAGCATAATAACTTTTTTTATAGTAAATATATTGTCTAATTAGTAGTTTATTAAACAAAAGTTTGTAAAATAATAAATTTATCAAGTATAAGTTTGTCAAACGTTATCTGGCAAATGAAAATTTTTCATTTGTTTATTGTCAAATGATCGGACACCGTTCAAAAGAACTTTATCTCTAAGTTTTTTAAGTACATTCGAGTACAGATGATACTTGGTCGCGGAAGTGTTTCCTGTTATTAGCTCTATCTACTTCAGTTACTAATAGTACGGCACGGCGCAATAGCAAAGGAAAAAGTTAAGTTCAATAGTCTTTAATTTAAAGACGGAAGAAAAGGGACACCAATAATAGGAGAGACAAGAGCACGATTACAGAACGCCGAAGTCGCACCAACTTAGAAAATAAAGAGCTGTTTTTTAAAAACTGTCACTGGTGTGACAATATCATTCGGATCTGTAAGCTCATTCGAAACAATACAGTTTTTATATATATACTGACATAATATTAAACTATATTATTATGTTACATATCTTGCAAAATTTTGGCTGTCATGGCTTGTATATTAAAGGTCCCTAGCAACGAAAAGCTTATCATCCAGGTTATTAACATTTCTGAAGAAAACAGATAAGCAATTAACTGTTCAAGCGATCCAGTGCTTGGTATCAATTATATTAATCGCTTACATAAAGTCTGTTCTCATTGTCCTATCAATATAATTGAAAAAGCTGCATGATCAGTGCTACGATAGGCCTAGCTCGAAGAACAACTTTACTGAGTTTTATTATTAATTGTTCTTTGTCAATAATTGGCGTTAATGTAAACCGGTAACGCAAAAGATCTTTTGATAGATAAACTGAAAAATTTTGCAAACTGCATTAGTAGTCAATGATTTCTCATACAGGATTGCTAAAGAAATGAATTAAATACTACAAAAATCAATATCTACAGATAAAACGAGAACACTTATCTTTATTCCAGCGTAATAATATGTCTAGGCAGTTCCCAACATTTTATCTTGGGTCGTTGTCGGTATGCAAATTGAAAATTCATTAAATGATTGTACGTCCGTCTCGAGTTTTCTTTTACTATTTTTACCCGACTACGGCGAAGCCAAAAGGAAGGGTTATGTTTTTGGCAGTCTATGTATATATGTTTGTATGTTCCACCGTAGCGCCTTAATTACTGAACTGATTTTAATAAATAGGGTGTCAATAGATTCGTAATAATGGCCCGGGTGACATAGGCTATATAAATTTTATCAACATTTTCTATTACGGCATTAATAGCTCAGATTCCAACCTCAGAAAAAAATAAACTGCTATAATCATTATGCGTTTGGTATTAAGAGAAAGGTCTTGGTGAGCACATTACAAATATGTACATTTATTATACTGCTTCAGTCAAAATATAACTTTAAAACGCGGTTGTACTTACAATACACGCGGTTCAGACGCTTTGCGTTACCTATTTTTCTTTCTTTCTTCTTATAAATATGACAATGTAAATATTGCACGGTAAGTTTGTTTACATGCCCCATTGATATACGGAAAAGGATTAAATAAAAAAATAAGTTTAAAAACTAAAACCCGACTACGTCAAAATGGGGTCTAAAAAGAACTAAACAAGAAAATAGCTCATTCAGATACAAATCCAGAAAACTATAAGTACAGAAATGCTCAAGCTAGAGCCGTGGTCGCACCTATTGTATATCTTTTGTGGGTGCCAGGAACACTCACCTACATTAAACAAACATGGCAGGTACATGTACACTAGTATAAAATACATAGGTGCGACTACGGCTCTAGCTTGAGCATTTCTGTACTTATAGTTTTCTGGATTTGTATCTGAATTAGCTATTTTCTTGTTTAGTTCTTTTTAGACCCCATTTTGACGTAGTCGGGTTTTAGTTTTTAAACTTATTTTTTTATTCCTCGGCGTGCTTGTTAAGAGTATCTTGTCCTTTCACTTTAATAGAAGCATTTGTATGATTCAATGATGAAAAGCACATGTTGTATTTTTACCCGACTACGGCGAAGCCAAAAGAAAGGGTTATGTTTTTGGCAGTCTATGTATATATGTTTGTATGTTCCACCGTAGCGCCTTAATTACTGAACTGATTTTAATAAATAGGGTGTCAATAGATTCGTAATAATGGCCCGGGTGACATAGGCTATATAAATTTTATCAACATTTTCTATTACGGCATTAATAGCTCAGATTCCAACCTCAGAAAAAAATAAACTGCTATAATCATTATGCGTTTGGTATTAAGAGAAAGGTCTTGGTGAGCACATTACAAATATGTACATTTATTATACTGCTTCAGTCAAAATATAACTTTAAAACGCGGTTGTACTTACAATACACGCGGTTCAGACGCTTTGCGTTACCTATTTTTCTTTCTTTCTTCTTATAAATATGACAATGTAAATATTGCACGGTAAGTTTGTTTACATGCCCCATTGATATACGGAAAAGGATTAAATAAAAAAATAAGTTTAAAAACTAAAACCCGACTACGTCAAAATGGGGTCTAAAAAGAACTAAACAAGAAAATAGCTCATTCAGATACAAATCCAGAAAACTATAAGTACAGAAATGCTCAAGCTAGAGCCGTGGTCGCACCTATTGTATATCTTTTGTGGGTGCCAGGAACACTCACCTACATTAAACAAACATGGCAGGTACATGTACACTAGTATAAAATACATAGGTGCGACTACGGCTCTAGCTTGAGCATTTCTGTACTTATAGTTTTCTGGATTTGTATCTGAATTAGCTATTTTCTTGTTTAGTTCTTTTTAGACCCCATTTTGACGTAGTCGGGTTTTAGTTTTTAAACTTATTTTTTTTGCATTTTTATTTGGAAAACATTTCTAAGCAACAATGTTAGTGCTTATGGGTAAGTACTAATATTAATGTAAGTGTTTCAAACTAATATTTTCACCAAATCTGGTGTGACTAGAAAGCGAATCCCTGACTGCAATTTTAATGCTTGGATGCAAATGGTATGATACTAGGATGACTAATACTAATGTGGTGGTCTTGAATAATAGTAAATACTTTCTATTCACCCTGAAGTGGCTCATACCAGCCCTTTACTGGATGACTGATGACCTAAGACGCAGTCACGAAGAAGTGCTTAACTTAGTTTCAACACATTTTCCCTTCTTTTCCACAATTTTGTAGCTAATAGAGCCTTGCTGATTTCAGCATGAATGGGCCGGCTCGACCAGGGAAGTACTACCCTCTCACAGAAGATCGACATAAAGTAACGGTACCTAAACTATTGCGTTTCGTTCGGTGAGTGAGAGTGCCGGAGGCCCTTTCCCGTATTCCTTCTCCCTTATTCCACTCCTCATCCTATCCCTTTTCCCGACCCCAAGGGACAGCAACGCACTTGTGACTCCTGTGGTGTTGCTTGTGTCCATGGGCGGCGGTAATTGCTTACCATCAGGCGATCCATCTGCTCGTTTACCGCCTGTTACCGTAAAAATATATATAACATTATAAATGGTCTCATAACTCGTCTTTTAGCTCCGAGCAGTCTCGAGCAGACAAATTCAAATCAGTTAGAATCAGGTCAAGAAGGCATGACTTTGTTTATTTATACCAAAGTTAGGAAGTGCCTTGCCTCGCAAGAGGCAACCGAGGTCATGTATTCAAGCCCGCACGGCTCGCACCTTAAACTTTTAAAAGTTGTATTTGCATTGAATATTTTATGATCGCCCGCTTTAGCAGTAGCAAGGTAAGATGCAAGTGTGGCGAATTCTATAGAGCATTCGTAAGATGAAAGATGTGTATCGACCAATACTAAACTTGACCAAATGGGTAAAGTATAACGTTACCACTACATAGTATAAAACAAAGTCTGTCTTCTGTCTGTCTGTCCCTATGTATGCTTAAATTTTAAAAACTACGCAACGGATTTTACTGCGGTTAATATATATAATATATTCTACCCCATTCACACAACACAATCTAGTCCCAAACTAAGCAGAGCTTGTGCTATGGGTACTAGATAATGGATAAACATACATATATACTTTTTTTTGTAAATACATACATATTATACATAGAAACACTCAGACCAAGACAAATATCCATGTTCATGCACACAAATGTTTAACTTGAGCGGGAATCGAACCCGCGACCTTCGACGTAGCAGTCGTTTACACTCCCGTAACGCCAACCGGTAGTCAAGAGGAAGGTATAATTGAAGAATGAAGAATGATTCAAGAGGAAAGTATAATTGACGGGGGCGAAGCCACTGGTGACGTTTAGTATTCATATAAAGGGCTATCATCGCAAAGCCTAACCTACTCAATCTAGAAACACGAAATTCGGACAGTGCTTTTCTTTTATGACGTAAGCACCCACCCTAAGAATCTTGCTATAATTTGAAAGTCTGTTAGAAAAGCCGCTAGTTTTGAAGCTAGCATTACCGGAAATGCTAGTCTATGAATAAAATAATCGGCAAAGGCTAATGTTTTAGGAATCGTTGCATATTATGTACAACTCAAGATATAATTAAATTCGATATTGTTACTTGCTACCGTTCCCTTGCACATTACTGCCAATCAGATCAATCACTTATGACTGTTGTATAACACAAGCCTAAAAGAACACTTCCAAACAACAGTAAAGTTCATAAACTGATAAAGTCTTAAACATGAGCGCAACAATCGCATATTGTTTTGTTTTGCGTACCATTTTCAATTACGTGTAGTGGCTAGACAGACAAACCAACTGCGTCTGAACTGAGGCATGATGACCAAAATAAGTAGACTTCGGCTTGGTGATGGATCTTGTGGCACCCTGTAGAAGTCTAGTAAATAATATTAAACATACGTTTATATCTCTAAAAGATCATTCAAATATGTTATACTAGAGGGCGCCAGCAGCTACGCCTGCAATTTTTTTTTTAATTTACCCATTTTGGCAGATCCTGTGAGAATTTCGGGATATCCTTTCTTAGTGCACCCCTATGGTCCCCAAGGAACACATATGCCAAATTTCAGCTTCTTGCGCCCAATAGTTTCGGTTGTAGCGTGTCTGTCAGTCAGTCAGTAACGCAAGGATTTTATATATTAAGATGGTCGTTAGCTTATTAGGCAGACTTCCAAATACCATGTTATTATAGCTAACAGTCGACTGGGAAAATGGCTCAGAATTGGCAGATTGGCATAAGCGCAAAGGAGAGTTGTTTAAACGACGTCACATGATAAATCAAGAACCTAGTTTATATTGGAATTTAAACTTTCGTGGTCATTTAAACTTAATTTAAATTGTTTTTCGGGATATATACCACGTACCTTTGTTTGGAGTAACCGATATTTCGGCACTGTTGCAAGCGCCATGTTCACGGATGTACATCCGTAAATCTAGTTTATATTGTAGTTTTATTGTATAGGAACACGTGATATAAATGAAAGTAAAACTACTTCAGTCTTATATCTTTAATCCGCATAAACGGCAATAAAACAACACCGTGAACTCATTAAAATGCCTTACGTTTGCAGCTAATAGTCTGAGAACGGACTTAAGTAATGGGGACAGTCTGCGGACACGGGTTTCCCGCCCACTATTTACTCGAAAGATGTAGGTATGTGCATATATATACATATGTACATAGTCACATAACTTTCGCTAGCCTAAAACGCTTTTAACTTTAAACGGTTAGCCTGTTATAAATGCATTTAAACCATTGTGATTTGTACACATACTTATGTAACAGGTTTCAATCGCGTAATTATCTTTACCAATTTTTACTAATATTATAAAGCTGCAGAGTTTGTTACTTTGGTTGGTTGAATGCGCTAGTCTCAAGTACTACTGGTCCAATTTGAATATAGTTTTGTGTTAGATAGCACATTTATCGAGGAAGTCAATTGGTCGTATATGTAAAATCAAGCTACGAGCCACGGAGCAGTCGCCCTTAATAACACGGTGTAACCGCAGGCTCCGCTAGTTGAAAAATGAAGTTAAAATACTATATTTTATTTGTCTCAACGTTTCATCATATGTAACACCACCCGGTCCCGCGGCGCCATTGCCAAGAAGTGCGGATTTCGGTACTTACCCACATTTGGTTAGCTTAACCTCTTAGTTGAAAGGTATGAAAGATCTCTTTTCAGTAGCAACTCTCTGTATTCGTTTAATAAGTTTCTTCCAAAAATGCAATTTCATATAATTCGTGAAATATTACTGCATCATATATTTGGAGTAATGAACATCCAATTAATGTGTTCTGCTGGGCGAAATATTATACGTATTTCACCGGAAGTCGCTAATAAATATTACGAAAGAACTCTTTTAGTGACATTACGGTTGTTTAAAAAATATTAAATACTTTTGATGCGGATTCCCGCTCAAGTCAAACAGTGTTTTACATGAATATAGATGTTTGTTTTAGTCTGGGTGGTTCTGGGTCATAATGTAAATGTTTTTTTACATAAAAAATAATATCATGTATGCTTATCCTTTGTCTAGTACCCATAGTACAATCTATAATATGCTTAGTTTGGGACTAGATGGTGTTGAGTGTATGTGGTAGTATATTATATTATTATTTTCAATTTAGTTGAGTGAATTACGCTCTAGTTTTGTGAGCCAGAACTCGAATGCAGTCACTGTTGTAAAGCTAAACATACTGCAAACCGATTTGTCGTGGAACCCACTTTGCATGTATTTTGTAACTCGCCTCGTATGTGGCAGCGTTGACAGCCGCAACCACAGATAACTTACAGCTAAACTGGCACTTCAAAATTATATCTAACAACCAGTGACTTCAGTGTGTAGCCTGCCTGCAGTAATTTTTGTAATTAGAAGTATTTAATAACTCCTAAACGAAAAAACACAGCCATCAAAGTTAAAACCCGACTGTGAAACACATAATATTTGATCTTTGACTCTGCAGTACATTGTAAGATAAGTTACATAGCCTTTTTCTATTACAATCTCGGAACCGAATACTCGCGCGAGTCCAGTTAGGGTTGAAGTGGGCTCATTACGCGTATTATTTATTTTTAAATTTAGATTAGAAGTACTCAAAGTAGCAATCATTTTATTCTACACAGAAAATATTTTATTTGCCTAACGCAACTTCTTTGATAGAATCGTCACGGAACGACTGACAGAAAGTGTAGAAATATTGCTTTGGAAAAACAAGGCACCAGTAACACTGGTAATGTGAGCGTTATTGGCTGAATACTAAACGTGGGAAGACTAGAATATAAGCTAATACCGGGAAATATTCATTTTCTATTGGAAAATTATTTACGTCTGGGATGTTGGAAAGCGTTCAAAACGTCATATCACTCCGCGAAATTGCATCTCCAGACTAATTTGTATTTAGGAGCATTTGCTCTCAAATGTTATTTGTTCATAAGGTAAGGCGTTTGGCCCCACGCTCTGATAATTATTCTCAAAAGACATTATAAGTGATCTCTTTCGGCGAATCAGTGTCTTTGACAAGGCCAATTCAGAATGGAGATGGATATTTTTGCCAAGTTTTTTTATTGAGGTTCGTAATTTTATTTTCGTTTTTCCTCCTAATTATTAAGATTCATTTAAGAAAGCAATTTAAATATTGGCAAACCACGTGTAAAGTAAGTAATGATGATATTAAAAGCGTTGCCATACAAATAACAAAATATATACTTACAATTCGACACGAGCAAAACTTTTACACATGTCACGGTGATATAAAATGACTGAAGCTAAAGCGTCTCATATTACAGAATGGACACCAAAGTTAAATATATTTCAGCTTCAACCGAATCTTTTCTCTATACATTAACACCTACTGCACGTCGCTGCTAGCGGTAATGCATAGCATGAGACCATCCAAGTGTAACGATAAGAACGTTTTAGAGAATGAAAATGTGCATTCCATTAAAATGCAAATCAATACTTTGTTCTTTGCGACCGACCAAAAGTTAGATCTTTTAAGTTCTACAAGACAATTAGAACTTGCGGTTCCCGCTTGCATTCTATTCGATTAATCGTTCTCGGTTGCCTAGACCGATATTTTATTCTCGTGTTATTACCGGAAGAAGCTTTTGTGTACGGAAAGAAATATAACTATGTATTACGCAAACTTGCAAGCGTGTAAAAATGTCTGTGTACTTTTGGGTGAAGGATCAAATTAGAAATGAGGTGTCTAAAATTAGTATTCGTACTACTTCCTGGTTATTGAAGGACTACTACTACTAATAAAGAATTGCAAGTTCTGTTAGTTGAGTTAGTTCCAACTCTCTATGATTCATTTTGTGTTTTATTTTTGCCTTATTTTTGGTCAAGTAGTGGGCATATGAAAAAGGTTAAATATCAATTTGAATATTTGAAAATTCAAAAAACAATTTCACGTGATAGAAGCTTGTGAAACAATGAGAATACGGCTTATTAACATTTGTGACTATCATACTTTGTAAACGCGGTTGGTCTTCCAATAGATACATAAATAAGTACTTTATAGGACACAAATTCCTCTTGAAGATGTACTTATCTAAATTTTTCAACACATTGGACATCGCATTATCTCGATCTTATCAGCTTTATTGAAGTAGCAGATCACGCAATAGTACCTTCATCAGCATAGTAGTAGATTGTGGCAGTTATGCTACCAACAAAATAAAATAACTTACATTCATACGAGCGCTATTTTATAAACTTTGGCACATTGATCACCGGACGAGATTCAGTCAGTTCATTACAGTTCAGTCATAAATTCACTACTGTGACTTTAGATGACCCGACATATTGATGCATCCAGCTCTCGCCTAAATAAGACCAGTTATTCGAATCAAACATCGCTCCATAGAGACGGCTTCCCCGTAATTAATAAAAGAAATTCTTGGGTGAATATCCGCATGCCCCTAACGTGCCGTTTTCCTTACATTACACGTCATACCCCGCGTGTCATACGTCAGACCGCGGACCGCGGCATGGAATATGGAAGACTCGCTGCAAGAAAATCTATTGTTCTTAGTATTGTTTTCATACGGCTGGGTGGCCTATTTTAATGAGCTGAATACTATATTGTATCTTCATTACTTACCTACTTTATTTTGGAAACTACTAACACAACAACGTGTCTCTTAAAATAGTTTAGCCACTGTTGGTATCTATAGGTCATTAAACAAACGTCAGTAGAAGCTGCGGGCACAGCTAACAACAGCTAGTTAAACATATTTTTTGAACTAGAAGTTCTGAAATTCGGGTCACTTGCTGAGTGATATCCCATTTTCCGACCCTTTCGTTGGACAGACTAGACTACACAACTTGAAATATCGTTGCAGCCATGACATTTCAAAAATTGTCCTCGCCATAGCCTGAGTTGAGAAGATGATGTAAAAGCAATATTTGGTATTGAGACTACTAATGTAATGCTATTTCTAATTCTATCTAAAAAAAATATCTACTCTTTGGCAATAACGTTTCGTTGGATGGATTACTGTATTTGATTAAAAAAAATTATGTTAATAATGCTTTTTACGGCTTCTTTGTTTTTAAGTTCACTGTATTTCGCCTGAAACGAAAGGGGTGCAACTTAATCTGATTAACTAAACTACTGTAACTATCGCCTGGCCTACAGTAATTTATAACACTCTGGTTTGTATACTCACTGAGAAGACTACCAAAATTATGACCCAGCCTATCAGAAAAAATGTAGGTTTTGTTAGTTGATGTTGAAAACCTAGATTTAATCCTATTTGATTGTGAAGAGGATTGGTTTTGTGAATTATCAGAAAAGTTCTCAGGTAGTATGGTACTCAATGGCTCTGCTGGGGTTGGAGTGTGAATGTGAGCACACGGACATGAGAGCTTATTGGTAAGAGACTCATACATTTCTGCATTACATCTCACCAAGTCTACTAGCTCACCTGCCTCTACTATACGCTTGCTCAGCTCTTGTTGAGAAGCTTGATATTTGTTAAATATTTCATTTAAGGTGCTCTCCCTAAGTACTAGCTCTTCCCTCAAGCGATGAGTGTCAGTATCATACACTACCCTACTATGTTCTAAACTTCTAGAGTACTTAGACAGTTGATCAAGTAAATAAATGCGCTCCTTTCTGAGATTTAAATTAACTCTATGCACTTTTTATTTCTTCATAGATTTATGACATTTTTTAATTAGTTTATTAACTTTAATATAGCGTTTAAGTTTTTTGTGACTTGAAAAGCTGGGTGTCATAATAATGGTATCGTCCCTGGTCAGGTCTATTGTCACAATAGGCTCCCTAATACACACATGATCAGGCTCACTACTAACCAACTCATGATATAGACTGTAGGTATTCGCTATCTGTTCACTGCGTTTAAGAGTTTCTAAGTTAGAGATGGTGTCATGAGCTTCACTCAATTCTCGTTCTAGTTCAGCAACACGCCTCAGAGCTTCTTCATGGGTGTCCATACACTGTTGAAAGTTGGACACTGTCAATCGAAGTTGTTCATGTTGCTCAAGTATTTCGAGATGGTGTGTGTGCATTTCAGCCAACTGTGCCTTGAGTTCAGTATTTTTGTTTACTATTTTCTGTACTTCTTCTTCGCTGTCCTCCCTTTCCTGTAGCAGCTGGTTACACAGGATTTTAGAGCATTCCAATTCCTTAAGCGTGGTCTGTAGTTTGTCCTCCAGAACTGCCATCCTGCGGGTCATCATTCCACAGACCTACCCCGTAGGCACCTGAAATATAAGGAAGAGTGAGTGAAGTGAGCTGAGGGCAACTATGAAATAGGTAGATAGAAGGTTGAGAAGGAAATATTGTAGGTAGATCATAAAAAAGAAAAGAGACTAAAATTGAATAAATTTAGGAACAGCTTATTTTAAATAGGTACTAAGCATAGATGAGAGAATTAGTATCAGATGGAACGCACGGCACAGTTGCGTGCGGCCACTAAAGCAAATACAAAATTGAAAAGCGAATACAAACTCGTCTCAGTGCGCTACGACGCATCGTACAGTTCACGCGTCACGATCACTTCAACTTTTAAATTCTGAAAATGCCGTCTTGCGTTCTTAAACACTGTAAAAGTTGTTCCTAAAAACAAAAACAGGAAAATGGAATATCTTTTCACAGGTAACTATTGATAATTTGACTGTTTCCTAATTTAATTTCGATAAAATTCGTATTTGTGCAAGAAATATGTAAGTGTTGCCAGCTTTTGTCGACGCCTTTCTGCCTGAATTAGGGAAAATGCACTTGTCAATTGATTATGTGATAATGATTGTCATGTTAATGAAAAATACATTACCGTATTATAAAAGTATATTGTAGATATATCTTCTTTCTCATAAATATAGTAATAGAATTTCAATTTCCATTAGTATATACCTTACATAATATTGTTTTGAGTTCGATCCCCAAACGATCCAAATATTCGTGTACACCCTGCTACTCGTCAAGCTTATACACTTTGACCTTTGCACCGTTCTTATGGCGTAAAGAATAAGTATCAAAATCGTACAGCAACTGTTTAGCTTGACTTGGTGCCCTGTGTACAAACATACTTATGGCTTAGGGAATAAGTATCAAAATCGTACAGCAACTGTGTAGCTTGACTTGGCGCCGTGTGTACATACATACTTATGGCGTAGGGAATAAGTATCAAAATCGTACAGCAACTGTTTAGCTTGACTTGGCGCCGTGTGTACATACATACTTATGGCGTAGGGAATAAGTATCAAAATCGTACAGCAACTGTTTAGCTTGATTTGGCGCCGTGTGTACATACATACTTATGGCGTAGGGAATAAGTATCAAAATCGTACAACAACTGTTTAGCTTGACTTGGTGCCGTGTGTACATACATACTATTTATTTCTCAACTAATCGACGCCAGCGGCTTCGCACGCACATATTTTCGTATTTCTCGTTTTGCCCGATCCCGTGGGAATTTCGAGAAATCCCGTCTTAGTGCACCCCTACGGTTCCCAAGAAACATACATGCTAAATTTCAGCTTCATGCGCCGAGTAGTTTCGGCTGTAGCTTATCTGTCAGTCAGTCAGTAACGCAAGGATTTTATACATATATACAGATTTAAGATTTACGAAGTAGTTAAAACTTAACTCGGTACCTACATTTAAGAAATGTATTTATAAAAGCATTAATTAAATCCATGGTAAATTCTTCAAAACCGCAAATGAATATAAGAATATTACATAACTATATGCAAAATACTGGGAGATTATTCATAATCTGGCAACTTTACACACACATAGACGCGCGTGTCCGTACAGTGCCAGTCGCCAAAGGTCACGCACACATAGCTGTCAACGTGCCACACTTAGTTGGACGAATGCGCTCTATCTGAGACTAATTCTCTCATCTGTGGTACTAAGTATTGGGGTATTTGATATTCTATTCATAGAAAAGTAATGAACATAATAAGTTTGATATATTTATAAAACAATAATATGCAATTAAGAAGATGAGTATCACTTATTGGTAATTTATTGTAATTCACTATAAAAATACAATGAATCTATGAAATATCAATAAAATTGGAATGTAGGTACTTATATAAATGGGTCTGTGTAACACTACTGTACTATTAATATATTTTATAATAAATAATTATGTATTGTGTATAGTGTGTCATGTAGTATATGGTGTCTGAGGCAAATGTTTTTCGTCATCGATTTTGCTTCCACAATTTGTCAAGCAAAAGGAGACAAACGGTGCCGCTGTGTATTGTAATTGACGTCGCTCACATATAATGAGCAGTGTTTATGTGATGTATAGTGTATTTTCGTAGTAGTTTAAACAATAAAACAGTACAGGATTATGTAAAGAATAATGAAAACAATACTCCCCGGGTTTCCAGATGATTTTAAATCTCGTCTCCGTTATCCGTTACTTTGACAGATAGTCCGCCACAAATTTTCTAGCGAGATTTTGTCAGTAGTCCTTTTATTTATAGATACACCAACAATTATTGGTCAGGTTTATGGGTATATACTTCACTTTCCACATGGAATTATTACTTAAAATAACATTAAAGTATTTTTATCACTTAAAATTATATACACGTATTGAAATGACAACTGCTCGCTAGTGTTGCCAGCGAAGAAAAAAAAAAAAAAAAATGTCCTCAAGTTAGTTTGCGTCGATGGGAGCACATACTGACGTTACAAAAAGAAATGACGTAGGTAGATAGATACATTACATTGTAAAGGTCAACGCTCATTAGAGCCACCCGGCACCCACTCCGCACCGCCTCGCCTCGTGCGGTTAGTATTCTTTATATGGATTTGTATGGGTATGCGCTCACTACATCAACTCCGTAGCGTCACCGGATCGCCTCTGTCGTAAGCCGCCCACGCGCGGGCGGCCGGTGGTCCACCCGCCGTCCGCGCGTGGACGGCTCGGTGGCTCGCATACTGCTCGCATACTTGTCGCGCGTTGACTGCTCGTCGCCGCGTTGACCACGCGGCGTTCACTCGTTGACAGCGCGCGGTCCGCTGGTTGACCGCGCGACGTCCACTCGTGGACGCCGTGCGTAGTGGGTGCCGGGTGGCTCTAATGAGCGTTGACCTTAAAGCTTCTCGGTCTTTGGTAGACTAACAAGCAGCGGTTTAAGTAGGCGTTCGTTTTAGTTCAAAATGCCTTACTTTTAAGTGGGAAAGGCTGTAGATGCTTATACGAGTCTGTTTGACAGAAAAATAAAGGTAAATATGTCGCTTGAACTTCTATGTCCATTTATGTACGTCACTTTTCCAGGTTGAATATTATCGTCATAAGCCGGCTGTATTACACTAATGGGTGGTTTCTGCAAATGCACGCACTGAGCTAGACTTGGCTCTTTATAATAATAATATTACAGCTTACAAACCGCAGGGCAGCTTTGTGGCGAGCTGACTGTGTGTGGCGACACTGCGGTCCCGATTGCTTCAGAGGGTCAGTCAGGGCCTCGTCTCCGGCTTGCCTTTATTGGCTGGTTGGAGTGGATTACCAAGAGTGCCCGCAGGACCCTCGACTCTGAAGCCTGAACTCAGGAAGCCAGAGGGAAGCCGCAAGAGCTATTTGCTCGGGGGTGGAAGTGTCATTGTCAAGGGCGTAATTACGGGGAAACCCGCTCCGGGCCTCCGCTTTCACGGGGCCCGCGATGGCGAAACCGGTGCCGCACCGCTCTACACCCCTAGCCGCTCACACCGGTGTTGCCCTCTTGTTGCCTTTATGGTAGAGTTTGTTTGCCTTGGCGGCTATCTAGAGAGGGCCCATCCAGTGAGTTGGCGAGTCACCGACTGCCCCTTTTCGACATACTATATGAGTATTTAGAGCAGGTGCCGTTTTCCATCAATAGTGTTCACCTAGACCAATCCATTAAACACCCATCCCTATAGCCCAGATTAATTAGGTTCCATACAAGTAGCAATAGTCTTGCACCTGCTGCGGCTAATTCCGTGACTGCACTTAATAGTGCAGTTATAAAGGCGCCTCAGCAGGTATCCCATCACATTATAGATTAAAACTCTCAAAAGGCCTCTGCGTGTTGGACCTATGTCTCCGTGTGCGCCTGCCAAAGGGCCGGTTATTCTTTTAATATCAAAGGTTAAAAGAATAGCCGTATCACGGCAGAAACAAATAATAATAATATGTTTATTTAATCAAATAACATTTTGTACAATTCTTCTATCTTAATTTAAACATGTGAAGACAATATATTTATGGAATAGTAGGTAGGTACACATGAAAGATAGAGTTTAACGACGGTGTCTGAGCTGGTAAAAACTATGTTACAGACACCGACGCCATCCCCCACAAATATGTATATAGGTCTAGATTTATATTTAGTGGTATCAACGAATATGACATTATTTAAAACTTAGTACAAAATTGTTTGCAAAAAAAAGAAACAATTACGAATTTAGGAGGATACATTTTTTTTTTTTTTAAATATCTATAACTTAAAACATGCAGCACAGAGAGGATGTGTGTTGGATTTTGTGATTGTGTGTGATTTATATCCAGACGCAGGCAAGTAGAACGCGCAAATCGTTTTTCTTACTGTATAACACAAATAAACATCATTAGGTATTATCCTAATCACAGCAATAATTAAAAACGTGTTTGGACACACGCGTAGTGGTAAAGCGTACTTTGGACAAACGCCGAGCGAAGCTCTTAACAGAATTAAAATAACGTTCTAGGGCCGGTCTCTGGTGAATAAGTTTCGCCCCATAATTAACGTAAGCTACCGAAACGCTGAGTCAAATATGTATTCAAACACGGAGTAATTTAAACTATTAAACTAATTCTGATTAGCGTTTGTATGTGTTTATTGGTGTTTCAGCGAACCGAATGTTCCTAGTCGATTTGGGCAAACTATTAATATGGTGGACTGTAGGATTTGGGTTCTTATCGACTAGGAAATTACGAAGTGAATGTAAATGGGATCATGGAAAGGATAGGAGATGAATAGACGGGGTGTGGGAACACGCCTTACCTTGTACGTCAGTCCTCTTTCCTTGCAAATGGCAGCCTCCTGGTGTCTTCGAGAATCCAGAAGCTGCATTGAATCACTCCACTACACGAATCACTTAACTCGCGGGCGGTATGTTGAGTTTTTGGTATAAGCGGGAGCGGTAAAAAATATGACGGTGCGGTTCAGTGCGGCACGGATTATTCTAGACTGTCTCTCGCGTCGATGAACGCGGCGACCAATCAGCGAAAAGGCGTGCCCCTTCTAGGGAATGGGATAGACAGGGACGGAAACAAAGGCATCGCTCGCATTGGACAAGCAAGCGAAGAACGATTGACGTTGATGTAATTAGTTATCGATAGGAAGGTAGATGGCGCTACCATATCCCCCCGGCCCTAAAGGGCTGCCTTTAAAAAAAAATGAATTGAACTTAGCTATGTTGGGTGTACTACCGCATAACCCATCAATAGGCTAAGACAGCGATATGATAATAAAATTAATCTAAATTAACTTTAGCGAAAACTACAAACGCAATAATAGCGAAAACTACAAACTAAATACTTAAACTAAGAGGTAGATCCAACTTCAGGCTAGATCTCACTGAGTTGGAAGCGGACAGAGACGTACAACAGGGCGCACGTAGCTCCCCTGCGCGGTTTTCACGGTAACAACGCGGGTTGTACCGTCCTTGGAAGTATGCAGTTTCTCTACGATGGCTAATGGCCATGAAAGCTGCGGAGTATTATCATGTATTAGGACGACCAACGTACCCTCCTGTATAGGGGATGCAGGACTATTCCACTTGGATCTAGCCTGAAGCTGGTGTAAATATTCCGCACGCCAGCGCCGCCAGAACGACTGCACGAGTTTATCCAGCAGAGTATGTCTTTGGAGCAAGCTTGAAGAGTCTGCTTCAGGAGCTGGAAATTACGATAATGGCACTGTGTTCAGAAAATGCGCAGGGCTTAATGCGGATGGTGCTGCAGGGTCACTACTCAATGCCATGAGCGGGCGCGAGTTGATCAGCGCCTCGACTTGTGCAAGGACAGTTAAAAACTCTTCGTAAGAGAGGATCTGTTGACCTATAACTTTGAAGAGATGCGTTTTAATTACTTTGACCATGCTTTCCCAATATCCACCGAAATGTTCTGATGCTGGTGGAATAAACCTCCAGTCAATATGATCTATAGAAAGTTCTTCCTGAAGACGAGTACGATATTCTTCTCTGAGAAACTTATAGAGGTCGCGTAAATAAGAGCTTGCGCCCACGAAACAAGTGCCGTTATCCGTATACAAACACTGTATAGTGAGAGAACGCGCCGTGAGAGAAATCGTTTAAGGGCTGCAAGGAATGACACCGTGCTTAAATCTGTCGCAACTTCAATATGCGTAGCGCGCGTTCTTAAGCATGTAAAAAACATAGCCAAGCTTTACGGCTTTTAACACCTCGACCACGCACTGGCGTATACTGCAGCGGTCCTGCGTAATCCCAACCAGTGTGTCTTAACGCCTTATCAACCTGATTGACGCGCTGGCTAGGAAGATCTGCCATGGGAGGGAAAGTCGGACGCGGGCGAAATTTGAAACAGACGTTACATTTATGTATTCTGTGACGAGTTATTCGTCGAGCGGCTAAAATCCAATACTTAGTTAGGACATAAGCAACTCTGGACCAGCATGGAGGTGCTTCTTGTGATAAAAATCAACAAGAAGGTCGACAACATGATCATGACGCGGCAGAATGCAAGGATGTTTGTAGTTATAAGGTTCATCCGAATTTGACAGACGACTCCCAACGCGTATGACGCCGTGTTCATCGAGAAACGGCTTGAGTCTAAGGATAGCGGGAGAACAAGGTACATTGTCTTTCAAATTTTTTATGTCGTTACTAAAATGAACAGCCTGTACAGCTCGTAGTAACTCACATTCTGCGAATTTGATATCAGTACTTGATACAAAAGTCCCATTAGGTAGGTGCCTAAGAAACCTACAGACATAAACGATGGCGCGAAGTAACTTAGACCACGATGACATGCGTAGTGCGAGTGCATAGATGGGAGACTCAGCCTCAGAACCTCAGCAATCACGGGATAAGAAACAGACTTCCGTTCGGATACATCTTCGTCTTCTGCACTGTGGTCAAAGGGTTGCATGGGCCACTTTGACGGATCATGGGAAATCCAAGAAGGTCCACGATGCCACAATGGATGATGCAGAAGATTAAGTGGAGTAACACCACGAGACAGGCAATCAGCGGGGTTCTCAATACCCGCGACGTGATTGAAACAAGTAGCAGAAACAAGTTCAATCAATTTACTAACGCGGTTGGCGACAAAAGTCTGCCAGCGGTGAGGAGAAGAATGAATCCAAGCGAGCACTACTTTGGAGTCAGAAAATGCGTATATTTTATTAATAGGGTAGTGGGGCAAAACTGTGTCTTGAACCTTGCGGAGCAACTGAGACAGCAGAAGGGCCGCGCACAACTCCAGTCTCGCAACCGAAATGGTTTTAACAGGCGAGACCTTAGACTTGGCACAATCTAACTGCACCGAGTAGTTAGAATGCGGACTTGCAGATATACGACTCCGCCGTAAGCACGCTCGCTGGCGTCAGCGAAACCTATTAAGTTGATGATACATCCATCTACCAACCCAAGATGACGCGGAATAGTAATTTGATTGAGCGCGGTAAGCTCAATACAAAACTGGCCCTAAGCGGCGACAATATGGTCAGGGGGTGTTTCATCCCACTCACACTTTGATAGCCAAAGCTCTTTGATCAAGAGCTTGGCGTACAAAATTGTGGGAGCCACAAAACCCATTATGTCCCATAGTCGAGCCACTGTGGACAGCATAGTGCGTTTGGTGCACTTATCATCTGGTGGTGAGACGTCAAACCGAAAACCATCGCAGGATTTGTCCCAGCGTAAACCGAGAACCTTATGCGGTACAGACTTCTCAAACTCAATGTCTGGAGAAGCTTTATGAGAATCTGGTATGCGTGCGAGAACCTCCTTAGAGTTGCTTGTCCACTTGACAAGATCAAACTGGCCTCGCTTGAAAAGCTGAATAAGCTCTTCACAAAGCGAAATTACTAGCGGGGCGGATATGACACTACAGGCAATGTCATCCATATACAAAGCGGAAGTAGCAACAGCTGCTGCCGCGGGAAAGTGATCGCCTTCCTCAGCGATCAACTGGCGAACAATTCGTAACGCGTGATATGGGCTAGACTTGAGTCCAAAACAAACACGATTGAACTGATACACAGATAAAGGTTCCTTATTGTTAAAACGATAAAAAATCCGTTGAAATCTACGGTCAGACTCGCAAACGCCGATATTGAGGAACATTTGGCGACAATCAGCTGACAGAGCGATTTGGAAAAGACGAAACTTTATTATGATGTTAAATAAATCACCCTGTAGATTAGGGCCGGCGTGCAAAATGTCATTAATCGACTGACCCGATGTAGTCTTACAACTAGCATCTAAAACCACACGAAGTTTAGTAGAGGTTTTATCTTCGCGAACTACGCCGTGATGCGGGATATAATATGAGGGAAGAGAGTTGCCCTCATTGTTTACAACTACACTCAAAAAACCTATATCTATGTAGTCACGAATGACGTCATTATAGGCGCTGCGTAACTTAAGTGATGCATCAAGTTTACGTTCCAAACAATGGAAACGTCTTAGCGCAGCAGCGTACGAGTCGCCTAACGAATTAGGGTCACCATAGAATGGCAACGCCACACTTCTTCACACTCGAGATCCTTGCGGCTCATCGAAGGCGTTGCGGTAACCTCTTCAAGCTCCCAAAATCGCTTGAGAAGAGAATCAATATTATTTTCTTGAAGAACAGAACAACAGCAAGACGTAATGTATTGAGAAGTATGTAACGTAGGTACGGTACCCATAATCACATACCCAAATACCGTCTCAATAGCGGGCGGTAAGTTATGTTGCTCACTACGTACCACTTTAGTTAGTAGCAAATGCGGAAATATTGCAGCTCCGATCAAAACATCAATGTCTGCCGGATTCGCAAACTCCGATTCTGCCAGCGGCAATGACTCGAGGTGAGTGAGTAATGCTACGTCTACATTAGCGTTCGGCAATGCGTCTGTGATACGTTCCACGATAAGCGAAGAAATGTTAAAATTAATTAATATCTCTATCAAAACGCGAATGTATTTTAATATCTACGGAACTCTTGCAATGTTTTTCTGAACCACCGATCCCTTTGAATACTGAGTTAGTATTTTTAAAGTTATTCCACAATCCGAGGCGTTTGAACAATTCAAATGTTATGGAATTGCTCTGAGATGCGCTATCGAATAGACAACGTACCACGTGCGGCGATCCATTAATATCATAAACGATAACTTGCGCTGTCGCTAACAGTACCGTCTTGGACGCCATAAACTGCGACCTGGCCCCGCGCGGATCATTATAGATGCGCGATGGCCGTCCGCGCGTGCGCGTCACCCGCGCGCTGGATGTCGTACACAACGATATTTCATTCTGAATCGTGGGAGGCGCAGTTATCGTGGCCTGCACCTGCGACGTAAGTGTGTCAAGGTTAGCGGCTTGGCTTGACAACAGACTACCTTTATCGAAGTGCAATAATGAGTGGTGTCGTTGATTACATGAACGACATCTCGTCCTACTAGAACAATCACTCGTTTTATGCTATATTTAATTAATGCATGCTTTGTTATCTTTTACGCACTTGAAACGAGCAGTTGGATTTAAACCATTAAAGGCGGGACACTTATAGAAATGGTCGTGCACTATATTACTGCACAGACACTTCTGTCAATTATTATTAGATTCCGAGTATGTAACGTAAGATTGCGGATTAGGGACCGAGTTATTATTACTATTTTGCGCTTTATTCGACCTTTGTTTGCTGCTGTTAGTATTAGACGGGCTAGGTGAACTAGACTGCGTATTATGAAATATTCGATACTGATCTTTGATGAACGAAATAAAACTATCTAGTGTAGGTATTTTATTATTGCGATCCGTCATCTGGCAAGCACGAATTGTCTCAGTGTCAAACTTTTTTAAAGTGAGTTGAAGCAACATAAAGTCGGAAAGATCTTCCAATTTTAAGTTCCTAAGAGAATTAAACGCGGTTACGAAGTTATCTATAAACAGCTGGAAATTCGCGACAGACGCGGCACCGGACAGTTTAAGATTTAAAGCTTGATCAAAGTAGGTAGACGCTAGGACGCGCGTGTCCTGATATCTATCAAGTAGTGACTGAAATATGACCTGATAATTCTCAGCACTGGGTGTGACACCTGCAAATACGGACTGGGCCTTCGGTGACAGTTTACCTATTAAATAGTACAACCTGTCAGCATCTGTCAGAGAACCATTATCGTGCACTGTGGACTTAAAACGCGCATAGAATAACAGCCAATTTCGTATATCTCCGTCAAACGACATAATCTCGATTGGCGGTAATCTCGGCTTGCGAGCCGCTGCAACGGGCTGTGCCGAATATTTACCCTCTAATTATGATTGTATTCTCTTAATGATACAATAAAGATCTTCGAATGAGGTGTACGCCTGATAATTCGGTTTTTCATCAGAATTAGTAGAAAGCAATCTTGCGTTATAATCGTCTATCAACTTATGAAAATCTGTTCGAATACTATCTACTGTCATACAATAACTGAGAAATGACTCCCTATTACTATCAGAAGCTGCGGCGGTCTTTGAACGCTCGTAAATGTTTTGAATACGCTCAAATAAAATATTGCGTTTTGCTTCTAAGATTGTCATCTCTCTGTCTTCCGACACGCGTGGCTTCTTTTGTTGTGACATGCTTACGTAAATATAAGCTAATGAGACCGTAACAAAATAAGAATACCTAAAGTACCTATTATTTTACCTAAGTAGGCAACACTTTAAAGCAGTGGAATTAAAAGGTGCTTGAAATATGAAATTTACAAGACAACTATGATAGTTCCAGAAATAATAATTGGGTAAGTAGGTAGCTACATAAAAGTATATTACCTACTGATGCGTGCGGAAACAACCATGTGACGGTTATGTGAATGGACTAGGAGTATAGCTAGGTGCTATAACTGCCTAGGTATAGAGATATAACGAGGTGTTACGTATAAAACGTAAATGAATCCGACTCGTATGGATCAAAAAATTTTTCAGCGAACCGAATGTTTCTAGTCGATTTGGGAAAACTATTAATATGGTAGACTGTAGGATTTGGGTTCTTATCGACTAGGAAATTACGAAGTGAATGTAAATGGGATCATGGAAAGGATAGGAGATGAATAGACGGGGTGTGGGAACACGCCTTACCTTGTACGTCAGTCCTCTTTCCTTGCAAATGGCAGCCTCCTGGTGTCTTCGAGAATCCAGAAGCTGCATTGAATCACTCCACTACACAAATCACTTAACTCGCGGGCGGTTTGTTGAATTTTTGGTATAAGCGGGAGCGGTAAAAAATATGGCGGTGCGGTTCAGTGCGGCACGGATTATTCTAGACTGTCTCTCGCGCGATGAACGCGGCGACCAATCAGCGAAAAGGCGTGCCCCTTCTAGGGAATGGGATAGACAGGGACGGAAACAAAGGCATCGCTCGCATTAGACAAGTAAGCGAAGAACGATTGACGTTGATGTAATTTGTTATCGATAGGAAGGTAGATGGCGCTACCAATTGGGTTACCGGAATAAAATGAGTTGTGATGTTTCGATGATTTCGTGGCTTAGGTTAATGCTTTCATTTACATTTAAATAGTGTGTTTCCAACTAGAGACACTAGAGCTCTGTATAAAAATCATAACCCCCAAAGGTTGGCATAAGCCACAAACAAACGTTTTAATTGTAAATAAATATAAAATTGTAATCGCAAACATATTTGGTTTAGGTAGGTGACAGTTTGTTACATCGAGTTTTCTAGGACAAAGGGACCGGCCGGGATGTGTTTATATTTATACTATTTCAATCAAAGAGGCTTGTCAAATAACCTCTCTTATTGCTGCCCTTTCAGCTGCTCATGTTTCATTAGTGTGACTGCCATAGCCATATTTTCATTTGATACGAACACGCCTTAACTTTAGACCTTAATAAACAAAAACTACTCTCAAAGTCACAAGTAATACAGCCACGATCGATCTATGTGAAAAAGCTTACCAACTTCTCTAATAATTTCCCAGTAATCTATTCAACGGAACGGCTGCTTGCGCAAAATGATGTCGTTTGCGTATCCCCCGTACTTGGTCTTCGAGTAATTTACCTTCGAACTCTTAATACAGGCAATTTGATTATAGACATTGTTATGAATAATTTGTACCAATTCCACGTTTTTTATTTGTCGAAATACATCAAAAGAAATCGGTTTTCTGTCGTTTATAAATTATAGCCATGGAAACGACAGGTTCTTTGTCTTCTTGACTTTAAAATGTAATAGAACAGAATAGAACTGAATGAAAATATTATTTTGTATTCGTAACTTTTTAAAATATGACAGTTGCCGTACCACATTTAATCAACGGACAAAGCGCATCCAACCTGAAAATAATATTTTTGTGCGTCAAACAGTGTATTTTCCCATTTCATAGAGATCGAACCCTCAATAGTCCAGTATTGAGGGTTCAGTACTCAAAAGTACTTAATTATCAACAAAAGTACAAAATATTTGAAAGTACAAAAATTGCCGTGTGGTTGACGGCATAGAATACAAGTGTCACCACCCCCTATCTTCCCACGGGTGTCGTAAGAGGCGACTAAGGGATAACACGATGCAAATACCATCTTTGCGTAGAGACGGAAAACTCGACATCAAACCCTATACGACTGCCTCGTTAGTCTCGCGGCATAAATGTGCGCGGTCGGGAGGTTCCGGGTCCGATGCCTGGGTCGGGCAGTGTTATTTGGTTTTTCTGTCACGAAATTCTCACTAGCAGCACGGAGTCTGGAAGTGTGCCCGGTACGGCAATAGGCTCGCCCCTTATTACGTGGGACTAAAGCATATCTGGCGAAAAATGGGTGTAGAAATACACCTCTGCCTACCCCTTCGGGGATAAAAGGCGTGACGATATGTATGTATGTATGTAAGTACAAAATATTCACTAGATCTCTATTGACATAACTGAAGAGTAGAATCTTTTCTATCGATGAAAAAGATACATCATTCATGAAACTGTTACTCGTTTCTATGTATCACTATTAATTAAACCGATAAATTATTATTATTTAAATTCTCAGAGTTTCAACAGCAGCATAGTAAATGAAGTCAAGAGCACAGCAAGAGGGACGTCTAGAGACTCTCAATGGAAAGTAATTAAAAATCGGTGCTATTATACAATGCGCATTCAATAGTACTCAGATTTTATATTTGATTCCTTTGAAGAATTTAATTAAAGAAATACATACAAATATTTGCCGGAGTGAAACGTGGTACATACTCTGAGGGGTCTAGACAAACTGAGTGGATTCAATTTATTTTATTTGGCGCCTCGGATTCTGTGTATCGTGTAGTATTTTATTTAGATTTTCCAATAACTACAATCGTTGCCCTAAGACGCCTAGTGCCGAATACGTAATATAGGCACAACTGTTACGAGTCTTAGGTCTATCATATAGTATTTGTCATAGTAAATTCAGCGATTAACTTATTTGGAACAGCTAGTCTAAAATGAAAATAAATACGAGTGTATTTTTTTACAAGTAGTATACGAGTGTATTTATTTTCATTTTGAATAAATTTGTCTCGTCACAAATCTTGGCTGGTAAATTTCTTAGATACAACAAATTAATTTATTCATTGTTACTTAGCTAAGGGTTCAGAAGTTGAAATAAGTATTCTCGTCACTACAGACACTTCTCTAACTGCTGTCGGTTCGGTAGTACCTAAACATGAACTCGTACCGACATAGGTTTTTGATAGTGAAACGCCCGTGGTCACATTTTACGGATGGCGCCATGGCTGTTAAAAGGCGACACTCCAATTTTTGTGTAGACAGTCGACCAACGTTTGAGGACTAAATGCGAGATGGCTTTTTCGATCAGCAATCAGCCAACACCTGTGATTCAATGAAAAGTCAAATCAACTTAGAATACCTATTGTTCCAGTCCGCGTGATGATGGTAACGTCTACAAAAGCATATAATTTTTTTACATTACGTTACATTTGATATGGATGCTCATTACTAATGACATCAGATTGGAAGGAGAGTTTCTTATTGTTTATAAGAGAAACTTAGGCAATGTGCAAAGTCCTCCAAAAATTGTTAAAGATTATTCAGTTTTAGAGGGTATATGCAACGGCAACAACTAGAAGTTGAGCCTCTCGAATTTTATTCAGTGAGACTGTTCTATATAATCGACTGCGATTCGCATCACGTCATTATTCCTCTCTCCAGTCTCTGTAAGGTAGCAAGTGATACTATTTCTGTCTGTAAGGATATAGAAAGTACACATACCTACTTGTGCTTTCCAAGACTGGTTTGCTTCAAGACTGGAAGCATGTCCGAAATTAAGTCTCGATTACTTTATTATGCATCAATAAACTTCTACATCTCGAAAGACATGTAAAGTCCCAGCAGTGGGACAGTCTAAAGAGCTGATGATGAAAATTCTACATTCAGACTAAACATAACCCATATAATTACAATGTAAGTAGACAAAACCGCAAGCCACCTATCCTCCCTACAACACTATATACGTACATTGACCTCAAGAAACGATCTTAAATAATCGATACAAGAAAGCTTAACCGAGTAATTATTACAAGCCCACTATCGTAGTTATTACTGTATTGGCCAATATTCGTGCCGTTGGTGATGCTATCTCGGCCTATCGAATCGTTATTATAGCCGACGAGACAAATCATGTCATACGTGCCCTCGATAACCAAATAGTTATGATAATAGTGCGGCATAAAATATGAATGCGTTAGTATCGTAATCAATAATAGTCAGCCTGCCCTTTCTATGTATTACAGATGTAAACAACAGTATCAAATAGTAACATTTATGTAATGGATCTCAATTGGTAAATGATTGGGAATTAAAATGTAATATTTGGTATTTACCTAATCCGCGCAGTATAACCGGATATGATAGAATATTAACTTTTTCACAGAATGATCGCCAACGGACTTCTACAGCCCAAAGAAAGGGATAGTGATATGCATAGTTTAGACAAAGAGCTCAGATATTTACATAGAGGCGCATTTCTTATGGGCGCGGGCGCTCTGAAGACAAACTTTCTGTGACCTAAATTGCCGCTCGGCGGCGTAGCAGTCGCGTTGTGACAGCTGTCTCTACGAGAGCAAGAGAGACGAACGATCTTCTTGTGTATCTTAACTACGAGAGCAAGAGAGACGGAGAACGACGCCAGCGCCGCCAAGCGCGCCAACTACGAACTAAAATGGAGACAGTCTCCATTTGGAATCGGCACACGAAATCCTTAAGAACTGCGCTTGTATGTAAATCTGTATTCATTGGTTTAGACCAGTGTCAATATATCCAAAATTACTGACGCCCCATAACAACTGTCGACGAACTTCATGAATGCCAGGACTAGGGATGAACTGCTTTCTGAGGCACGAAGCAAGTGATAATTAACAAATTAATAGGCACATGACATCTAAAATACAGTGGTTCACACCGTGGGCTGTAACCCGAAACCATGTCCACGGCAGTCTGTTGTAGCTTGTGGCTGTTATACTGACATGTTTATTGTTAAATTTGTATCTGATAGGAAAAAATCTTTTATTTCAGTTGTACAGAAAAGATTATTAAAACAGAATTATATTAATTAAAAGTAGATTGCGTTCCCGGGCACTGCCCTAGATACAATTTACTGACTAACTCGCTAGACTTTATTGAAATGCAAATGACGATATCTTATCATCATCTTAATATATAAAATCCCTGCGTTACTGACTGACTGACAGACACGCTACAGCCGAAACTATTGGGCACAGGAAGCTGAAATTTGGCATGTATGTTCCATGGGTACCGTAGGGGTGCACTAAGAAGGGATTTCCCGAAATTTTCACGGGATCGGCCAAAACGGGTAAAATTTAAAAAAAAATGCAGGCGTAGCAGCTGGCGTCCTCTAGTACTAATATATAAAGCTGAAGGGTTTGTTTGTTTGGTTGAACGCGCTAATCTCAGGAACTACTGGTCCGATTTGAAAAGTTCTTTCAGTGGAAAATAGTCCATTTATCTAGGAAGGCTATAGGCTATATAACATCACGCTATGAGCGACGGGAGCAAAGCAGTAGCCTTAAATAACGCGGATGTAACCGCGGGCATCCTCTAGTCTTAGGATAAATTCGTAGTAACCACATTTGTCGAGAGGTCAACAAAACTATATACTAGTTTTAAAATGACAACTGAATACAAATTATTATCTATTTAAATATCTTAATAGATATTTAGATAGATAATACTATACTGTTGATACTGTTAGATTAGATTGTTGTTAGACCTAGATTACTAGGTGAAAATAGTAGATTCCCGCCTGTGGGATCTCCACCTTGTCGTGGTGGGGGGGCTCAGTAACCGTGGCTTGGACACCCGCAGTGAAGCTAAGAGGGATCCTGGGAGTGGACGCTCGACGTGGGCTTGGGTGAAGCCTGCGTAGGATGCGTCCATGAGTGCGCGTGCGGGGGACAGTTCTGTCTGTCCCTCGCAGTCGGGCGCGTTCGCGGGAGGAGAGGCGTGTGGGTGTTGCGTTGCCGCGCGCCCTATCTCCCGCGACCAATTGGGGTCGCACCATTTGATGCATTGCGGTGGCCGCAGAGCAAGAGGAGATGGGGTGTTGTCAGGCTTCTGTCCTCCCTATCCTCTGCGGCCGCTTTAGCGCCTGCGGACGGCGAGCGCTGGGGCTGCTCCCCGCCCGCCAAAAGGCAAGGAGACGGCATAGTGACCGCGCCGCCTCCAAAGTAGCATAACCAGGCAGGGCCTGCCAGCACCAACGGCGAGCCAGTCCCGGGCAGGGTCACGGCATAGAATGCTATCCGCGAATCGCGTGACCCCGCCACTACACGGGACCCGTAACCGAACACCTGGGGAGAGCCTCCACACACCCCCTCCGCCAGTCCCAAGCCCGGTCGATCACACTCTGGCCGAGTTGGCGTCGAGTTGAGCTGGCTCATAAGGAGAGTTTCCACCGTAGTCAACAAAAAGTAGAAAGGTGAAAACAGTAGATACCTATGTATGATGTGACAGATATAAGATAGCACAAGCGCAGCACTCAATTATTTCAGAGCATGCATTCTTACTTCCAAGAGATAAATTTGTGCCGTATAAACTTCTGCCCTCCCTACAATCCCTCCCTATTTAATATTTGCAACTTATGATAGCCTATGTCTGTCTCCATGGTCCAATATATCTCTATATTAAATTTTATAAGTCCAATATATCTCTACATACACACTTTCGAATTTATAATATTAAGTAAGGATGCGATAACATACATTTTGTGTATATTTCAAGAGGTTCTTGGACTTCCTAGATGGTTTGATATAAAATTGGACCCAGTGGCGTTGTAGTCAGTTATCTCTAGTGATGGTATACTTATCATCTATGGTTAATCAACTTTAGCTAGTCAACAAAGATTTGAAGGACAGGCAAGGTGACATCTATCGGTGCTACAACGGCGGTTATCGTTTAAGCGAGTCGCATGTTGGGTGCCACTATAGTTATTGGTGAAGTAGGTAAGGAGCCTAGATGACATTCCATTAGAGGGACCAGGTATATATGATAACAATATAACACCTACAGCTGCAATTCTTATAATAGTAAGATTTACTGTCAATTTGCAATACCTACGCTCAAAACAATTGAGTTCAGGCATAACAGTATAGAGAACTAGCTTTCGGAGTTCATAGCTGTACACACAGTTACACACGTTACGTAAGTCCCCGAGCGTAGACAAACGCCATATGTGGAAGCCGACCACATGTTCTGCAATTAACATTGAGATTTTTAGATGTACCGTATGACAAGTTGACAATATTAACTACCTAATTATGCTGCTGTGATAATAAATATAACCACATTGTTTTCTACATTATATTGTAGATAAATAGGTACTCTTGAATGAATACAACAATCAATGTAACTGTCCACTGTGAGCATTTGAGGGTTGGCGAACTATCGAAACTCAAATTCGACGGAACAGGCTGCGTTCGTGAATTTCTACAACGCGTGACGGAATTTAGGACGGTTAGAAATCTACCTGCCAATAGATTATTCGATTACGCGTCCGAAATTTTTACTGGTAATGCGTTACACTGGTTTCGCGGTGTTAAAAATTCCATTTCTACATGGGACGAACTAGCTAGTAAACTCACAGCTGATTTTACACCATACGACTATGATTATAAACTTTTAGCCGAGATTCGTAATCGTACTCAAGGGCAAACTGAGGGTATAATCATCTACTTATCAATTATGTTCCAACTTTTTGCGCGATTGTCACCGAACATGGTACTAACCGAACATGAAAAATTAAATATATTGCTTCACAATATTAGAACGTGTTATTCTACAGTACTAGCTTCATGTACTACGGCTATAGACACTATAGACACTCTAAAAGCACTATGTCTAAACTATGAGAGGTTCCAGTGTTTAAGTTCACGAACCTAGTTACCCTACGTCTAACACAGTAGCACCTGATTTAGCTTACATAAATAAAAAGGACACGCACGGTCACTATAATAATTCACAGTACTATAAACCGTCTAAACTAAAAAACTACGCTTCTGTCGCATCTATAAATGTCGAACCGAACGATACACCTGTGCCTAACCTACAACCCTATAATGTTAACATGATATCTAAATCAGCTGTTCCTACAATAATAACTAATAAGAGGTGTGTATTTTGCCCGCGCTGCCGTTCAACTGATCACTCACTAGGGACGTGCAAGCGAGAACGTTATCCGATATGTTTTAAGTGTGGCCTTAGGGATGTCACATTCGTAAATTGTCCTACCTGTAAAAATAAATCATTTTCAAAAAAACTAATTTATTCGGATCGTCGTTCGTCAAATAAGATGACAAACCCTACCGTTTGTACATCTTCTAAACCTAAATATTTTGACAAGGAAGACTGGAAAAATGGCTGAACACTCTAAAAGTTTATTTTTCTAGTCATTCTGTGGCTGCGACCCGAGATCAAAAACCTAATACTGATTTTCGACCCTATGTTAATGTAACCATTAAGAATCTACCCCTTACTGGTTTACTTGACTCAGGTTCTGCCGTGACTATATTGGGCAATAATTCTCATATAAAACTTATTTCTAAAACTAATCTCCCTTTGAATAAGTGTGACAACCCTACTATATTTTTTCGATCGGCGGGTGGTCATCGTTTGACACCGATCGGCTATATCAACCTACCCACCACTTTTAAAAATAAAACTTATAACTTTAAAGCGTACGTAATTCCAGAAGTCACTAGTTCGTTAATTTTAGGTATTGACTTCTGGAAAAGATTTAAATTGTTACCAAACTATATTAACTCTGTTTCTTTATCTAATAATTACTCTCGTAGTAATTCCTTGCCTAATAAAATTAATGCTACCGTGTCAGCTATTGATACTAACACTGATAACGAGACTACTATAACCTCGGATCAGTGGTATACTACAATCTACAATGGCTGTAAAAACTCACCTACTTCCTTCCCTAATTATTCTATCAGGAATGATAAATTGTACAGATATATGGTATCTAAATGTACATTGCGTAAAGTATTCGATTGGAAAGAGGTCCTACATACCTCGGATAGAACTGCCGCTATTAAAGAATACCATTCGGAACTCGCTGCGGGTCATTTAGGTATTTTTAAAACGTATAAACGTTTAGCGCAGCGTTATTATTGGCCTGGTATGCACACTGACATTATTAAGTTTATATCTTCGTGTGATACTTGTGTCGCACGTAAACACCAAAACAATGGTACTTTATATACACACACATACAACTTACGTCGTAAACCGGCTGGGGTTAACGTGGGTGATACTGTGTGGAAAAGAACCTACGACAAATCATTTGGCAAAAAACTAGCTCCTAAGTTTACCAAGTGTACTATTATTGCTAAAAAGTCACCACTAGTATACGAATTAGCGGATTCGTCGGGTAAATCTATTGGCAGTTGGCACATTAAAGATTTAAAACTAATTAACTACACTAATTCCTAACCTAACTAGATTCTTTCATTGTACCTACCTGCAGTTTGAGTTTCATAGTCACTATCTACTTAGCACTGTCTACAGAAGTTCGGAGAACTTAGTTAGACGGATTTTTCTTGTCTAGACACGAAAAATCCAGAGCGTCATCAATACAGAGCGGGGTATTGTAACGTAATACTACACGTATTGCGTTATAATATCTCGCAGGCGCTTAACGCCAGCTTAGCCAGACATCGTTCGCAATATTACCAAATATGGTCATATTCACTAGCCAAAGGCAGTTGTGAGTCATAGATTTATGCCTATATAAGATGGGTGCGCGTCGTAGAATGGGCACTTTCCCTAGACATCGGAACGCTGCCGCTACACCTCGCGATTATTCTACATTCTACTTCCTATCTACTGTCCCGCTGGGGTTCACCCTACGAGCTCACTGCACCTGACGTTCTTCCTACGGGCTGACGTTCTTCCTACGGGCTACAAGCCACGAGCTGCTGGCGCCGTGCCGCTACTAGCCAGCTGCCACCCAAGCCTCTATTCCTGCCTACGAGCTCCTACAGCCAGGCCACGGACGCCTGAGCCTGACCGCTCGACCCACATCGGCTGCACCGCCTGAGACCCGCTCAGCCTGAACATCGACCACAGAGCTGCCTGCGCAGCGCACCTTGGCCAGCTCATCGGCGACCCTTCGAGCAGCTACCCTGCGAGCGTCGGAGAGCAGCAGGAGTCTACACTCCAGCCAGCTCAGGCCAGTGCTTACCTAGTTCGGTCATACTGTATGTAAGCGGTAGTGAGACATAATAAAGAACCTGTTCAGCCTTGCAGTGTTTCTCTCGAACCCCGACATCCTACCTGATATCCTCCGTCTCATCAATTCTACATAAAATGAAGTGCATTTGGTATTTCTGAATCTCGTTGTAGGACGTATGCTGAAAGCCTTCATAAAGTGCAAATTATAAATCTACCTACATATCCGCTGAAAGGATTTGTCGTTCCTTAGAATAGAACTACTACTATAACGGCATGGAAGAGAATACCTTTTAGACTTTCAGATTCACGTTAGCAAATTTTTATGTGTATTTTCAAGCGTCATCATTATTTTGGGTATTTACTTCTACAATTTCGTCTCTGTTGGAAACATTTATGTTGCTCAGGTTAATATTTATTTAGTCAAGATGTACCTAAGTACCGGTGTAGGTCACTAGTTTATTTTCATGCAATATCGAATGTTTAATTACCAAACAGAAACAACTTAATGTGTGTATTGAAATACAAATAGAATCTCTCCAAAAATATGTATTGTATTGCCAGTGCGTTGGGCCCTGTTGGAAGGTTTTCGACGGAAATAATAATAAAGAGGGGAAAATATTTGTCGTTTGAACAAAGCAAAGGCTCAGAGGCTAAATGCTTAGGCCACAATTACAGATGTCGAGAGCGGCCCGTGTGATGGGGCACAAATTTATGCACTGCCTATACAAAATGATTTTTCGCTCTCTCTCTATAATACACGATAATATAATTTTTAAATATCACTGTATAAAATATCGATTCAGAGCAGAGACTGTTTCAGATTACGTAGTGTTTGTTTTTAGATAATTTCTAAGAAAGAGTGTCAATATTACCAGTTCTAGATAAAAAAACTGACAGACAACATGGTAGGTATACTAAATAGGAACTGCCCGTAAGAGTGGTATGGAAACCATTTAGGCTCCAGCAAAACTATGATTTATTATTTGGCAAAAAGTAGAAGCTGTTCAGATTCTGAAGGTGCTATTTCGGTCCTTAGAAAATATTCTACTAAATATGAATAATAGGTAATTTTACAGAGACATGGACGTGCTGTTCAGTGGTGTTCAATAAAGAGCCTTCCATAGCCTTCCTTATTTCCACTCAAGATGCAGAACTGTAGATAGGAATGTATTTTAGTTTAACTAAGCATACATACATACATACATACATATCGTCACGCCTTTTATCCCCGAAGGGGTAGGCAGAGGTGTATAACTAAACTCTAATACCTGTGTATTGATTTAAACAAGTTTTAAATCTCAAGTTACTAAGTCAAACCGAGATTTGATTGGCAACAAGGTACAGGGTACCTAGTTTTGAATATTTAAAGCATAGTGTTTCAATAAATTTTCATAACAACTGAAACCAACGGCTTTAGCTAGGCACTCTCCAAAATACGGGAGGACATAGCCGCGGAAGCTTTGCTTAACTTTGTTGATCGATTTGTGTGTCAGCTACGGATCCTGCCCCGCCAGCTACACGATTATAATTTTAAAAAGGTTGAATCAATAAAGCTATTTCCAAGTCTCTAACACGTAATCAAAAATACGACTAGACTATAAGCAGCTTTGTATCAACTTTTCGTAACAAATAATTTAATTAGATATAATAATAACAACATATTTGTCTATTCGATTACATACCTAATGCTTATTCAGATTATCATGTCATAAAAATAAATAAGGGAAGCGCACAACCAAATATTATTCCGCGCAAAACTATGTCGTAAAATTGTTTGCATAAATTGACCACTACTATTACGATACAAGCACATAATGGGATCTCCTTGTAAGAAAATGTTAGAATAAAAAGAAAAATGGCTAATATTTCGTTGTGGTTCCGTTTATTTACGCTTTGGTTTGTCATAATTTTTTATTGCTTACACGTGTTCTTTTAAGTTCTTGTTTGCTTGATAAAGTGCTTCAAAGTTATTATTACTTATATGCCTGGAACTTTATATTTTCAACAAAAGTATAAATATCTATAATATGCCACATACATACATAATAATATATAGACTCACGCCTGTTACCCGAAGGGAGAGACTACGAAACGCCATTTGCAACAATCCTGACTATATTAAGTTCTTTTGAGATTCTTAAGAAGTTGTTCATTTTACTGGAAATGTCGTTAATTTACTATACATAGATTATTTATATTTTAAGAATAATCTGCGATAATAATAACTTGTACCACGTGCAAATCGTTCCTGGCACTCGACTGCCTCTGGCTTCGCATCGCACATTCGCTTAGTTCCTCGCTTCGTAAATTGTGATTATCAGTGAGTTCTGCACTCATCGCCCTCTTCGATCGTTCCTTGCGAATAATAACCTATTTTTAAGCAATGTAGGTAGCGACTTACATTGCATAGTTTGGCCTGTAAACGCATTTGGTAATAAAAACGTTATATTAGAAGTTTGCGGTGTTAACACTAATGTTGCGATGGATGTGTGGAGTTACGATACCTAATGGATAAGATTAGAAATGAATTCGTGAGAGGTAGTCTGAAAGTGAAAGGAAGTCGTTTGGCTTGGTATGGACATATTATGCGAAAAGATGATATGTATGTAGGTAAGCAAGTGATGAATATGAAGTTAAAGGGATGGAGAGGGAGGCCAAAGAAAATATGGATGGACTGTGTGGGGATGGATATTTGAGAAAAGGGGGTAAATTATCAGATGACAGACGCGCCGGCCGCAAATGAATTGGGCCAGGACCAGGGCAAGCAGAAGAAGACAGTGTTAACACTAACATTTAATTTCATATACTTTATTATACTTATGATAAATTTTGGGGTTGGTAAGTTACTGGTGCATGATTATCGAAAAAAATAGTTGATGATATAAGAATACTGTCATAATTGTATCCCACTTTGTCCGGTAAAGTGTGGGTAGGTACTATCTGTATCGAGTTATTGCCTCACTGCCCGTTAATAGCTGGAGAAAGTCCTAGTTTATAGTAATAGAGAGCTCCTTTGAAGTAGAAAGATCCGAATTTTGAAGTGGACTCAGTCGGAAACTTTGTCGCGGAGAGATGTCTCGGGTGTGTTACAGTTGGTATTACCTATCTATATCTGCTTACAGTCAGTTATTTGAGAGAGTTGACTACTAAAATATACGGTAACAATCGAATATATTCAGGAACATGAAACCTATATATTTAAATGAATACCTACTATCTGATCTGGCAGGACTAGTGCTGTCCCACAACAGATCTTAATTATTGATTCTTGTGAAGCAACTGGGTGCATTATATATCTTGCCTTTATTTCAATAGGAGACTGTGTTCCTCTACGGTGATTTTATTCTAGTTTTATGTTTGTCTGTATCCATGCAGTCCACACACGCATAGAACACACTCATCGTAGGAACACTCTCCAGTCACACACCACCAGCGCACTGTGGCGGACCAGCTAAGGTTCGATTCCTGGCATCCGTCACTGTTACTCATATGCAACGTAATTCGAAGATGGAGCCTCCAATTTTTGTATAAGCTTGACAATCGAATCCACAGTAGGTAGAAAAGTGGCTGTATTGTCACAAATATTTCAGCTTCTGAACCCTTACATACTTAATAATTAATAAGTTTGTACTTTCCAAGAAATATTCTAACCACGTTTTGTAACGATTAATTCAAAGTGAAACTAAATACGAGTATATTATTGTAGCTTTGACACAGCTACAATAATATATTCGTATTTATTTTCACTTTGAATAAGTAAATCGCCGAATTTACTGTGACAAAAACTATATGAAAGACCTAAGACTCGTAACCGCCTGGCCACGGGGACCGGCGACGCGACCTGCGACGCGACCGGCGACGGCGACGCGGCAATTCGCGCGACGCGAAAATCATGCCACGGGCACACGCGTTCGCCGTCGCAACCAGTGTGGACCAGGAGCGAGACGAGCTTAGCTAATATCTTTTTATGAAATTTAGCTCGACATTGTTCGGACTTTGGTGCCAATATCACATTTATTTCAACCCGGCAATCGAAACCGAGACCTCATGATCCGCTTACACTACCGCAAGATCACAGAGGCAGACTTGATATTGTGTACCTAACCAAGGTAATGAAATCGTACAGTATTTTTTCTTTATACAAACGGTCGGCACGCGATATATACCTACGAGCGTCAGGCTCGGTACCCACCTAACCTACTGCATACCAAACTCAAGGCACTTCGGTATACATTCTGTAGGTACTGAATGCGTACTGAGCCGACGACGCTTGTAGGTATTACATACGGAAAAGGTTATTTAGGTAAGTGTAATCTAACTAACTAGGTATATGCACTTCTAAAAACTTACATAGGTATTTTGAAATCACAGACAGACACTTCAACTTTATTTATACTGTATACATTTATGTAGATATAGATAACATCCGGACGTTCCAAATAGCTAGCCTAACTAAAAATTCTAAGAATAATATCAAGCTCGCGGAGATTTTTTTTTTTTATGTGTGGACTAGTTGTTGGCCACAGATGGCCTTGACAACTTTACGCGGACTATGGGTGAGCGCAGAGGGCTCCCAACCCGTTAAAGTATAGTAGACAGCGTTTTGCTTCCCCAAGGGTGGACTACCACGGACCTCGGTTTGGGGCCTCGGGTTTCCTCGTCGGCGAGTACGGAACCGCGGTCGAATTTGTGTGGCTTCGCGAGCCGTGTGTGCTCTGATTTGAGCGAGTGTAGTGTCGTCGTCTGGTTCGTCTAAGACGTGCCTAGGTCTCCTAATCTTAGAAATCCTAGATGGTGTATAATTTAACGCCGCAACCAATAGAGGGTTGGGGTGCGTCGAAGCAGAGTCAAAGTAGCTACGGGAGCACTGTTTCATGAATTGCCTGATGGTCGGAAGTTGTAAGTCTACGTGTAACTCCTCGTTACGTACGTACCACGGTGCGCCCGTAGCTCGCCGCATGAACTTATTCTGAAGTGTTTGTAGTCTATGGATCCTGTGTGGCCTAGTGTGTGCGAATACTACACTAGCGTATGTCATTATAGGCCTAATACACGATGTGTATAACCTAATCTTGTTCCTAAGCGATAGTTTAGATCTAGCGTTGACTAAGCCATGAAAGCGCCCAAGCACAAAGGAGGCTCTATTGCGAGCCTTTGTAATGTGTGAGCGGAACGATAGTCGATCATCAAGAATCATACCTAGATACTTGGCTTCCCTAGTCCATGGAATAGGGGATCCAAACATCCTTATTTGTGGGGTCGCACCCGCAGAGTACAGGTGAGGAGCTCTCCGGTGGAAAAGCACCACCTGACTCTTCTCGGGATTGACCTCTATCTGCCATCTACGGAACCACGCGCCTAAGGCGTTGGCTGTGGATTGGAGCTTCCTACTGACTTCGCCAGGGTCTGCGCCTGAGATATAGATGGCTGTGTCGTCTGCAAAAAGTGCTGTCTGCACTAGCCGATGCATCGGTATATCAGCGGTAAACAATGAATATAAGAGAGGTGAGAGCACTGACCCCTGAGGGACACCGGCGCGGTTGGCGTGACTCGAAGAGACCGTGCCTTCAACGCGGTACCGAAAGCTTACGAGGGGAGTTCAATGTATTCTCGGTATAGGTATGAAGGAAAAGGCGGAAAATTCTGAATAAATTTTATTTTTCAATATACTCCCCTAACATCTCAATACATTTATTTGTTCGTGAAAGTAACTTTTCAATTCCCTCTGAAAACTATTTTTCTTCATGGCCCGAAAAATGTTCGTTTATTGCTCCCTTCAACTCTTCATCGTCCGAAAAATGCTTTCCCCGAAGGTCTTTTTTAAGATTAGGGAATAGATAATAATCACTAGGGGCCAGGTCCGGACTGTAGAGTGGATGATTGATTTCTTCAAATCCGTACTCCCGCACAGCAGCCTGGGCAAGGCGCGCCTAGTGAACCGGCGCGTTGTCGTGAAGCAGCAACACACCTGCGGTTAATTTTCCACGTCTTTTTTCTTTGATTGCCTCCTTTAAATTACGCAGGGTGGTTGCGTATGATGCAGCAGTAATACTTTGACCTTTTTTTGTGTACTCGATTAGCAAGATTCCCTTAGAATCCCAAAACACCGTGGCCATGAGCTTTCCTGCGGACGGAGTGACTTTGAACTTCCTCGGCGGGTCTGATCCTTTTTTGTGCCACTGCATAGACTCTTGCTTGCTCTCAGGGTCATAGTGATGAACCCACGTTTCATCACCAGTAACAATCCGATCGAAAATACTTTGCGGATTTTCACCACAGAGGTCCAAAAACTCCTTACAACAGTCAACTCGCACTTGTTTCTGTAGCGCGGTGAGCATTCGCGGCACCCATCTTGCACTGACCTTTGACAAATTCAGGTGCTCATGAAGGATTGTGTGAATGGTACCCACGGATAGCTTAGTCATTTCTGCTAATGTTTTCACTCTTAGACGGGCATCTTCAAGTACAAGTTTTTCGACTAATTTGACGTTTTCTTCAGTAGCGGCACAAATTGGCCCACCAGCGCGGGGGTCGTCTTCAATGCTCTCTCTACCCCGTTTGAATTCACTTGACCACTTCTGAATTGTAGATAATGAAGGCGCAGAATCTTGGTAAACAGCCACCATTTCTTCATGGATAATTTTTTGAGTTTTTCCTTGTTTTGTGAGGAATTTTATTACTGCACGATGCTCGATTTTTTTCATCATTGTCGAATCAGTCATCATAGTTGTCTTTTCGCAATGATATCTTGAATACTAATGGTGGCAATTAAATGAAATGTTGTATTTATACCTTCAAAGAGTGTCATTAACTAATGAGATAATTAAATTACCCTTATCATTAGTATATCACCTCGATACCGAGAATACATTGAACTCCTCTCGTATATCCGACAGATAGTCTCGTATGATGAGCACGAGCTTGTGAGGCACTCCCATAGTGAAAATCTTGTAAATCAAGCCGTTGTGCCACACTTTGTCGAAAGCATTCGCTACGTCGAAGAAAACAACGCCGGTGAATAAATTACGCTGAAACCGCACGTTGATATATTCAACGATACGGTGAGCCTGTTGTACGCACGAGTGGCGGGTTCGGAACCCGAACTGTTCGTGGGGGACCAAGAGCGGTGCATCAGCGTATGCTTTCAGCCTAACATACAAAAGCCGCTCGTAAACTTTCCCTAAACCTTTAAGCAGTCTGATAGGACGATAACTACTAGGCTCGGACCTAGGCTTGCCGGGGTTGTGGATTCCTATTACCACGGCTTCTTTCCACTGATGTGGAGATATATTGTTGTTAATTGCGGCGTTATATACAGGGTGTAAAAAGACCCTTAACGAAAACTGAAATCCCCTATTGTACCAATTATTACGATATTTTTTTACTTTGGCGGCATACCTGGGAAATTACTGGTTCTGGAGATATTGAGGCTCAAAGTCACGATTTTTTTATTCGAATTATTCCAAAATAGTGTTTTGAATGATAAATTTACACTTTCTGCCAAATAAACATAAACAAAATTTTCAATATTTCCCTAAAATAAACGGCTTTAAGGTTCCCGACGCGTAGTGTATGCCTACCAGCAATCAGCTGCGAGGTCATTCCCCTCGGCCGCGCGACCACGTGATCATAAACTGCCGCCACCGCGGCGCACGTTGTAGGTAGATACGGCCGGCGTAGGTACGATGCATAACTCGCGCCAATTTTTTCTGCAAACGCGCGCTATACATTGCCGCTAACAAAATGTGTCTATATTTTTAAGCTTAAAAAAATATTTTGTTTCCCAGGTATTATTTTCGCGTAGTATGACTTGGCATGATGTGCAAAACGAGTAGACTTCGGCTTGGTGATGGGTCTTGTGACACCCTGTATAGTAGTCAAAATGACTATGAAAGCTACGGGGAACATTTTAATGACCCTGTTTGTTATGCCGTCCGAGCCGGGAGCTTTATGGGGGTGTAAACCCTTAATGATCGTCCTAACCTCATCGGGGGTGGCTAGGGGTATGTGTTGCTCGTCTTCGTCGTCTCCTATTACGTCATGTCTGTCTGTCAAGGGACGAGGTGGCCACGTGAGAGAGGCTCGACGCTCCACCTCGCTATCTACCTCTAGTAGGTGGTCTGTGTCGATGTGTGACGTGCTCAGCGTACATTGTTGCTCCAGGCTGTCGGCCAGGCATTCTGTCTTGTCCCCGTCCTCAAAAGCCGGTGGACCATTGGGCCTGTTCAGAGGTGGTAGACAGGTCTTGGTGACATCTTTAGAGAGCGAACGAGATAGCTGCCAGAAGGCGAGGTGAGTGGGTTCTAGCTCGCTAAGTGTAGTTTCCTATCGAGAGTTACGCATCTCTTTAATATGCGACTTGACGTCACGCTGTAGAGAGCGCATAGTGAAGCGATTGGACTCAGTCGGGTATCGGTCGTAGGCACGAATCGCTGCGTTCTTACGCCGCAACAAGTCACGTACGTCAGCGGACAGGCTCCATCGACAGTCGCCCGTCTCGGGTACCTGCCGTGAGCAATCGTTAATTAACGATTGCACGTGGCTCTTGAAGCTATCGACCGCTTGTAGTGTGTCATTGACCCCCATTTGATTGGCCTCTAATTGTATCTGCTCTCTGAGCACTGGCGAGGACGACACGAGTTCTTTCCCGAGTCGTGCCCAGTCAGTGACCAGTTTAGTCGGCCTGTGCCCTGTGTCTATGGGCCCTAGTATGGGTGCAAAGTCTAACGGGATCGGTCTATGGTCAGAGTCTAACTTGTGTAACACTTCTACTGAACACAAGCGTAAACTTATGTTCTTTAAAAGGGCTACGTCTAGTATGTCAGGTCTGTGTGTTACGTTATCAGGATAATGTGTCGCCTCGAGCGGCGTTATAATGTCATAGTTAAGTGACTCAGAGAGTGACTCGAGTATCGTGCCGCGTGGGTTAGTCACTTGACTGCCCCAGCGGGTGTTCTTGGCGTTCAGATCGCCCGCCACGATAACCGAGTCGCATAGCCCCAGGAGGGCCTGAAGGTCTTCTTTCAGGAGCTTCTTAGGGTTGTGTGAAGTGCTAGACGATGGTGGGAGGTAAGCAGATACCAGGGTAATGGATGGGTGCCCAGTCATGGCGAGTTGACAGACCGACGCCTCAAGTACTCCAAGGTTGGCGGATCCATAGGTATACAATGCAGAGACTTCTTAAAGTATATCAGAGTGCCCCTTCCGGGCGAGTTCAGCCTATCATTACGCACTAAACAATAGTTCGCAATGTTAGGGTTTCTGTGTGCTGGCTTTAAGAAAGTCTCTTGCACGAGTAGTATATCTGTCTGATGGTCCCTAAGGAACGTGCCTATTTCATCACGTTGCGATGCAATGCTATAAGCATTGAAGAACCCTACCTTGAGTGATCGTGGTTTGACTCTGCCTATAGTGTGCCTATCCATTACTAAGCCCTAAAGTTTTCGAATGACTGAAATACGTACGCGTGCCTAAAACGTATTTCTATGGCGTTGAGATTGCCTTGCGCGCGCCTAAGCTCTGCCGCGATGGCACTAATGTCAGTGTTACTCGCGAGCGCTGCGAATCTAGCGACCAGGCTGAAGTCGTCTTCAACCTGGGGGGAGTTGGGGCTGGCGGCGAGTACCGGTACCGTCGCCGGGCGGGGTTAGTAGTGGGCTGGGCCACCTTTAACGCGGGTGTTGGTGTTTGAGTTTGTTGAACGGGCCTAGCTGGTTGCGCGAGGGGAGGTGCCGGGCGAGATGGCAATGAAGGGAACGCTAAAGGCGTGTTCCAGGCTGAAGGCTGAGACGGGCCAGAGGGCCGGGTGGGGGCTGGGGCCGGGGGCCCCGGGAGGACTTTGCGTTTGGGCGTTGGAGGCGCCTTCGCCGCGTGTCGGGTGGCACGCGGTGCCTTGGGACACCCGCGGTAGTTCGCGGGGTGACCCAGCTGCCCGAACAATACGCATGCGGGAGGGGCCTCGCAAAGCGCCTTGTCCCTTGGGCGCTTGCAGTCGGCGGTTGCGTGGTCCTCTAGGCACTTAACGCACCTAGGCCGCGCGAAACAATTACGCGCCGAGTGCCCATACAGCTGGCACCGGTGGCACTGGCTGACGGTGTTGTTGCGCCGGGGAGGCTCGACCTTTATGCCAGACAAGTGGCATATCGAGGTCAGCCTAAAGATGGCTTTCCCTGGCTCTGACTTGTCGAGTACGACAAGTACCATGTCATATGGCTCGCGTGTCCTCGCCTTTGTCATACGGTGCACTTCGTGCACTGGCTGTTGCTCCTGGAGCAAGGAAGCCTTGACCTCTTCGGTCGTCAGCTCCTTAGGAACTCCCCTAATAACAGCTCGGAGGAGCCGCTCCTCGGGGAGAGTGTAGGTACGGAAGGAGATCTGTCTCTCCTTCAACACCTTGGTCAGCGCGCGGTGTTCCTGGGACGTGGCCACCTGAACCTTGATTCCCTGTTGGGTGGATCTTGCGCTGGTATAATTAACTTGGTGCTCGTTGCACCAGCTGGACACTGCCAGCCACTTGGCCTTGTCCTGTATGAACAGGGGTAGAGGCACTGGGAGCTTGAACTGGGGAGCCCCTGAGGGGGGCTGGGGGATCTTTGGACGTAGTTTGGCTGGACGGCTGTGTCCTGGCCGCAAGCTTGAAGGCGTAGGCGCCAAAGTCTTAGCCGTCTTGGCTGGCGTAGCCGCCTTGCTCGGCTTTGACTTGGCCGCTCGGCGGCGCTGCTTACCCTCTACGAGGGTAAAGTCCTCATCAGGGACTGAGGTTCCGTCTGACGAGTTGGTGTTTGACTCGTCAGCAGACTCCTCTTCCTCGTCCGAGTCGCGCACCGTCATGTCCATCTCGCTCTGAGCGCTAGATGGACGGCTGGTGGTGGCCTCGGAGTCGGAAGTGCGCATAGGCAGTGGGCTGCGAGAGCGTGACCTTGCCGATGATGTCGGCGAAGACGGGCGGGCCGCGCTGATACGCGGCTGCGGACCTACAGGCGCCTGAATGGCATCCCCAAAAATTTCCCTAAGAAGGGAGAACGCCCTAGGGTTCGCGAGAATAGTTTCCAAACTTATCACTCCGGCCATCGTGACCGGAGTGTAAGTTTGCTAACAATAAACTAAACTAAAATAACTATATAGTCGCTAAGCGCACTATAATCCTAAAAATAAATAAATCTGTCGATTGACTTATTATAACCCGACGTGCGCCGCGAAAACTATGCCTAACGGTCACTAGAATTGCCGCGAAACAACAAGTAATAATAATAGCGCGGGTCGAACGCGGTAACTTCCTAACGGTCGCCAGTTTTAGTGCGAACACACAACAGCGCGCTATGAACGCGTTGTATACCTATTGTTTTCCTATATCGTCTCGGGTAGGAGTAGCCCGAGGTCTGTTGGTGAATATACCTCCCGACCCGGGGATGGTCAAATGTGTACTTAATTAATGAGCCTTAAGCTTGTAATCCCTTCGCCAATCTCAATGTGCTAAGGGTTCCTAACTGCTTTGGTGCCGGGGTGGTATGAGCCTGTGTAGGCCGGCACACCCAAACTACACACCAAAGAATAGGAAAAGGTATTAGGTAGGTGGGAAGGAGATATTAGCATTTTTCAGTTTATTATTATATAACATTTCTAGTTATTTTAAATTATTATTCGTTTATTATAATTAGGTCACTCCACTTACTACATTTACATTTGCATTGTTGTTCCACTAATTTTATTACAATTTACTGTACTGTAAGATGTAGATAACTCGTTATCATGGTCTGTGAACTAACGTTTTTGTGATTTTGTGTATTCATATATCGTCACTTCTGTAACATACATTTCCACCATAGTCCTGAACATGGTCACGAGTTGTATACATTATAAGTCGTAAGTGGATGCTCCTGTTACACAATATTCGCTGTTTGCATTGGAAGGCTAACTAAAACACATAATTTAGTAACTGCATTAATTACTTAAGTATTACGTCTGTAACTAATACTATTTACAAGTAATTTAGTACAATGTGTAACAGTTGCAGCTCCTTACAAAAATAAAAATATGTACCATAATATTGGCGATTTAAAAGAGTGGCCTCGAGTTTTATTGCCCGTTCTTTCTCGTGGCTCTACCTATTGCTTTGCGAACGAGGCAGTAAATGTAAATGTAGAAGCATTAAGTAATTTAATTTTAAAATTGACGTTTATAAGCGTCACCTTGTGACCTAGATGAATAAATGATTTTGACTTTTGACTTTTTGATATTTGGGCTCGACTAGGAGATCCCCCAAGGCCGAGTGATCCAATCCCAGGCGACTTTTACGTAGCCCAGAAGGGGCTCCGCAGGTGTGTCGGGTCTACACCCACCCGGATTCGTTAACACCGTTAGGTATCAACCGGGCGACCAGGAAAAAACACTGGTTTTATCCCTGAAGGGGCCAAGACTTTAGTTTTTATGTTTATAGAAACAGTGAGTTTCTAACGTTTGTTACGACAATTACACTATCCTAGCGGACCGTGTAAGTTGCCACAGCAATCTTTATTATCTATACAAGTAGGCGTGCTCAAAGCTCCGCTTCCTTGATAGATAGTATACGAATAAACGAGTAAACCTTTAACGTATATAGAGCGGACAACGATAGAATACTGGGATCGTGAGCGCGAATGCGACTGCACGGAACGAGTGTCAGAGCGTGTCTCGATAAGCTCGCGGAGAAATTAACTAAAACATTTTATACTAACTGAGCTCCGGCACTAGTCGCCGCGACTTCCGCTCGACGCCGTGGCGTGCGCCCTACTAATTCATACATTTGTTTTGGTCGCGCAACCGGTCGCGCGACTCGCCACAGCACCGCTCGGTGCAATTCGCCAGTCGCGTCGTCGGTCGCCGCTGTGCGTGGCATGTTAAGAACATTTCTATACATTTGATTCAGTCGCAAGTTGCGTCGCCGGTCGCGTCGCGCGAATTTTCGCTGCAGCGAATAGTCCGTGGCCAGGCCCTAACAGTTGTGCCTAAATTACGTATTGGGCACGAGCCGTCTTAGGGCAAAGATTGCTAGTAGGTATGTATTGGAAAATCTAAATAAAATACCACACGATATACAGAATCCGAGGAGCAAAATAAAAGAAATTGAATCCACTCAGTTTGTCTAGACCCCTCAGAGTATGTATCACGTTTCACTCCGATAAATATTTGTATGTATTTCTTTAATTAAATTCTTGAAACAAATCAAATATCAAATCTGAGTGCTATTGAATGCGCATTGTATAAAGATGAAACCAATTCTTTATTACTCTAGATTGAGAGTCTTGCTGTGCTCTTGACTTCATTTAGAATTCCGCTGTTGAACCTTTGAGGATTTGAATAATAATAATTTATCGGTTTAACGAGAAAATGTTGTGCGTTTGGTTTAAACATAAAATTACTGGTTGCCGGAATTACGACACAAATCCGACAGATATGCATTTACTGCGTAGGTTATATACCTAAGCTAATAATATTGTATGAGTTACGCTCAGTGATATTTTGAAATGCTGCAATGAAATATATTCAGTTGCTAATGAACTCGATGGAATAGAATATTGGCTTATAAAAAGTGCCCTTTTTCACCCATACAAAATATTCTCTGATAATCGTGATATGGTTTCGATGTTTGTTAAGCTTCAGCCGATCAAAGAATTATTGATAGTAATACATAGAAAAGAGTAACAGTTTCATGTATGATGTATCTTTTTCATCGATAGAAGAGATTCTACTCTTTAGTTATGTCAATAGAGATCTAGTGAGTATTTTGTGCTTTTGTTGATAATTACCTTTGAGCACTGAACCCTCAATACTGGACTATTGAGGGTTCGATCTCCATGAAATGGGCAAACACACTGTATGACGCACAAAAATATTATTTCCAGGTTAGGTGCGCTTTGTGTCCGTTGATTTAACGTGGTACGGCAACTGTCATATTTTAAAAAGTTACGAATACAAAATAATATTTTCATTCGGTTCTATTACATTTTAAAGTCAACAAGAGAAAGAACCTGTCGTTTCCATGGCTATAATTTATAAACGACAGAAAACCGATTTCTTTTGATGTATTTCGACAAATAAAAAACGTGGAATAGGTACAAATTATTCATAACAATGTCTATGTATAATCAAATTGCCTGTATTGTGAGTTCGAAGGGAAATTACTCGAAGACCGAGTACGGGGGGTACGCAAACGACATCATTTTGCGCAAGCAGCCGTTCCGTGGAATAGATTATTTTCAAGGGACTTATAAAAGGAAAGTGTCCCTATTTAATAGTGTTTCGAGAGTTGAACAGACTGTCAATGTAGTCGGGCCGGGCAATCACAGCTCTGCTCTCAACCATTGAAGTTTGTAGAGTGACCTTTAATATGGCATAGGTAGTCTTAATGTGGTTTTCCGACGGCCCAAACTGTTCCCTTTGCTGTGGTGAATTTGTTTTAGGTTTCGGGTACGGTGTGTTTATATTCTGTCCACGTTTGTACAGAAAATATACGTTTAATCTATTTCAATTACTTAAAGTAGATTACGTGAAGGTGTAGTGTACTTATTGGGAAATTATTAGAGAAGTTGGTGAATTTTTTCACAAAGATAGATCGTGCCTGTATAACTTATGACTTTGAAAGTAGTTTTTTGTTTAAGGTCTAAAGTTAAGGCGTGGTCGTATAAAATTAAAGTAAGACATAAATAAATTAATACGCCAGTCACACAAATGAAACATAAGACACTTTGAAAGAAAGTTTACTTATAGTTTTACTAGCATTGACTGGCCTGTTGACTTAGTGGTTAATGGCCCTGACTGCTAAGACAGAGGTCGTGGATTCGATCAGGAAAAATGTTTATGTAATGAGTACGATTAGGTATTTGTTTTGTGTCTGGGCGTAAGTAATTTATTTACGACTGATAGACAATCCACAGCCGAAATTACAGGGTGCAAGAAGCTTGAAGGTCAGCATTAAGAGAGGATTTTTGGCAAGCCCCTTACTAAGCTTAAAAAGAAGGAGGTCAGTCCCATGTAGACGAAGCCGCGAGCAAAGTATAGTTACAGAAGTTTCATAAGAAACGCAAACTTTTCCCAGCATTCGCAAATTAATTATATCTTTTTGAAGACGGTGAAAGGGATCTTTGTTAGTTTGAAATAGTTTAAACACAACCCGATCGGTCCCTTTGTACTAGAAAACTCGATGGAACAAACTGTCACTACCTAAATCAAATACGCTTGCGATTACAAATTTATATTTGTTTACAATTAAAACGTTTGTTTGTGGCCTATAGCAACCTTTGGGAGTTATAATTTTTATACAGAGCTTCAGTGGTAGAGCCACTTTCAACTGGTGTTAGAAACACACTTTTTTAAATGTAAATGTAAGCATTAACCTATACAAAAATATTTTAGCGGGTATGAATCGCGTAAACTTAACTTATTTAAGGTATAAATACCTATTTGTTGCCGACGTTTCCGCCGACGATGTATACAAATCGCAAAAGTTTAAAATCGAGCAATAAACTAAGCCATGAAATCATCGAAACATCACATTTACACATTTTATTCCAGTGACCCAATAAACACATACTTACAACGCTAATCAGAATTAGTTTAATAGTTTAAATTACTCCGTGTTTGAAAACACATTTGACTCAGCGTTTCGGTAGTTCGCGTTAATTATGGGGAGAAACTCATTCACCAGAGACCGGCCCTAGAACGTTATTTTAACTCTGTTAAGAGCTTCGCTCGGCGTTTGACCAAAGTACGCTTTACCCCAACGCGTGTGTCCAAACACGTTTGTAATTATTTCTGTGATTGAGATAATGATGTTTATTTCTGTTAGACAGTGTGAAAAACGATTCGTGCATTCTACTTACCTGCATGTGGGTACAAAGAGCCAAAGTCGAGCTCAGTGGCGTGCTTTTGCAGAGACCACCCAGTAATGGACAAGGCCCAGCTAATGACGATGAGTCTACTACAGCCGGCTGATCATGATGATATTCTACCTGGAATACTGACATAAATGGACATAGAAGTTCAAGCCGGCATAGTCTTCTTCTGTCATACACCGTTTTGTTGCCTATTTTACACAACAAGTAGTCACTTGCATAAGCTTCCTCAGCCTTTCCCCTCGTAAATGTAAGGCAGTCTGAACTAAAACGAACGCCTACTATTGGATAAACCACTGCTTATTAATCTACTATACCTAGATAAAGAAGCTATATAATGTAATGTATCTACTGCCTACGTCATTTCTATGTGTGACGTCTCTTCGTACTTCCATCGATGCAAACTAACTTGAAGACAAGCCAGACAGTATCCTTTTAGAGGTGACAGGAGTGCAATGTGCATCAACTACAATTTCGTTCCACGTTGCCAGGTCTCGGCGGCTGCCAAGAGCTTTTCTTTGTTTATATAGCATCTTACGATGTACAATGGTATTTTTAGTTACATTCGATAGGTTCATACGTCATACTGCTCAATGCGATAGGGTTAGCGCATTAAAGCGTATACACGTCATAAAACTAGTTTAACAATACCCTATAGCAGGCCTCCTTCACTCGGCCGTACCTACAGCGATAAGTGCCTACACTTTAGCGCGGCTTCCACGCCGCGTCGTCACCGCTCGCGCGCAGGGCTAGCTAATAACGTGAATTTTAATAGTGAACAACAAAAATGTTCACATCACAAGTCTGGTGCGAAGTATTGCTCATTTAACGAATGTGTGTCGGAAGCAACTTGAAATTTTGATTTTATTTATTTTACGAGAGCAACTTGAAAATTGTACTTTTTATTTGTTGAGATATCTCAACGATTATGGTGTCAAATTAAAGGTCTAGTTCAAAAACCATTTTATCTGTTTGAGTCATGTAAATCGGTCTACGCGTTTAGGAAATAACTAAGAATTAGTATAGTGAAAATGTTAACCACCAGAATTTTTGTGGTTTTCGTTCTTCGAGCTCAAAAAGTGGGATAGGATACTTATAGTATAAATATTTATTATTAGGTACGTGGTCAAGTAGGTAGATAGACGATGAATAAATATTATAGTAGCAGCGGCAAGTCGACAACCCTAGTGCACCGCTCCGCGCCAGACAGCGACAGCGTTATGTGTTAGAAAAGAGCGGGAACAGTTAGGTCAATATCGCGTTAGGTACTGAATGCTCATGCGAGCTGAATTGCACTTTCTTGCTTAGTAGCAAGAGTCGCCATTTCTTTAAATTGGTTTGCGAAGTGGTGCTTCTGTTCGTAAGAACCATCTATTCTGTGCCTATAGTCCTTACATATTACAAACTTTGTTTTGTACACACTGGCCTCTATATGTCTGTTCGCAATAGATTAAAAAGCAATGAATTGGTTTTCACCTATAGTAGTCAGCGAAGTCGACGAAGGCGTAGTAATAAAGAAAAAAATTGGCCAAGTGCGAGTCGGACTCTCGAACGAGGGGTTCCGTACCACCATCTATAAAAGAAAATCACAATAAAGGTATACAGGATACCCCACGGTGGGATCTCCACCTTGTCGTGGTGCAGGGGGGCTCGGTAACCGTGGGTTTCAGGTACACCCACGGTGAAGCTAAACGGGATCCCGGGAGGGGACGCTCCACGTGGGCTTGGGTGAGGCCTGCGTAGGATGCGTCCCAAGGTGCGGGTGCGGGGGACAGTTTTGTCAGTCCCTCGCAGTCGGGTGCGGTCGCGGGAGATAGGGCACGCGGCAACGCAACAGCAACACGCCTCTCCTCCCGCGACCGCAACCGACTGCGAGGGACGGACAGAACTGTCCCATGCACCATTGGTTGCGTCGCTGTGGGGCCGCAGAGGAAGAGGAGATGCGGTGTTGCGTGGCCGTCCTCCCTATCCTTTGCGGCCGCTGGGTGTTTTGGCGGCGGAGCCCAACACCTTCATCCGCCGCCAAGGGGGTTTTGTTCGGGATCCGCCTGAACATCTGGCGGGCCAATACCCCTGGGGGGTAGCGACGAATGCTTCGGCGATACCCTACCCTCCGACACACGGGTACATGAAGAAAACGGGTTGGTTTTTAGTCAGTAAGAGTCTGACAGTCCCCTTCGCCCTTCCCCCAGGGCGGAGGGACTCCATGAGGATTTTCCAACGCGACACAAAAAAAAAGGTATACAGGATACAACTATATATTCTGTGAAAATTTTAATCAGTAATTCAGACTAGGTACATTTAATTTTATTCTATATCTATTTAAATTTAATAATTCTATTCTTTTCTATAATATATTAAATAATTACAATTTAGATTTCATAATAATTTTTAAAAATGTCAATATAAAAATACAGTGTCAATATAAAAATAAAGTTTATTATATATAATATCTATTTTAATGTCATAATATAATGGCATTCATTTTAATTCAATTACAAAAAAATTATTAAGTTTAAACATTTTATTTATAAACATTTTATAGGTATCTAAAATGTTATAGAATCAATGAGGTATTTATATTTTTATTTTTATTCTAATGAGACTAAATTATATTTTATTCTAATTCTAATGAAACTAAATTAATTTTTGTACATTATACGATATTACAGTTCTTTTATTTAAAGTTTTAGATGCCTGTTTATGCAGTGTCTTATATAAAAACAGTCGAGTCTGGCTGCAATCATTGCTAGCATGGTATTGGAGCTGGCCCGCACCCTGCGCACCAGGGACGTGCACCGCTTGCGCATGGTGGTGTGAAAACAGTCGGTGCGCGCCCACGCAAACATGCCCGAGGCGCTGCAGAAGCGGGGCAGCCCCACCACCGCTCTGAATGCGTTATTGTATTGCACTCGGAGAGCGTTATAGCTACCACGCGTGTAATCAGCCCATAGACTGCACGTGTATAAAGATGTGCAGTATGCTTTAAAAAGCGTTATTTTAATTGGTATTGAGCATCGTGCAAATCTACGGGCTATCATGTTGGCTGTTTTAGATAACGCTCTCCGTGCACGCTCAATATCTACAAGGTCTCTCAAATCCTCTGTGATCCAGTGTCCTAAGTATTTAAATTGATTAACTCTGTCTATGTTAACCCCATTAAGCCGCACAGGTGGAACAATTTGTGGGCACTGGCTGCCGGTTGGAAAGACCATGTATTGGCTCTTAGTGGCATTGTACAATAAGCCATGCAGTCGTGCCTACTCCTCACATTTCTGTACTAATTTCCTTAATCCACTTATTGACGCAGACAACAACACCATGTCTTCAGCGTAGGTAACTAAAATTGTTGCAAATTGTTATAAGCGTCTACCTGTTACCGTTAATAATATTGAGCAAAATACGAAAAAAAACACGCTTATTGTATGGGACTCCCCGTTAATGTATTTTATTTTTAATTATTATTGTATTTTGTATTTGTTGTTATAGCGGCAATGGAAATACTTAATTTGTAAAAATTTCAGCTTTCTAGCTATCACGGTTTATGAGATACAGCCTGGTGACAGACAGACGGACAGACAGACAGCGGAGACTTAGTAATAGAATCCCGTTTTTACCTTTTAGGGACGGAACCCTAAAAAGGTCTGGACTGGACTACGAATCAACAAGATATCCGTTGTAATTCCTACTACTGATGCAATGCATTATCGAGATGTTATGTGATGACATCCGATTGCTGACTGTACTCAAGTCAGTAATCGTTTTAGCACAAAACAAAATATATTTTCTAACGAATATTTAGTAGGCATTGTATTTTTTTTATTACACAGAACTAAAAATAGCATTAAATCGGCAGTCTCAATACCAAATATTGCTTTTTCATCGTCATCTCAGTCCAGGCTCTGGCGAGGAGATTTTTTGAAATGTCATGGCTGCAACGACATTTCAAGTTGTGTATTCTAGTCTGTCCAACGAAGGGGTCGGAAAATGGGATACCACTCAGCAGTATTCATGTGACCCGAATTTTAGAACTACTAGTTCGAAAATATGTTTAACTAGGTGTTGCCCGCAGCGTCTACGAGTACTGCTGTATTTTTTGTTTAATGATCCATAGATCATCATGGACAAAGAGATATATAACAGTGGCTGGCATGCACAGAAATTGAATATACATTAAAACAATTTTTAATAGACAAAATCAAGAAAAGTATATATATTCTGAAATAGTTTTTCTTGATTTTGTCTATTATAATTTTTTTTGACCTCTCAGAAAAATAATGATGTGATACCTACTGATAAAGGTGAAACTTTAATTTTGTGATGTTGTGTTAGTAGTTTCCAAAACAAAGTAGGTAATGAACGTATAATATAGTCTTCAGCTCATTAAAATAAGCCACCCAGCCATATGAAAACAATAGTAAGAACAGTAGGTTTTCTTGCAGCTAGTCTTCCATATTCCACACGGTCCGCGGTCTGACGTATGACACGCGGAGTATGACGTGTAATGCAAGGGAAACGGCACGTTAGTGGCATGCGGATATTCACCCAAGAATTTATTTTATTAAATTTACTTCCCCATCTCTATGGAAGCGATGTATGATTCGAATAACTGGTCTAATTTAGGGGAGAGCTGAATGCATCAATATCAGGTCATCTAAAGTCACAGTAGTGAATTTGTGACTGAATGACGTCCGGTGATCTATGTGCCAAAGTTTATAAAATAGCGCTTGTCAGATTCAGGAAAGCTCCCTAGGGTAGATACAGTTTTGATAAATAAAATAGAAAACTATCAAATCATACTTTAATTTATTCAGTTTGGCACAAAGATATATCTTTAGATTACGTTTCGTATTCATATTTACATTTACAGTCTTATTAATAAAAATTGCTTATTCTTCTCTGACTCCAAAGTAACACCGGCAGTAGTTAATTCTAGATTAGATATGAAATAGCTACGTGTTAGTAACGGTATAAATAAATATGGAGTAAGTTCGGAGTAACAATACCATTTTTACACCGAGATTAAGGTTTAAGTTATGGCAACCCACTGATATTAAAAGTCAAAGAAATATAACTCTGTTAAAAGTAAAAAGAATGAACAAAATGACCTGTTTGAATAATTTTTTTTTATTAAATAGTTTTATTTAATAAAAAGTTTTTATATATTACATTTTAATAATAAACTGCATCATTTCCATCATGGTTCTGACCACTTTCGCGGATTGCCTGCATTATTAGGCATACATAATGTAAGTGGATGCTCCTGTTTCATATTTTTAAATGAACATCAAAATTAAAATTAAGTATTATGCTTGAGTATTATTATGCACAATATATATATATTTATATACAAGTGATATAGAAGGTGTAACAGTTGCAGTACCTTACAAAATGTAAATTATGCGTATTATACAAAACCTGGCGATGCAAAAGAGTGACCGTGAGTTTTATTGCCCGTTCTTTCTCATGGTTGTACGCCCTTGCTTTGCGAACGTGGCAGTAAATGTAGAATCTTTAAGTAATTATTTTGAAATTTATTATTTTGACGTTCATAAGCATCACATTGTGACCCAAATGAATAAAGGATTTTGACTTTGACAACACAACTATCCCAAGCGAACATAGACACAACACACATATCGGCACGCTTGCCAAACCTCGGCAAACCATCACAAACGCAAACATGCGTATAGGGTATTTGGCTAGGTTTGTATAGGTTTGCAAGTGCTTGTGGCAAACCCTATCTATGTCGGTTTTTTGGCACAAATCACAATTTAAACTCATCTTCTTTAAGTTCTTGAAAAGGGTTATTGCGAGGTTTATACAATTTCACATGCCTTATATGAATGGTAATATTTCTCCAATTACTTCAATCATTCTTAAATCTTCAATGAAATAATCTCTAGATATTAATTTTAATCTACAATAATAAAATTACAAAATCAGATACTAGTAAGGACTCTAACGAACACCAAACAAATGTGAAAATATATTTGGGTTATGTATGTAAATCTCAATGAAAGTTGGATATACAATATAAATCTACGAGCTTTTGCCCAAAGCTTCGCTCGCGTAAATTCGAAGTAACACAATTGTCTCATAATAGACGGATACTTTATTAATAATCATTGTCGTTTAAACAAACTATTTATACCGATAAGAAATATAACTGCAAGAAGTATTTACACATGGCATACAAACTACATAGTAGGTACTCAACATAACTGTTATTTGTTGACAGTGATGTTTCTGTCTTTTTTTAATATTATAATTTCTAATACTGTTAGAAGAATTAGAAATTAACAAAATACTCGACAATCCGAATTTTGCAGATATATGTTGTCGACTCGAAATCTTTATTTTTTAGTATTCAGGTAAAGTTTCGATCTAGTCTACCGTACCCCGTGACAAAATTATGCGTACTCCTTGCTTACTCCAGCGTTAAACCATGGGCCTCCCCTGACTAACTTTTACTCGCGGAGTAAATTATGAATAGTTAACTCCGTCCTTACTCCTAGTTTATTAATACCATAATTGCCTAATCTTTGCTTAAGTCTTGAAGTAAAGTTGTTCTGACGCTAATCTTAGTTTATTAATAAGACGGTTAGAGCCCAGTTCGCAAAGCAAAGGCATAGAACCAAGAGAAAGAACGGGCAATAAAACTCTTGACCATTTTTTCAGTAAGTAATAATTCACAAATAGTGGTACAGCAAATTTATATCACATATCAATGTTGTGGGTAGTTTTATAATACTAGAAAAGTCTGTCTTACAACATAACATAATGAGCATTATTTAGCATCAACACAATTTACTAAATGTTTACCACACGTATATAATGAATCTCATTGATACAACTTGATCCACAGTATATTATTCTATCTTATATTACAATCTTTAATATCTCACAAACGGTCAAACTAACCACAATATCAATAAGATAATGATTACACTGTCTTACATTGTTTCCTAGATTATGAAACAAAAGAACAAGCAACACAGAATATTGAAACACAATGACAGTTAAATAGTCAGAACCATATCATTATCGTACCTGAGCCGTCACCGAAGGACAATAGGACGAACTAGTCGTACTTGTCGACTTAATAGCTAGCTTAAATCTTATTTACCTTGGTTATTTACACATTTGACCATTTAACTGTCAAACGTAATGTCAGTGTCATTTAACTGCCACTATCCTCTTACATATAAAGTAAAAATACTTGGATATCAGTAATTTCAGCCCACAGCCTAAATACATGACCAATATCATTACATAGCTCTCACGCTCGTATGAGTCTGAGTTATTTTATTTTGTTGGTAGCATAACTGCCACAGTCTACTACTATGCTGATGAAGGTACTAGGGAAGATCGAGATAATACGATGTTCAATTTGTTTAAAATTTTGATACATCTTCAAGAGGACTATGTGGCCTTTAAATTAATACTAAGTCTTATTTAGGTCACAAAATGTTGATGAGCCGTTCTACCATTGTTTCACAAGCTTCTATTACATGGAACATTTTTAGTGAATTTGCAAATATTCAAATTGATATTATACCTTTTTCGTAGGTCCACTACTTTATAAAACAGAAAAATCAATCGTATAGAGCTGGAACGTACAGAACTTTGGCAATTCTCTGTTACACATTAGCATAAAACCAAGTAGAATTTACCGACCAGGTAGCCATCTAACTACGTAGTCCTTCAATAACCAGTAAGTTGTCCGAATACTAATTTTAGTCACCTTATTTCTAATTTGACTTGAAGATCCTTCACCCAAAACATTCACGTACACAGACATTTTTACACGCTTGCAAGTTTGCGTAATACATAGTTATATTTCTTTCCGTGCACACAAAAAAGCTTCTCTCGATAATAACAAGAGAATAAAATATCGCTCTAGGCAACCGAGAACGATTAATCGAATAGAATACAAGCGGGAACTGCAAGTACTATTTGTCTTGTAGAACTTAAAAGATCTAACTTTTGGTCCGTCGCAAAGAACAAAGTAATGATTTGCATTTTAATGGAATACACATTTTCATTCTCTAAAACGTTCTTATCGTTACACTTGGATGGTCATGGCAGCGACGTGCAGTAGGTGTTAATGTATAGAGAAAAGATTCGGTTGAAGCTGAAATATATTTGACTTTGGTGTCAATTCTGTAATAGGAGACGCTTTAGCTTCAGTCTTTTTATATCACCGTGACATGTGTAAAAGTTTTGCTCGTGTCGAATTGTAAGTAGATATTTTGTTATTTGTATGGCAACGCTTTTAATATCATCATTACTTACTTTACACGTGGTTTGCCGATATTTAAATAACTTACTTAAATGAATCTATCTCAATCACAAAAACTTGATAAAAATATCCATCTCCATTCTGAGTTAGCCTTGTCAAAGACACTGATTCGCTGAAATAAATCGTCCCCGTCAGAGATCATTTAAAATGTCCTTTGAGAATAAGTATCAGAGCGTGAGGCCAAACGCCTCGCCTTATGAACAAATAACACTTGAGAGCAAATGCTCCTGAATACAAGTTAGTCTGGAGATGCAATTTCGCGGAGTGATGTGACGTTTTGAACGCTTTTCAACATCCCAGACGTAAAGAATTTTCCAATAGGAAATTATTATTTCGCGGTATTAGCTTATATTCTAGTCTTCCCATGTTTTAGTATTCATTCAATAACGCTCACATTGCTAGTGTTACTGGTGCCTTGTTTTTCCAAAGCAATATTTCTACACTTTCTGTCTGTCGTTCCATGACGATTCTATCAAAGAAGTTGCGTTAGGAAAATAAAATATCTTATGAGTAGAATAAAATGCTTGCTACTTTGAGTACTTTTAATCTAAATTATAAAATAAATAACACGCGTAATGAGCCCACTTCAATCCTAGCTGGACCCGCGCGAATATTTGGTTCCGATATTATAATAGAAAAAGACTATGTAACTTATCTTACAATGTACTGCAGCGTCAAAGGTCAAATATGTGTTTCACAGTCGGGTATTAACTTCGAAGACTGTATTTATTCGTTTAGGAGTTCTTAAATACATCTTATTACAAGAATCGCTGCAAGCAGGCCACACACTGAAGTCGTTGGTGGTTAGATATAATTATGAAGTGCCACTTTAGCTGTAAGTTATCTGTGGTTGCGGCTGTCAACGCTGCCACATACGAGGCGAGTTACAAAATACATGCAAAGTGGGTTCCACGACAAATTTGTTTGCAGTATATTTAGCTTTACAACAGTGACTGTATTCGAGTTCGGGCTCACAATACTAGAGCGTTATCCACTCAACTAAATTGGAAATAATAATATAATATACTACCACATACACACAACACCATCTAGTCCTGAACTAAGCATATTATATATTGTACTATGGGTACTAGACAAAGGATAAGCATACATGATTTTATTTTTTATGTAAAAAAAATCATGTTACATTATATAAGAAACACCCAGACTAAAACAACATCTATGTTCATGTAAACCACTGTTTGACTTGAGCGGGAATCGAACCCGCATCAAAAGTATTTTATATTTTTTAAACAACTGTAATTATAACGTGTGAATTGGATGTTTATTACTCCAAATATATGATACAGTAATATTTCATGAATTATAATTATGAAATTGCATTTTTGGAAGAAACTTATTAAACGAATACAGAGAGTTGCTACTGAAAATAGATCTTTCATACCTTTTAATAAAGAGGTTAAACTAACTAAATGAGGGTAAGTACCGTAACATGCACTTCTCGGAAATGGCACCGCAGGATCGAGTGGTGTTATCTATGATGAAATGTTGGGAAAAATAAAATATAAGTAGTATTTTAACTTAATTTTTGAACTAGCAGAGCCCGCGGTTACATCCGTGTTATTTAGGGCGAAAGCTTGCGATCTCATCCCTAAAACTTTTGTCTTTGACAAAAAATATCGCATCCAATTGCAGGAGGAACACAAAGACAGCTCTGGTATACACGAAGTCAGAGTATACACAGACGGCTCAAAAACGAAGTATGGGACAGGTGCGGGTTTATTCTCCCATGACTTAAAAATCATCATCTCAACATCCCTTGGCACCCTTAACACCATATTCCAAGCCGAGTGTGTTGGGATAACAAGAGCCGCAACAGCAATCGCGTCTAGGAACGTAAGTGACCTGGCTATACGCATTATCACGGACAGTGTCTCTGTACTACAAGCTCTCGGCAGCAACTGCTTTAACAGCGGCCTCATCATGGAATGCCACCTAGAGCTGCAAAAGATTGCAGAGAAGAATCGGGTTACGCTGCAATGGATTAAAGGCCACAGCAACTCCGCAGGCAATGACGCCGCAGATCAACTAGCACGGCAAGGATCGGACACAATGATAATGGGGCCCGAGCCGATTGTACCGATACCAGCAAGCCAACTCAAAACGTGGCTACGCGAGAGAACCGCACATGAACACGAAAAACAGTGGGCAAACATAAAAGAATGCAGACAAACAAAAGATGCTATCCCCTGCTTGAACAAGCGACTCTCACACAAGCTGCTGCATTCTAATATAAAATCACTTAAGCATCTGACGGGCATAATAACCGGCCACTGTCCACTCAACAAGCACCTATTCAACATAGGCGTTACGGACAGCCCACTGTGCAGGGGCTGCATGGAAACCGAAGAAACACCCGCTCACGTCATTTTGGACTGTACAAGTGTGAGCGATCAACGGGCAAAGCTGCTGAACAACCCCAGAACCAGGAGTGAGGCTTTAAACGATACCAGCCAACTAATGGCTTTCTGGAAGGAACTAAGGTGGTATGAGTAGTCGGCGTCAATCAAGTCGCCACGTACGCACAATAGCCCAAATAAGTGGCTAAGTGCGGAAAACCTACGACCAACTATAACTATAGGGCGAAAGCTCCGTGGCTCGTAGCTTGATTAAACATAATTATAGGGCCAATTGACTTCCTCCATGAAAGTGCTATCTAACACAAAACTATATTCAAAATGAACCAGTAGTACTTGAGACTAGCGCATTCAACCAACCAAAGTAACAAACTCTTCAGCTTTATAACATTAGTAAAAAAATTGGTTGCCTGTAAAGTCGGTATACGGGCGAAAGTTTTACGTGACAACGACTTTGAGTGGTAAAATAATTTTAATGTGAATATTCATTCGTATAGTAGGAAGAAGGATGAAAGACGCGTGCCTTTCACTTTTTATGTCTGTCTCTCTCGCTCTTAGGCGGGACGCGTGCCTCTCACTCGCTCTCATTGTGAGCGCATAACGTGAGCGGAGCGTAACGCAGTTTCTTGAAGTGTCACCCGGCAAACCAATTTATAAGACGTTGTCACGTCAAAAAATGGTAAAAATAATTACTCGATTGAAACCCGTTACATTAGTATGTGTACAAATCGCAAAGGTTTAAAGGCATTTATAACAGGCTAACCGATTTAAGTTAAAAGCGTTTTATATATATGCACATACCTACATCTTTCGAGTAAATAGTGGGCTGGAAACCCATGTCCGCAGACTGTCCCCATTACTTATGTCCGTTCTCAGACTATTAGCTGCAAACGTAAGGCATTTTAATGAGTTCACGGTGTTGTTTTATTGCCGTTTATGCGGATTAAAAGTATTAAGACTGCAGTAGTCTTACTTTCATTAATATGTCGTGGACCCATACAATAAAAGTACAATATACAATACAACGGTTCTTCATTTGTAATATGAAGTTGTTTAAACAACTCTTGTTTGCGCTTATACCAATCGCAATTTCGACGTGACGTATCCTACATAAGTTCTGAGCCATTTTCCCAGTCGACTGTTAGCTATAATAACATGGTATTTGGAAGTCTGCCTAATAAGCTAACGACCTATCATATAACATATTTGAATGATATTTTAGAGATATAAGCGCGTGGGTGTCGGTTAAAGCGACCAAAGCGAGCCTTTGTATTATTCTGATATAACTATGGATAAACGAACTTACTAAAGTTTTGTGTAAAAAAAGTAAAGTAGTAAGATTTTTAAGGTACATAGATGATATAATTTTATCTATCAGTCAATTTTTTTAGAGTGGAGCATACATAAAATTCTGTCTAGGTACGTCTGTAGATGTAGCCTGGTAAAACATCAGAAAGCATAAAGTCGCATCTGCGTAAATAAAATAAGGCGACGACTTATAAAATGAAATGGCATCCGGTATTTTCTTGTTGTTTCTTTTTAAGCTAAGAATGGACCGATTCAATTATGACGCATTCAATTTAAACGGATCCTATGAAATGTAGCGGTAGTTCAGACGCAGTTGGTTTGTCTGTCTAGCCACTACACGTAATTGAAAATGGTACGCAAAACAAAACAATATGCGATTGTTGCGCTCATGTTTAAGACTTTATCAGTTTATGAACTTTACTGTTGTTTGGAAGTGTTCTTTTAGGCTTGTGTTATACAACAGTCATAAGTGATTGATCTGTTTGTGGTTGAGAATTATGTACAGGGAATGGTAGCAAGGAGCAATATCGAATTTAGTTTTATCTTGAGTTGTATCTTTGCCGATTATTTTATTTATAGACTAGCATTTTCGGTAACGCTAGCTTCAAACTAGCGGCTTTTCTAAGAAACTTTCAAATTATGGCAAGATTCTTCGTTATACTTTACCCATTCGATCAAGTTTAGTATTGGTCGTTACACATCTTTCATCTTACGCATTTTTTATTTTATTTATTTATTTCATGCACAAAACAAGTTACAATTTTTTACGTAAACATATAAAGCTTATAACAAACTTACATCTAAATTGTACTCAGCAATAAACATTTACAAAACATAATAGTTTCACGTGACTATTAATACATTTCGGCATGAGTTACTCTATGCATACAAGTTTAACACAAATAGGGAGAAAACAATATAAGTATAGGTATGTGTATTTTTCAATATTAAGTGTCGGTCATACTACATTCAGACAGTTTGAGTATTATAACTTTTGAGAAGGTTGTGGTTTTGAATGGAGGATATCTTTGACAATTTTTATAAATGATAGGAATCTAGAATGCTATAATGATTTCGCCACACTTGCATCTTTTGCTATATTTTTACCTTGCTACTGCTTAAGCGAGCGATCATAAAATATTCTATGCAAATACAACTTTTAAAAGTTAGAGGTGCGAGCCGTGTGGACTTGAATACAAGACCTCGTTTGCCTCGTACGTAGGCAAGGCACTTCTAACTTTGGAATAAATAAAGAACGACATGTCTTCTTGACCTGATTTTAGGAGATTTGAATTTACCTGCCCGAGCAGTAAAGATACAAGATAAGAGATTATTTATAATGTTATATTAATAGTGGAAAGAGGGGGGTAGGTGTTGAAACTAAGCACTTCTTGGTGACTACGTCTTAGGTCATCAGTCATCCTGTGACCAAGGCTGGTATGAACAACTTCGAGAAAGTATTTACTATTATTCAAAACACCCCACATTAGTATTAGCCATCCTAGTATCATACCATTTGTATCCAAGCATTAAAATAACAGCCAGGGATTCGCTTGCTAATCTCACCCGATTTGGTGAAAAATATTAGTTTGACACACTTACATTAATATTAGAACTTTACTAGCTTATGGGTACATAAGCACTAACATTGTTGTTCGGAAACGTTTTCCTAATAAAAATACAAAAATATAACATGTGCTTTTCATGATTGAATCATACAAATGCTTCTATTAAAGTTAAAGGAAAAGAGACTCTTAATAAGCACGCCGCGTAAAAATAGTAAAAGAAAACTCGAGACGGACGTACAATCATTTCATGAATTTGCATACCGACAACGACCTAAGATAAAAAGTTGGGAACTGCCTAGAGAGATTATTACGCTGGAATAAAGATAAGTGTAGATATTGAATTTTGTTCATTTCTTTAGCAATCCTGTATTTGAAATCAATGACTACTAATGCAGTTTACAAAATATTTCAATTGATCTATCAAAACATCTTTTGAGTTGACTTTTACGTCAATTATTGACAAAGACCAATTAATAATAAAACTCAACAAAGTTGTTCTTCGAGCTAAGTCTATCGCAGCACTGATCTTGCAGCTTTTTCAATTATATTGATAGGACAATGTGAACAGACTTTATGTAAGCGATTAATATAATTTATACCAAGCACTGGATCACTTGAACAGTTAATTGCTTATCTGTTTTCTTCAGCAATGTTTATAACCTGGATGATAAGCTTTTCTTTGTTAGGGACTTTTAATATACAAGCTAGTGATGTATCGAATATTCGCATTCGCATTCGCATTCACGAATATTCGCATATTTCTGCATATTTGCATTCTCATTCGCGAAATTACTGCGAATGTCTTGCGAATATGAATTTTTTTTTGAGGGTAATAGTTGGTTAATAAAACACAATCCATTCATTTCTTATGTTTTTTAATGTAAGAAAAAGTAACTAAACCTCGTAGTCACATTATCATTCTTCTCTTTACCATTTGGTATCTTATAATTATTTAACTTTGGGCAATGGCCAATGCGGCTTAACAATTAAATTGTTTATTACGATAAAGTCGTTTTTTTATACATGATTATAAGTGGTTCTTAAAAGAACTGGTTTTATAAATCTAGCCTGTTAGGTTTATGTGCCCGTTTATTTAGTTTGAAAATCTTTAATATTTTCATTTATTTCAGTAGAAGATTCACGATTACCCACGATCAATATTCGCCCTCCAATTTTGGATGTGTGAAATCTGTGAATAATATATCATCATCCTCTTAGCGTTATCCCAGTTTCAATCTGGGGTCCGCTTGCTACTCTAACCGGATTTGGCTGAATATTAGCTTTTCCACGGTGCGACTGCCTGTCTGACGTCCGCAACCCTAAGGGATAGCGATATTCCATTGTTTAGACTAGTGTCAGTTTATTAAGAAGGTACTGACGCCCTGTAACGACTGTCAAAGATGTTAATGACAACCGGGACCGACCGCTTAACGTACTTTCTGAGGCACGAGACACGTGCCTAATGTGTGAATAATATACTTATATACGTATATAAATTGACAGGTAATTGGATCTATATAATTTTTGGACATTTAGCTTGTATGTAAGAGAAAAACCTTCTCGTTTCGTTTCTCGAAAAATCCAAAACGACGCAGTCGGTGCGAGCGGAATCAGGGTTGCCAAAATAATTTTTCTCGATAGCCTAACTTGTAGCCAACGGATAATATATTGTTGCCGCCCGGCAAGAGAGAGCCCCAATGGCGCTAAATAGTCCCATCTGGCAACAATGACACTCCAGTCAGATGCGTTCGTATCAACTCGGCTATTCTCGGAACAAAAAACAAACGGAACATACTTCAATACTTCGTTCGAACGGGATCGCCACCAAGGCACAGATAATATTAGGGGTTAAAGTATGAAATTGCCGATTTGTACTGAAAATCAAAATTGTTTATTTTTTTATTTTTTAACGTATTTATTTAATCAAAATACCAATATTATCTATACAGTGCTGCCATCTAATAGGAAGATCATTTATGCCTTTGCGATAGAACTCTGAGAATCTAGACTGCACAAACTGTGTGAAAGCATTTTGTACTGCCTCCTGGGAAGGAAACTTCTTGTCACGTAGATAATTGTCCAAATCACGAAAAAAATGGTAGTCCATTGAAGCAAGATCTGGCGAATACGGAGGATGACGAATGGTTTCTAACTGCAGTTCCTGAAGGGTCAAATCGGTTTCTCGTGGTGTATGAGGTCTCGCGTTGTCATGGAGCAATAATGGTGAAGATCGATTCATGAGTCGGGGCTGTTTTACTGCTAGTTTTGCCAACATTGTTCGGAGTTTGGTTCAATAAACATCTGCCGTTATTGCTTGACCAGATCGGAGAAAACTGTAGTGAATAACACCATGCTGAGACCACCAAACAGTTACCATTACCTTTTTATTGGTAAGCTTTGCTTTAGGACACTGTTGTAGCGTTTGACCTGGGGTCAGCCATTGCATTTTCTTCTACGGTTATCATAAAGAATCCACTTTTCATCTCATGTCACAATTCGTTCCAATAGCCCTTCATTTCTGTACCGATTCAACAAGGCAACACAAGTTCCAACACGCGTTTCTTTCTGCAGATCAGTCAAATCATACGGCAACCATTTTTCGTATTTTTTTATTTTATTGATTTGACGCAAATGAGTCAATATTGTGGGTAAGGTAAAGTTAAACCATGCCGCTAATTCCTGGGTAGTTTGACCAGGATCGGTTTCCTGTGGAATTCACCTGTGTGGGCGGTCTTCCTCGTGGCTCGTTCTTCAAGTCGAAGTTTCCATCGCAAAAGCGTTTAAACAAAAATCGCACGGTGCGTTCATTAGCAGACCCCTCTCGAAACGCAACATTGATATTGCGGGCTGTTTCTGCCGCGTTACTTCCGCGTCGGAACTCGTATTCAAAAATCACTCGAATTTTCGCGGTATCCATCTTTGTTATCTAAGATGAGTAACAAAAACAATCGAAAGTCGATATTCAAATGTTTCACATTTTTAAAAGAAGAACATCATAGAAACCATGTGAAAAAAAGTTTCATTCAAAAACCTTAATCATGAAGATTCTATGTCACTTCAAAGTACCTATAACAATAAAATGGCAATTTTATACTTTTAACACTATTATAATACTATACTAGTACAGATACACGGTCACGAACTGATCTGAGACCTTGCCAACTGGGACTATTCGTGGGGCGTCAAATCTATACTGGATGGCGACAGTGGACGTCGGGCAAACGCCGACAACTTTTCGTTAGGTGCAAAATACCGCGACCCTTTTTTTTATAAGGTTTAATAAGGTCAAAATATTTTTTAAATATTACTGTTTTCTTTGCAACTTTATCTTTTCACTGTTGCAAGCGCCATGTTCCTGGATGTACTGACACATGCGTGAACATGGCGCTTGCAACAGTGCCGAAATATCGGTTACTCCAAACAAAGATACGTGGTACAAATCCCGAAAGACAATTTAAAATAAGTTTAAATGACCACGTTAGTTTAAATTCCTATATTACTGTTTTCTACACTAAATGCAGTATTGCAGTCGAATTAATTTACTCGACAATAGTGGCATCTAGTGACACACTCTGGCAATCATTTGTTGATTGAAAGCTAGATGGCAAATTATTGTGCTTGTGGTGGGCGTTGCTGAACATGTAAAATATGCACCATTTCAAAATATCTATTAATGCAATCAAACAGTGTCAAATGTTATTAACGTTTATTTTCATTTTGTTTGCCCAAATTTTACTCAAATCTTTTGTTTATTGACCATCGATTTAGAAATCATTCCCGTAGCGCGACCTGTGATCGCTTTTAAAAACTAAAAATAAAATGTTCGTATTGGGACCCCATGACCAAGGTAACCAAGCCATAGACAAATGGCGCCAAATTTGATCAAAAACTGAATATTCGCATTCGCATTCGAGAATGTTGGCAGCAGATATTCGCATTCGCATTCGCATTCGCGAATGTCCAAAATATGACATTCGTTACATCACTAATACAAGCCATGACAGCCAATATTTTGCAAGAAATGTAACATAATAATATAGTTTAATATTATGTCAGTATATTTATAAAAACTGTATAGTTTCGAATGAGCTTACAGACCCGAATGATATTGTCACACCAGTGTTTTTAAGAAACAGCTCTTTGTATTGTAAGTTGGTGCGACTCCGGTGTTCTGTAATCGTGCTCTTGTCCCTCCTTCTATTATTGGTGTCCCTTTTGTTCCGTCTTTAAATTAAAGACTATTGACCTTAACTTTTTCCTTTGCTATTGCCCCGTGCCGTGCTATTAGTAACTGAAGTAGATAGAGCTAATTACAGGAAACACTTCCGCGACCAAGTATCATCTGTACTCGGATGTACTTAAAAAACTTAGAGATAAAGTTCTTTTGAACTAACGGAGGTACGTCTGTTGGTACAACCGATTCGAAAAAGGAAACATCGGAAAGAGTTACCGAATTCATGAAGTGCAATTCCACTTAGCTTTGGGTTGGTAAAGCGCTGATGTAGACGTGGTAATTTGGGTAATTTTTCGACGAAAAGAGTCAGTTCGGCGGTCGAAAGGAATTATTCTATTTCAGTCGATGTGCTCTCACGTACTTCAACTAGTTGTATTAATTAAATGCAAGCCCCTGAGTCCATTTTACGAGCCCCAGCAGAGTGGACCTCGTTTCGTTTATCCGCTTCCACTCAATAGCAATTACTTTGCCGAAACGATTTTCCGAGGGACCACGAACGTGCAAAGAAATTAAGCTGTGCGGATTTTAGTGTTTACAACTTTAATAGAAGCTAGAGATTTGAGTATTACGTGTCACATGTTATGCAGTAATGAGAGGATTTCTGATATTTCTTACAATATTTTGAACCGTCTGTAAGGAGGTCGCTCGTACTATACGATGTTCGAGCACGTAAAGCTGCTTTGTACGTAGATATTCGTGGTTTTGTAGTCTAACATTGTAAGACAATTGCCATATATCTAAAGGAATTAGCTTTGTAATCCGATTAAAGCGTTTGATGTTGCTTCTATAGCTTTGTCTTACTCATTGCCAACACGCCGTTTGCAAGCTTATCTTATACCTATCTTGTCGTAGCTTACTAGGTTATTTCATGTATGTTCGAAGGATTTGCACAACTTCTAGAAGGTAATGAATATTTCAAGAGATTTTGTGGTAGACTATAACAGTTAAAGTGTTGGTACAATGCCATCATTTATTTGTAGTATTTACTTTAGGTGAGTAAAATTGCATTTGGGTTATGTGCTTTTTCTATAAGAAGTTCTATTATGAAAGTCTGCAGTATGCAAGTATATGTATAGCATTAGTTTCTAAAATACCATATTAAGTTGACAGCGTCTGCTTTGCCTACTAATTTTATAGTGGCCGGCGCTCGGAGCAACGGGCTTTTATAACTAAGCCTCCCCTGTCTATCCTTCTGTCTGTTAGTGGGCTGTATGTTTTTCATGAACCACAATATAATGTAATAATTTCTGTAATGTGACACAGTAGTTGGAGAACCTAATTATAAGCAAGGAACTAGATACTATATATTTAAAGTACTGCTTCTTTACTTTAAATATGTAGTATATTTTTTTATTCTTTTTTTATTTATTTATCAGACTCACCAACAGTTTTAACAATAATTAAGTTCACACGTCCGTGTGGTGACGGATTAAGAATACGGAATGTCACCACCCCATATCATCCCATGGGTGTCGTAAGAGACGACAGAGGGAGCATATTATGCAGAGAAAATCACTGTAAGAGAAGGAAAACTTGATACAAACCCTATACCAACCCGTTTGGCCAGCGTGGTATAGTAGGCCAATTCCTCCTTTCAAAGGAGAGGCCTAGTCCAGCAGTGGACTGTTAAAGGCTGATGATGTAAGTTCACAGTACATAATATTATGATGTCTCGTGCCAATTGAAAAAACTAATTATAGGTGAATACAGCGTTCAATAAAGTTAGTAGCAGATGTTATAACAATATTAAATACAAAATATTGAAATTTTAGCTATGTCACATTATGGTAAAGTTATTGCAATTATAAACTTAAAAATTATAAAAATAAAATAAACAGAAATGATTCAAGATAAATTAGTCAAGTTAAATAATTAGATAACATTATTAAATTTAAATTATACTTAAATTAAACTATAATAATTGTGCAATATTGCCATTGGTGAAGTATGTCAACTGTCGAGTACAATATCTATGATTAGTTTCTTAAACTTTGCCAGAGTATTATCAAAAATATCTACGTCTGCCGATATACTGGTTATGCCGTTATAATATTTTGATAATCTTACAATAGGCGAGTGCATACCTAGATTCGTACGTTGTCGAGGTATATTCAAAAGAGAACAGGGGTGGCGTGGTATTCTTGATGGAACATTTATATCGAATTTGCTGAGAAGGTCTGGGCAATCGATTTTATTATTGAAGAGCTTATAAAGAAAAGCTAGATCCGAGATGTTGCGACGAGATTCCAGAGATAACAGTTTGAAGTGTCTTAGTTTATCTTCGTATGATATGATAGAGCTAGTGATCCCAAATCTGAAGGCTAAGATTCGGATGAATCTTCTCTGCACGCTCTCAATCGTATTTATATGAATTTGATATGTTGGATTCCATGCAGCACTACTATATTCTAAACGGGTACGCACGTAGGTGTTGTAAAGAAGCAGTACAGTAGACGGTTTCTTAAATTCTCATGATGATCGAAGAATAAAGGCAAGTGCTCGAAAGGCTGCATTTGTCATTATATTGTAATGTTCTGTGAACCGCAGTTGATTGTCCAAATAAATACCCAGGTCTCTGATTGTAGTGACTTCGTCAAGCGTGTGGCTATGCATATTATAAGTGGTATGGATTTTATTACGTTTCCTGCTGAACTTTATATGAAAACATTTACTGTAGTTAAGATACATTTTGTTTAGTGTACACAATTGGCTTAAGCAGTCTATATCCTTTTGAAGAAGACCTGAACAATGTTCATTTTTTACCACACGAATCAACTTTAAATCATCGGCGAAAAGATAAGATGACGAGTACGTGAAGGCATCTGGTAAATCATTGATAAAGATAATGAAGAAAAGAGGTCCCAAGATTGAACCCTGCGGCACTCCGGAAACAGCAATAAAAGTTTCTGACTCATCTCCACCTACTACTACTGATGAGGGTCTGCTACTTAAATAAGATTTACACCAGTTCAGAGCTGTATTAGTGATACCCAGAGATTGTAGGAGATTGCAGCTAGTATATAACACATACTGATAGTAATTTCTTGACTATTACACATAATTGTGAGTTGCATTACTAAAAATACACTATCATCGTCCTCCTAGCGTTATCCCAGTTGCAACCTGGGGTCCGCTTACTAGTCTAACCGGATTTGACTGAATATTAGCTTTTTCACAGAGCGACTGCCTGTCTGACCTGCGCTACCAAAAAGCATAATAGTGATATTTCATGGCTAAGACTAGTGCCATTTTATTCAGTGGTACTGACTCTATATATGCGATTAGGTATTCGGATAATCTCAAACCGCGACGCCGCGGTGCAGAGCATTTTAATCTTTAGCTCTTCCTAAGGTTTTCAATCAAACCCTGTGTAGTATCTTTATCCTTTTACCGAGTCTAACATATTGTAAATACTCGCTGAGTCGACCTCAACGACGTGCTCAGGGAGAAAACAAATTAAAATGCCACGTAATTTTTCCTGAAACATAAGTTCGACGTAGAAAATACGCTTAGAAATTTTGTGTCAGCTGTTTCTTTTCTTTTGACCTTGTTATGTTTATAGCCTTTAGAAGATTTTTGCTTCAATGAATAACACGTAAATATAAATAGCGTGACAAATAATTACTTTGATCGCATGTTAGCTAATGGTTGAACAAAATATAATACGTCTTTATAATAAAAAGAGGTTACGGTGGGTATATAATATCATCCTAATAAACCACTCACCGCTAGAAATGGGCGTCTTCTCACAATTTAAGAGAAAGAAACGGGTCTGAAGAAAAGTTCATAGTCTAACATGCTGGCCAAGTTGGTTTCTAGACTTAACACATTTTTTCAACCATAGTACATTTTGCGGCATTCTCAGATGTGTAGCCTGCCTCACAATGTTTTTTTTTAAAGTTTAGCAAGCGATAGTCAACTATTCAACAGCACCTTGGATTCGTACCTATAGCTCGTTATGGGTCAGTCTTCTGGTCCCTTACCCACATCAGTCTGAGCGCCTACGCAGACTGTACAGATAGTTTTAAAAATAGGTCACAAAATTACATGTTCATCAATTAATGGGTTCGATTGAGACGTTATCCTCAGAATACGTAATAGAGGTCCTATCGCTTGCGTTTTTGCAACTGAATTAGACGATTATTATTTGTGTAATTTCTCGGCATATAACCGACATGAGACTATGTTATTTCACAATTAATATACCAAACCTTAATATATACGGAGAAACTACAAATATTTTCTTGAATTTACCTATTAGTAGTTTCTTTGTTTATAAAGGCTTTGTTTGTAAGTGTATGTTAGCAGAAGCCTGCAGCCACATGCGTTCCGTTATTAGCAGCTTTGTGTGTACGAGGATTTAATAACTTGCTTTGGCTTTATAATTTACAGAGCGCTGCCTATTATGTAGTTGTATAACATACGGCACGGAAATGAGCTGTTAGTTTAGATATAAATAAGATTTTGAAAATCTTTGTCACTGGTAGGACTGGTTTAACGAAAAGTATATTTGTACTGCAATCATCATTCTTAACATTGGATCCCCATATAGCTTAAAAAAAGGAAATATTATGATTCCGCTGGTCTTACGATAGCACAAGGTTTACTGACCGTTGACTGCACTAATGGCGTAGTGGTTTGAGCGGTCGCTAGTAGCTAGGAGCAGTAGCTTTGACTATACGCCGAGTCCCTGAGTTTCGCGGGCTTAGTCCCCCCACACGAGGTAAAACTGTGCGTGTTCACAATTTGTTGTTTCGAGTCTGGGTGTACTTTGTGTCCGTTGATAGAACTTTTTTAAGCCTCCGTGATACAAGATTTGTTTTTTAGTGTAGGAGATGTGTTATCAAACAATCTTACGTTTATTTTAAAAGGAACGTTTTTTGCAAAGTATTTTCAAAGGTCAAAATAATAATATAATAATATTCTACCACATTCACACAACACCATCTAGTTCCAAACTAAGCAGAGCATGTACTATGGGTACGAGACATGTTTCTTTTTTTAAAGGCAACGCCCGCATTAGGACTATATCCAGTGTCGCGGGGGACTTTACAAACATATAACTAATGGACACAATGAACACCCAGACTCGAAACAACAATTTGTAAACTACACAAAGTGTTGTCTCGTGTGGGAATCGAACCCACAACACTCAGCGCGGTGTCAAGCGGAGAAACACCCAGACCAAGACAAACATCCATGTTCACGCACACAAATGTTTGACTTGAGCGGGAATCGAACCCGCGACCTTCGGCGTGGCAGTCGCTAACACTCCCGCCGCGCCAACCGGTCGACAAAATGTCAGATTATTCCTAGATTAAGAGTTTGCAAAAGATAAGTCATGTAAAATTTGCACCTTCACAAGGTGTATATACACACAGTAATTACACCTTTACCCCAATAAATTTTAATACACTTAGTAATTACACCCATCCGTAATCATCACGAAGATTGTTCGCTCGTTCATCGCAACATTCACAAAACCTCTTACACAACAGTGAAGTCAAGATTGCACAATCATGCGGTTTTTCCCATTAAGCAACGGTGGTTAGTGCCTTATAATTGCAGCTATTTACAACTTTTTAATAGTATCGACAATCGTTTTTACGATTGAAACTAGAGCTATTAAGTGAACACTAGAACTTTTTGCGATGTTTGATTAGCCGAAGTGAAAATTTTTGGTATTACTCTTCACATTCATCATTACGGCTGATATCCTGGCTTGGCAAAGAAATTATTCAGTCTCCCAAAACTTGATTAGTTGAGCTAGGTCGACAAAGGTTACATGACAATTGAAAGTTTTCAATTTGCCACATAATATCCAGCTCAAACGTATCTGTTGTGCGGTTGGGCAGTTCGGCTGACCTCTCAATACTCCATCTTGTAATATTACCGAGTATATATCCGCACCGAGCAACATGTCAACAGGGCGAGAGATGTTGTAATCAGGATCTGCGAGTTTGACGTTGTCCAAGTAAGACCAAGATATTTTTTCGAAATTACGGTTAGGCAGCTTGCTTGTTAGCTTTCGCATTATCAAGGCTTGCGTTTCGTAGGTGTAGTCTGAGTTGATTGAGCTACATGAAGGTTGCAAGCTTCCTTTGCAGTCGGCAGATACCGCGCAGATACCCGATACAGCGGCGTGCAGTTTTTTTCTAGGCAGTTGTGCAGCATTCTCCGTAATCGATTAAATAAAAAATAACAAAGATATAGTCCAATAAGGTTACGTGTGACGTCATCTAGTGCTAAAAAAATGCAGCACGGCGTGACGTTATACGTAACTTTAATGAGCTATATCTTGGTAATTTTTGGTTTAATTTACAAATAAAAAAATACGTATCGCTTATTTTTGAATAATCTAAAGGACGGACTTATAATTTTTTTTTGTCAACTAGCCTATTGTGTAATAATGTATGGTGTTTCAAACTGCATTCTTTGCACATCTTTGTAGAAGTACATTCTTTGTAGCCATGGCTAAATAAGCAGTTTTTACATAAACCTAACTTGGCGACTATCGCGTTTCGCTGCGTTGCGTTCATGTCCACGAACTTTGCACATTGCATCAACACGTGACCACCGTTGGAATGAAAACATATCACACTGGATACGGACAATGCCCATTGTCCGTATCCAGTGTGATATGTTTTCGAATAGTTTTTCTTGTAATCGTTGTTATATTTATTAAATGAAAAATTGTTTATGTTGACTGATTTTAAAGCTGTTTGTTTTTGGGAGCTGAAGCTATCTTTCTTGGGGTTCTTCATGGATTCATATGCCCAAAAAACTTGGCAAAGATATCCATCTCCATTCTGAGTTGGTCTTGTCAAAGACACTGATTCGCCGAAATAAATCGTCCCCGTCAGAGATCATTTAAAATGTCCTTTGAGAATAAGTATCAGAGCGTGAGGCCAAACGCCTCGCCTTATGAACAAATAACACTTGAGAGCAAATGCTCCTGAATACAAATTAGTCTGGAGATGCAATTTCGCGGAGTGATGTGACGTTTTGAACGCTTTCCAACATCCCAGACGTAAAGAATTTTCCAATAGGAAATGATTATTTCCCGGTATTAGCTTATATTCTAGTCTGCCCACGTTTAGTATTCATTCAATAACGCTCACATTGCCAGTGTTACTGGTGCCTTGTTTTTCCAAAGCAATATTTCTACACTTTCTGTCTGTCGTTCCGTGACGATTCTATCAAAGAAGTTGCGTTAGGAAAATAACAATTATCTTCTGAGTAGAATAAAATGCTTGCTACTTTGAGTACTTCTACTCTAAATTAAAAAATAAATAACAAGCGTTATGAGTCTACTTCAACCCTAGCTGGACCCGCGCGAGTATTCGGTTCCGAGATTGTAATAGAAAAAGACTATGTAACTTATCTTACAATGTACTGCAGCGTCAAAGGTCAAATATATGTTTCACAGTCGGGTATTAACTTTGAAGGCTCTATTTTTTTGTTTCGGAGTTCTTAAATACATCTTATTACAATAATAACTGCAGGCAGGCCACACACTGAAGTTGTTGGTGGTTAGATATAATTATGAAGTGCCAGTTTAGCTGTAAGTTATCACATACGAAGCGAGTTACAAAATACTTGCAAAGTGGGTTCCACGACAGATCTGTTTGCACTATGTTTAGCTTTACAAGAGTGACTGCATTCGAGTTCGGGCTCACAATACTAGAGCGTTATCCACTCAACTAAATTGAAAATAATAATATAATAAATACTACCACATACACAAAACAACATCTAGTCCCGAACTAAGCATATTATATATTGTACTATGGGTACTAGACAAAGGATAAGCATACTTACATGATTTTATTTTTTATGTAACAAATATATTTTACTTTATGTTAGAAACACCCAGACTAAAACAAACATCTATGTTCACGCACACCAAACATTGACTTGAGCGGGAATCGAACCCGCAAACCGCAAAAAAATTTAATATTTTTTAAACAACCGTACTTATATTAACGTCAGTACAAGATTTCTTTCTGTGAAATATAATATTTCGCCCAGCAGAATACATTGGATATTCATTACTCCAAATATGAAATTGCATATATGAAATTGCATATAATTATGAAATTGCATTTTTGGAAGAAACTTATTAAACGAATACAGAGAGTTGCTACTGAAAAAGATCTTTCATACCTTTCAACAAAGAGGTTAAGCTAACCAAATGAGGGTAAGTACCGAAACCCGCACTTCTCGGAAATGGCACCGCAGTACCGGATAGTGAAACGTTGGGACAAATAAAATATAGTATTTTAACTTCATTTTGAACCAGCAGAGCCCGCGGTTACATCCGTGTTATTTAAGGCGACAGCTCCGTGGTACGAGCCAAATCAAGCTACGAAGCTTGATTTTACATATATACGGCCAATTGACTTCCTCCATGAATGTGCTATCTTGCACAAAACTATATTCAAATTGAAACAGTAGTACATGAGACTAGCGCGTTCAACCAACCATAGTAACAAACTCTTTAGCTGTTTAATTTAGTTAATATTGGTAAAGATAATTACGCGATTGAAACCCTCACATAAGTATGTGTATAATAGGCTAACCGTTTTAAGTTAAAAGCGTTTTGGTCTAGCGAAAGGTGTGTGACTATGTACATATATATATGCACATACCTACATCTTTCGAGTAAATAGTGGGCGGGAAATCCGTGTCCGCAGACTGTCCCCATTACTTATGTCCGTTCTCAGACTATAATATTAGCTACAAACGTAAGGCATTTTAATGAGTTCACGGTGTTGTTTTATTGCCGTTTATGCGGATTAAAAGTATTAAGACTGAAGTAGTCTTACTTTCATTAATATGTCATGGACCTATACAATAAAAGTACAATATACAATACAAACTAGGTTCTTCATTTATCATATGACGTCGTTTAAACAACGCTTGTTTGCGCTTATGCCAATCGCAATTTCGTCGTGACGTATCGTGCATAAGTACTGAGTCATTTTCCCAGTCGACTGTTAGGTATGATAACATGGTATTTGGAAGTCTGCCTGGTAAGCTAATGACTTATTATATAACATGGTTGAATAATCTTTTAGAGAGATAAGCGTATGTTTTGCATTATTTACTAGACTTTGCTCGCAGCTGTGCTCGCGTGGCTGTCGGTTATCGCAACAAAAGGTAGCCTATGTGCTATTCTAATATATTATTATAAACGATATTACTACAGAGTTTCTTTAAAACCCGTTCAGTAGTTTTGCGTGAAAAAGTAAAGTAGTACCTAAGATTTTTTAAAGTACACAGAGGATATAAGCGGGATGTTATCTACTTGGTACTTGGTATCACGGACTGTTTCCGCAACTCCACGTACTGGCGTGTATTTTGCGTGTGGGTGGGAATGGTCTTGTCACTCGAACCATCCCAGCTCTTCGAGGAAGGCCAACAGACTCTTGATGTGGCCCACTGCTTCCCTCAGGGTGCTGTATCTGGTCAGGTACTGCTGCCTATACTGTGCGACCTCAGGGCAGTCGAGGAGCAGGTGGGCTGTCGTCCCGTCTGCTGCCATACAGGGATGTTATTTATCAGTCTAATTTAGAGTGGTGCGTTCATAAAAAATCTGTGTATGTCTGCAAATAGACTGGTAAAAGATCAGAAAGCATAAAGTCGCAACTCGTAAATAAAATACGTATAAGACTTATAAAATGCAATGGCAGCCGGTATTTTCTTGTTGTTTCATTTTAAGCTAAGAATGGACCGATTCAATTATGACGCATTCAATCTAAACGGATCCTGTGAAATGTAGCGGTATAGTTTGACCGTAACCGCTGTACTGTGCCTTAGGTATGCGAGCGGCGAGACGGGGGGGCGAAACAGTTGCTCCATCTGGTCATTCTGCCGTCATCGCTCACGGCGGCAACTAGTCTCATTTGTTGCGAACTGTCTGTATCAGACGCACATGAGGTAAAATATCTAAAGATAGGTCGTACGTTATCTCGAGATATCATGACTGTCATCTTCAAAGCGGCCGAAATTTAAAAAAAAGGAAAGCAGACAAAGAAAGTTTTGAATGTAAAAGTGACGCAAATATCGCCAAAATTGTTGCGGAGGCTACGGGATACTGCAAAAAAACTGTAAGAAATGTAGTAACTGCAGGAAATTCATCAACTAATTTAGGCTGACTGAAATTTAGTTCACCAAAAAAAACAAAAGTTATAAAGAAAAAAATATGATATTGACGATTTTGATTTGGGAGTCATCAGAAGAAATATTCATCAGTTTTATGAGATTGAAAAAAGAGTGCCAAGTATTCGTGAATTACTGTCAAGATTGAGTCAGGATGGCATATTGAATTGTGGACGAGAATATCTGAGAAATCTTTTACACACAATGGGTTACCGTTTCAAAAAATGTAGATTGAAGAGACATCTTCTCATAGAACAACCTAATATTACAGAGTGGCGGTGAAAATACTTGAGGAAAATCAGGAAATACAGAAGCGATACCTGCAATATATATTTCCTAGATGAGACATATATTAATGCCAGTCACAATGGGAGCAAATTTTGGCAATCAGTGTCACAACCGAGAATTCACACTGACATCGGGTATCGAAATGGCTTGGTTCAAGGTGCATCAACTATAATGACTACCATGGAGACATGAACGGGCCTACTTTTTATAAGTGAGTGGATGAACAGCTAATAGATAAGTTGCTGCCGAACTCTGTAGTTGTCATGGACAACGCATCTTACCACAGCGTTCAAGTTGTGAAGAAACCGACAATTACAAGTCTCAAAAGTGAAATTCAGAACTGGTTGCGGGGCCACAACGTTGAATTTTCCGAAACTATGAAAAAAGCCCAACTGCAAATTCTTATCAATAACACACAAAAAGAGCCTGTTTACAAAATTCTTGAACTCTAAAAAGCCCATGGACACACAGTACTGCGTTTACCGCCATACCATCCAGACCTGAACCCCATCGAGTTGGCCTGGGCTGATGTCAAAAACAATATAGTGCAAAACCATATTAATTCTTATCTAGGCGAAAAGATAAACGCACTGAATTTATTGTTTTCGGAGTACATGGCAGAAAAATGGCAGAGATGTGATGACCATATCCAAAAAAATGAAAACGTTTACTGGGATCGCGACAATAGGTTCGATTATATTATTGAGCTAATAATAATAAATCTGCAGGAGGACTCTGATTCAAGCTCCGATAGCGAAATGGAATGTGAAGTTGAAACGGAATCTATGTCAGAATAGTCAGTGTAATTTATTTACCTAATAAATAGGTTTTAATTTTTAATTTGAATTGTCAGTCACTTTATTGTTCATGTACAATGTTATTTCCAAGGATTAAAGATTCATTTCATTTATATTGATTCTTTTATTGTACTTGGCTACATTGGCAAAAAACAGGGATTGGATAATATAATTATACTCGTAAATATAGTTAAAAAATTATGCTTCGATATCGTAAGATCTGTCTGACACTACGAATCTCATTTGCGTTCATGCTCTTTCCTGTCCACACCCCACCTGCCCGCACATACCTAAAGCGCGGTACAGCGGTTGCGGTCAAACTATAGTCCAGAAGCAGTCGGTTTGTGTGTCTGTCTAGCCACTACACGTAATTGAAAATGGTACGAAAAACAAAACAGTCTGCGATTGTTGCGCTCATGTTTGATGGAGTCTTTATCAGTTAATGAACTTTACTGTTGTTTGGAAGTGTTTTTTTAGGCTTGTGTTATGGAACAGTATTGAGTGATTGATCTGGTTGGGAGTAATGTGCAGGGGAATGGTGGCAAGAAAAAATATCGAATTTAGTTATACCTTGAGTTGTACATATGCAACGATTCCTAAAACATTAGCCTTTGCTGATTATTTTATTTATAGACTAGCATTTTAGGTAATGCTAGCTTTAAAACTGGCGGCTTTTCTTACAAACTTTCCAACTATAGCAAGATTCTTCTGAAGTGGGTGCTTACGTCAATGATGTTACATAAAAAAAGTAGATACATTATAGGCGTACCAAAAGCAGGACGCTAAACATAAGCCAGTTGGCAAGTCTGACATATGTGTGTGTGACGTCGCGAGCCGGCGTCAAAGTGAAACTGACACATATTTTCAACCAAAATTAAAATAAAATATCGAGTTACCGATGTGTGCGTTAGTGTACCGATTCTACGGATTGATTACTACGTAGGTAACATAAAAGAAGCGCACTGCCTGAATTTAATGTCTCTAGATTAAGTAGTTTAGGTTCTGCGATGATAGCTTTTTATATAAATATAAAAATATAACGTTATACTTTGCCCATTCGATCAAGTTTAGTATTGGTCGGTACACATCTTTCATCTTACGAATGTTATAGAGAATTCGCCACACTTGCAACGTTTGCTATATTTTTACCTTGCTACTGCTAAAGCGGGCCATCATAAAATATTCAATGCAAATACAACTTTTCAAAGTTAGAGGTGTGAACCGCGTGGGCTTGAATACAAGACCTCGGTTACCTCGTGCGAGGCAAGGCTCTTGCTAACTTTGGAATGAATAAACAAAGTCATGTCTTCTTGACCTGATTCTCATCATCAGCTTTTTACAGTCCACTGCTGGACTAGGCCTCTCCTTTGAAAGGAGGAATTGGCCTACTATACCACGCTGGCCAAACGGGTTGGTATAGGGTTTGTATCAAGTTTTCCTTCTTTTACAGTGCTGTTCTCTGCATAATATGCTCCCTCTGTCGGCTCTTACGACACCCATGGGATGATATGGAGTGGTGACAATTCGTATTCTTAATCCGTCACCACACGGACCTGATTCTAGGAGATTTGAATTTGCCTGCCCGAGCAGTAAAAAGACTAGTTATGAAACCATTTAGTTATCAAACCAGCACTCTCGTATCACACAATTTTTTACTCTGTCGGTCAAAGACACACCACACATACTTCTCAGTGCTCTCATTTCTACAGCATTTATTTCACTTTAAAGTCTCTTCTGCCGTACCCAACTTTCACTAACATACATAAGGGTAGGCACTAACACCCCTCTATGCACAGCCAAACGTGCCTTTTTGGACACGTTTTGACTGTTCATAAACGCCTTCAGAGCTCCATTCACACTATTACCTGCATTAACTCTTCTTTCAATATCTTCTTCATTCTTACCATCTCTTGTAAACAACGTACCTAAGTAAACAAGCTTATTCACTTGTTCCACTCGCTGTCCATCGATCAAAACATTACAAGCCGTAACGCATTCCTCCTTTTCAAAAACCATAACTTTCGTTTTACTTACATTCACTTTCATTCCTTTCCTTTCTAACGCTCCATGCATGATTGTTACCATCTCCTGCAACTCCTCCGCTTAAGATGCAAGTATTACCTGATCATCAGCATAAAGAAGTAGGTAAGTATTACCTGATCATCAGCATAAAGGAGGCATTTGACGAGTAATCCATTCATCCTTAATCCGCAGTCGATATGTTTTAAATCTTGCAAACAACTGTCGATGTAGAGGTTAAACAGCCACGGCGACGCTACACATCCCTGTCTAACACCTTTCTCGATGGTAAACCAGTCAGTGTATGCCCCGTTTATCCTCACACAAGCTCTAGAATCCTCATAAAGGGATTTCAGAGCTCGAAAGAGGCTGCTGTCTACCCCATTCATTAACAGCACCGACCACATTTCATTCCTCACCACTTTATCGTAAGCCTTTTCCAAATCCACGAATGTGCAATAGACCTTTTGACCTTTGGCCAAAAACTTTTCGGCTATGCTTTGCAAAGGAAAGACTTGATCCGTACATCCCATACCCTTTCGGAATCCCACTTGTACATCCCATATTTTCTTGTCGGTTACTTTCATAACTCTTTCAATCAGTACCTTGGCATACAATTTGCCAACAATGCTGAGAAGGCAAATGCCTCTATAATTTTTGCAGTCTTGTTGCGAGACTTTTCCTTTATAAAGAGGCACAACTACAGCTGTGGCCCAGTCATTAGGTAGTCGGCCGGTGCTCCAGCACAAGTTATATAAACGCTGCAACTGACCAACTTTGATGCCCTGTCCAGCCTTCAGCATTTCGATTGTAATCCTATCATATCCTGCAGCCTTACCTATTTTCGTACTTCCCAGTGCCTTCACGATCTCATCCACGCCAATAACGCTTTCATCATTGCTATCGTTACTATTCATTTTATCGATCGGTGTCTCTATCGCCGTTCTTTCAAATAAACCTTTAAAATACTCTTTCCGTATCTTCAGCACGCACGATTCACCATTCACTATCCTTCCATTTTTGTCTCTGATCGATGTGAATTCTGAGGATTGAGTTCTTCCTCGAACTGTACGAACAGATTTCCAGAAAAACTTAATGTTTCCCCGGAAATCGTCAGATAATCTAATATCAAACTCATCTTTATTTTCCTCTTTTTTCCTTTTAACAATTTCTTTCACTATTCTTTTTGACCTAACAAACTCCTCTCCTGCTTCATCTGTCCTCGCTCGTTGCTTTTCCCATTCTTTCATTTGCTCTGACAGCCAACCAATCTAACCCAGCTTTCTTCTTCTCTGACACTGCTCATTGTACATCCTTATCGCACCATGTATCCTTAACCTTTCGTATTTTCCTTCTCTTGATCACACCACATACTTCAAACGCTACACATACCACCTCTTCTGTAAAGGACTGCCACAATTCACCGTATCATTTATGCCATCGAACCTCTCAAATCTTGCTATCAATCTTCGTTTATACTCATCTTTCACATCTTTCTCTTGTAGATGTTCTACTTTTATTCTTTCCAAGACTCTTTTTTCATTATGCTCTCGGTGTCGCCATCTTTCAAGAGCCCACTTATCCGGCTCAACAATAAGAAGTGGTCTATGTGGATGCTGATCCCTCGATACACCCTTGTATCGAACACATTCTTTCTCAATCGTTCATCTACTATGAGAATATCAATCATACTTCTTCTAATTTTTTCGCTTCACGCGTATACATATGTATCTGTTTGTGATCAAACATGGTGATTGTCACACAAAGGCTCCACTCCAAACAAACCTCAAGCAGTACTTTTCCATTTTCATTCACACTCTCATCACCGAATGTACCTTACACCGTTTCAAATCCATCTCGTTTTACTCCCACCCATCCATTGCAATCCCCTAACAAGATCAATCTTTCGTTATCCTAAATTGCCTCAAAATATATCTTTAACTTTCCCAAAACTTCTGCCTTTCGTCTTGCTCTTGCTGTGACATACCCGTATGTACTGTAATCGATATTAAGTATTGTGTAACCAGTCGATCCATAGCCTTTGTATTTAATTCATGTGTGACGTTAATAAATATCATTATAGTATTTTCGGATTTTATTCCTGAGCCTGAAAACAGAACCCGATACACACAGATACACGCATACACAACAGAGAAGACAAACAACAGGTTTACAAAATACGTGCGAATAAGTTAAAAGTATCCTTTTATTTTATCCTTTAATTGCGTTGACGTAGAGAGTTGATTATAAAGCACCACATTGTACAAATCAGACACATATAGTCAATAAAGTGATCCTATAAACCTATAAACGTTTCGTTTAACTTTTAGATACGCAACCCTTAATATAACTATGAATAATTAATATAATTTCACTCATTTATCTATTGAAGGCAAAACCATTTGCCTAAGCCTAATGAATTTACTAAATCACATTATTTTATACCGGCACTAGAATCGAAAATTAATGTTCTGAATATAACGACTATTATGGGCATTTACCTGAAAGACGTCGCTTCAATTATAAGGTAATGAAGTTTCATTACCAGTTCAATCATAGTTGCCGACTGTATAATCCAATTCACGATAGCCACTTTGTGAATTAAATTTTCCGAATATTAACCTCTTGTATGCCGGAATGCCAGACACAATTAAAAAGCTATTGTGTCTCGCGTAGATCTGCGTTCCGGCATACAAGGCGTTAATAATAGGCCTAAGTGTTTTATCAGTTTGCGACCTTATTCCAATGGCATAACATACTTCGATTTTTACATTTATGTTCGCTCCTGAGCTCGAGTTTACATAGTAGTACCTAGTATAGATTTCAAGCGTCGAACAACTGTGAGAAGGATATGAGCCGAGTTCTAACTCCGTGAAACCAATTTCACATTTGCATTTTATTAAAATTAGAATATGGAACTGTTCCACATTTTACGGATTCAATGACATGTAAATGCAAGACAATTTAATACAGAGTGATTTAGTTTCAGTCCGCGCTGTGTGTGATATTCTTTGTGTGAAATAATGTTCAGGCACAAGAGTATAGCGGCGTGGGCTATAAATTCTGTTGGTATTCCGCTACTGTTCCAGTAATCAGTTGTTTCGTAATACGCTTTGCATAATTTCCTACGAAAATTGTATGAAATAATGTTAAATAACCATAAGTAACTGAAATATGTTGTTACTAAAATATGCGTAAAATGTACTTTACTTGATAAATTCTGTAAAACAGCAAAAAATTAAAAAAAAAAAAATCCAATCGTGGAAATGAAAGTAATGATAAATTTCATGAAAATCAGCCGTGGTTAAATCAAGTGATTTTATGAGTTTACCTGGGCACTAAAACCAGCTGTCGCACTTGCATTTCCTGCTTTTTAAACGTAAGTAGGTACCTACATTGTTACAAAAATACTTAGTAAACACAAGAACATTTATACATAGTTATTATAGTATAGGGCAAACTACATAGGTACCTACTACAATAGGTATTAACGTAACAACATATCCTGTTTTCCTAAAATCTCTTCATTGGCTCGTAGTGTGCGCCTTTTTAATAATATTATTGGAGTGGTTGTTGTGCTGGATTGCTAAAAAACATTATGTAAACAAAACTACAACAGCCTACATTTTCTAACACAAATATCAAATGCAATTTGTTTTATACGAATAAAATAAAACCGTGATGTGATTTATTACATGGGAACTAATCCCAGTGCGTTTCAAATCAAACTTTTTCCGCGAAAATAACATTGCTGCAAGCAACGAAAATTAGTTGAACATATTCACCTTGCTCAACGCAGGCATTGTCCGCGAGAGCTTAGCGTTTGCACATCTAATCTCGAGGTATCTCTGATTGCTACAAAGTATTGCCAGGACGTAGCACGCTGTAAACTGAATTTAGAGCTTAAACTTTATTCGCACTCTTTAGTCGACTTGCGGCCGGTGGCTGGATTTAAATCGAATAAACGTCAAATGTGGTGCAACCCGCACTGCCCAGGAATGCTCCACAGCCCGAGAAAACAGGAAACACTAAATTTCCAACGCTATTTGTTTTTTAGTACTTGCCCACCACAACCATTCCGAACAATTTGTAAACGCTTATCGTATTTATGGGAATTAAATAGTGCTGGGATGTCTGTTTCCTGGTATTTAGCTATCACATGTATTTCGTTAGTCGATCGTCACAACTAACCCCTGATTTCATTTTTAGTTAAAAAAAGTTCTTACAAAATTTGTAAATGCAAAAATTGCAAGAAAATAATGACTAAATAATATAATTATTAAATTAATACAATATAAGTCATTCAATTGTATTTTTAAGCCACTACTAAAGTAAAAATAATGCATGTGGTAATAAGACCGCAGACAACTTTCGTAAAATTGCCAGCTTTATACATAAGACTATAATAGGAAGCAAAGGCTTCTTTTTTTTCATTCAGGGTTCATTTCGTGCTAATAGTCTTGATTAAATACAGTTTTTTTTTAATCTGGCAAAGTTTTTTCGTGCGAACCTACATAAGTCTGAAGCGGTGAGGCGGTCGCTAAACACGGTTTGGAGTGTCATAAAAAATTGCTTGCTTATTAGCGGTTAAGTAAAATATCGTGGAGAAACCTGCATGGAGAGTTTTCCATAATATCAAATGTAATGTAAAGGAAATTTGCCGTAGCTTATTCATTAGATGAGCACATACCTTTTGTAATCCATTTAATGTAGTTTAGACGCGAAGGTGTCACATAGTACAAATGTTTCTACCGTTGATAGTCGATTGCAACAGCACTAATCGTACGACGGCAATTACTATTACTGTCGCATGATTAGGGTACAGTTAGAGCGCTTGGTATTCCATATGCTTGGAACATAACATGTACAATTTGGGCGCTGCTAGCTGCGCTACAGTTATATTACTTTTTTAGCTATCAACGTTTTCTCATGTAACAAAATGATCAAAATGGCGGCGCCAGACGAAGGGATATGTTAAATCTAAATTGTTCCAAATACATTTATTTATTTAATTTCTTTATTTATTCCCAAGTGCTCTGAGTAATATCGCGATAACATAGCTCCATTGCACGCACAAAATTCCGGTATATCTTCTGATCACTGTCGTTATTTTTTGTACTAAAACAGATCAGCTGCAATCGGAAATGTATATATGTGTATAATGTATGTTATGCGGGTGATTTTAGAAATTCTAGGTAACAGCTTTACGTAGTAATATTTATTAATACATGTGATAGAGTGAGCACGATATATATGTATAGATACAAAGTATACAGCTTATATGTATTATTATAGTTCTGTTTGTCAGGTGTTGAAAAATAAAAGATACAGCTATCAAATCTTACTTTCATTTATTCAGCTTGTCACAAGAGTATATTTTAAAATCTCAAGTTCTGATTCTACATTTACATTTAGCGCCACGTTCGCAAAGCAAGGGCATAGAACCAAGAGAAAGAACGTGGCCAAGAAAACTCTTGGCCATTCTTTTAATAGTTGTAATTATCGTTTATAAAAGCGGTACAATCAATACATATTATTATATCGGATAGCAAGGTTGTGGGTAGTTCAATATTTCAAAAGTAACTATTACCTTAGTACAATAGATTAACATAAAAATAAACATAAAATATTAATAACATAAAATAACATGAAATATTCACCACATAATTTATATAATAGACACGACTTGTATCTCAGCATATAACTCGACTCTGTAATATATGATACCCCAAGATCTGAACTTTAACATCTCACAAGTGTCGAAACCACCCACAATATCACCCACCATATCAATTATACAATTGCTAAGCTATATTATTACATTAACTATACATTGTCTATATGGACAATACTCTAATTGACACCACAATAGCAATAAAGAATTGCGAAACACATTATTAGTAAAAGCACAATAAAAACACAATAATATAAAAGTCAGAATTATATCGTACCTTAGTTAGTCGTTGCCGGGGCGGAACCGAACATTGAACAGAGTCTGTTTATATCTTATTTACCCGTTTGACAGTGTCAACTGTCAAACGTCAAACCAAATTGTCTATTTACAATTGGCAACACTTGTTCGTCCGATGTTCACACTTCGACTGCCGGAAGACAACTGAGTGTCGCTCCGTAGCGATCTGACTTTTATACTAGTGTACAAACAACTCACCGTGTGCGGATATGACGTTTCGTCGCCCACGTGCAGATTGAAATACAATGTTTTATTACAAAACTAATTCATAATACATTTTATACTTAAAATATAATTGTTTTAACATTTTATAGAAACATATATGCACAATAATCAGAATTATCTATCACGGCCATACTGACATGTACTTTGTTCTCAAAGTACTTATGCAATTAAACAAGTAATTAAATCATAGTTGTTGCGACAATTTGAAACTCACTTAAAACATCATTCATTCTCTGTTTATAAGTTAAGCTTATACCAAGCATAAAAAAATATCCCGTTTACCTAGACATGCTAATCCCGTCCACCCGCTGCCGGTGGGATAGACTAGCACCAAGTAAACGGTCGACCAGCGGCTTTATTTTATATCCCGACCACCTAGACGCACTGATTCCGTCCACCCGCTGCCGGTGGGATAAACCAGTACCAAGTGGCCGGTCGACCAGCGGCTCCATTTTATATCCTGACCACCTAGACGCACTGATTCCGTCCACCCGCTGCCGGTGGGATAAACCAGTACCAAGTGGCCGGTCGACCAGCGGCTCCATTTTATATACCGACCACCTAGACGCACTGATTCCGTCCACCCGCTGCCGGTGGGATAAACCAGTACCAAGTGGCCGGTCGACCAGCGGCTCCATTTTATATACCGACCACCTAGACGCACTGATTCCGTCCACCCGCTGCCGGTGGGATAAACCAGTACCAAGTGGCCGGTCGACCAGCGGCTTCATTTTCTATCCCGATTACCTCCAGGTACTGATTCCGTCCACCCGCTGCCCGTGGGATAAACCAGTACCAAGCAATCGGTTGGCGAGCGGCTTCATTATCTATCCCGATTACCTCCAGGTACTGATTCCGTCCACCCGCTGCCCGTGGGATAAACCAGTACCAAGCAATCGGTTGGCGAGCGGCTCGATTTACTTTATTTGTTTCAAATTATCGCAATTACAATATAAGTTAGATCCAGATGAGGTTTCAATCTTTCAATTCATAATAAGCATAATATTTTTATATGTGTACACACATAATTAAAAATAATATAAACATAAAATAATAATACATTTACTCAATATTAATAGATATGATATATCCAATTTGGTTGTATGATAGAACTATTTTCAAATTTAGACGTATAGTATTAGGTAGTTATAAACAAGTTAATGTCAATGTTAATCACTGAAGTTGTAAAATAATTGAATAAATATATTCAGGAAAATTTTAGACCTTGTTCTAGTTGATCCGAGTCCAGTCATTTTCAATCAGTATCAATGTTCTAGCAACGTGATCGGTCAACATCGGCAATCATTTTAAGATGTTCATATTCAAATGGTAAATCAGCAGTAAGGAATCAGAACAATAATTGTGTAATATCTCATCTGAATTAAGTATCACATTCGGGTTGATAGAAGTCCTACCAGTGAAGAATCAAACAAATGAAAGAGCCAGTTCGGCCATCCTTACAATTATATCCGTGTTAAGTGAAAAATAAAGTATTCAATATTACAACAAGGCAACCATTTCTTTTCTTTACGTATGTACCCTTTTGAAGTAATTAGTATAACATAGTTATTATAATAATTGAAACTAAATATCTTCAGCAGATATCTAAAAGTCATCGTTACATCTATAATTTATCTAAGATAATCCCGGTGTGTGTAATGGCTTAGGAAATTAATCCTTTATGAATAGGTCGGCCTGTCCATATTTATCCAAGTCCTTCACAAAGGGTGATAAACAACTACTATATGTATTGTTTAATTATTATATGTAAGAACTGTAAAATAATATTATACTTTACTATATTAATATATTATAAGTAAATCATAATATTAATATTGCAACTCATGATACGAAAGGAGTTACTCCTAAGCATCATAACCAATTGTTATTTCAAAAGAAATTTTCTAAGGTAGTTCAGCTTTTCTTTAATAAATAATCGAATAGGATCTCACAACATTGGGTTGAATATGTATAGCTTTGAGCAATGAGAGTAGGCATTTAAATACGAAATAATTACATGTCGTAAAATAATAAAATTTTGAACATAAAAAAATTACGAATATAAAGATTATACCATTCGTCTATTGACATAATTATTTACCGACTATACATATACTGAACAATATAAATAATATATTTTTTTTTGATTTACAAGCAACTAGAAAACTTGAGTAGACACATCATTTATTAATTATTGACACCGGTTCTACTAGTTTTTCCAAGAACCCTATAAGCTTTGCATACATTTATTGATCACAGTTAAATAAATTATAAAGAAGGGTAACCGTGTTCGAATGAAGCGAACCGGTCTAATCACTTTAAGAACACTCAGTGGAGCAACCATACACGGTCCCATTGCAAAACACAGTTCAGCCACAAAAACAAACCTATCCCATAGTTTAAGCAACTATCTTATTACAAAAACAGGTTTAACCCTAGACCATGGATCATTCGACTGTCAAAGGAAAAACCGCCGCGACCCCAGGTTTAACGTCAGCTTTAGGCCCGGTGTCAAATGAGTCTTAGTCTAGTAGTTTTGTTGGTCATTAAAAATTTAACTATCAAATTACTAAGTTTCAAAAAACTTCATTCCGCTTTAAGTACATTACTTATTTAGTAGAAATGAAATCATTACAGTTTGACAGCAAGAAAACCACTTTTAGTAATAGGGATCAATTTACGCAATAGTTTGACATTTAACCTCGGACTAATGATTTACAGCTAAGATTTTTATCCAGGTTTTTTCTGTAATAAGACCGAAACTTATTTTCTCAGGTCAATCGCCTGCCGGGTTAATGGAATGAAACAAAGATTAATCTGTGTCATATTTCTAAGAACTAAATATCATTTTAGGTTCTTTTCACTGTATTGTATACCTTCTTTAAATTTGTGGTTAATTATAATAATATAATAATATCCTACCACATTCGTACCACGCTTTGTACTCCCAACTCAGCAGAAATTTTTTGTATGGGACCAGATAATAGACAAACATAACTATCACATTTAAGAGATTTATAGAATCATAGAATAGAATTCTATATTCCAAATATATCTATGCCTCAAAACCCAAACCCACACACAATATTATAATATATATGCAAATTATTTTATAATAAGCATATATTTAAGCCGTTGTAGTAACCCTTTGCGCAATCCCATCGATATCAACATCAAGGCAATGGATTGGTTAGCATTTTGTTCTTGTAATAGTTTGTAACATCCCATATAGGATAGGGTATAAATAGCCAACTTTCGATTAACGATAACATAGTTCACAATACTTATCAGTAAATATGCTACTTATGGAGGTAATTATACACTTGTTAAAAATGATGTTACACTTCTTTTACATAACATGTATTTACTTTGTTGAACGTTCGTCAACCATTCTCATTTTTTTCGATCAGTCTTATATATTGCAAAATCACCTCACCCAACAGAACATATCCACTAGCCTGTTTCCAGCACCATTGCCACTGTGCGGCGCCGCGGACACGACGTGCTCCGTCGTCAGCAGAACGGTCATGATGTCCTTTAGTCAGCGTCTTGGGATTTCGACCAGGATGCTCTGGAACTTACAATTGGATGTATTAGTAATGTGAGGTGGACACATCCCACTTCTGATGATAGAGTGAGCACGATATATATGTATAGATACAAAGTATACAGCCTATATGTATTATTATAGTTCTGTTTGTCAGGTGTTGAAAAATAAAAGATACAGCTATCAAATCTTACTTTCATTTATTCAGCTTGTCACAAGAGTATATTTTAAAATCTCAAGTTCTGATTCTACATTTACATTTAGCGCCACGTTCGCAAAGCAAGGGCATAGAACCAAGAGAAAGAACGTGGCCAAGAAAACTCTTGGCCATTCTTTTAATAGTTGTAATTATCGTTTATAAAAGCGGTACAATCAATACATATTATTATATCGGATAGCAAGGTTGTGGGTAGTTCAATATTTCAAAAGTAACTATTACCTTAGTACAATAGATTAACATAAAAATAAACATAAAATATTAATAACATAAAATAACATGAAATATTCACCACATAATTTATATAATAGACACGACTTGTATCTCAGCATATAACTCGACTCTGTAATATATGATACCCCAAGATCTGAACTTTAACATCTCACAAGTGTCGAAACCACCCACAATATCACCCACCATATCAATTATACAATTGCTAAGCTATATTATTACATTAACTATACATTGTCTATATGGACAATACTCTAATTAACACCACAATAGCAATAAAGAATTGCGAAACACATTATTAGTAAAAGCACAATAAAAACACAATAATATAAAAGTCAGAATTATATCGTACCTTAGTTAGTCGTTGCCGGGGCGGAACCGAACATTGAACAGAGTCTGCTTATATCTTATTTACCCGTTTGACAGTGTCAACTGTCAAACGTCAAACCAAATTGTCTATTTACAATTGGCAACACTTGTTCGTCCGATGTTCACACTTCGACTGCCGGAAGACAACTGAGTGTCGCTCCGTAGCGATCTGACTTTTATACTAGTGTACAAACAACTCACCGTGTGCGGATATGACGTTTCGTCGCCCACGTGCAGATTGAAATACAATGTTTTATTACAAAACTAATTCATAATACATTTTATACTTAAAATATAATTGTTTTAACATTTTATAAGAACATATATATGCACAATAATCAGAATTATCTATCACATGCATGCGAATGCAATGGCGTGTTGGTTGACTAAACATTATTCTGCGAGTTTTTGTTTAGCACCTGATATTGCCAGCGATTGGTACGCTATTGGAATAAATCTGACATTTAAACAAACAATGTCTAGCTGGTTAAATTTGGATCGTAATAACAATAATTTTGTACACTTTTGTTCGCTATACGAATTTTAATTCGAGTCAACCGAAGGGGGGTACTACAGAACCCTACATTGTACGTGGCTCGAAATGCACTTGGACGGTTTTCTTAGTGAAAAATTTAACAATTTGACGTGCGATATATATGTATTGTCTTTCGAGATACATGCCACGTACCTTTATTTCGAGTATCCCGTATTTCGGCATGATCACGGATGTACCGAGGTATTGCGGGTGAGAGCGAATGGAAGACCGGTTCCTTGAAACAAACATACACAGCAAGTTAAACACATAAGTTACGTGGCAAGCTATAAAATTATATATGAGGTGCTCGTAATTCAATATGATAATAGTGATCGTAATGATAACAAATATTAAGTACCACGGACCGCGATAAGCCTTTGGATAGTTAGGAATAGTTTATGACCTCTACGGTGGAAATCGATGCCTGAAAAGGTAAATGTTGCGGTGTGTGTCACGTCCATCACATATCATTAGATATATGATAGATAAGGATATGATATGTCATTTAGCATATAAGCACGTGTTAGTTATGTATATAAACTAAGTTAACTATTGTACATTAAAGTGTATGTGTCTCGATAGCGAGTGCGATCTTTAATTTCGAACCACCTTCAACACCACATGGTGACCATGCCAGGATCTGCAGACGTCAAGACCAGAAGCTGCTAGTACGAGGGGACGTCATGCGGAGATAAAGGCGCAATCAGTAAGAAACCCAAACCCAGTGTATTTTTTTCTCTCTTCCTCTCTTCGTAATATACTCGCTCTAACAAAGTACGCACTATCATGGGAGTTTCGCCGTCGAAGGAAGAGGTGATTATTGCCCAGACGGCATCAAGAGGAAGTAATAATGCTACTGCACAGCAATTATCATCTATCAGCACGGTACTAGTATTCATCGCGGTGTGCCTCGCGCTAGCTATCATCGGTGTTTTGGTACACCTATACAAGCGGTGCCATCAAGGATGGATCAACCAAGAAATCAATAATCGGGAAGTGAGGCGAGTGACCAGCGAACGGGTATAGTGAGTAAGAAAATTTTATGTTTTAATTTCGTCTATTCGTGCTGTGTGTTGTGAAAATTATATAGAGACTTTAAGTGATACTTTTAAATATGCCCTTTATTTGTAATTTTATGAAATAATTTTATGTTATGTTATGATATGGAAGTAGAACGCACCTCAATATTTATTCAATTAAAGCTTTTAAGAGAAAGGATGGTCAAATTAGGCCCATCAAGAAGGCAGGGAGAAAATTTTAATAAAAAGATAAGCGAAGCGCGAGCCCTTTACAACAAGTTGAAATCCTTGATTGCTAATTGTGAAAAATTTTAGGAAAAACTTACAGAGTTAATAGATAAAATAGATAGATTATACCAAAGTACGATTAGTTTTGACATAGTAACAGAAAAACTAAAAATGGGCACCGAAAAATTTTGTTTGAAAACAGCTGTTAGCTTGTTACCCAAAATGAATGGGGACGAGCAGGTGACCCAAGATTTGATAGACAGCGTTAACTTATATAGCTCTATGTTAGACCAGGCCAACTGCCAACTTTTGATTAAAGTCGTGCTATCTACACGACTCAGCCAGGGAGCTAGGTTACGTCTGGCATCGAATTATGACTCTATAGCCAATTTATTGACTGACATGAAAAACCATCTGTTGTCTCGAAAATCCGATGTAGCGATACAGGCTCGGTTTGCACGGGCTAGACAATATAATAAGACTATTTCGGATTTTGGGGCAGAAATTGAGAAGTTAATGGTAGACCTGACCATCACTCAGGCTGGCGACGATGAGGAATTACATAAAATTTTACACCACTAAATGAAAAATACGCAATAAAAAGATTCGCGGATGGCCTACGAAACCAAAAAATTGGTACTATAATAGCTGCGCGTGATTTGACGTCGTTGAAAGATGCAATAAGGGTGGCAGAAGACGAAAGTTCTACTTCACCAGACCAAATAATGAGCTTTCAGCGACGACCAAAATATCATAAAATTGAAGGGAACGCGAAGTATCTGAATTTCCAACCTTATCGCGGCGGTTCGAATAATCACATGCGGCGACAATCAGCTGTGTTTGACATGCATCGCGTAACATGGCATAACAGTAGTACGCGCGGTACAAGTAGACATTACAATTATCGCGGTCAGCAGAAACAACACGCAGCATATTTAGACCGCACGTCGCCAGAAAATAATGAGTCAATGGCAAGGCCAAGAGTAAACGATGACGAACAACAAACAACGAGTCAGTTTTTTCGTTAGTAAACATATTTTAGCCTGTGATAGCATTAATTGGGTTATTTTTAGAATAAATAATATTGAAACAGAATGGTTAGTCGATACAGGAGCGTCGTTATCGGCTATAATATATAGTTTTTGTGTAAGATATGGGTTGTGTAATAACATTTATAGAGATAGGTTCGTGATTAATGGCGTAGGAGGTAGTTTAGTTGCAATAGGTTACATTTATTTAAATTTAATATACGAGAAATACACATTTTCACATAAGTTTTACGTTTTCGATAAGTTACCTTGTAAGGCAATCGGTATATTAGGCCAAGACTTTTTGCAAAAATTATAATGGAATAGTAGATTTTTCGAAGAATATTTTATCTTTAAGAGAATTTCGAGGGACACTGGTTTTAATTCCATTTAATTTGTATGATTATTTATTGACTGTTTCCCCGCGTTGTGAAGTTTTTAAATATTTGCCTGTTAATAGAACAAAATATTGTGTAGTATTTAGGAAATTATTATGTAAAGGTGTTTTTTGGCTAATGTGATAGCTAGGCCTAAAAATAGGATGATAGCAATTATGATATTAAACACAACCTCTGAGAAAGTTATTTGTAGCATGTCTGCCTCCGAAGTTAGTCCATTAAGTGATTATAAGTATTGTAGTTTTGCGGAACCGAAGATAAACGTTGAACGCGTTAAGAAAATATTTTCTTTTCCTAAATTAGATTATTTGAATAAGGAGGAATGGTTATCGATCGAGCAAATATGTGCAAAATTCCCAGATATATTTCATATTCCGGGAGATAAATTAACTGTCACGAATATTTATAAACAGGAGATTAGACTAAAGGATAATGTCACGCCAGTATATAGGAAACAGTATAGGATACCTCACGCTCAGCAAAAGGAACTTGATCGGCAGGTTCAAGAGATGCTTGATAATAATATCATTGAGGAGACAGTTAGTGAGTAGTCTAGTCCTGTGTTAATTGTTCCAAAAAAGGCAGATCGTAACGGAGAAAAGAAATGGCGCGTAGTTTAGACTATAGACAGTTGAATGAAAAAGTACAAGACGATAAATTTCCTTTACCTAATATTAATGAGATTTTAGAGTCCTTGTCAGGCGCTATGTATTACAGTCATTGCAATTTATCCCAATCGTATTTTCAGTGCTGTCTCGCGAAAAACAGTAGAAACTGTACAGCGTTTACAACAGATAAGGGGCAATACCAAATGTGCAGATTATCGATGTGATAAAAGATAAGTCCAAGTTCATTTAGTAGAATGATGACTGTAGCCATGTCAGGGTTAAATTATGACAAATGCTTAGTTTATTTAGACGATTTGATCATTTTCGGACGAAACCTTGAAATTCATATTCTAAATCTCATGTCAGTTTTTTCGCGACTAAGAAAAGTCAATCTAAAATTAAATCCGTCAAAATGTGAGTTTTTGAAAAAGTAGAAACTTTATTTAGGACATATTATATCGTCAGATGTTATTTTACCAGACCTAGAAAAAGTTGCAGTTATAAAAAAATATCCACGTCCTTCTAGTAGCGATGAAGTAAAACGTTTTGTAGCTTTTTCAAACTATTACAGAAAGTTTATTCCTAATTTTGCTTGTATATTTCTGCCTATGAATAAGTTATGTAGAAGAAATTTAGTATTTAACTGGACAGATGAATGCGAGAAAGCATTTGTATCACTAAAAAAAATGTTGACAAACCCTCCAGTATTAGATTATCCAAGCTTTTCAGACAGTAATACTTTTATATTATAGACAGTTCGGGATTTGCTATAGGTAGTGTGCTATGTAATGGAAATGGGAAACCCGTGGCATATGCCAGTAGATCTTTGAATAAGAGTGAGTTAAATTATCCTATTATTGAAAAGGAATTATTGGCTCTAGTTTGGTCAGTAAAATATTTCAGACCATATTTGTATGGAAGAAAATTCATCGTAAAAACCTATCATAGACCGTTACTATATTTATTTAACATGACAGATCCGTCAAGAAGGTTAACTAAATTCCGACTATGTTTGGAAGAATACGAATTCGAGGTCGAATACGTAAAAGGAAAAGATAATGTGTTAGCAGATGCATTGTCCAGAATAGTTTTATCGAGTGATGATTTAAAAAACATGCATGAAAAGACTTTATGTGTACTTACGAGAGCACGAAATAAACGTCTTTTAGAGTCGAAAATTCGGATACTAACTAGGAAGATTCTACGGTTAGAAGGCTTGATCACCCTAGGATTGTAGAAATTCTTAAAAAACACGGACATGATATTGAACTAGTTAAGATTAGATTCATGGAATAAGTTGTTACATAACAAAAAAAACTCGAATGTTTATATAAACTATGATTCTTTATCGGCATCTTCGCGAGACGAGTTGTTGAAAGACATAGTAAGTTTTTGTACCGAAAGAGATATTAAAGAAATTATTATATTAAATAAACTGTTTTAGCGGTGAGTAAATAAAAAATATGGCACGATATTTAAAACACAATGCTAAAATAATATCTCAAGATTTTAGAGTATGCGTAGTGAAAGATGTATGTCGAAGATAAAGACGAAAAAAGGGTTATAATGAACGACTTGCATATTTTACCGAGTAGTGGTCATGCCGGGATACGTAGGATGGTTAACAACATAAAAAAGTACTATTATTGGCAGTCCATTGAAAAAGATATTGTGGAATACGTACGAAAATGTGAAAAATGTCAAAAACAAAAATATCATAGAAATACAAAAGAACCGTTGACGATCACTACAACTGCATCGTCATCTTTTGAAAAGATTTATTTAGACATTGCGGGTCCTCTTGTCAAAGATAATTATGGAAATGTGTATATCCTGACACTTCAATGTGAACTCACAAAATTTGTGGAAGCATATCCGTTAAAGACTAAGTCGGCTAATGAAGTAGCCATAACTTTAGTCGAAAATTTTATTTTGAGATATGGGATACTTAAGATAATTGCTACAGATCGGGGTTCAGATTTTATTTCTAAAGTAATGATAGAATTATGTAACGTATTCAGAATTAATAAAATTTTATCAACGGCATATCATCATGAGAGCATAGGTTCTTTAGAAAATGTCCATAAAACTTTAGGCGCATATTTACGTATACAAACTAATAATAATTCTTCTGAATGAAGTTCGTGGATACCGTATTGGTGTTTTTCCTATAATACATCAGTTAATGTAGTGACTTGGAAAGCTATGTAGATTGCCGAATAATTTAAAAGATAATACCGTCGAGCCTTTATATAATTTTGATAACTACCCATTAGAATTTAAATACAGATTGCAGAGGGCTCATGCTGACGCTAAAGAAAATTTAATGAGAAGTAAATGTGTTAGGTTAATTAATGAGAAGTAAATGTGTTAGATAAATCCAATTACGTATAAGGAAGGTGATTTAGTCTTAGTAAAAAATTAAACGGGCACTAAGTTCGATTGTATATTATGAAGGTCCGTTTCAGGTCATAAAAGACGAATTGCCTAATGTCGTAATTAAATGTAAAAATAAAATAGATGTTGTACATAAGAATAAAACTAGGTTATATAACAATTGATTTGAAAAAAAATTTTTTTTCTTTTGGAATAGGTGATGCGGTGTGTGTCACGTCCATCATATATCATTAGATATATGATAGATAAGTATATGATAAGTTATTTAGCATATAAGCACGTGTTAGTTATGCAGGTATATAAACTAAGGCAACTATTGAAAGAGCGTATTAAAGGAACATTAAAGTGTATGTATCTCGATAGCGAGTGCGTTCTTTAATTTCGAACCACCTTCAACACCACAAGGTGTTCATGTCTCTATAGTACCTACCCTTTTTAGATAATACATATTATTTTCTAGGCTTATTCTTTGTGTGGAAAAACATAAAGATAGCACTTGTAATATCCTGTGACTATTATTCGTGATATCGTTTGGTATGGTATCGTTATGTGTATTGTATGGGGGCAGATCGCTGCACGCGGTGTGGCAGAAAAGTGAGAAAATTTTGAATACTAACGTATAAACAATTTGTATAATTTTTTAACCGACTTCAAACAAAAAAAGAAGGAGGAGGTTCTCAATTCAGCCGGTATATTTTTTTTTCGATGTATGTACACCGATTTCGCCGAGGTTTCTGAACCGATTTACGTAATTTTTTTTTGTTTGATGCGCAATAGTTTCGAATTGGTCCCATAAAAATTTTATTCATATAGGCCCAGTAGTTTTTATTTTATGAGCATTTTTTTACTTATTTTCACCTATCCTTAAGGCTGAAATTCCTATGAATAATAATTGTGACGGCTGGTGTCACGTCAAATTGTCATCACTACGGTTACTAAGGACTACTGACGTCTACACCAGACCTATGAAACTTCCCTACAATCCCGTAATTAAAAATTATCTATACAAACTAACGCCATCTAGCGCCCCGGGAATGCCATTTTAGCTTTTATATCTAGAAATATCTGTAGCAATAACTGAACGGTAATTTCGCCAAATTTGCCAAGAGCTCCGTGGCGCAGTGGAAGCGTGCTGTGCCTATAGATTAGAGGTCTGTGGATCAAAACCACGCTTAGTAAGATACTAGTTTTTACTTTTTGTGATTTTAATATTTTTTAACTTTTAAATTGCATATTATTTTACATAATAGTTGTCATTTACTTATTAATTAACACTGAAATTAAACATTTTATTTTTACGCCACGCTTAAAAAGGCGTCAGAGCCATCTAGCGGACACAGTACATCGTTTTTTAAAACTGTTTCAAGAGTGGCGTATCTATCTCTTGTTATTAGTGTATTATCTATGGTCTACACTTTATGCGTCGACACGACAAACTGGCCGGTACTCATACATAATAATTAGCAAAAAGGTTTGAAGACTATTTCATTATTTGGAAATGACAGATAGATGACGTAAGCACTCTGTCAAGTATTCGCTAAATTCGCCACTAATTGATAACAAGGCAATGGCCGTGCTGATAATACATCCGCTTTACGTTCTGAAGGCATGGGTTCAAATCCCAATCAAAACAGTTAGTCGATTTTGGTTTTTATGAAATTTGGAAAATGTTTATGAATATTTGGCAAATATTTTTTTTATCTTAGGTAGACTTTAAATAAACTAAAGTATAATTGGTCTATAAGTAGGATTTACATTATAATGTACAATAAAATAAAACTAATTATATAACTATCCTAAACTATAAAAAAGCAAAAGTATGAAAAGAAAAGTAAATAAAATATAATAAAATAATAAATTCCTCCGCAACGCTGTCGAGCGGTAGCGTGCCCAGAAGGCTGGCAGCATTGCCACGTTGAATGGCAATGCTTATTCTCTCAGCGAGATATAAACCAGCCCTCTGGTCACGGGAAGCATCGATCAGCCTTCTGGCGATTTCTTTCTTTGGGAAATGTGGGTGTAATATTACACATCTGCCTACCCCTTTGGGGATACAGGCGTGAGTCTATAAAAAAAATATGTCAGACATCGGGAGTTGGGTTTTGTATACGTATTTAAATTGGATGACAATGAAAAGTTATTATGACATAGAGCTGCTCTGATGATGGAATCGAAAGGTGGCCATAAGAATAATATAGGAACTCAGTAATTAATTGACAAAATTTTGTAGAGTTTGGTCTCGTTCTCGTCCGATGAAGGAGTCAGAAGGTGGCTATACGAACTCAGTAATTACAAATATCTATTTGAATTGCACAATGATGATAATGGTGACTTCAAAGACGTAAATCATGGGATAATGCCATGATTTGTCGATTATTAATGAGACCAAGTCTATTAGCTCTCTGCTCAAAAGGCTCATTCGCTAGACGCTCTTGGATCTTACCGAGTCTAGAATTATACTGTTTAAGAGTTTCTTGACGTTAACGTGATTTCATATATATGCTTTCCTGGCCGACAAACGTTTTTCAGGATCTTTAATAGTCTCACAAGAATGTAAAACTGTGTCCCGAAGAGCATTTTTACAGAGAAGACTACTTTTATCCGTTCCCGTTTCTTGAGATCTATATTTTAAGGCGCGCAGCACCTTTTGTAGGTCTACCTATAACTAGTTGACAATACAACAATAGGTTCACTAAAAAGTATTAAATAAAAATAACTACGTTAAAAACAACCGACTTCAAAAACGAAAATGTGAAAAATAATAAAGATTTAACATTAATTTAATACTACCTATTATTTATATGTGCTATTTACTAATTGGTTTGAAGTCGTTGCCAAATCAAATTTCAAAAGCCTTTAAATTAAAGAAGGCATTTCATAATTCACATGAATTCACACTCTGTTCAATACATTTTCGTATTAATTTTTTCATTATTCTTCGTATTAACTGAAGCTGCTTATAGTATTAAGATCAATTTGCTCTTTATTAGGTTTATTTATGCATCTTTATCTTTATCGTAGTCATTCCTTTGTATTAATTTGCTCGTATTCATTTAAGTGATTAAAATATTATTATTTGTTTTAAGGCTTGGCACCGACTTCAAACCTATTAGTAAATAGCACATATAAATAATAGGTAGTATTTAATTAATGTTAAATCTTTATTATTTTTCACTTTTTCGTTTTTGAAGTCGGTTGTTTTTAACGTAGTTATTTTTATGTAATAATAAAATCCGCCTCATTTTTATTTTTATTTTAAACTATAGTTGACAGAGATTGATAAATCTCTTACATAATATGTGTATTGAAGAACAATACAGGGTGTCAAAAGATACATCACCATGTCGAAGTCTATTCGTTCTGCATATCATGCCAAGTCATACTAAGAAAAAATAATACCTGGTAAACGATGTTTTTCTAAGTAGACACATTTTATAAACCGCAATGTAAAGTGCGCGCGTGCAATGCTCGAGATAGCTACCTATCTATGGGTGAATAGCTATAGGACAAATTGCTTTGGCTTAGCTTTGGTGAATAGCTATAGATAGATAGATAGATAGATAATTCTTTATTGTACACCACAAGTCACATTACAGAGTTAAAAGAGAACAAGAAGAAGTTTACAAATACAATGCACAATGGGCGGCCTTATCGCTAAAAGCGATTTCTATAGAAAAATTGACTCGAGAAATTAATCAATTTTGTACCTAATTGGAAAATTTCATAGGTATGATGCCTAAATACAAATGTTCGTAGTGATAGGTACATTATGGAATTTCAATTTTCGTTAAGGATGTTTTTGCACCCTGTATATCGAAAGTAGGTTACCAAACTCCAGCACATATCTGGAAAATTTTATAATATGTTGTTAATTAGCTATTCACGCTTTTCAACGACTGTATTTCGTTAGAGGTCATGCCTTTCCTCGAACACATGTTCAAGAAAACCAGCAAATTTTGATAAATATTTTTTTGATTTTTAGTAATCGCGCACTGGTCATAATCGGTCATATCTATAAATAGTATCTTTGTGTTGTATAGGTCACTCGGCAGAAGCTACTATTCTGCCCAATCTAGTTTCATTAGAAAGCGTTCTCGACACGTCACATAGGTATTACCACACCAGAATACACTTGTATAATCTACAAATTACAATTACGAGTTTGTTATTGAATATTGGCAAATTTCCCCGCGACATGGAATTCGTAAGTAGTGCGCCAATTGTCTTTTTAAAACTATAAAAAAATAAAGGATTATGATGACGTTCAAACCAGTGCAGCAGTGTGAGTATAAAATCAAAATGTTCATTAAAAATTCTTCTGCTACAAGAATCACAGAAAAAATATAAGCTTTAATCTTCATAACAATGGAATATCTGTCTGGCTGACTTCCACGAGCAATTTATTGATTTTAATGAAATCACACGCCTCACGGTAGCTAGCGTGCAACGATTCTTGGTCAAGAGAAATTGCCAATCGCAACATGTTCATGACTGATTGGTACCGATGCTCTCTTTGTTATACTGACGGGACTTTAATTAGTTTGTAAGTGTTGTGGAACAAACATAAAAATAGGTTTTCGTTTTGAATATTTTTCTGTCATAAAATAATAATTATAAACAGAGCAAGGTCGACGACACGGTATGTATACGACTGCCGACACAAAGGCCGTAATGTCGATCTGCTCAAGTCAAACATTAATATTTCAGGACTAGATGGTGTTGTGTGTATGTGATTTTAATAAATGTATCTATCTAATTATAAAAATCTACCTCACTAGGGCAGTATTTATCGGATAGTGACTAGCACAATATAGCATAACATTATTACATCTGTTTACACCACTATTTTTTAATTAGTACAAAAAATTTAACAGGGCACTAAGTATCTTTAACTGATCATATTTATGTAGTTAAAAAATAAAAACACTAAGTCCCAAAACAGTCTCAAAACTGTCCACAAAAGTACGTGATAATTGGTAAATGCATAACTAATACTATGACCGACCTGCGTACTATCATAGTAAACTGACCCATTGATAAATTCCCCCCCCCCTCTCTGCGCCTGCGCCGCGCCCCGATGATGCGACAAACAGTGCTAAATTGCTAGCGAAAGTGAGCGTATCTAATTTAGTTGCAAAAGTTAATTGTTTGTCTACGTTTTCCCGACGCGATGGCCTATCATATTAGTTCATATCACGGGAGTATGTAGCTATGCTCCGTGCGTACTTTTTGAGTGGAAAAATCGCGAGTGCAACTGTGTACCCATGGACATCTTATTGTGAGTGTACAAAAGTGAGCCTTAGTTACTTTAGTGTCAAACAATTAAAACAGTGCATATTAGACGCTTTTGACGAATTTAAAAGACAGAAGCGTACTTCTCTCGTTAAAAGTTTGTCTGTGTATTGACAACGGTGGTTGACATTTCGAAGGACAATGGAAATACTTGTAAGTTTAGTAAATAATACGTACTTAAGTAAATAATAATTTGATGCGGGTGGCTGAAAATCGGTTTGTGTTCTCCACACACCTTGAGGAAGGTCTATGTCCAGCAGTGGACGTCTCTAGGCTGACATGATGATGATAAAATAATATTTGTAAATAGCAGATGATTCTAACTTCATAAATACGCCAAAATTACTCTTTTCTTTTATTACAGAATACCTTCTTTTATTTTGATATGTGTTTGCTTTCTAAATATATACATCCGTATTTAATTACTTGTAAAACGGTAAATTTTGCCGGTCCTAAGCCCGGATGAAGTATGAAGGAGAGGGTAGAATTAAAAAAAATAAAAAGTAACTACCTACACTTATTATTTTGCTTCATTTCATTGTCTAAGGCTACCTACATTGTAAGTGCGACGGAAAGAATGCGTAAGAATAGGACAGAAAGTAAGTACTATCAATGAAGTAGTTAATGGATTGTAAAATATGTCTATGATTTAGGTGAGATTTTCTACAAAAAACAAATGATTATAACTTTGCTATTTATAGATATTATGAAATTCTTACGTCACATATATCATAATAATGTCTTCACTAATATGTCCTTAAAGTTTTTGTACTAATTAAAAAATAGTGGTGTATAGACAGTACTATCATCATCGTTTGTTATATATTTTTATTTACATATTGTCTGTTTTTAAGAAATATTATCAAGGTATTTAATTTTATAATCTATATGTAGCTTAATCTAATCTTAATGTCTAAGTAGTATATGTACAAAAAAACGTAAAAACAAAAAAAAAATTAAAATATTTACAAGGTTTAGGCGTCGTAAAATGCCTCCGCATCAATGTCATCGGGTAACTTGCCCAGAAGGCTGGCAGCATTGCCACGCTGGATGGCAATGCTGATTCTCTGAGCAAGGAATAAACCAGCCTTCTGGTCACGTGAGACCTCGATTAACGATCGTTTTATTAAACAAACTAGCTTTTGCCCGCTGCAAACTTTCGAACGCGTAAATTTTACTTAGATAAAAAAAAATCTACAAACTCCCCTAAATTCTTTAAGGAACATTTATGCCAAATTTCACCAACTTGTGCTTCGGCTGTAGCATGTCTGTTAGTCAGTTAGTAACGCAAGGATTTTATATATATAGATGAAAACGATTCGATTGAAAAATAAAGGTTCTACACAAACTCGTACTCTCTTTTCTACTTTCTGTGGGGAAGAATTTACAAAATAAATTTGAGGATCCAATAAACAAAGTATGAACCTAATCCCTTGAAGTATCAAATGGGTTTCATACAAATTCCGACCCCTCTTTTTAACCACTTAGGTTGAGAATTTCCAAAAAAACTTTCTTGCTGTTCACTAACTTCATTTGAGAAACCATTCATACAATCTTTGACAACCTGTTTAATCCCCTTAGGGGGTCTTATTTCCAAAAATCCTCTCTTAGTGCGCCCCTACACACCTCAAGGAACATACATGCCAAATTTTACCTACTTGCGCTCAGTAGTTTCGGCTGTAGCGTGTCTGTCAGTCAATTATTAACGCAAGGATACACGACAGATAATTATTACAGGAGATGACCAGAAAGCTTCCTATTCGCTTATCAAACATTTTGACAGCTTTGAGAGGAGCTGGTTGTGAGTGTTGACACTGCTGATGCCGTTAGTATTTCGAAGAGTCATCGGCCAGAGCGTTTTCGACTTCCCTTTATAGGTTGGTCGGAGTGAAATCGCAGGAACACCAACATTCAATCCCGCTTTGGTCGGCTGGCTAAAGGGACGCCTCATGAGTTTTCTTGGATGGAAATGTTATCTTATTTCAATTCAATGGTCACCAAAAAGGTCACCTGTGTAAAGTCTTCGACTTGATACAATCGGATATTTACTAGGGGATTTGTTCCCGATCCCGTAAGAATTTCGGGCAATCCCTTCTTACTGCATCACAACGTTCCTCAAGGGACATACTTTGTGTCTGTATCTATGGATTGAGAATATGGCAAATAGCAAAGTAACACTGTTTGGCATAAAGAAAGTAGAAATTACAATTATGTTTTTTATACGTAGTTCTCAAACAAGCAAGCTTACCGTTTGCAGTAAATCCAAATTGCAAACGTAATTTGATATAATCATTTCAAATGTGTCGCTATGCGTCTGTTAATTTTGTGAGTTCCCACAGAAATTGCCTGAATATCAATTACGTACCGCGCACCAATCAACGCTTTGCACTCTTCATAATTATATCATCATTCAAAATATAAATATGAGAGTCGTCGCTCGACTGCTTTACAAAATTATTTCTCGTTCGCTTGCACATCAATTGGATGTTAATTTGGATTGCTTTTGTCAGATTCACAGGTTTATTACTCGTTTTATATTTATATGGTGTGCAGAGAGCTACTTTAAATATAATCCTAAGTAGATTAATTCAATTTCGTGTTCTGTAACAATTCTGTCAAACATTTTATAGAAAATGGCCGAGTACCTGATGACTGGGCCACAGCAGTAGTTGTGCCTCTTTATAAAGGAAAAGGCTCGCAACAAGACTGCAAAAACTATAGAGGCATTAGCCTTCTCAGCATTGTTGGCAAATTGTATGCGAAGGTACTGATTGTAAGAGTTATGAAAGTAACCGACAACAAAATATGGGATGTACAAGCGGGATTCCGAAAGGGTATGGGTGTACGGATCAAGTTTTTTCCTTGCGATGCATAGCCGAGAAATTTTTGGCCAAAGGTCGAAAGGTCTACTGCGCATTCGTGGATTTGGAAAAGGCTTACGATAAAGTGGTAAGGAATGAAATGTGGTCGGTACTGTCGATGTATGGGGTGAACAGCAGCCTAATTCGAGCTCTGAAATCCCTTTATGAGGATGTTAGAGCTTGTGTGAGGATAAACGGACTGACTGGTTTACCATCAACACAGGTGTTAGACAGGGATGTGTAGCGTCGCACAGTTGTTTGCAAGACTTGAAACATAGTGATTGTGGATTAAGGATGAATGAGTTACTTGTCAAATGCCTCCTTTATGCTGATGATCAGGTTATACTTGCGTCTACAGCGGAGTAGTTGCAGGAGATGGTAACAATCATGCATGGTGCGTTAGAGAGGAAAGGAATGAAAGTGAATGTAAGTAAAACGAAAGTTATGGTTTTTGAAAAGGAGGAATGCGTTACGGCTTGTAATGTTATCATCGATGGACAGCGAGTGGAGCAAGTGAATGAGTTTGTATATTTAGGTACGCTATTTACAAGAGATGGTAAGAATGTAGAAGATATTGAAAGAAGAGTTAATGCGGGTAATAGAGTGAATGGAGCTCTGAAGGCGTTTATGAATAGCCAAAACGTGTCCAAAAAGGCACGTTTGGCTGTGCATAGAGGGGTGTTAGTACCTACTCTTATGTATGGTAGTGATAGTTGGGTATGGCAGAAAAGTTATGAAAGTAGAATAAATGCTGTAGAAATGAGAGCACTGAGAAGTATGTGTGGTGTCTCTCTGACTGACAGAGTAAAGAATTGTGTGATAAGAGAGTGTTTTGGGGTAAAAGAAGATGTAGTGATAAGCATCGAGAAAGGTATGCTAAGATGGTTTGGGCACGTGGAGAGGATGGATGACGAAAGCCTGACCAAGCAGATATATAAGGCAAGTGTGGAAGGGACAGGACGAAGGGGAAGACCTAGGCGGACGTTCTTTGATCAGATTGGAGACATCCTAAAAACAGGACAGGTGAGAAGTACCCTGAACAGAAGAGCATGCATGAGGAATCTGATGGGAGTGAATGAAGCAAGAGAGATATGTCTGGATCGTTGCAAATAGCGTTCCGTAGTCTCTGCCTACCCCTCCGGCAAACAGGCGTGAGTCTATGTATGTATGTATGTTTATAGAAAATGTCAATCTCTCAAAGCATAATTTACTATAATAACAATAATAATTTACTATAACTAGATAATTCGCTAAGTAGGGGGAAAATTGTTCGGAGTTTAATTTCAGCACTATAGTCTGTGTTACGTGGAGTTACGGTTTCAACAAACAGCTATTAATTTCTCATTGGTCGTACTACGTACCGATATCTGGTGCTTCACCCTAGCTTTAAACTTTTGATATATTGTCTATAATTCCCTAGTGAACTACACTGATTTTTGAACGTTTAAATTTAAAGTTTAAAACGTGTTTTAAGATGATCAAAACCAACACCTTCGTTTGCCAAGTAAGAGTTGTATCAAATCAAATCAAATTATTTATTTGCCGAAATATTGTGACAAGTGGTGTTACAAATAATGGCATTAAAGGATCAGAATAGTGGCATGCAAACATTGGTAAAAGTATAATACATTAATTATGTCAAGTTGAAAAATAAGTCATTATTAAATCAAAATTCAGAATAATTAAATAAAATGTCATACAGTTAAAATATAGTCAATTGTAGAATAAAAATAGCAATTCATGGATCAATAATTAAATAGATGTCAAGCTATTATAACTAAAGCAAAATAATAAATTGTAAATTTTATTTAAGTTTATAAGGTGGTGAGTTCGGGAGATGAAGGAAACGACTATAGCTCGTGAAATAACATTTATTACTGATCTAAAATATATGCGAATACAGATTATATAGAGTGTATCAATACTTATCTATAGAGTATACATACGATGGGCTAGTACACATTGTACACACACACTACACGCCCACCGGATAAAATAAAATAAAAATAAACAATCTTTATTTTTATTTCACTTAAAGTCTAAAACTTAAAGTTACTTATAGTTATATAATAACATTTTGATATGAGTACAAATACATTGAATATACTTATGTTTAAAGTATAACTCATAATTGTATTTTAACATCAAATAGCATTATTTTTATAGGGTCTAGTTCTATTCTTATGCACTATCATTTCTTTACCTTTGTATTCTATTTTTAGATTTGGTTCACAATCTTCGATAACCTTATAAGGACCGACATATAGAGGATCAAATTTGTTTACACATTGTTCGTTTCTTAGTAATATCATATCACCAACGTTATAAATGATAGTGTTCGTATAATTATCGTACTTAGATTTTCTAATATATTTGTTTGTAATTAAATTTTGTCTAGCATCATATTGCGATTTTTGGAGTCTGTACTTAAGTTCTTTTGGATAATCATAATAGTTATATAATGGATCTAAATCTGATGTTAGGTTGTTAGGTAAATTACAAAGTTTGCCGAAAACTAATTCGTACGGTGTATATTTGGTTTCGGAGTGAACTGTAGTATTAAAAGCAAAACACCAATAGGGTAACCATACGCTCCAATTATTCGGTTCGTTATTAGTCTGAATACGCAAAAACGACATTAAATGTTTATGACTATTTTCTAAACCTCCAATAGACTGATGGTGATAGGCTGTCGATGTTACCTGTTGAATTTTAAGTATGTTACATACCCCTTTCATTACTGTAGAAACGAACTCTGTACCTCGATCCGATATGATTTGTCGAGGTATGCCGTACCGCAAGATAAAGTTGTTTATAAATGAAGTTGCTACTGAAATACTATCCTTATGTCTAAGAGGATAAGCCTCAACATATTTTGTTAAGTCACACTGCAGTGTGAGAATATAAGTATAATTATCGCTATCCTTAAATAAGGGCCCTACTAAATCTAAATAAATTCTATCGAAACTACAACGACCTGTGTCTGTTATGACCATAGGTTGTTTTATATATTTATTCATATACTTTTGTCGTAAGCACTTATCGCAACGACTTACAAAGTCATGTACGTCCTTTTCTAGTCCTGGCCAAAAGTAACGTCTTTTAATATTATTCACCATGCGCCTTATACCGGCATGACCGCTGGTTGGCAACATGTGATAGTCATTCAATATTACACGCTTCGTATCGTTATCGCTTATTCTTTTGACACCATTTAAAACATATAATCGCGGTCCGGACCAATTTTGCGTGTTATTTATACAACGAGTTAACTCTTTAATTAATTATATATTGCTAGCATTCTTTATAATATAAATAGTATCAATATTTATCCGTTTGCAAAATGAACCCAACTCCCTCACAAAGGCATCTCGTGCACAATATGATCGGTAAGAAGGATTTACGTAAATTACGGATTTTGACGAAATAAAAGCGAACATTTTAGACTTTTCCGTTGACAATTTTTTTATTATACTCCATTCTTTATTATCTTCAAACAACATTTCAGTACAATCCTTTGGTATTTTAAGAATATCCACAACTCTTGGGTGATCAGTCCAATCGTTAGTGTTTACCTTATCAACCATGGGATTGCCACACACTTTCTTCACATTTTCGGACAACTGTTTTTTCTGCGCTCTGGTTAATACCGACATAACATGCTCGTTCATCTCTTTCAGTTCTTCACTTGATAATCGAATGCGTGACAAAGCATCTGCAGCTGCATTGTCCACCCCTTTCAACTTCGTAATCGTATTCTTCTAATAATAAACGAAATTTAGTCAATCGGCTAGACGGGTTTGTCATATTGAATAGGTAAATTAAAGGTTTGTGATCAGTCCTGATTAAAAACTTTCGGCCATAAAGGTAAGGTCTGAAATATTTGACTGACCACACTATAGTAAGCAGTTCCTTTTCTACCGTCGGGTATCGAACCTCTGCTTTATTTAAACTTCGACTGGCGAAAGCCACTGGTCTATTATCGCTATTGCTTAAAACCGAGCCGATGGCATAGCCTGATGCATCCGTTTGTAAAATAAATACATTTGTTGAATCAAAATTTGGGTATTGCAGTATTGGTGGAGATATTAATGCATTTTTAAGGGATATAAAAGATTTTTGGCATTCTGGTGTCCAATCAAATTTGACATTTTTACGACAAAGCTTATTTAAAGGTAATGATTTTTCTGCAAAATTTAAAATGAACTTTCTATAAAAATTTGTAAATGCCACAAACCTTTTAATTTCGTCAACATTTTTTGGAACGGGATAATTCTGAACAATCTTCATCTTTTCTGGATCTGGTTTTATACCATTTGTTGAAATAACATGGCCTAAAAACTGCATTTCTTTTCTTAAGAAATCGCATTTCTCGGGATTTAGTTTTAGATTTACGTTACGTAATCGGGTTAGGATATCTATAAGATTTTTATTATGTATGTCTAAGCTGCGTCCGAAACAAATTGAATTATCCAAATAAATAAAAAGCTTTTCGTAAGTAAGGCCTGACATGGCCACTGTCATGAGACGAGAAAAAGAACTTGGGCTAATTTTTAATCCCATTGGGAGACGCGTCATTTGGTATTGGCCTGACGGTGTCGTAAAAGCAGTATATTTTCTACACTCTGGTTTTAATTTTGACTGATAGTAAGCCTGGGAAAGATCTAGTTGAGAGAAGTACATTGCTCCAGACAGAGAATCTAAAATATCACTTATATTGGGAAGCGGGAATTTGTCATCTAAAATTTGATCATTTAATTTACGAAAATCGATTACCAATCTCCATTTTTTCGATTCATCGTTTGATTTTTTAGGTACTAGTAAGATAGGGCTAGACCATTCACTTTTTGACGGTTCTATAATATTTTCGGAAAGCATTTTCTGAATTTGATTTTCAACTTCTATGCGTTGTGAAAAAGGGAGACGGTATTGTTTGACATATACCGGTCTCGCATTTGGCTTTAATTGTATAGTTTGGTCATAGAGATTCGTAGTAGTTAATTTATCATTCGGCAAATGAAAAACATCAGAAAATTTTGCGCAAATATTTTGAATCGATAACCTTTCCTCCTTATTTAAATGATCCAATTTTATATGAGAAAACATTTCACGTACTCTATCTCCATCAATACTATCATTTTTCTCAAAATTGCAAATATTATATTCCGATAATCTATGTATTTCTGGTCTAAAATAACTTAAATTCACGTGTGTTTCGCGAGTATTTAAAATTTGAATACTAATTTGTCCCTTTAATGGTTTAGAAATACTTCCAGCCATGAAAACACCTTCACATAACTCTTCAGGTAATACCACGCATTCATCTCCTAAACTACAGTCTATTCTAAATATTTTTTCGCACCTAGGTGGAATGTTTAGAAAGCTACCTCTTCCTAATGAGCCATAATTCATAGATAATGTAAAAGTATGACTACTATTGTTTAAAGTTAAAGTATTATTTTCGAAATTTAAAATAGCTTTATACTTTCTCAAAAAGTCTCTACCAAGAATACCATGTTGTAAACAAGGTAATGTTTTAATAACATAAAATTTGTGTGTAAATTCTTGACCATTTATGTATAGTGTAATAAAAACATAGCCCGCAGTCTGGACTTTGCCTCCTAAACCATTTATGGAGATACATTCTGTATGCACTGGAATATTCCAATGCTTTACGGTCTCAAATTTCAACACGGATAATGATGCTCCGGAATCTAAAAGTAAACTATATTTGGCGTTCTGTACTAAACATTCCACTGAACTATTATATTCACATGCTAAAACAAAATTAGGGTCGAAAAAATTCTAAAGTTTCACTTTTATTTGCGTCCTGTGTCTGATTATATCCTTCACCTACTCTAGGTTTATTCGACTCGTTTTCCAGACAATGTAAGTTATTTTTGTAAGTACGAGTGAAATTACGATTCTGCCTACCGCGATAGAAACCACGCCTATAGTTAGGATTACCACGCGGTTGATACTGACCTTTAGCTTGATAAATGGGATAAAATGTTTGTGAACCCCCGCGCGACCAATGGTTATTCGAGGGACCCGGGCGGCCTCTAAAGTTGAAACCCCTACTATGAAAAGTTCTATTGCTAGACTTACCTTTCGATGTCAGGTAGACCTCTCTTTCCGGATATGAGCGACTGCACGACGCCTCTTCATCTTTAGCCGCTCTAATCGTATCCTTTAGGGTAGAATAATTACGTGCTGACAGTATAGTACCTAGTTCACGGCTTCTCAACCCGTCGGTGAAACTTTTGATGGCAAGTTTTTCGTTTACCGGACGTAATATGTTATAGGCTTTGTCATCACCGTCGGCTTGAGAAATCGTCAAGTCCACAAATAATTGTTCAATCCTTTGGCCATAATTATCAATAGAGGTACCATTTTGCCTCATTTTCACTAATTCTTTATGAATGGAAGCGCTAGATTTTTTAGTGAGCAAGTGCTGTCTCATGTCACTAAGAAGCGAGTCACAAGACTCATACGAAGTGGGCAGTTTAAGTTTCGCACTTTGACTTAATCGTGTTTTCAAAACAAACTTTACTAACATAATCTTACCTTCTTCGTTTAGCGCAGAGCTATACAAGTCAATAGCATCGATGAGATTTTTAGTGACATCCTCATCACCAGTCATCACCGGAAGTAGTGACGTAGCCACTTTGAAGTCAAACTTTTCCATGTTGGCGGTTTTGCTTTCCACACCTTTGACAGTAAACTCCGAGCCTATTGAGCTATAATCCTTGGAACAAAAATTTTCAATCTGTAAATATATGTCTCCTATCAAATCGTAATATGATTCTATCTCTGTTAAAACCTTTCCTTTTAATAATTTTTGTTCTATTTGTTGCGATACACATTTAAGACATTCATCGAATCGGTTACGTAACTGGGTGGCCTCAGCAAATTTTTCATACAAAACAGTTTTCGTCCTTCTAGGATAACTTAACTTTACTAAAGCATCTTTAATATTCTTAAGCTTACAATATATTTCTTTTAATTCACTTGCCATGAAAAAAAAACCTTTGTAGTTATATAAAGAAAATGTTCATACTATTAGTTATTAGATATAACTCAATAAAACCGTAAGGGAAAGAAAAATTGGGAAATAACGCTAAATATCTAAGGACATACCTATTATGAAAGTTACCTCACTGATAAGATTACCATGTTAAAAAAAATACCTTTTACCATCACGCACTGATATACGTTCTAGCACTTTTATTTTATACGCACTGAAATTGGCTTTTCACTTTTATCTTATACGCACTGAAATACGCTTTTTCATTTTTACGCACTTATACGCACATTTAGCACTCGTTGGGATCCTTCGGTTCCTGCCGCCGTGGTCGCTGCTGATCGTTACATGCGTAGCACGCACGCACCTCCGCACGTCGAAAAGATCGTGTCAAACGTTGGGTCAAAAATTCACTTCTGATCCAGGAATGGTGGCAGTTTTTGTAGAGATTGTACAGGGCATATAATCCAGCGATGCCGAGCATAGTACATATAATGACCAACACTATGCTTATAGTTGACAGATGGTATTCTTGTACTGATGCAGAATTTGAACCACCTGAGGTGTTTTGGGTGATAAACACTTCATCCTTCTCAAGGTTGGACCGGCACATTTTGGTAAAATTTTCTCTGTATCGACAATGTCTTTATAATGTCTCTATACAACAAATACGTGGCGCGCGACCGAATTTGAGCCGACGCCCGTACATGGCAGGGTCGCCATATAAGGTGGTGAGTTCGGGAGATGAAGGAAACGACTATAGCTCGTGAAATAACATTTATTACTGATCTAAAATATATGCGAATACAGATTATATAGAGTGTATCAATACTTATCTATAGAGTATACATACGATGGGCTAGTACACATTGTACACACACACTACAAGTTGTATAATAGTAAAAATAATAATAATATAAATGAATTTAAATGTCACTGTATGATTTGTCATTTACATAATCCGTTACCGTATAATAGCATCTATTTATTAAATATTCATTAAATTTTTTCTTGAACAGATAAGACTCATATTCTTTGATTGTTTTTGGCAGTTTTAGGTATGCAAAATCGATACACATCTCTTTGTCGTCTGTTGTAAAAATCTGATGCTAACATAAATAAAATTGGATTACATTTGACAAATACAGCCACTTCAAATATATATAAGCAGGGTAGAGTTAAAAGTTTATGTTCTACAAAACATGGTCGACAGCTATCTGTTGTTTTTAAGGCAAACATAGCTCTAATACAGCTCTTCTGCATCTTAAAGATAATATCTTTATTTGTTGAATTTCCCCAGAAAATTATACCGTACCTTAATATTGAAACGACCAGACTATGGTATGCAGTAACAACAGAACTTACATTTGATATTTGAGCCAGCTCATATAGTGCGTAAACAGACTTACTCACTTTTTTGCAAAGTGCATCAATATAAGATTTCCATGTAAGTTTATTATCGTTTATTAGGCGTAGGAAGTTTGTAGTTTGAGTCTCACATACTGATTGATTACCATGACAAATATTTAAATTAGTTTGGGCCGTACGTTGACTGAATGTCATGAGGGTAGTTTTGCTACTATAAATTCTTAAATTATTTGCATCTAGCCATTTAATTACATCGTCTAAAGTGTTTTTTATTTCTTGTTCATAAGTGTCACTGTTATTACATTTTATTGTAACTGTGCTTTCATCTGCAAAGAGCGTTATTGGATTAGATGTGGCTTTTGGGAGGTCGTTGATATACAAGAGGAATAGAAGTGGCCCCAGGATACTTCTCTGTGGGACACCGTACATTGTTTGGCGACGTTGGGATACGTAAGAAACTTCCTTTTTAGTGATTACATCAACTTTATCCAGTTTTGTATACTGCGAGCGGTTTTTCAGATATGATTCGAAGAGTTTAAGGATGTTACCTCTTATGCCGTACCTCTCAAGCTTGGTTAACAGTATTTTATGGTCCACATAATCAAACGCTTGGGTCATATCCATGAATATTGCGCATATGGGTATACAATTATCCACATCCACATTTTAAGAAATCGTAAATTGCCATAGTTGTAGACTTATTACGCCTAAATCCGTTTTACTCTCGTGCTAGAATCACTTGCTTTTCCAAATAATTATAAAGAGCTTCATAAATATATTTTCAAATATGTTTGAGAATATTGGTTCCTCTTTGCTATTCTTTTGGCCTCTTTACTATTCTTTTTATGGATTTGTTTAATTACTGTTATTGTTAATTTGTCAGGAAATATGCCAGTTTCTATAACTAAGTTTATAATATAGCTAAGGGGTTTGGCTATAATATGAGCTACCTGCTTTATAACCCTAGAGCATAGTCCGTCATATCCCACGCTCATAGTATTTTTGAGTTTATTAATTATGTTTAATATTTGATGTGGGTCACTTGGTTTCATAAAAGCTTATTATTTTCCAAGTGACTTATAACTTAAAAGGTGACTAAATGTTTGCAACTAATAAAATAACTTGCTAGCGATTAAATATTTTCGCGACTATAATATTAAATAAAATTCAAAACTAAGGGTGTTATAAAAACTAGCAGCTGCGTTTAGATAGTGAATAAACTATACAAGTGAATTGAAATATTAGCCGAGGAGCTATAAATAATTACTTGGCGACTAATAATGTTAGGTAGGTAGGTTATGTTAGGTTTCCTTGTGACCCTGTACGCAAAAAACGTCAACTTGGCTCAAAATACTGAAGCGTCTTATTTACTTATACGAAACACTTAATTTAAGATAAAATAATTTGCCAAATATTGAAATTTGTATTATTTATGAATGCCCATTTTCTATTTTTTATTCATCATCAAGTTTCCGCTTAGGTACTAATTCGGTTCCCAAAAAAATAAATGACAACTAGTTTAAATTAAAACGAAGCTTATAACTGACATATTAACTGCCAACTTCCTTATTAGCTGCCAACCCATTATATATGGGTTGGCAGCTAATAAGGAGCCCACTCACCAATAATGTCTATCAATAAGGCCCACTCTAATTATTTTTGAAACTTGTATTCGTTTTACTTAGATGCCGCATTAAATACATGCCTTTCATAAACATTGAATTTTGTGAAGATGTCAAAAATTGTTTGTATTGAAATTTAATTGAATTATTAATTGGTAAAATTTTGTGAATAAAATAATTATTAAAGATGTCAGAGTTTTGGGATGTATTTGTTATAGTACCTATTGCCATCAATAAAAATTTGGCTTATACCTTCTTTTGGTGTATTTTGTTTTGCATTGGCATTTATAAGCTGCCAAACAGTTTTTGATTTATTTTGTGAATAATTTATGCTATTTATGTTAATGGCCTTTTGAGTTAATTTGATTATTTTTCTAAATCTCTTAGTGTACTGGAGAAGTTGAACTTTGTTAGCCGGGAGTAGGGGCTTTTCTATATTTCCACAGAAGCTCACGTTTTCTTATAATGCAGACCTTTATACCTCATGAAACCCAGTTTGGTTTTTATGAACGCGCATAGTTATAATTTTATGAGGAAAACATAGTTTGTAAAACAATTCAAATGCATCTAAGAAAATATTATAAGCCATTTGTCAGATATGTTATACAAATCCGACCATGACAATTGCCCTACACAGTATTTGAATTTTTCAATATTCATCTTGCAATAATCCCTGGTAGTAATTTTCTAGCTTTTTATCAAACATAATCTTAATAGTGATAAGGCCGCCAATTGTACTATCTGTCATTTTGTTAAGGTCATTATTGTAAATTTCTTTGGTGCAATAAAGATGATGATTATTATTATTATTATTTGTGGTTTGATTTGTTTATTCTCGAATAAATTCGGTATATAATGAAAACCACGGGTCTATGCCAAGTGGAGATCATTTGGGACATTATTTGTCGACAAGGCCTCATCCTGCAAAAACTTACGAACAATACGGCAAGTGTTGAGTATGGCAGCTTTCTGCATTGTAATGTAGAGGTTGGTGGGTAGTTCGATTTGTCGTAAATAGTGAATAAGGTGTTTCGGTATGACACCCGTGCTAGAGAGTACCAGGGGTACAATAAATACTTTGTTCATTTGCCAGATTCTAGTTAATTCCTCTTTTAATTCAGTATATTTGTATATTTTTTCTGTTATTGTTTTCTGTAGATTATGGGTGTTGGGTACTGCTATGTCAATTAAATAGACAAGTTTACTTAGTTTATTTATCACTGTTATGTCCGGTCTATTGTAATGTATAGTTTTGTCTGTGAGTATTGCTCTGTCAAAGTATATTTTGTGGTTACGGTTCTCTAGCACTGGTTTTGGGGTGTATTGGTAGTAAGGGACAGCTTTTGTGATGAGTTCCAATTTAATGGCTAGTTTTTGGTGGACTATATTAGCCACTTGATTGTGTCTGTGGGTATAATCTGTTTGTGCTAGGGTTGGGCAGGCGCCAGTGATATGTTGGATTGTTTCGGGTGAGCGGTGACATTTCCTGCATTTATCGTTTTGTGTATTTGGGTCTTTAAGTATGAATTTGCTGTAATTTTTTGTATTAATAACCTGATCTTGTATTGCCAGCATAAATCCTTCAGTTTCAGGAAAGAGGAACCCTAATTTTAGCCACTTATTTGAACTGTCCGAATCTATATACACTTGTTCTAAATTGTGTAGATGTCGGCCATGTAATTCTTTAGTTCGCCATCTACAAATCTTTTCCTGTCTATGTTCCTCTACATTTTTAAAAATTATATCTCTATTGGTTAAATTTAAAGGAGTATAGTTATTATCAATTTCAGTAATTGATGCATGAATTTTACTATTTATGGCTTTGGCATAGAAAAAGTCTCTAAGTTTTCGAATTTGTCCGTCCCATAACATAGTTAGGTCAATGAGTCCCCTACCACCTTTTTGCCTACTAACTGAAATCCTTTCTATTGCTGCTTTAGGGTGAGAATAATTATGTTTTGTCAGTGTAGTTCTTGTCTTTATTTCTAGTCTATTTATGTCGGTGCGCGTCCATTTAATTAATCCAAACGAATAAGTTAACACGGGTATGGCAAATGTGTTAATTGCTTTAAACAAATTTTTCGAGTTTTACTGTTTTTTACATACTAGATTTAGTCGCTTAGTGTATTCTGATACAAGCTGGTCTTTAATTTGTATATGGTTAATTATGTTTGACTGGTATATTCCTAAATATTTATAAGTGTCCGATGGTTGCATAGATGTAAATATGTCAGTATCTGGACCGTTAATTTGACTGTTGGCTAGTTTTCCCTTTTGTATATGAAGAGTACGACATTTATCTAACCCAAATGACATATTTATATCTTCACTGAATTGAGTGGTATTTTTTAAAAGTAGATTTAAGCACTTGTCAGTTCTAGCGAATAGTTTAATATCATCCATATACATTAAATGTGTAATGAATGTGTCAGAATTTAATTTATACCCACTACTTGTACTATTGAGAAGATTAGACAAGGGATTCAAAGCTAGGCAAAACCATAATGGACTAAGAGAGTCTCCCTGGAAAATGCCATTTCCGATGTTGATTTTGTTAATGTGGTTCTCCAGTCGGACATGGCATTTTTCAAAAAGCTGATTATGGTTGGATTGATCTTATAAATCTGAAGGACTCGAATTAACCATGAATGAGGTACACTGTCGAAGGCTTTTCTGTAATCTATATATGAAATGTGTAGGTTTCTTTTGTTGTTATGGGCATGTTTTAAAATTGTAGAGTCTATAACTAATTGTTCTTTACATCCTTGGTGTCCCTGTCTACAACCTTTTTGTTCTTCAGCCATAATATTATTGTATTCTAAGTGTTTATTGATTTTGTGTGTAATTAAAGATGTAATGAGTTTGTAAATAGTTGGTAGACATGTGATTGGACGATATTGCGATGGATTTTGAGTGTCACTGCTTTTTGGTAACATATAGGTAATCCCTTTTGTAATAAATTTGGGTATTTCTTGTTCACCTTTAATAATGTCTGAGATGTTTCTTGCTAAAATATTATGTAGTGTATGAAATTTTTTGTACCAAAAGTTGTGTAATTTATCACTTCCTGCAGCTTTCCAGTTTTTTATTCTTCTAGTAGTATACTCTATATCATCTACTGTAATGTCACTGAACTCCATACTCTCCACATTCATCATTCTACATTCTTCATCTTGTATCCATCCAGCTGTATCATTATGATCCTGCCGTTTCTTCAAGAGATCGGTCCAGTAGTTTCTTAAATCTTCCGGGTTCGGGATTTCACGCTCGAGTTGTGTATTATCTTGCCTAAACATTCTGTAAAATCTTTTTTCATTTGAAATAAATAATTTATTATTTTCCTTTCTTTGTAATGATTTAACATATCTAGCTAATCGTTGAGATTTTACTGTTAGTTTTTGTTTTAATGTGTCTAAATATTCCTCTGGTCTGATATTATTTCGTTCATGTATTGTGTGTATTTTGGTTCTATTGAAAATTATCTCAACTGCTGCGACTACCCTTCTGCTCCTGTTGTTATTAATGTATTGAGTTAATCTGCCTATATCGGCTCTTAATTTTTTTATATCATTTTCAATTCTGAATTGCCATGCAGGTTTTTGAGATTTGTAGGTTTTGTGTGACGTGTTAGCGTTAGGGCTACGTATTTTATATATATTATATCCTAATTTCTCAGATATTACAAGTGCGCTACAGTAGATTAAAGTGTGAATATCAGTTAAATTTCAATCAATTGAGAAAAATCTATTTAGTATTTGTCTGTTAAAAATATCTATATAAATGTAAAAATTTCTGCATTCTCTTAGTTTTGGTAATTTAGGTCGGGCTGTTGGGTCAGTACCAGTATATTGTACAAGTGCGGTCTGTAACTGATTTTCTAATTCAGATATAATTGAGTCTTCTTGTGTAATTTGAGAGGTAATTGTGTCTTCTGTTGGTTGTGTGTCTGAATGTTGAGTAGTTGGTAGAGCGCCTGTCTGAGTAGAAGCGTTTGTCTGGGAGTGTAATATAATATGTGAATCACTTATCGAACTCGATGATACTTGTGAAAGGGGGATATTAGATGGTGTCTTTGGTGTTGATGGTGTAAAATGTTCATGTGGGGTGGGTAAATTTGTATCTGATAATAATTGGTGATTTGTGTCTTCTAATTCATCTATTCTAAGTTGCTTTGAGACTTCTTCCTTTAATTTATTTATAATTTCATCGGATAGCATTTTATTTCTAACAATTACTCTTCTTTGATCGGCTATTCTTTGTGCAGAAACTTTTAGATGTGGGAATTTTAGAATAAATTGGTCGTGAAGTTTTTTGCAGTAGATAGTCCTATCTGTTTCTAGTTTGGTTATGTACAAATATGTGCGCATGATAAAAGTATTAATTTCGTCATTCCATTGCATGCGCACTCTAGGTTTGCCAGCTTTAGTGGTCGCAGGACAGGTGGCTAGTGCCCCCTGCGAAACATCCTCAGCTGGGGTTATGACTGTATTATTGTTGTGTGGTTCTATATTAATCTGTTCGTTATAATGACTACTAATTGAAGGTGATGTTTGAATTGATGGTGTAGTTGGGCTATATGGTTCCACAGGGGAACTTGTCCTGTCAGTGAGTCTGTCAATATTGTCTGTGGATTCGGCTGTAGCATATTGAGTGGTGGAAGCCCGCCTGTTCAGCTCCACACCGCTGACGGTTCGCATGCTGAAACACCCAGCGTCAGCTCCAGGTGTGCCCCGGCGATCACCCCCGGGCAGCGATCCTCTCAGTTTCCTTTTTGATCGGGTCTCCACATTGAATGGGTTACCATTGCCATGTTAGCCACGCCAATAAAATGTTCGTGTGTCCGCCCCCCATGTGAGTCAGATGTTCGACTCGGACGTATGGTTGGGTTTTAGGGGGCTTATTATTATTATTATTATTCACTTTATTTATCATACTTCTCATAATTCATTTTATATTCATAAACTACATTTATAAAAAAAACGTTTAAAAATTTAAAAGGGACCACGGAGACCCACCGGTGTCGGGTACAGGGACCAAGCCACCGGTGGTTAGGGCCTCAGAGACAGGAACTTCCTCACGATGCGTGCCGTGTCGAGAAGAACTGCGTTCTGAATCAAGGACTTGATCCAGCTGCCTAGTGCGAGCCTCTTTATGTGTTGATCGAGGCTCTTGGCGATTAGCCCATTTACCGACACGACTATCGGCACAATGATCGCCGAATCCACATCCCACATGTCAATAATCTCGTGAGCTAGGTCCAAATATTTAATCTCCTTCTCTTTTTCTGCCTTCACGAGATTGCCGTCATGCGGTATGGTGATATCGATTATCATTGCGAGTCGCTCTGCTCGGTCTATCACTACAATATCAGGCTTATTGGCTACAATAGTCTTGTCTGTAATGATAGACCGATCCCAGTACAACAATGCACGACCATTTTCGAGAACTGGGTCGGGCACATATCTGTAGTACGGTACCTCTGAACCAACGAGATTATATTTAAGGGCTAGTTGCTGATGGATTATCCTGGCCACTTGGTTGTGTCCGTGCAAATACTGACCGTTGGCAAGACTCGAACAACCGGACACTATATGCCTGAGGGATTCCCCGGGTTGGTGACACGCCCGACATATGTCAACCGTCCCATCCCTCAGAATATACTTAACTTACTTAACTTGGTAGTTGTTTGTCATGACAACTTCGTCCATAATTGCAAAGACAAAACCTTCGGTTTCTCCAAAGAGATCACCGAATCGCAGCCAGCAGATGGAAGCTTTAAAATTCACATCGGGCCCATGTAAGGCCCGGTAGAATCGTCCATGCAGCTCCTTGCCCCTCCATACTTCCCGTCGGTCCTCAGTACTAAGTACTGCAGGTTTGTGCCAGTTCTCTCTAGCCAGAGCGAGCGGGGTAAGTCCGGTATCAATAGTGACTACATCACGATGCACATCCACACTCATCTGCAGAAAATAATCTCTGAGGTTGCACACCTCGCGGTTGTGGAGGGTCTTAGCACATAAAAAGCCTCGACCCCCACATTTTCGCGGGATGTACAGCCTCATTACCGATGAGCGTGGATGATGCATACGAGATGCAGTCAGCATTGAACGGACTTTTCTATCCAGGGCATCTAGTTCAGTCTGGGTCCACCTGAGTATGCTGAAGGAATACATTAGGACTAGCATGGCCCACCCGTTGCAGGCCGGCACCTTGTTGCCACCTGATAAAAGACTGTTAAGTACTTTTCTCAGGCGGCCAAAGAACCGAGCCTGCAACGTCTGTTTCATGTCAGTCTCAGATATATTCAAAGACTGCGACATACCCAGGTATTTGTAGGTCTCAGTCGGGGAGAGGGATCTAAGTTGTATGGAATCTGAGAGTTGTATCCCTGCAGATTCCATAATCTTGCCTCTCTTCACATGCATGACCGCACATTTATCCACACCAAATTCCATCCTGATAGAATTACTAAAGGTTTCAGTTACCTTAAGTAATGCAGTCAGTTGGAATTTGTTGGGGGCAAATAATTTCAGGTCATCCATGAAAAGGAGGTGAGATGTATCATGACTTCCAGACTTATAAAGCAGGTGTGTAACGCCGGATGTTAAAAAATCAGGCAGCGACTCTGATTCCAATGATGATTGAAATTGAGATGCTAAGCAAGCATGCGAACTTCGGAGCCATTTAAGCCAAAAATTGTGCAGTCCGTCCGGTCCCGTTGACTTCCAATTTTGTAAAGGACGGACTGCACTGGCTATGTCGTCAGTTATTATATTTATTGGCTCCATAGATGGAATTCGTTCACATGCTCGCTCAACATCCCCAATCCAATCACCCTCTTCATGGTTGACGGGCATCGACCAGATGCTGCGCCAAAATGTGACAGTGGCATCATCATCCGGTCGACACCCATCACCATTACTGGCCGAGGAATCAGGGTGCTCCCATCCCCGGTACACACACTTTTCATCTCTCTGGAATGTGCGATTCAGGCAATATCGATCCACTCTTTTTTTATATCGCCGAATACGGTTTGCCCATGCATAAAGCTTTTGTTTTAGCAAGTCGATGCGCTCTGTAACTCGAGACAAATAATCTTGGGAACTGATACCAGTTCCCGCTAAGGCCCGAGTCACAAAGCGCATCACTCTCGGTCGTGTATTACCGGTTCTAAAAGATGACAGCTTGCCAATGAGTGCCCTAGTCTCAGCGATACGACTCTCAATCCTGCGTTGCCATGCTGGCACCATAACGGACCGTCGAGTAGCGGTATTATCTACAGGAAATTTAACTCCCGCTACTCGACATGCCGTAACAGCCGCACAATACAGGATTGACTGTGTATCGCTGAGATTTTCACTATTGTCAAAATAGATTGACAATAGTGAATCCAAGGCACTCACTAGCGCTATGTTTTTCTTATGCATGGGCAACCGAGGCAAACGAGGCCGAATACTTGGATTCATGGATCGGTATTCCCCAATAGCACATTCCAAAGCGCTCCTTAACTGATCATTGTACTGGGTACTTACATGAGAAATCTCGTCATCTACCTCTTCATCGACGACATTAAGCTGTTGCTGTTGAGCAATCTCTGTCCCAGTTTGCGATGAAGAAGTGATGGGGAGACTTCTCCGCACGTCAGAGCGAAATCTCTCAAGCACGGTATCATCCAACAGACGACACCGCTGGATGGCCCGCACTTGATCCGATAGCCGTTGTGTTGACACGTTGACAGCTGGCTCAAGCGCCTGAAACAAAGACAGCATTCGATCACGGTACGCACTGAGGTTAGTCTCTCCCTCTGTGGCCGCAAAATATGCCCGCATGACGTTTTCATTCATTGAACTTGTCCATCTCATGCGGTGCACATCACCACCGGTAGCGGGGGCCCTGTTCGAGACCGGTGGGCCTCGGGGTCCCAAGCGTGTCAGTGGCCGGCCTCTCCCACGCCGACGTACATGTGGTGGCGACGTCGGCGGAGAGAAATACTCGTCGCTCGACGAGCTCGACGCCTCAACACTCGCCGACGACGCTGGTGCAGGTGCCGGTGGCTGTGAGGCGGAGCTGAGCGACGAGCCCGGGGATCTCAGGCGTGCAGCAGCTGCTCTTGTCAACATTTTCTCATGGTTTTATTTGTATTCTCATTTGTATTCTCATTTCTCAAGTTTCTGTTTGTTTATATCCTTTGACATTATATGTCATTCATCTTCATAATATTTTGGCAATATTTTCTTAATATATTTTACGGTGTCTTTGATTTGTAATAATGTTTATCATAAAAAGAAGTCCTTGTAATATTGTAAATATATAACGGCACAAAACTATGAAATAATATACAAATAAAAATTTCCAAGAGAAAAAATTCCGTTTTCTTGTTGACGTGTTGCTAGGTTATGTTATTATTATTATTATGTGTCTCTTTTTCACGGCTATTCTTCTAACATGGTGTTAGAAGAATAACCGGTCCTTTGGAAGGCTTACACGGGGATATGGATCCAACGTGCAGAGGCCCGTAGAGAACTTTAATCTAAAATGGGATGGGACACATGCCGCGGAGCCTCCACAACTGCACTACTGAGTACAGCTATGGACTAGCCGCAGCAAATGTAGGACGATTGCAATGATGTGGAGTCTAATTTACTGGTTTATGGGGATGGGTGTCAAATGGACTAGTATAATGATACTATGGATAAAAAACGGCACCTGCCAGTGATACTCCTATAGCATCCGTCCGCGTGGCAGGTGGTGACTCGCCAACTCACTAGATGGGCCCTCTCTAAACAGCCGCCCAAAGCAAACAAACTCTGCCATACAGGCAGCCAGAGGGCAACACCGGTGCATATCATATGTTATTATTATTATGCCGTTTATTAAATAATGTTCTCATGATCACATTTTAACTATTTAAATATTATAAAACGAAATAAATTAAATATTAAAATGGGACCACGGAGGCCCACCGGCACCGGGCACAGGGACCAAGCTACCGGTGGTTAGGACTCCAGAGAAAGGAACCTCCGTACGATGCGTGTCGTGTCCAGCAATACTGCCTTCTGTATAGAGGACTTGATCCAGCCGTCTAACGAGAGCCTCTTGAGGTGGTGGTCGAGGCTCTTGGCAATAAGACCATTTACGGTCACGACTATCGGTACAATGATCGCCGAGTCAACATCCCACATGTCGACAATCTCGTGAGCCAGGTCCAAATATTTCATTTGTTTATCTTTTTCGGCTTTCACGAGATTCTCGTCATGGGGTATGGTAACGTCGATGATCATTGCAAGGCGCTCTAATCGGTCTATGACCACTATGTCCGGCTTGTTAGCCACGATAGTTCTGTCAGTAATGATAGACCGATCCCAATACAGAGTAGCACGACCATTTTCAAGAACTGGGTCGGGCACATACCTGTAGTACGGTATTTCAGAGTTGACAAGTTGGTACTTTAAAGCAAGTTGCTGGTGGACAATCCTGGCTACTTGGTTGTGTCTATGCAAATATTCGCCGTTGGCAAGACGAGAACAACCGGATACTATATGTCTGAGCGACTCACCAGGCTGGTGACATGCCCGCCATATGTCGACCGTCCCATCCCTCAGAATATACTTCCGGTAGTTGTTCGTCATGATAACTTCGTCCATAATTGCAAACTAAAAACCTTCTGTTTCGGCGAAAAGATCGCCAAAACGCAGCCAGGACACCGATGCTGGAAAATCTACGTCGGGCCCATGCAAGGCCCGGTAAAATCGTCCATGCAGCTCTTTACCTTTCCATACCTCCCTGCGCTCCTCTACACCAAGTACGACAGGTTTGCGCCAGTTCTCTCTGGCCAGACCCAGCGGGGTAAGCCCGCTGTCTACAGCGACCACATCTCGGTGCACACCCGCGTCAGTGTGGAGAAAGTATTCTCTGAGATTGCACACCTCGCGATTGTGGAGGGTCTTGGCACTTAGGAAGCCACGACCCCCACACTTACGCGGGATGTACAATCTCATCACCGACGAACGCGGGTGATGCATCCGGTATGTCGTGAGCAGACAGCGGACTTTCCGATCCAAGGCGTCCAATTCTGTTTGAGTCCATCTGAGTATGCCGAAGGAGTACATTAAGACCGGCATGGCCCAACCGTTACAGGCACGCACCTTATTTCCGCCTGATAAAAAGCTTTTTAAGATTTTCTTCAGGCGGCCAAAGAACCGTACCTGCAACGCCTGTTTCATGCCCGCGTCATCAATGCCTAATGCCTGCGACATACCCAGATATTTGTAGGTTTCGGTTGCAGAGAGTGATCTAAGTTGTGTGAAATCTGAAAGCTCAATGCCATCAGATTCCACACTCTTGCCTCGCTTTACATGTATGACCGCATATTTATCCACACCGAACTCCATCCTAATTGAATTACTAAAGTTTTCAGTTAGCTTCAGTAACTCAGTTAATTGGAGGTCAGTGGCGGCAAATAGTTTTAGGTCATCCATAAAAAGGAGGTGGGAAATAACCTGACCTCTACTGTGCAACCGATAGCCCAGCCCTGAACTTTCGAGCAAAGTGCTCAGCGGGTTCAGTGCTAGGCAAAACCATAGTGGACTCAAACTGTCGCCTTGGAAGATACCCCGCTTGATCTTTACAGGTACGCCATACCCACAAGGCTGTCGGCATCCTGGATAGCGAAGCACCGTACTCCACTGCCCCATACATGCCCTCAAGAGGGCGCATAGAGTTGCATCTACTTTGTACAACTCCAGCACCCTCAAGAGCCACGAATGTGGCACAGAGTCATAGGCCTTCTTATAGTCTATCCAGCATGTCGCCAGATTCTTTCGACTACGGCGAACCTGTTGGCTAATGGCCATGTCGATAAGGAGTAGCTCCTTAGTACTACGTGCCCGGCTTCTACATCCATTTTGAGACTCAGATAAAATTTTATTATTGAATATATGTGATTCCAATTTTGTTCTCAAAATGGATGTAAAAACTTTATACACCGTCGGTAGGCAAGTAATCGGCCTATAGTTCGTAGGCTCCGTGGTACTACCAGATTTGTGGAGCAGGTGAGTAACGGCAGTTGTCATAAAACTTGGCAGCGATCCTGAATTCAGAGCTGACTGGAATTGGGATGCCAAGCGAGCATGTGCACTTCGTAGCCATTTTAACCAGAAATTGTGCAACCCGTCCGGTCCCGCCGATTTCCAATTGGCTAACAGACGGACTGCACAATATACATCCATGGCATCAATGGCTACGGGCTCCATTTGAGGTATTACCTCACATGATCGCTCAATATCCCTAATCCAGTCACCCTCTGTATGGCTGACGGGAGTCGACCATAAACTGCGCCAGAACGCAATTGTGTTCGCATCATCTGGTCGACGCCCATCATCCACACCTGGTTCAGGTCGCTCCCAATTCCTATAAAACAACTTCTCATCTCTTTGAAATGCGCGATTTTGGGAATATCGGTCAATCCTTTTTTGTACCGCCTGATGCGATTCGCCCACGCATAGATTTTCTGCTTCAGGAAGTCGATGCGTTCTGTGACCCGAGACGTATATTCTTGAGGACAAAGTCCTGTCCCCTTAAACGCACGACTCACAAAACGCATCACTCTCGGGCGGGTATTGCCCGACCTGAAGCAGATAAGCTTGCCTATGAGTGCCCTGGTCTCAGCAATACGACGCTCAATTCTACGCTGCCAAGCAGGCTCGGCATCTCGAGGGCTAATAGTAATACTGTTTTGTATTTTAATATTAGCCACTCGACACGCCGCTACAGCTGCGCAGTATAGAATTGAGTGTGTATCACTAAGATTTTCACTAGTGTCTATGTAAGTAGGCAATAGTGAATCCAGGGCACCCACAAGCGCCATATTTTTTCTATGCGTGGGTAAACGCGGCAGCCGGGGTTTGTTTTCTAATGTAGCATACCGATATTCCCCAATAGCGCACTCCAAAGTACTCCTTATCTTATCCATGCATTGGGTACTTACTTGTGTATCCCTGTCTATCCCTTTTATTATTATTATTTCGTTTCTTTTTCTATTTTTCTCAGCTCTTAGCTGGTATAATCTACATTTACGGGTGGGTACCAAGTAAATGCATAGTGTGTATCTATATTATGTTGTAGATGTTGTGTGAGGTGTATGGTTTTCGTCTAATGACATGAATTTCCGAACAATTCTGCATGTATTCAATATGGCGGCTTTCTGGAGGTTTATATAAAGGCTTTCTTTGAGGTCAATTAATTTAAGGCTATGATGAAGGTTTTTCGGGATGACACCAGTGGTAGAAATTACGATAGGGACGACATAAACTTTACTTTGGCGCCAAATTCGTGCTACTTCTTCTTTTAATTCAGAATATTTGCTTATCTTTTCGCTAATAGTTTTTTGTAAATTGTGTGTGTTGGGAACTGCTATATCTATGAGATAAGTTGTTTTATTATGTTTATCAACTAGTGTTATGTCAGGCCTATTAAAGTGAATAGTCCTGTCTGTTAGAATGGCGTGGTCAAAGTACAGCTTATGAGTGGTGTTTTCGAGAATAGTTTGTGGTGTGTATTTATAATATGGTGTGGTAGTATCTTGGATGAGATTATGTTTTAGTGCTAAATTTTGATGGATGATATTGGCTAGTTGGTTATGTCGATGTGTGTAGTCATTCTGTGTGAGGGTAGTACAAGCTCCGGTTATGTGTTGAATAGTTTTGGGTTGAGTATGGCACTTACGACATTTGTCGTTTGTAACGGTAGGGTATTTTATTATAAATTTTCTATAGTTTTTGGTGTTTATAATCTGGTCTTGGATGGCTATTATAAAACCTTCTGTTTCGGGAAACAAGTTACCTATCTTCAACCATTTATTTGAAGCTACTGGGTCTATATGAGTATTTTCCAAGTCATGTGGGTGCCGGCCGTGGAGTGTTTTATTTTTCCAGGAGTCTATTTTTTGTGTCTGCACATCGCTATTGCTCGCAATTTGAGTGTTAATTGGTTCGTGTAGGTTGAGTGGAGTGTAGTTTAAATCATTGTGGGCTATAGCTTTATGAATGCGGCTTGTACATGTTTTTGTGTGGAAAAATGTTTTCAGATTATGTACCTGTTTTTTCCAGAGGTGGTTAATATCAATGAAACCACGACCTCCATTCTGTCTTTTGATAGTTAATCTTTCTATTGCAGATTTTGGGTGCAAATGATTGTATTTCGTTAAAGTGGTTCGGGTTTTTCTTTCTATTTGTTCTATGTCTGTCTTAGTCCATTTTATTACGCCGAATGAGTAGGTCAATATTGGAACGGCATAGGTGTTGAGTGCTTTAATGAGATGTTTTCCGGTGAGTTGTGTTTTGCATATGGAATTTGTCCTTATTTTGTATTCGGTTGTTAGTGATTGTTTTATTGTGGTATGGTCTAAGCCTTTCAATTGTTTATAACCTAAATATTTATAAAGATCAGTCGGTTCCATGGCTGTAATTGTGTTAGTATCATCGATTGCATAGTCCCCGGATTGTATCTTACCTCTTATTATGTGAAGTGTCTTACATTTATCTAAACCGAATTCCATATTTATGTCTCTACTAAATTCTGATATTTTTGCTAAAAGTATTTTCATATCTTTTTCTGATTTTGCATATAATTTGATATCATCCATATATATAAGGTGTGATATAACTGATTCTCCTGTTTGATATTTAAGACTATATCCAACCTGGCAACGATGCAGTAAGTGTGAAAGTGGGTTTAAAGCTAGACAAAACCATAATGGGCTTAAGGAATCACCTTGATAAATGCCTGTCTTAATTGATATTTTGCGAGTTCTAATTAAAGTGTTACGGTCATTTAATTGTAAAGTTGTTTGCCAATGGGGCATAATGCTGCGCATAAAACTAGTTATCATTGGATTTATTTTATATATTTGCAAAATTTGTAATAACCAAGAGTGGGGTATGCTGTCAAATGCTTTTTTATAGTCGATATATGTACAATGTAGGTTTCTATTTCTTGCTGTGGCATGTTTATGAATAATTGAGTCTATGATGAGTTGTTCCTTGCATCCCATATGGCCCCGTCTGCATCCCTTTTGCTCTTCTGCTATAATGTGGTTAATTTCAATGTGTGTTCTTATTCTATGCGCTATTGTTGATGTTAAAATTTTGTAAATTGTAGGTAAACATGTAATAGGTCTGTATTGAGACGGTTGTGGTGAGTGCTTACCTTTTGGTAGCATGTAGGTTATACCGTTAGTCATAAAAGCAGGTAATTTCTGTCTATCTAATATAATAAGTGTAAAATTTTTGGCGATGGATTTGTGTAATGTTGTTAGTTTTTTGAACCAGTAATTGTGTACTTTATCTATCCCAGGTGCTTTCCAGTTATGTAGTTTAGCTGTGATTGAATTTATGTCACTTTCTGTTATTTCATCAAATTCCACCTCATCTATTGCATTCCATTTATTTTCTTCCTGTATTATTATTATTATTATGCCGTTTATTAAATACTGTTCTCATGATCACATTTTAACTATTTAAATATTATAAAACGAAATAAATTAAATATTAAAATGGGACCACGGAGGCCCAGCGGCATCGGGCACAGGGACCAAGCTACCGGTGGTTAGGGCTCCAGAGAAAGGAACCTCCGTACGATGCGTGTCGTGTCCAGCAATACTGCCTTCTGTATAGAGGACTTGATCCAGCCGTCTAACGAGAGCCTCTTGAGGTGGTGGTCGAGGCTCTTGGCAAGAAGACCATTTACGGTCACGACTATCGGTACAACGATCGCCGAGTCAACATCCCACATGTCGACAATCTCGTAAACCAGGTCCAAATATTTCATTTGTTTATCTTTTTCGGCTTTCACGAGATTCTCGTCATGGGCTATGGTAATGTCGATGATCATTGCAAGGCGCTCTAATCGGTCTATCACCACTATGTCCGGCTTGTTAGCCACGATAGTTCTGTCAGTAATGATAGACCGATCCCAATACAGAGTAGCACGACCATTTTCAAGAACTGGGTCGGGCACATACCTGTAGTACGGTATTTCAGAGTCGACAAGTTGGTACTTTAAAGCAAGTTGCTGGTGAATGATCCTGGCTACTTGGTTATGCCTGTGCAAGTACTCGCCGTTGGCAAGACGCGAACAGCCGGAAACTATATGCCTGAGGGATTCACCAGGCTGGTGACACGCCCGACAAATGTCCGTGGTGCCATCCCTCAGGATATATTTCCGGTAGTTATTCGTCTTGATAACTTCATCAGCAATTGCACAGACAAACCCTTCGGTTTCCCCAAAAAGGTCATCGAAGCGTAGCCAGTTCACCGAGGCTAAAAGGTCTACATCTGGCCCATGCAGGGCCCGGTAGAACCTGCCATGAAGCTCCTTGCTCTGCCATACAAGCCTTCGATCGTCAGTGCTAAGTACTACAGGTCTGCGCCAGTTGTCCTTAGAAAGACTGAGCGGGGTTAACCCGGCGTCCACTGCTACAACATCGCGATGCACATCCACGTTCGCGTTGAGAAAATATTCTCTGAGGTTGCATACCTCGCGGTTGTGTAGGGATTTGACATTTAAAAAACCACGACCCCCACACTTCCGCGGGATATACAACCTCATTACGGATGAGCGTGGATGATGCATCCGGTATGCTGTCAGCAGTGTACGTACCTTTCGGTCTAAGCTGTCCAGTTCAGTCTGAGTCCACTTGAGTATGCCAAAGGAGTACATAAGAACCGGCATGACCCAACCGTTGCAAGCTCGAACTTTATTGCCACCTGATAAAAGACCAAAGAACCGCTCTTGCAACGATTGTTTCATGTCAGCCTCATTAATACTTAAAGCCTGTGACATACCCAAGTATTTGTAGGTATCGGTTCGAAGGAGTGATCTTAGGTTAATGGAATCTGAGAGTTGAATCCCTTCAGATTCCACCATCCTTCCTTGCTTTACATGAATAACGGCACATTTATCCACACCAAGCTTCATGTTGATAGAATTACTAAAACTTTCAGTTATTTTTAGTAAATTTATCAATTGAGGACTGGTGGGGGCAAACAGCTTTAAGTCATCCATGAACAGCAAGTGGTACACTACCCGACCACTTCTTCGTAACCTGTAACCTAGCCCTGAACCCTCCAGCAACGTACTGAGAGGATTCAGCGCTAAGCAAAACCATAATGGACTCAGGCTGTCACCCTGGAAGATACCCCGCTCAATCTTCACAAGTTCGCCATTCCCCTGGATTCGTCGGCACCCTGGATAGCCAAGAACCGTTTTCCATTGCCCCGTACATGACTTTAAGAAGGTGCGTAGAGTTGTATTTATTTTATACAACTCCAACACCCTCAAGAGCCACGTATGAGGCACAGAATCGTATGCTTTCTTGTAGTCTATCCAACATGCCGCCAAATCCTTTCGGTTACGGCGAACTTGCTGGCTAATAGTCATATCAATAAGGAGGAGCTCCTTAGTACCACGAGCCCCCTTCCTACATCCATTCTGAGTGTCTGACATAATTGAATTCAGAACAACATGTTTTGATATTTTAGCATTCAGAATAGATGTAAGAAGTTTATAGACCGATGGCAAACATGTAATCGGTCTATAATTACCGGGCTCTGTGGTACTACCTGTCTTGTGGAGCAAGTGGGTTACTCCAGTTGTCATAAAATCTGGGATCGAACCAGACTCTATGGCTGATTGGAACTGGGATGCCAAGCAGCCATGCGAACTACGTAGCCATTTCAGCCAGAAATTGTGTTTTTTGGGTTCGTTGCTTTGGTTCTCTATGCATATTATATATATTAAAGGAGGTTATAAACTTGTTATAAGCAACTTAAGTGTTTATTCAGCTGTATTATCAATTATCAGTAAGCTTTCTTTAACAATAAGTGTCTAAACACACTATGCTGAAGTTACGCGACTCCACGGCTGATTTTACGTTCCGATGTATTCGGCTGATATGACACACCATAAATGCCGAGCTTACGCTACGAACTACGCTTGTGCGCTACTACCAGAAAATTTTGTCGCTGTATTTACCCCCGACTGAAGTTAAGCTGTACGCTACGACGCAACGTAATTTCAGTATAATGTGTCGTAAGTAATCAAATAACATTGCATGCCGAACTTCGATCGCGTAACTTCGGCATAGTGTGTTTAGACACAAAGATTACAGTACATTGCAAACATGATTCTTTTTTTATTCATAATTTCAAAGTCTTAACTCATCTCGTAACCACGGCTGGTGTAACCCATACCGAAACGTCGAGGAAAATATAAGGTATTTCATCGATATTTTTTAATCCTTACGCGATACAGACCCGTTACATAAGTATGTGCACAAGTTGCGAAAGTTTAAAAGCATTCTTAATTTCACTCATATACAAACATCATCTGTTTCAAAGGTAACATAAAACTATGATTACCCATCAAACAAGCTTAACCCGTGCGAAGGCGCGCTATGAGCATTTTGCTCACGCATAAATTCTTTGCTGAAAATTTTAACTTTAGCTATATTGTGTCACTACAAGCTTCACAGTACCTTCTTAGAATTTCACCCCCTCTCCCCTGACGCAAATCCCGTGCTGCTCAGTACCACCATGACTGCGTGGTGATGGGTTTGTGTGTGGTGCATCGTGAAGCGCGGCATTTTGCTCATCCCGCGCCCGTTCGTGTAAGTATTTTTTTCTTTATAACAAAATTGATTTGTTTGTTTTTTCGTAGTTATTCTGCACAGTTAGGTATTGAATAACTTAGTGGATAAATTATTTACATGTTTTATTTGTTTCTTACAGTAAACAAGTTCTACAATGGGTGATCGGCAAGCGTCTCAAAGGAGAATGGGTGGTTTCGCCCCATGTGTTGTAACATTTTGAGACCTATATCAGACTAGAGGGTGCCCGCAGCTACGCCCGCACAATAACTGTTTCTGCCGGATCCCGTGTGAGTTTCGGGAAATCCCTTCTTAGGACACCCCTAAAGTTACCAAGGAACATACATGCTACATTTTAACTTCTTGCGCCCCGTATTTTTGGCTGTAGCTTTTCTGTCAGTCAGTCAGTAACGCAAGAATTTTATATATTCATGAAAGATCTCAATAAGAGTATTTTCTTTTTGTATGGGCGTAACTCTGTAACATGTACAGGGAAAAAGATATAGTGTCTTAAAATATAAAACTTGTGCGGTCCTATCTGAGCGAACACCTAAGAAAGAGCATTAGAGAATCAAAATATACATAGGAATATGCTAGGAAAACCAATTGTTTTATCACTAGTAGATACCAGTAGGATTAGGCGTACAATGCCACATTTGCAAAATGCCACTTTCGCAAAATCCCACACTTCCTATATGCCACATTAGCAAAATGCGTTCAAAAAAAGCATGTATTTTGTGCAATATATCAGTGTGCCCTGAGCATGTTACTTTTATGTGCCATATGTATTATGAAAGACTCATAACTCAAAATAATTGCATTTCTATTGTGATTTTGTTTTTTATATATTTTTATGTAAAGTTAGCCAAATTTTAAGGCCAAAGTGCATTTTTTTTAGTTTGCACATAAGACTGCCTTTTTTGCTATTAACTATTAATAAAACACTTTATTTAAATAAATAAAGACTTTTCATTTATTAAAACATGCTTCATATTAAAAATATAATTAATCTCAAAGAAAACGTCATTTGAAGTAGCGTGAGAGTTTTGCTCACGCGCGCCTGCTCGTGTAACTTTTTAGGGCGCGCCTTCTCATGGGTTAATAAGCACACGTGCAGTACGTGTTTACGTGAATATAAATCATGTCAAATAAACCATTAGGGTAATTTATATGTCGAGATCAGTCGAGCATCGTAAACTGTACCATTCCACACGTACAACAGTTTGTAGCCTAAATGAAAAATATGCCTTTTCACAACAACCTTATGAGATTTCTGCAGATATTGAGTTCTCCGCATTTTTTTATAAAATTTATGGAAGTTTCTTTTATTTTTCTATTTACTCGTAAAACATACAATGCATATTCTTGGACTCGCTTATATTGTATCCTTGGACCTTTTAGGCGCAAAATACACAGATATTGGCCGCTGGCGTTGTGGTTTTGCTAACCCGCATATCGTACAAAATATAAGGAAATCACATGATATAGCATACTAGCGTTGGGCAAACGATGTACTACGCTGATGCAATACGGCGCATACAATGCGAGCGTGAGGTATATGGCGACTAGTTCACATATTTCACAAGCAAAGTAAATCGTTCGCATCGCACCACACGTGTTCTACTCAACTACCTCGTCAGAACTAAGCCGTACACCACCATGGTGTTATTTAACTAGACATACTTACACAATAACCCTGTTATCTTATCTTGCCACCGATATTTTCAAGTTTTGTTATCATGGATACGCTATACCTACAGCTTTTCTACCTCTTATCTTGCCATCTTCGCTTACTGCTGAGTATTGTAAATTACATTTTAAGGGGTCCACTCCTAAATTGTCAAACAATAGGCGCACAACTTTATATTGCACACACCCTGAACAGAGTACACCCCGCCAGCAAATTATTATAATTAAATTCTCTGTACACTGACAGCAAATTAGTACAGCATAGTAGTCTTCATGTATCTACTGGTTTAAGAATTACATGGTTAATGCTAAAATATAAATTGTTTGGTGTTGGTATTATTGGAATCATTCACTGCTAAGTTAAAGGATATTAATGGCCAATCTCACTTATTGCTGATCAATTAGTAGCTTATTTATAACGATCTGAAACTATCTTATTCTATGACATGATATTATTTTCTTTTATATTCGCTTTAATCGTCTTTGAAAGAAATAATTAAGTCATGAAATTCCATTATTTCGAAATTATCTCAGCACTCTTTTTCTGGTTTTCTTTGTTCCTGTGGCTTCTTGAACTGTAATATCATTGTTTACCCCGCCACTGGCATTACTTTGATTTGCTACCGCCCAGCATCTACTCATGATGTGAGTATTTTGCTTTTGTATCGAGAATTGTATAATTCTTGATACAAAAGCATTATACTTGAGATGTAGCTCAAGACGGTGGGTGTGAAATTAAGAGACATTTTTATTCCTAACAAAGACATGTAATTTAAAGAGAATATAATGTAACTAAAATTATTAAAAAAACATTAGCGAGTCTCTTATTGCGCTCTCTGTTCTTAATACAAATACACACTATACTCGCTTATAACCGCTACAGGCAGTGACGTTTTGAAGACCGTGCTTGCTATAAATTCACTGCAGTTATTCCATCGATTGGGCTTTTGCCGCTATATACATCACATAAGGGCTGTTCAGAAAGTTTCACGTCACTAATTCGTCAACAAAGACTTAAACGTCACACGCAGGTTTCACAGATCCGGCTTAGCTTATCGTCTCATTTGCATTATAATACCTTCAATATTTTTCTATTATGTTAAAACTAAACTTTTGTGAATTTTGCCCTATAGCCGACAATTTGCACGCAGAACAATCACTCTTACTCTAAGCGCCTACAAAACAACCAACCTCCAGAATACATAATTCCATTTCCTCAGAAAAGCTTTCTATTACTTACATAATTCACAACACAGCAGATTATAAATAAATTCTAACCACTTATTATTACTTACTTGTAAACATTAAATTCGCCAAAAATTATGCCGTAGCTACCCATTCAAACGTCTTTAATAACATTTCCAAAACTAATATAACATTACGAACATTTTCTGTCATTCAAACGGTGAAGTAAACAAAAGACAACACCAGGCGGGAGAAGAAACGTCCACATCCATTACTTCAATTCCCTCACTGGAACACCGAAACAGTGTTTAGGTAACGAAATAAAACCGGTTCGTTGTTCTAAAACAAAGCGTAGTAACTGCCTCCTGAAGATAAAACGATCGGCACTGCGACTTTTGACATTTTCATTTTGCAGCATTGCATGCCGTGACGGATTGCAGGTGCATCACTGTTATGCACTACGTCACGGGGAGCCTTTCGCAAATGACGTTTCATATATCACCGCTCTGGATTTCGTGAGCATACGGACAAAAATGACGGCTGTGACACCTTTGTGCGCTATGGACGCGTCTATACATGCGCGTGCGTAAAGCGAGTTTTACTGTTGACAGTATTGATGGCTGATTCAGATCGGTAACTAAAAGTTTTAAACGACGAAAGAGGGATTGCTTTTGTTGCTGTGTACAGAATGTACTTGTCTGTCAAAAGTCTAAAGTAGCTCTGTGTGCATTTTCACAACAAGCTTTGACCTCTTTTTTTATAATTCAGTAGTGACAAACAAGTTTGTCGGCATAACTGAAGAAATTTTCTTCGTCTACGGATGGTAGGAAAACCTATCACAAATCTCGTGCATTGTCGTTATTGAAAAATAAGAGAACATTGAGAAAGGGGTTTCGAGAAGAATCAGATTGCGCTCTATTTCCCTGCGCGTAAGTAATTCCAATGCCTACTTTTTAAATTGTATGTGTACTGAATTGTAACTTTAATTATCATAGATGTTTGTGTACTGAAGGGTGTAATTGACATAAAAATATGCGAAGCAACAGTATTAGGATCGACAAATATTTGCTTTTGTTTGGAAATAAATATATTTTTAAATACCCAAGTGGAAAGACATCTGATAGTGCTTTATAGAAATTACATTTTACGCCTATGACAAAGAATCTTACACTTTCTTTACATATTTTTATATTTGCTTGCTGGCAAAACGTTCAGTATATAATATTTTAGACACGCATTCATTTGGAAACCCGTCAATGCCGCAGAATTGAAGCCAGTGCAATAATTCACAAACCCTCTGACGAAGCCACCACTAAACTGAAACATCATTGGACAGACAGCTTAAGCCCAACTGCGGCGGTTGAAATCCTGTAATACGCAGATTCAGGCCTCACTAACCATGATCTAAGTTACTACACATCACACGAATAACCAAATCAAAGCGTTTTTACAACGAGAAAAGAATAAAAGCTTTTGTTAGCTTCATTAATAAAGAAAGGCGAAAACTAGTAACTTACTTCTTCTAAGTTATTAAAAAGTGAATAATATGTTCTGAAATATTGTTCCAGAAACTTTTTAAATTTCAAAGAATTTATTTACTTGTAAGTTGTAAGGGATGATGACAGTGACAAATATCGCGGCAGTCACACTTGCAATAAAAAGAACAACCTAATAAATATAAGATAACGTCTAGTTGTTACTTCTCCACCCACCCTCCGACATATAACAACGTGGCGCTTAATTCATAACATGGAAGAAAAATATAGTTTATCAATTAGATTGTAAGAGCCATAGGGTAATTCATTCAATATTTCGAAAAACGCTGAAACATTTTCGGCCTGAGTAATGACTCAGGAGGCTAAAATAAAATGTCTTTACGACGTAACTACGGGGCAACATAATACCCCACAATGTGACTCCGTAGCAGTCCTATAAATCGTAAAAACGATTATATTTTTGATGTTATAAAATGCGGCTTCCGGAATTTTTGCCATTCAACTTTTTACTACCTAATAATATAATATAACTGCAAAATGAACGATGCTCAGATTTTTTATTATTTTAGGGTAATTTGATAACGGCAATTAAAAAGCGGCAATTGAAATCTGCTATCAACCATTTTGCGCATATATTTTAAGATGTAACAGGAAAGGCTTTACAGATATTCAAACATCCTTAATGCAAACAATTGGAGAAAAGTTAGTTACGTTTTATTTTTAGTAATTCGTAGAAAATGAGATGGCTGTTTAAAACCAGAATGCATAAATAGGAAGGGTTATGCCTGACCTTTAAAAAACTATGGGCATGAAAACCGAGAAAGAAGTGAAATGTATAGTCATAAATACATTTACATGACCCACGTTTACTTTACCAAAAGTGCGTATTTTTTCTAAATTTGGCTGGGTTATAGAATAGATGCTTCTAAACAGAGTTTGAATGTATAACACATTGTGGATAAGCAAGTCTTTGACTATTAACACACCTTCTGTCACGTACTACACCAAAACTCCATTAAGAACTAATATGACTATCATAATACCTAGCTTTTGTAGAATACTGAAAGCTTTCCTTATTATTTTTAATTCTTTACCCCAATCTTATAAAAAGAACATAAGCTAATTTTGTTGAACTCTATTACTAATAAAAGGTAATAAATGGTCTCGTATTTTTCTCATACACCTGCTCTGATACGGATATTTACGACAGCAAAAGAATAGACAAATAATAAGTCATGTGTACCTACATACCCACATATTTACGTTATCGGTGTTTTACGTGCAATATTGGCGAGACAATTTCGCTGAGATTTTATAAAGGAAACAAGACTTATCCGTCGTCCTGTGGTGGAACGTCAATATGTCCTAATCTCTCGGAGAATGAAGCGAGGGTTCGACAAACATTCACAGGTGTGATCTTGACATTTTCTCCGGGGTTCGAGTAAAAATGGCACGGATTATCCCGTGGTAGAGGGGTTGAGTGGCAGTCCTATTATTTGTACACGTTCGCCGGCTATCAGTCGCATATCTCTACTATATTAGGTGCGTGCGATGCTCAGACGTCCACAGATTATATCTTTGATTAATGTTGTCCAAGGGAGAGGCCTTTGCCCAGCAGTGGGACACACAGACAGGCTGAAAAAAAAAAAAAAATGTTGGCGTGTGATGAATTGTATAAACGCGTTTTACTCGGATATACGTGTGATTTAAATATATTATAACACTAGGTAATGATTCTTACTTTCCTCCTTCGCTTAATATCTGTATAATTACCACGATATTACAGTCTTATTCTCCCTTTGCAAATAAAAGATACCCAATCTATCGTAACGCCATCATTATAACATTCATCCTCTGGGAAAGGACCGCTTTCAGTGGATAATGATCCAAGGTAAGGGCTGATTAATTCTAATTGTAATGGTCACTCACTCAGAAGGGCAAACCGGCTCCAATCTGCTTAATAAACTAACTCAACAAAACGATTACCAATTTTGTAATTCTGGATGGTAACAATAAGAATAATGAAATGAAGCATTATGTTTCCATTTTTTACGGTTCCTTTTATAATACAGCTATTCATTAGCGTGTTTGTTTAAATTAATTACTCTGAAGAAAAGTATTGTATGATAGGTACAAAGGGTAAAAAAATATTTATGTCAGATATTTGAAATTTCAATTTTGTTTCATATATTTACTTATTCTATGTAGTTTTTCAGAAACTGATGAAAACAATAGCCTTAATCTTAATATGAATTTATTTAAATAAAAGTCTATTCATCGGCGAAGTTAATATAAAGGGCATTAATTACAAGTAGGTCAGTAGGTCAATCTATGTAAGATGAGTTGAAGTAGGTGCCCGATTGGTGACCTCTCTTTGATCGCCCGGCTAGAGCGGTTATCGCCGTGGCATAGGGAATAATGATTTTGGTCCTAAGAACCAAAGTCCGCAGCACGTTAGCACCACATTGTAACCTCACGGCCTCACGTGGTCACCCATCCAAGTGTAGACATGTGCAAGCGTTGCTTAACTTTATAACGAATCGCTACTGTTGTTGAAAGAATATCACGCTGAACCATTAGAGAAATGAACTAATATCGCATCCCTCTGCGAGGTCGTCACCTTGCAGAAGAGGTGAAGTTGCGATTCAGGATAGTAGTCATAAGATCCGTAGTCAACGGCGTCGGTGTCGCGTAGTTGCCTGTACGCCTTCTGCTGTAGCTATAAGGCATTTTCTCGTTAGTGGAACGTAGGAGGTTAGCAAAGGACGTTTCAAGGATTTGCCTGTATTTTAAGTCACAATGCGTTCTCATTCTTCTCTGAATAGATTCGCCGGCTGGCTAAATGAGGAGCGCGAATGTTTTATAAGTAGTTAACTACCAAACTTCCATAGGGGCTGCACATTTAGGACATCGTTAAAAATCGTCGATAACTTGAAACTGCTGTTGAAATCTTCAATACAATTCATGCAGGTGTTTGAAATATTTAACTAAAACTTGCAACTGTTCTTTACGTAATAACATCATTTTGCAATCTAACGTTTATTTTGAACCATGTTAGTAACAGGCAGAAATAGTCTCATACCCATAATATGATTAATCTAGCTTTATATCTAATAATTAAAAATAACCTTAGAATACGACTAAAATTTACTGACATACCGAAGTTAATAAATGCACAACGAAAATTTGATGTCAACGATCATGATCCATGGGCATAATCGGCCGAATTATAAAACATAATTATTAGGCCAAAAATCTGCCAGGAACAAAATTATATTCCATCAAATCAAATCAAAACAATATTTTAAATAACTTTCGATAATGTTGTAAAACAAATATGATTTGATTGTATTATTAGATACGCAGAGACCGTAACCATAACTTATCAATCTATTCCCAGCCTCAAGCGGAATAAGAAACGACGGCAAAAAAGCTCATACATAATAAAAAAAAATCGGGAAAGTGCGAGTCTGACCCGCCTGACCGAGGGTTCCGTACGCATTTTACCTTATTTGAGGTTGGTGCTAATTACGCTAGTCCTCTAAATCTGTATGAGCGCCCATACAACTTAGAGGACTATCTTAAATAGAGTCTACTATGTATGTATGGGGACACCCTTAAATTTTCCACTTTTTTTTTTGTAATTTTTCCCTTGATTGGTGCTGTAAGACCCTGCTTTTGGCCGAATTTCGTGATTCTAGTTCAACGGGAACTACCATATAGGTTTTCGACCCAAAACCTATAGGGTACTTACGGTTCACCTAGAATTGTCAATTTTGGTTAAAACCAAGGTCTTACAGCACAAGTAAAGGAAAAATTCCGAAATTTAAAAAAAGTTGACAAGTAAGGTTAACTTTGGTACTTACAAGTTTGACCATATCTCTTTATCGGGTTGACCCAGGACCCTGATTTATTATACACCTAATAGGAACTATAGACCTCAGTATTTGGTATAAACTTGGTACTTGGTAGCACGGGCTGTTTCCGCAACTCCACGTCTTTGCGTGTATTTTGCGTGCGGGTGGGAATGGTCTTGTCACTTGTAACGTAAAAAAGAGCCTTTCGGGTGTGTGCTGTTACGATATCCCTACTAGGGCGTGTCTAAATGAGAAACGTGGTTAAATGTTACAATAAAAATTGATTTAATTGCCAATAAATTTTAGACATCATTTAGCAAGCGTTACCTTAATGAAAAAAATTACTATTTATATGATATTAAGAAAAGTTCGGCGAGGGGTGGGTTGATGTGGAGAATCCTGCTGCCGGTTGTCCAGGAGATGTTGGTGACTTAACTCATCTGTAGCCGCCGCAAGAGGGCGAACGCAGCTAGCACCTCAGCTTTTATAGCAGCGGGAGGCCGGAGGCGTCGATGACATGAGTGGGAGGAGTGAGCGCGACGTCACAGTGACGTCACACACTCCCCCCATTAGGCCAGAATTTTCCATCCGGGAAAATTCTGTGGCTGGTGGACGGCAGCAGCATTCCGGGACCCTGTAACAGATGAGTGGTAGTGGTGTCAGTAGGTTAAATACAAGGCAACTATTAACCCTGAAAGAGGAAAAAAACAAGTATAACCCTCGGCCATTCATACGTCACCAAGCATTGAACGTTCCTATAACCTGACATTCATCACATTCAAAAAGGCCTACACACAATCATACGCATGAACAAGCCAACATTCATTCACGATGCGAGTCGCATTCATTATAATACACGACGCGCGAAGAGGTATTATACGTGAGTTTTATAGTAAATAGTCACCCAGTCTATGTTGGTAGGCACCACCTGACCACCCATATTCGATAAGTGAAATTAATTGAGATAATTAAAAGAGTATAAGTCGTAAACCAATATTACGATCTTACTATATTACGATACTAACAAACATACGATTAGTTGGCAGTATCACAAACAAATTGCTCATTAACAAGGTAGATGCAATATTGCAAGGACAATTTGTATTATTTAAAAAGAAATAACAATGAAGGTTTGAACCAGTGAACACGTGAGTCATCACTGCGCGCTTGGCGCTTACCGCATTCCATTGACGCGGGCAAATAACTGGTTTCTGATTATGATACAAAATCAACAACGGCAAATAAACAATTCGGAATAGGTTGCAATGTATAGTACATCACCGCAGGAGACAATCGATGACATAGTGTACACAACCATAGCCAAAAACACAAAAAAAAAAATTCGCGGCAAGATGTAATGTATAGTACATCGTCGAAGGAGACTGTCGACGATAGTACACACTATCATAATTAAAAACACAAAAAAAAACACAATCGAGAATCGAACCACAGACCGATCCGACAACAACCTTTCAGCCACTGAGCCATAAGGGAAAAATAATTTTTATTATATTACGATCAGTCATTACCAAAGCTATAAGTAACAAGATATATGGGTACATGATTTAGCTGTAATTAGGAGTTAAAGATTTTTATATTATATGTAATAATCAATGTGTTAAGTTATTTTAGTGATTAGTTCATTAGTGATGAGCATTAATCATTACATTCTTAGACTTTGTAGTGAGTTAATTAAAGATCTTTTATATGGCAATCACCAAGCGAAACATATCTGATATTTATATAGTTAGATAGTTATCTGATGTTTCGATATTTAGTTAGATAAATAACAGATTGTGCAAAAATATTAAATTTGGAAAACCTCTTCGACAATTTATAACAGTAATAACTATTCATGTTTTATGTTAGCATATTTATTCATGTTTTATGTTAGCATGTTTATATAATTCGTTAACACAACACAATGCATTATCTTGTGAGCTTCGAGCCTTCGACTCGAAAACAAAAGAACCACTGCTGGCCTTCACAAACAATTATGTAGGTAATTATAACTTTGTATAGATATGCGTCTTACATTGTTGTGAATGAAACTGTACCCAATCGATTATAAACACATTGATGCTATAATAGAATAAGATTTAATTATTTTATTCAGCTTTTAGGTTTAAAATAAACGACGGTGAAATACGAAATGGTATTATCTTTAACTTGTAAATCAATTAATTTGCTTTAGTTATTAAAGTATAAAAATTATTGATTTATGTATAAGTACCCACATTAGTTATTTAAGTATTGAAAATATTTATTAATTTGTGTGTATACAGCCACTTTAGTTATTTAATGAGGTATAAATATTATTTATTTGATTCATATGTAAATAGGCACTTATTTATTCAAGAAAAGAAGTTATTGATTCAATTTATGTGCAAATACCCACTTTAGTTAAAGTTAGTTTCAATTCAATTAAGTTTGATAAATTCAGTTAGATATAATAACATTAGCGTAAACACAAGAACACATTATAACCAGCACTATTTAAGATGGTTTAGTAAACCAGATGCATAGCATTTTGTAAAAAGGAAACAAGTTACATATTGATAATTAAGTATTTTTCCGGCCGTCAGCGGCTTAATTTTACCATTTATTTATCATTATATGTTTTATATATTTCAATAGAAACCAGACATTGAAAGAAACAATCCTAGCGACACAAAACATTACAAAAAAAATATAATTCAATAATTGCGACGCAGGAATTTTATGATTGAGTTTACAATGAACAGTAAATGCATAAATAGATGCATTCTCGAACAACATACCGATAGGCAGTAACAAGGAGATAAAATCGAAGACCAAAAACAACGATTGTAGCATAATAAACATTTGACAAAACAAACAACTAATAATTCTACGATGATATTCGTATTTCTATACCAAATAGACAATAATTACATTCGTTCATTATTGTTAGTGAGCAACCTGCATGTGACACGTGTACATTTTATTAATAAATGAACGCGGAATTCTAGCTAAATACCAAGTATATAATACGATAGCATCTTAGGTACGTTCATTCTCAGCCAGTCCAACTATGTTAGGTACACGAGGTATAATAAAGATGCAACTTTCTTAGTAAGAAAGAAAAGAATAGTTAATATTAAAAGATAATCGCCGTAGTAGGCGGTAAAAGTATTAAATAATACCGACTATATAAAAATATATCGCCGTACAAAATCACTAGCAGAAGGTTATAGTAGAAAAATGAAAAGAAGTGAGAAAGAGAAGGGTGTGAATTCGTTCCATAAGTCAGCCAAAGCAGAATATTAGCAATAATTACCAGTAGCACTTAATTACCGTAGTGGCATTTAAAAAGTTAATCGCGAAGCAATACGATCAAGGTGACCTTAGCACGTCGTTAGTGGACGTGAGGTCATAAATCGCAAAATACAAAGAATGCGATCGACGAATGTGACCTTAGCGCGTCTTTAGAGGACACGTGGCCGCAGTCGAACGATTATAACTCGTTACTTATGCGGTTGATACACAATAATTATCACACGCGGTAACAGAAAAAGTTATAATATAAAAATGCTTACCATGCGTAGTAAGACAGAATTTGTCTGTTGTGACCGGCTCAACACAATACCGACCTTCCGAGCACAACAGAACAAAAAGAGAAAATGTCTATTGTGGCCGGCACAACACCACCGACTTCCCGTCCACAATAAAACAAGCAAAAAGAAACAATAAATGCCACTAAAATAATTACACACTGCCTTGGAACGACTTCACACATACACAAAAAAATAAAAAAAAATGACTCACCGGCAGCGGATTCTCAACAAAACCCTACCTATAATATTCCCGTGGGCGCCACTGTAACGTAAAAAGTTGACGATTAAGGTTAACTTTGGTACTTACAAGTTTGACCATATCTCTTTATCGGGTTGACCCAGGACCCTGATTTATTATACACCTAATAGGAACTATAGACCTCAGTATTTGGTATAAACTTGGTACTTGGTAGCACGGGCTGTTGCCGCAACTCCACGTCTTTGCGTGTATTTTGCGTGCGGGTGGGAATGGTCTTGTCACTTGTAACGTAAAAAAGAGCCTTTCGGGTGTGTGCTGTTACGATATCCCTACTAGGGCGTGTCTAAATGAGAAACGTGGTTAAATGTTACAATAAAAATTGATTTAATTGCCAATAAATTTTAGACATCATTTAGCAAGCGTTACCTTAATGAAAAAAATTACTATTTATATGATATTAAGAAAAGTTCGGCGAGGGGTGGGTTGATGTGGAGAATCCTGCTGCCGGTTGTCCAGGAGATGTTGGTGACTTAACTCGTCTGTAGCCGCCGCAAGAGGGCGAACGCAGCTAGCACCTCAGCTTTTATAGCAGCGGGAGGCCGGAGGCGTCGATGACATGAGTGGGAGGAGTGAGCGCGACGTCACAGTGACGTCACACACTCAAGCTACCCCAGCTCTTCGAGGAAGGCCAGCAGACTCTTGATGTGGCCCACTGCTTCCCTCAGGGTGCTCTTCTATTGGGTAATTCCTAACAGAAAAACCCAACATCACTTTTTGTTTGACCCGGGAATCGAACCCGAGACCTCATGATCCGCAGTCGCTAACACTACCGCAGGACCACAGAGGCAGTCAACAAAAAAGTATACATGAGGTATGAATGTTTATCCTTTTTTTCGTATAAAAAGAACAAGCTCTGCTTAGTTTGGGACTAGATAGTGGTGTGTGTATGTGATAGAATATTGTAATATTCTATACGTATATTGTATGATTGTTTGGTAAACCTCTTTACCACCAATTTTCGTAGCGCTGGTGTCTTGGTCATCGATATCTTAGTACCTATTTATTAACTAATTACGTTCATGAGCACATAAACTAATAATGCAACATAATTATGTATACCTCTAGTTATGTTACTATATCACGCGCGTGATGATGCGTTTTTGTGTTAGTTTTGTACAAACTCATTTATATACATATTTATGTCGCTGTAGAATAAATGTTTTAGTTTCTGATAGCTATATCTTTTCTAAAATAATTGTGTTTGTATGTATGTATGTACTTCATCAGAAAACTTAATATGTATTTAGGAGATTAATATTCGCTATTTTAATTTCTTTCACGCACTTTTTGAATAATTAGTTATATTAATGTATAATAATGAAAGGGATCCTTTGTAGACTAGTCTAGCACAGAACTGAAAATCCGAAAAACCATCGATATTCGAAGTAAAAAAGTCTGCCAACAAAATTCAAAGCACAAAACAAGCTTAAAAATTACGAAGCAATACAAATTTATCATGGTTATGAGACCTACATAAGTCCTCAAGTATAGCACCTAAAATTAAACTTTGCTAAAAACATTTCTATGTAATCACAAACTTTGCTATGTATAAAGTAAACATCGAAAAATAAAAAGTATAATAATCAAAGATAACGATGACTCAAAAGTGCTTTATGTTGCATTTATCTTAAGGTATTATATTATCTTATCTTAGCAGTGAATAAACTTATAGTTATAGGAACTATAACTATAAGTTTATTCACTGCTAAGATAATATATATATATATATATATATATATATATATATATATATATATATATATATATATATATATATATATATATATATATATTATCTTAGCAGTGAATAAACTATAGTTAGAGGTACACGTAAAAGTATTAAACATAAACACTGCGCTCCACTAAATTAATTAATTAGCCTTACTAGTACTAGAATACAAGTAAAAAGGCGCTATGTAATAGACACATTAGTGTGAAAACCAAACAAAATATTCTAGTATGAAATAATAACAGCAGCGGCAATGTAACGGAGATGGCTGCATTAAAATGTATGTTGTCGCATTTAATAATTTTTATGAATGCCACAGATTTTGTGTTGGGCAGATAAGGCAATATTTGTACACTGTTTACATTTAAATTACGTATAATTTAAGGAATGACCATATGGAATGAGCATGGTATAATATTATTACAATATTAGTGTAGACAAACGAAGATAATTTTACATGATTTATTTGTATGTATATAATTCTAGTAGGTATTACATAAATGCATATTTCAAGTATAAACATCTTATTACTGCCATTTCCTTCCTACCAATAATATGAACCACGGTGAAATGGCTGTTAGCGATAATGACGCCTTTGTACTCTATTTAATAAGATTCCTCTAAATGTTCCTTAAATTGCCCCTCTTACGTTGTACTTTTTTATGTATTTTGACAAATAGCCTTACCCTTCACTTATGTGTAACCTTCAGATTTAATAAAAACACAGTTTTTAAAAGAGAAACACAGAGACAAGAGTTAATGCAGGTAATAGTGTGAATAGAGCTCTGAAGGCGTTTATGAACGTCGAATGAAGTCAAAACGTGTCCAAAAAGGCACGTTTGGATGTGTTGTGTGCATAGAGGGGTTTTAGTGCCTACCCTTATGTATGGTAGTGAAAGTTTTACTTTCAATCAATTCTAAAAACAATTCTACTTTCAAGTCTCTTCTGCCATACCCAACTGGGTATGGCAGAAGAGACTTGAAAGTAGAATAAATGCTGTACAAATGAGAGCACTGAGAAGTATCTGTGGTGTATCTTCGCCGGCAGAGTAAAGAATTGTGTGATACGAGAGTGGTGTTGGGTAAAAGAAGATTTAGTGACAAGCATCGAGAAAGGCATGTTAAGATGGTTTGGGCACATGGAGAGGATGGATGACGAAAGACTCACAAAGAAGATATATAAGGCAAGTGCGAATGGGACAGGACGAAGGGAAAGACCTAGGCGGACGTTCTCTGACCAGATTGGAGACATCCTAAAAAAGGACAGTTCAGCAGTACCCTAAACAGAAGAGCATGCATGAGAAACTTGATGGGAGTGAATGAAGCAAGAGAGATATGTTAGGATCGTTGCAAATGGCGTTCCTTAGTCTCTGCCTACCCCTCTGGGAAACAGGCGTGAGTATATTTTTGTATGTATGTAAACACAGGGATCTGGATTACAATACAAAGATATCAAATGTTCAATTGATTCAGTAAATAAAATGAAAGACGTAGCGATGACATCTACATACATAATAAGGTAGAGGTTATATTGCGACGTTTAGTTTTACATTACTCAATTTTCTTATATTTAACATTTAAGCACAAGGATTTTTACTTATTTAAAACAATGAAATTTGTAATTGCCTCTATAATAAGACACGAAAACACGTTGACTCGACTTCATTTGACTTGAACAATCCAATATTCAGTAAGACAAGACAAAGTGCTCGTACTATCTAATCAAATGCGTCGACAGCGAGTAATTACTTGTCTTCGCCGTGTACACTCCGCACTAGCCGGGGTACCTACGCGGCATCAAAGCGATTGCGACGTTGTTGAGTACAATGACGCAACGTAATGTCGCATGGCGGCAACACAACGCTATCGATACTCGGTGGAACCTCGCATAGCCGCAGTATCGCACCACGCCGATTTGCATAAAGCTTCGCGGACAGCGTTTTGGCGTCAGTTCAGCTTGTAGGTATCTCATTAGCATAACTGCTCAATTATTTTGTGCGGAATAGTCACTTTACAGACAAAATTTGGTTTTGTGCTACGTTAAGCATCCTATTGAGTGGCAGCTAGTCTTTGATTTTGAAAATTGCTCGGCCTTGTTAGATGTGTGCCAAGTTCTAATATTGAAGTATTATTAGGTTATAAAGGCGGGTTGAATATCCTCGTGCCTGAAGCCCGGCTTAAACTTGCGTTTACGTGGTTAAATGGATTATTAAGAAGTAATACCGAAACAAGTAGTATATCGATGCCCCCAACCAAGAACTCGGTAATGTGCTATTATGGGGTTTATGCTGTTATGTCAAATTCGGCATCTATGGACTACAATACACCTTAGCAATTTTTTTCAGATTTTTCCTAATGATATTTACAAATAAATCATGACAAACATGTTTATTGTTGGGACTTTAGACACAATTATATTTCAGCAAAAAACCTATTATAGATCTTTACGAAAAATCAATTTATATTTTATTTTCGTAAGTTGCGATTACCGGGTTATTCGCGTAAATAATTTTCATAAAGTCTTTGGTAAACGTGATTATGGGGTTAAGTGTTGAAATAATTTTAATATACGTATTCCGTAATATGCACAAACAATGTTATTTAAGATTGGTATTGGCTCATTAATGTACGTAATATTTCAATACGGTAAATTTATTCCAAATTTCAATACAACTAGCTCTGTTCTAGAAATTATTGTTTTTGTCTATCCGCGGTATAGTTTGCAAAGTGCAGTTGTCTATTTCTTTTGGTAGCTGATAGACAATAATAGATATATGCCAGGCCCCCAACAAGTGTCCTTGGCCATCGGCCAGGTGCGTAAAGTTTGTTTACTTACTGTTATAACCCGGTATTGAATCCCTTATAGCTAACACGGCCCTTAGTCGTGCACACTAGCATTTTAAGCATTATTCTTACGTCAGCATTTTGTTTCAATAGCCAGTCGACTCATAGATCGGACAGTCTATGCTGAACGCTCGCGAGATACGGTTGCCTTACGGGTCCTTTCCTCTTGTTAACTCTTTGTCGAAATAAATAGTCTAGTTAACTTTAAAATATCTTTTTTTAAAAAGACCTCGGAAAGGGACCCCGTAACATTTGGTGGCAGCGGTGAGATACGGAATTCCCCAGTGTCGATTCGCGTAAATCTATATTTGTGTTATAAAAATAGACTCATCGTATCCTACAAATTTAGTGAAAACTTACCGTGAGTGACCTCCGGTTAACTTTCGAGGTATACCTTACTTCTCGTGAATCCTGCAACAGTGTAACACTTACCTTACATCGCGAACACATCCTTGAGTATCCTGAAAAACCTACCTGGGACCCGCCTGAGAGTACATCCGGTCGTCATCCTGTAAGCTCTGACGAGCATCCTGCACCACGTTGTGTGCAACCCCGACGACATCCGCGACTCGCCAGTGGTTCTACGAGGTACCCGAAGGTATTCTACGAAAATTAGTGTCCGTGTTTCGTCGATTGTGTCCAAGTGTTCTGTGCAAATCAAATCATAGTGCGGTATCCGTGTGGTATCGCTATGCTGCCGTTCCACGAATTAGCTGTTGTCGCCGCCTACGTGTGCCTGTGAGTGACTCATACATTTTTATCGTGAACAGTGTTCACGCTCTTAGAACCTTATTTTTAATTTTATTGTGCATCGTAATTTTATTTTCTTTTATGTATTGTTTGTATTATGCCCAAAGTGTCTAAAGTTGAGGATAGCAAGTTGACTATAGACGTATCTAGATTAGAAACGGAACCTAAATCTCCTTTACTATCACCTAAGATAACTAGGCGTACTGTCGAGATGGAGTTAAACATTCTATTGAAATTCGTAAAGCCATACGATGGCACTCGTGAAAAACTTAATTCGTTTATCACTAATTGCAATAATGCCTATGAACTGGCATCTGACTCACAAAGGCCCATCCGTTTTAAATATATACTATGTCAATTGACAGGTAAGGCAGAGACCGCCTGCTCAATTAAAGAGTTTACCAGCTGGGAACAGCTTAAAGAATTTCTAAAAACCCAGTTTTCCGAAAAGAAACATTATTCACATTTGCTAACTGAGCTCCAAGAAAGCAAGCAAGGACCTACAGAAAACGTAAGCCAGTTTGCACTAAAGATGGAGACATGTTTGTCCCACCTTCTCACAGAGATCTCACTTTCATGTCACAAAGTAAAGGAAATCCCAGGGCGCACTGCCACCATGGAGGACTTAACCCTCCACCACTTCCTTATGGGGCTCCATCCCCGCGTATCCAACATCGTTAGATGCAGGGCCCCCAAAACATTTAACGAAGCGGTCAATCTGGCGATCTCGGAAGAGAGGATCCAAGAAACTCTCTATAAACGCGGGCAAAATAATAATAACTCGCAGCAGGACAACCAAAAGTCGCAGAACCGGTTCAAACCGGTTATCCAAACTCCGTTAAATAAGCCAAAATTCCAGAAGCCACTCGATAAACCGAGTACATCCAGACACCCAAACAAGCCTAACCCTAACCTAACTTGCAAATACTGCAAGGAAACAGGGCATGAAATTCAAAACTGTCAAAGGAGGCAAGCCGCAAACAAACGGCACTTTGCCTCGCAGCCAGACAGCAAACCATCTACGTCCTTCTCCCCTCAAAAACCTTCCCAGGTTAGCTATGTCCACAACGATAACGATGACGACACCGAAGACGAGGACGCTGACGAGAATTTAAACAAAGGCCCTCGTCCCAAGCCTACTAAAAAATTAGTAGCCTCCATTAAGGTTGTACAGCAGGGTAACCAGCCCCAAAACGGGAACCTTAAACCAAATCGTCCCTCTAAGGTTGTACAGCAGGGTAACCAGCCCCAAAACGGGAACCTTAATCCAAATCGTCCTCCTAAGGTTGTACAGCAGGGTAACCAGCCCCAAACGGGAACCTTAGTTCAAATCACCCTATTAAGGTTATACGACAGGGTCACCAGCCCCAAAATGGAAACCTTAATACGGATACCAAGGAAATTTACGAGGTCAACATTGACACTACCAAAAGACTTCTACCTCATGTCGTAGCAAAGTTGGAAATCTCTGATTTACCGCTCAACCATTTGGTAGACTCAGGCTCTGCCATTTGCCTGCTTAAACAGTCTAGTGTACTGAAGCAGCCACCCTTGACCCGTAAACTAATCAGTATCAAAGGCATTGACCCTGGTGAGGACAATACTCAAACAATAGGACATTTCAAACTGAAGTTTAACCTATCCGATACTTGTCCAACCAGTCACAAGTTTCATGTCATAAAAGACATCAACCTGCCTTACGATGGTATATTAGGCAACGACTTCCTCACGAGCAAAAGTTGCAATATCGACTATCGCCGTAATGTTTTAAAATTAAAGCGAAGTGAAATCAAGATTCACTTCTTCGATCCCTGCTACGTCATACCTCCACGGACAGAGACCGTGATTGAATGTACTGTAGCAAATCCCGAATTGAAAGAGGGTATGGTATTAGACCAACACCTATCCCAGACTCTTCTCGTAGCCAATTGCCTAGTAAAGGTGAAGGATAACCAAAGAATTAACATTTCGGTTATAAATACCTCCAATAAACCCGCCGAGATGAAGCTTAATCTCAACCTTAAGTTGGACCCTATAGAGGTTTGTCCAACCACATTGCCCTCTTACACTGGCAATGTAAGTGAGCGCACTAGGAAGGTACTAGACCTTTTGAGAACGTCACACCTGAAAGAAGAAGAAGCGGAAGCCCTTCTCGACCTCTGTTCAGAATATTCTGACATATTTCATCTCCCAGATGAACCCTTATCCTTCTCACCCGCCATCCAACATGAAATCAAAACATCCAGTGACACTCCCATACATACTAAATCCTATCGCTTCCCTGAGTGCCACAAGAAAGAGGTGGCAACTCAAATAAATAAAATGTTAGACCAAGACATTATCACACCGTCGTCTTCTCCCTGGTCGTCTCCTATCTGGGTCGTCCCCAAAAAGGCTGACCCCTCTGGCCAAAAGAAATGGCGTATAGTCATTGACTATAGAAAACTAAACGACATCACAATAGGTGAAGTTTACCCCATTCCTCAGATTACTGAGATCCTCGACCAGTTAGGAAAGAGCCAGTACTTCACGACACTCGACCTATCATCAGGTTTTCATCAATTATTGATTTCTCCAGAAGACGCACCCAAAACAGCCTTCTCTGTACCTCAGGGTCACTTCAAATTTAACCGCATGCCTTTTGGGCTGAAGAATGCCCCATCCACGTTCCAAAAACTCATGAACACCTGCCTTACGGGCCTCCAGGGCTCCATGTGCTTTGTTTACTTGGATGACATAGTCCTGTATGCATTTAACCTGGTTTCAGCCATCCAAAACCTAAGAGCCGTCTTCGATAGACTTCGAGAGTTCAACCTTAAACTCCAAGCGGAGAAATGTGAATTTCTACGGATGGAGGTTACTTACCTAGGCCATATTATAACACAATACGGTGTTAAACCCAATCCTGATAAGGTCAAGGCCGTCACACAATATCCAACTCCGAAGTGCCCCAAAGACATCAAATCCTTTTTAGGATTGGTATCCTATTATAGGCGTTTTATCCCAAACTTCTCTAAGCTTGCTAAACCACTTACCTCTCTCCTGAAAAAGGACGTCCCCTTTAATTGGTGTAATGAACAGCAGCTTAACTTTGAAGCCCTGAAAAATAAATTAGTAGAAGCTCCCATCCTCGCCTACCCGGATTTTAATCAACCCTTCTTACTTACCTGTGACGCATCCAATTACGCCATCTCCGCCATCCTGTCCCAAGGATCCAGCAGGCAAGACCGCCCAATTGCATTCGCGTCACGCACCCTAAACAAAGCCGAATGTAACTACAGTGTCACTGAAAAAGAGTGCCTGGCAATTATCTTCGGCACAAAAACATTTCGCCCATACATTTATGGCCACCGCTTCACAATCTTAACAGATCACAAGCCCCTCCAATGGTTATTTAACTGTAAAGACCCCGGGTCTCGCCTTGTCCGGTGGAGTTAGGCTCCACCGGACAAGGCGAGCTGGAAGAATTTGAATATGATATCCAGTATAAAAAGGGTAAGATAAACGCAAACGCGGACGCCCTTTCCAGATTTCCTGTGAACCCCATCCAACCAACTGTCACTAATGAAACACCTAACCCTCAAGGTCAAGACATCAATCCAGAACAGTTCCAGGAACAATCCCTTTTAGAACCGAGTAACTTAGATAAGGACCTAATGGACTTGCTTACGTCATCGCGTTCCTTCCCGTCTGAAGATCTAAACCCAGACATCCTCCTAGAATGTGCTACTCCAGAACTACTTAACATAGAATCTCCTATGCCTCCCTTACCTGGAACGTCACAGCGCACTCCAACCCTCGATGAAATCCTCTCGCCTAAAACTTCAGCCGAACCTACCCCATCGACAAGCCTCATAATCACAGACGATTACTCGACTTCCCTGAAACGCGTCAAATAAAAGTAACTCTTATAATACAAAAATTATTGAATATAATCAGAGCTTACTAAAAAGCCCCGATAAGGTTATCCTTATCCCTACATCCTTAGATCTCGATGAGTCAAACCCCTACATACAAGGAATATTAGGTAACCTAGAAAACCGGGACGAAATTCTTAACCAAGAAAGACAGCTACACTTCTCGAAAATCGCCCTAGGTAATAAGATTTATTACCTCCTTTATGTCAAAGTCCATCACTTTGATCAAGCATCCTATCAAGAGATCTATGATGCTCTAAAAGCCATCCGGAACGAATTAGTAATAATAAGAAATACTCAACAAATAAGTATATCTGATTTCCGTGATGCCTTCGAAAAACATAGTTTTATAAAAATATACAATTTAATTATTTTCCTCTTCCATAATACAAACATCCTAGTAAACATTTACCATAATAATGTTACTTATCCCTCACCGTCCGAGGTGAAGAAAATTCTATACGACAACCATGACATCCCAGCAGCTGGTCACTTAGGTGTCAGTCGTATGTATAATAGATTGAAAGAATTGTATTATTGGAAAAGTATGCGTAGTGACATAGAGTCTTATGTGAAAAGGTGTAAACTATGTCAAGAGAACAAAGCTTTGCGCCAAACAAATCGTGCACCGATGCAAATCACAAGCACTTCAACCAAACCGTGTGAGCGTATAGCGTTAGACGTTGTAGGACCTCTCCCCGAATCGGGAACCGCAAAGCTCAGATTCATATTAACCTTACAAGACGACTTTACCAAGTTCTCCTCCGCTTATCCACTACGCAGTACTACCGCTGAAGAAACAAGTGAATGTTTACTTCACTTTATATCCATATTTGGTATTCCCAAAATGATCCTCACTGATCAGGGTACCCACTTTACGTCAGAATTATTTAAAAGAACGTGTGATTTATTAAAAATCAAGCAGGTATGGTCCACGCCATGCCATCCACAAACTCAAGGTGCTCTAGAACGGAGCTACTCAATCTTAAAGGAATACCTAAAATCTTTCGTAAACGAAGACCAAACAGATTGGCCTCGTTATGTATATACAGCCATGCTTACATACAATACAACCGTCCATTCCACAACACATTACACTCCCTACGAGCTAATGTTCGGTAACAAACCATTTATTCCTAATTCAATATATGACGAATCCCTAGGTACTACATACCTGGAGTATGTACGCATGTTACAAACCCGTCTAAAGAACTCTCACGATAAAGCTTTAGAATACATACAGCGATCAAAAGTATCGTCTAAGAATTATAACGATTCTCATTCACGCCCTATACAATACAAAGTAGGCGACTTTGTTTACCTAAAGAACCATCTTAGATTACGAAAAGCCTTATCGCCAATATGGAAAGGCCCATATAAAGTTGTCAAAATTCATGGTAACAACACTTTATCTTTATTAATAAATAGACGGCACGTCCGTCACCATTATGACGAGGTAAAGCTCGCCGAAGTCAGCGGCGACCTGAAAACATAAACATACCTAAACAAAAGTTAATTTTCGTAAACTAGGTTAATAATACTTACGTAAATTTAACGTTATAGTTTTAGTATTAGATATATAGATGTTAGTTATAATGTGTTAGTCACAAGATCGCTTTTGTTAGCTTAAATAAGTACTTAATATAAACAATACCTTGTTAGAAGCATAGATTAAATAGTTGTTAGTTTTTATATACAAGCGAATACCACAGTAACGTATAAATAATATACTTACAGCACTTCAGCGGAACTCCAGACGACCAACTACTATATCCAACCGATAACCACGAGTCCTGGAATTTATTTTGACTATATAGGAAATTTAAAAATCTCTAATAGTGTATTAAATGTTATCATGCCAATGGGAATTTCGCATTTCAAACCGCATATAGAAAACATTAACTCATCATTGGAAACTTTTATAAATCTCTGTAACCAAGTGGAAATTCTCTCAGAACCCGAATGCCATAATTTAATAGAACCATTAGTATTACTACAGCAAAACATTATTAAATTGTTCAGTTCAATCTCTCATTTAATCGATAATAGATCCAAGCGAGCTTGGGTTGGTGGTATAGGTACTGCCCTTAAATATGTTTTCGGCACGTTGGACGAAAACGACGCCATAAAATATAAGCTTAGACCTTGTTCTAAATTCACTAGAAACCTCTATGGTCACTCTATCCTTCCAACTAGAAGAAACAACGAATGCGATTCTTTTCTGTAGCCAAAACAATTTACATCTGGCAATCATGTTGCCCGCACTCTTATACCGAGAACTGAGCAACAATATTAGGCACTTACCGAACAATCTTAACCTGCCTTTGTATTTAGACATAAGCTCCATTCATAACATTGGTCTCCAGTTTGTTATGTTATTATTTCAATGGTAAATTAGTTTTCCTGTTACGAATACCGTTAGTCTCTAACCTTGAATATATGTTGTATAATAAAGTTGCTTTACCAACACCACATGTAAACCAATCAGACATTTACAGTCTCATTGTACCTAGTAGTAAGTATATGGCTATAACAAAAGATAAATCAAATTATTGTAATTTAGTGTAAGGTCCTAGCCCAATTATGGTCAATTGAAATGCTGTATCTTACTATCGTGTTCGAGGTTGATGCGAGGGAGCGGAATATGAACAACTTTACTTCGAAACAAAGGTTTATTTGCGACTAGCGCTATAAATCAAAATGGTGCGGACGCAGCCGCGTGCATTAACACACACATTCAAAAGTGTATATTTATATAATGTTATCGTGGTACGTGTGTCCCTACATTAGCCCCCTTTTTTAAAAGAAGCTACTTTATAATTTATATAAAACAATACTAAAACACTCATTTTTTTTTAACAAATAAAATGGAAAACTTAACTTCAGAACGTTTACATTACTCACTAATGTCACTTTAAACTTAAATTCACTGTACGTTTACATGTCCAGATAACGTAAATTTTACAATATGTTTCTTACTGATACACGTCTGCATTATGCGACGCAGCTGCAGGTTGCACGGTGTGCACTTTGACCACCGGCGGTGACCACCCGGCCACGGCGGATTCCTTACGGAACCAATCTCGCACCCACTTCTTGCATTGGTTTCGCAACAGAAACAGGCATATAAGTCCTAACAATATAGCGAATACCATTATAATAATTTCCAACCCATTTAATCTTTGGCCAATTACTTCATTAGACACACTTTGTGTAATTGCAACATTGTTATGTTCGGGTTTACTTTGGCTATAACCCATCTTAGACACGTGAATACACAATAAAATATTTACTGATAGCAAGCAAAGTCTGGCTACAGAATGAATAAAACATACAGTAAAATAATTAACATAAAACTCATGTAAAAATTGATGTGTCAGTATTTGATTCACTAAAGTGAAACATTGCTATATTTCATAGCCTAATTACAAATATTACAATACTGCAATAAAATGTTAAAAGTTATACATTTAGATTGCAACACATATTTTACACAATAACAAAATAAGTAAGTATCTGTATATGCGACAATAGCGCAGTGGTTAAAGTATCACAAGTATTATTTCGCACTGGTCTAACAATAATAGATTTGAATTTCATTCACTGCATTACTGTCGTATATAAGGTATGTCACACACAAATAAAATAAACACAATAAAATTCAATTACAAAAATAGCTTTTGTATATAGGTTATGAAGTTAGCCCTACGACTATGTCTTGGGTTCGGCGGATATAACCTGCCACTAACTTTTTACCTCGTACAGGAATCGAACCTGTGCAAGACATCTACGGCACTCCCTATACTGTGAGTCTCGTTATAGTTCATTCTGCGAACCTTATCGGTCGCTTGATAGCTCTACCGCTACGAGTGGTCCGAGTTATCGGTTTGGTACCGGACTCGTCATTACTAAGATTATTATTACCACTAGAATTATTTATGTTACTATGTTTACATTGTTCGTCTAGCGAAATGGGATCATAGTTAAGTATGTAGGCCGGTTTGAGCCTGTCTATTGATACATTTACCTGTCTATCATGTATTTGCAATCGAAAATACTTGTCACACCTGTCTATGACCTTATAAGGACCATCATAGGGTGGCTGTAACGATTTTTTTACTAAATCAACCCGTACAAATACATGTGAACATGTACGCAAATCCGAGTGCACGAAAATGTTACGTGAATCGCGTTGCTTTGTCGGTCTTGGTATAAGATTTCTAATAGCTTCCCTAACCATGATTACATATTCATTCGAATCGCTAACTTTTATGTTTTTACTGCCGTAAAAATTACCGGGTAACCTTAACGTTTTACTGAATAATAACTCAGCGGCGCTAACTCCCGTATCGCTACGTGGTGTGGCCCGCAATGCAAACAAAGTGGTATTCAGCTCCTGGACCCAGGTACCTTTCTCCCTGCGAGCCATGAGAGCTGCTTTCAACACACGATGAAATTTCTCTACGGCGCCGTTCCCTTGCGGGTGATAGGCCGTAGTTCTTAATTTATTTATACCTAAATATTGCATTAGCTCGGTAAATAGACTACTCTCAAACTGCCTGCCCTGGTCAGTAGTGATCCTAACAGGACAGCCATAACGCGTTATCCAATTTTCATACAGTGATCGGGCTATCGTAGTAGCATTAATATCTTTCAATGCGTATACTTCCGGCCAACCCGTGGTGCGATCTATTACCGTCAAACAATACCTGTAACCCTCAGGTGATATAGGTAATGGACCAACTAAATCCACGTGTATGTGTTCGAACCGATCGCTAGCCTGAAACTGTCCAAGTCCAGAAACCGTATGTCTGATAACCTTCGACTTCTGACATGGAATACAGGTTTTGGTCCAATTTCGAACATCGACATTCATATTAGGCCAAAAATACTTCATCATCATCAGCCTTTAAAAGTCCACTGCTGGACTAGGCCTCTCCTTTGAAAGGAGGAATTGGCCTACTATACCACGCTGGCCAAACGGGTTGGTAAAGGGTTTGTATCAAGTTTTCCTTCTCTTACAGTGCTGTTCTCTGCATAATATGCTCCCTCTGTCGGCTCTTACGACACCCATGGGATGATATGGGGTGGTGACATTCCGTATTCTTAATCCGTCACCACACGGACAAAAAATACTTAGATGCAACTAATTTCCTAGTTGTTCGATTCCCAGGATGAGACATATCATGAACCACGTGGAATGCCTTTTTCCTAAAGTCTACAGGTAGGTACGGCCTGGCGACGTTAGTTGACACCTCACATGTAATTTCATCCTGACCGTCCGGCAAAACAATTCCTTTAAATTGCAACCGCTCGCTAGGTTCCGATAACAACCTACACAATTCTTTGTCCGTACGTTGCGCTAATGCTAATTCTGCGAAGTCGAGCGCAGTCGGACATGCAATCGTCGAAACGCGCGATAACGCGTCTGCAACAACATTGTCAGAACCGCTAATATGCCGTATGTCCGTAAAAAACTCACTGATAAAGAGGAGCTGCCTAACTCGTCTAGGCGTCTCTTTATCGCTGGGTTTTTTCGAAAACGCGTATACAAGCGGTTTATGGTCAGTGTAAATAATAAACGGTCTACCTTCAACCATATACCTAAAATGTTGCACTGATAAATATATCCCTAAAAGTTCCCTATCATAGGTACTATATTTTAGTTGAGCATCACTAAGTTTCTTAGAAAAATCATTTAAGTAATCATTTAATCATTCATTTTAAAGGCAATACAAACTTACAGTATACACCAAAGCGCTCGTATGCCGTGAAGTTTTACAATAAAATCAAAAATAATGTCATTGTAAAAATCATAATAATCAAACATTAAGATTAGTTATCAAAATATATCATAAGTACAGTCAAATCAATAATAAAATAAAATTAAATTCTAATAATGAAATAAAATAAAATTAAATTACAATTTATAGAGATAAAATAATATTGCTTATATTCAGACAAAATAAATCATTCACATCTTTGATTTAGATATAATAACATTTTTGCTCTAATTGTACCAAGTCTGTCATAAAAAATGTCTGCGTCAGGATTGTGCTTTAAATACAGGTTTAGATATGTGAGACCCCTAGCAGTAGGGCTATTATGAGCTTGAAGAGAACGCCAAGCAGGTGGGCATGCAAGCAGTTGTCGCTGCCGGCGTCCTGTGCTCCGTAAATAATTATCAGGCACATATAAATGAATGCACTCCCGTACCGATGGATTATCAAGTTTATTGTTTAACAACAAGTAATAATGAACTAAGTGCATAAATTCTCTTCTAAGAAGCAAGGTATTGAGACCAACCATTCCCGTCACAAACAACGATGGATATAAAAATGGATAATATCCATAAACACGCTTATATATGTACCGGGAAAATTTACGCTGAATCCTCTCAATCATAAGAGTATATAACGCCTCTTTGGGACTCCATACAATTGCATTGTACTCTAATTTGCTCCGGACATAGGCATTGTAAAGCAGCATTGCGATATGTGAGCTACTGAATTGATAGGACGTTCTCATTATGAATCCTAGAGATTTGTTCGCATCTTTGCATATTTGGATAATGTGCTCGCGAAAAGCCATAATTACCCCTAAATCGCGTATGGTTGTGACCCGCTCGAGCGGTGTACCTGCTAGTTCATACGTATTTGTGATAGCAGACCGAGACCTAGTAAAAGTGATAGTCTTACACTTGGAAACATTGAGAGGTAATTTATTAGTAGTACTCCAAGCTACGATAGCGTCGATATCATGCTGAAGAGCCCCACAATCCGCAACGCTGGTGACAGAGCGGAATAATTTCAAATCGTCGGCAAACATCAGACACTCAGCATTAGAGGTAACATTGGGAAGGTCATTAATCATAATGAGAAATAGAGTAGGCCCTAACGTACTACCCTGGCTTATACCGGAGCGTGTGTAGTATTCATCAGATCTGTAATCACCAAGCTTGATGTACTGTTTACGGTCTCTAAGATAATCCGCCATTAGATTTAGAAGTGGCGTAGTAAAGCCCAGCGACGAGAACTTCATTAAAAGGACATCATTGTCTACGAGATCGAATGCCTTCCGAAAATCGAAATATGCCGCGTCAACTTGACAGCCTGCCGATACTGTGGTAGTTAAATAGTCCACATACCTAATATGGTTTGTTAGGGCAGAGCGCCTAGGGCGGAACCCATGCTGAGAATCATCTAAGCATTTACCAACTTGACTATGTATACAATTGTTGATGATAGATTCAAAGATCTTTGCAAACACTGACAACACCGCAATAGGTCTGTGGTTAGCTATATCGGTTGAAGAACCACCTTTAGGTACCGGAGTTACCCTAGAGAGCTTCCATTTATAGGGATAAACGCCTTGCTGCAGCGAAAGGTTGAAAATATGTAGGAGAGGTTTTTCTAAGGTGGTTATACAATCCTTAGCCAAAAACGCTGGTATGTTATCAGGGCCACATGAAGATGTCGCCTTTAGGCGTCGAACCGCTCGCCCCAATTCCGAGTGATCGATGTATTGAATATCAATCCTGGACGCATAACCAGTATCATTTGCATCACGTTGAGCTATTTCAGTGTCGAGTAACGGTGGAATTGGATGAAATACCGAGCCAAAATACTGGGCAAATGCATCAACAGCTGCCTGCCCTTCAACAACGGTGTTATTATAAACATATTCTTTACTTTGTTGTCTACTTTTACGTTTATCTTTGACAAATTTCCAAAACGTTGAAGGGTCGCGAGTTATGCTGTTTTCTACACTGTTAATATATTTTTTAAAAGCTTCTTTAATTAGGACTTTGACTTTGGTTCTACAATATTTAAATAACTCCTTATTATACAACGACCCATTCAGTTTAAATTTTTTTAAATTAAAATATTTAAATTTTATGTAATATATTATTTCACTAGTATACCACGAGGGGTAAGTATATTTGTGACCAGTTATTTTCTTTTTAAATGGAACATGGTCAGAAATTACACTATTAAGCTTGTCATAGAGCGTCTCTACAGCCAGATTGGTATCGTTTTGCACCATTAGCTTTGTCCAATCGATACTAGCTATAGACGAATATAAGCCGGCAAAATCAGCCTTGCGGAAATTCCACTCGGCGGATACATTCTGTCTGGTACGCGGAATCGGTGGCTCAACCTTTACATTACTCCTAGGTACTGTTAGCATGACCTCCAGTGGCGGGTGATAAGCATCCATCGGTACAAGAGGCTCAACATCCGACGTGACAAAGACATTGTTAAAGTCACTATTTGTTAAGACCAAATCCAAGATAGAACCATACTTATTACAAACCGAGTTACATTGTTTTAGTCTACAATACTCCAAAAAATTATCAAATTGATTTTTTACAGAATTACTGCACGATTTCAAATTGAAATCACCGACTATAACAAACTGATACTCAGAATAGGCAGTAATAGCATTTTCCATACAGGTTAGAACATCCAAGTACTGATTATCATTATAGCTGGGTGGCAAATATACAACGCAAATGAGCAATCGAACATTTCTCCACGTTATTAAGGCAAACAATAATTCTTTGTCATCCGTTAGATTGTCTATTGACGTAATTTTTTTTACTGTGTAGCAATTCTTGACTGCCAACAGAACACCTCCCCATCCTACATCACCAGCACGATCCTTACGTAGTACCACATAGTTAGAGGGAAATAATTCCGAGTCATTTACAGAGGAGTTGAGAAATGTTTCGGTAAGAGTAACAAAATCACATGTATTTAAAGCAAGGTTATTGTGGAAATCATAAGTTTTTGTTCGAAGACCTCTCACATTTTGATAATAAATTGAAATTTTTTTGACATGTAATTTATTCTTAGGTTTTCGAGTCTTTCGTTTATAAATAATAGATTTACCGTTCCTTTTACAGTTATTAGCATTGCCTTGCAAGAAAAAGCTTTGAAGATATGCCATTTGAGGTTTGTAATTTATCCGTGGCAGATTGGAGTCGGTGACTGTCGATAGCATACATAATATCTAGATATACATTTTTCATGCCATTTTTATTCAATTTACCTGATTTATATGAGAACATATTCATAGTTAAGTTGCGATTTGTGTCAATCAGGTATGCATAGTCATTATTTATTAAATCTGAAAACAATAAGTTATTAAATAATTCTACCTTATAATTATGAATTAGAGCGCCACATATGTACGTAGGTGCACATAAAATTATATTAGTGTGAGTTATGTGCCCTAGTGATTTTCTTAGTAGTTTAACCAATTGACTATAATCGCATGTATACGTTAAATCTATACCTCCCAGAATGACAACACAATAGTCATTCATGTTAAAGTCTGTTAACTTACAATCTATGTTTTTAAGCATCCTTTCGATATTACAATTAGGTGAAACATAACGACAGCAATCGAACCGACTACCGAACATATCCTCCACATCTTGCAGTGTACCACAGGATTCGCTATTGGTCAAAATACAAAGCTTGCTTTTATTTCCATAACGTCTTCGGATAGGCACCCCGGCACTGACACTAATAGTATTCGACGACTCTGCTCGCCCAGGAGGTCTGACAATATTGAGCTCAGTATGTTGCACGTTGCGCGTACGTTGTCCTAGTGCAACCACTTCTTGCATAGCTGGCGCAGACTTAGCTGGCACTCTATTAGTGGTGGAGTCTGTGCGAATCTTTGTTTTGTCCGTATTTATAGGGTTTTCGGTCTGTGTTTGTTTACAGTACGTTTTAATGACACATTGTTTTACTACATTTTGTACCTTTTTAGGAGTAAGAGTCCTTTTTTTGAGAGGACTATTTGTGACTTTTTTGTATAAGTCGTTCTTTTTTAGTAACTCTTCATTTGTCTGTTTAAGTTTCTGTATTTCTAATGACAGAGATTCTATTTCTTGATGAGCACTTTTTAATTCCTTTTTTAAGCTTTCTACTTGCTCTTCCAAAGCTGTATTTGGCTTACACTCATCTTCTGATATCTCTGGCCAGCTTCTGGTTGTATTATCTAAGCATCCAGATGTATCATTAATGGTCTCAGATTCAGATTGAGTGCGCCTACGTCTAAAAGTAATATTTTCGAAAAAATTCATTGTCAATTAAATATAATATAAGATGTCTCATAAAGCTTAATTCAATAAATGTGCCAAAATATTCCAAAAATATCCAAAAAAAATTATGTCAAATCAATAATAAAATTTGTCCAATTTCCGTGAAATGTAGCTTCAATCAATAATAAAAATGTCTACTTGATATCCAAAAAGTTGCGGGTGTGTCAAGTGAGATTCGATCTCGGAGCGATTTAACTGTAAGCACTCTTGATACCAAATGCGCCACGATGTAATCTGCGAACTTTACCGAAATACTTAGTTGCTAGAAACTGTTTGAGTAATGTAGCACAAATTCCATTTGTGTTATAGGTACATGTATTTATGTCACTATTATTTACTAATGACTGGTCGCACTGTTGTGAACTTGTTAGCCATTTGAATTTATAACAGTTTTTACGTCAAACTGATATTTACTATAAGTTTTTAACTTGCTTATGTTTATGTTTTGGGCTAGTCTAGCGTTTATTTATTAAAAGCACTGTTGTTTGTCACTGTAGAACACTTGTTTCCAACGTTTGTTTACGTTTACTCGCTTTTATTTACTTTTGAATAAGGTCCTTTTTTCTTCACTTATAGTACACACTGTCCACGGATAACGTTTGAGCGCACGAAATAGAGTTTGCTGTATCACTTAAACATAACTTTATGCTATAACTTACAATAATACTATTTTTATTGATTTAAATATACGGATAGTACTTGACACTACGGCTGGTGTTGCCATATATGATGCCACATGCCACATAAAAAAATAACCTAATGGACGCCAGTGTGTGCCGACCCTTATCTGTAATGCGCTACCAACGCAGTTATTGGACGCGTCACACATAATTGCAAGCTCCGCATTTGCTATTGGGTAACACAACACAATTGCATTCTGTAGGCTACTTTTACATTTTGCGAACGCTGCATCCGCTTCGTCCGTCCACTGAACGAGCGATTTGTCTTTCTTTTTCGCGTTTTGTAAATATCTGTTTAATATTGATTGATATTCCGCGGCCCTAGGCAAACTAGACCTATAAAAATTCACCATTCCCAAGAAACGCCTCAACTCGTCAATAGTTTTGGGTTTCGGGAATTCTGAAATTGCCTGTACTTTATTTGGCAGCGGGCTAATCCCTTCTGGCGTAATTTCATAGCCAAGAAATTCTAATTTTGTTTGGCCAAAGCAACATTTCGATAAATTGATAGTAATACCGAACTTATCCAACCGTTCGAAAATCGATTTTAAGTGACGCTTATGAATTTCCGCTGTTTTGCTAGCCACCAAAACGTCATCGATATAACAAAAATAAAAATTAGAATCTAAATCATCGCCTTCCTGCCTAAATTCTTCTTCTAATCCCTGAAAAACAGAATTATTCATATACCGCTGAAATGTCTGAGCCGCATTTCTTAACCCAAAGGTCATACGCATAAACTCGTATAGTCCGAATGGTGTAGTAATCGCGGTTTTCTCGACATCTTCCGGCGCTACTAACAAATTATGATATGCTCTGTTTATGTCTAAACGAGAGAAAATTGTCTTATTACCTAGGATGTATGTAAAATCATTAATTCGCGGTATGGGGTACCTATCCGGCTTAGTTATTGCATTCAAGGCCCTATAATCGCCACACGGACGTAACTGTCCATCCTTTTTAGGTACGACGTGTAGGAGACTTGCCCAAGGACTCTTCGACGGCCTGCAAATACCTAACTCCTGCATACGCCGAAACTCTTCCTTGACTTTAACGTACCTCTCTGGTGCTAATGGCCTAGCACGCGCGAATACCGGAGGACCGGTGGTTTCAATATGATGAAACACACAATAAGGAGGGTTTTCCTTAAAACAAACAGGTTTAGTTATCTCCGGAAATTGTAAAAGTAAATCAGAGTATATACTATTGTTATCAATTGTAGTTAACGATGATCCCTTCCACTTTACAATCGATCCTATAACACTTAAACTAGTTATTTGGTCTAAGAGACGTCGTCCACTTATATCTACAAGTAATTTATTTTGCATTAAAAAATCTGCGCCCAATATCGGCTGACTGACTTCTGCTACTATAAAATCCCAAATGTAGGGACGTCTCAAGCCCAAATTTAATGTTAATGTTCTAACACCATAAGTTTTTATTAGAGTTCCGTTTGCCGCGTATAAGTTAAAATTAGATTTATCACTGTACTTGTTTAAACGATTTCTATTCACTGGTATGACGGACACATTCGCACCGGTATCAATTAAAAATCTCATACCTGCAGTCCTATCACATACTATGAGACGGTTGTGCGTTGTACAGCGTCCCGCCACCGGCTGCACGACTTCTAGTTTCCCGACGGCTTCGGCTTGGCCTCGTTCCAGTTACAGGGTTTCACACACTTTGCTGCTTTCTCCCTGTAACGAAAGTGGTAAAAACATAACCAATTAGCATTTTTCCTCTTAGTCGCCGGATTACCGCTCCGCGATGCCGATCTGGATCTCTGGCCAGTCCAGTGATCTGCCCGGGTCTGCCACGCTCCAATTCATCGAGCCGCAAGCTAATCTTCGCCAATTCCCCCAAGATCAGGTTGGTATCCGTTGTTCCGCCAGGCGTAGGCTCCTTCAGCGTCTCCGATCCCCTGACCTCAGATATCTGGTTGGGACTTCCTGCCGTGCTTTCCAGCACTTTGTCCGCTACCGCCGCGAGGACATCCAGACTCTCCGACTCCGTAACCGTCAATATGGCTCTCACGGCTGTCGGCAGGTGTGATTGCCACATCAGCCTGAGCGTCTCATCTGGTACCTTTTCTCTTGCCAACTCTCGCATACGACGCAGCAGTTGTGATGGCCGCTGATTACCCAGCTCCATTTCTCCAATGAGTTTTTGTAGTTTCCTGGTCTCGGACTCCTCAAACACCTGAAGTAATCTCTCCTTCAAGGTCTGGTATTTCCGCGTTTCCGGTGGGGCAAGCAAGAGGTCACTCACTTGCTGTATGGCGCTTTTGCTCAATTTCGTCACCACGAGATTTTGTTTCACAGCATCGCTCAGTTTCTGATTTTCCACGGCAGCCTCGAATTGGACGAACCAGATTCGCGTTTGGTCCGCCCAAAATTCGGGAATCCGCGAGGCCACGGTAATGCTGGCTAAGGCCTTTTCTCCGCTGTCGCCGCTCACCTCGCATTTTGCTTCCTGCGCACGTGGAACCGAACTTTGAGGACTGAATGTTCAAAATTCTAACACGCTATGCCAACGTAAGGGGTCACCAGTTGTAAGGTCCCAGCCCAATTATGGCCAATTGAAATTCTGTATCTTACTATCGTGTTCGAGGTTGATGCGAGGGAGCGGAATATGAACAACGTTACTTCAAAACAAAGGTTTATTTGCGACTGGCGCTATAAATCAAAATGGTGCGGACGCAGCCGCGTGCAGTAACACACACATTCAAAAGTGTATATTTATATAATGTTATCGTGGTACGTATGTCCCTACATTAGAAACACTAGACAACTGCAAAATTGTAAACTCAGCAGAATATCTATATGACATCCCTATAACTCATAAAACCGATTCAAACCCTAACTGTGAAACTGAATTGTTATCTAAATCTATTGTGGATATTCCTAAACAATATAATATGAAATACATCTATGGCAAATTGAATATTTTCAAATCAATAAGTAATAACAAATATATTTATATAGGATGGCGCTACCATAGGGGCACTTTTTGAACAGAGGCATAGCGTACAACATTCTGAAGCCTTGTACCAAAAATCAATTAAATCGGTGCAGTAGTTTAGCCACAATATCGATTTTAAGTTCCGCAATTTTTGCACATGCTTTGAATTCCATACAGCTGATACAAAACGGTCAACGACCCTACATTGCACGCCCCGACTCGCTCAGACACACACACACTACAGACACCTACACTAACACCAACGTATACCAATAAGCAAAGCTTTGCATGCAGACCCTTTGAGTTTTTGGAGAAGTGGAGCTATTCCTCAGAGTTACTATTCTTTTTATCAATCTTTGTCTATGAGGCTTACCATGACCTCTTATAGCGATTCAGTTTACGACCTAAACTGAATAGAACTGCAATATCGAAGTATGACCTCATTATGACGATTCAATTATGGTGTTTACGTTTCAATGTGACGCAGCTGTGAGTTGAATAGCGTTTGAACCGAAATCTTAAACCATTTATTCATTTGTCATAATAGACCGTACCATGACGTGCTTCGTCAGCTTAAACTGAACCGCTTGACTGTCAAATTTAGCGATTCAATATAAGTTACAATTTGTAATGTATAAACAGAATAGTTAGAATTATAATTTAGGGTTTGGATTATTAGATGTTGTATGTGCATTTTAAACATTTTGAGTTAATTATAGGTCGATTCTTTAGATTCTAGGGTCAAGCCTTATAAAATAGTGTACCAAATCTAACATATTTTTAAAACTCCTATGTGAAATTGTTAATAGAAAAGAATATGATAATAAAACTAGCACTCCGAGTCGTAAACAAAGGCGCCAAGCTAGAAATCAGTTGGATCAATGCCAAAAGATTTCGCCTCTCTAAAGTACATAATGGTCTTATGTCTTACGAGGATTGAGACCATTGTTTAAGCAGCTTGTGGTGTCCACCACTTTGAGTACTAAGCTTAAGGTAAGAAGTGTTTTATATCAAACATGCTAATAAATTGATGAAAGCGGCAATTACTTTATTGTGGCTACATTATAGACAGAATATACTCTTTTTAAGTACATAGTAATCTTATAAGTAAATTGTTAAAAATAGAACTTGCAGTATAACTTAATAATAACATCATTATCATTGAAATTAAACTAACGTTTACGGATTTTATCGCGTTATATTGATTTCACTAGTTATTACCGCCAGAAACCAATATAATGCGATAAAATCCGTATACTGTAGTTTAATTTCAATGTGTAACATTCACGTAAGCCCAAGAAAATAGCATCATTATCATTAATTATTGTTTTATTTGTTTTAGTTATTGGCTGCATAATCATTATATACGCCTGAGTTAAAACAAAGGAGACCAAAGACCCATTGGCGACATGTAATTCATTATAATATGGCTCAACAGACAGTGTCAGATTTTAAAGCAGAGATGACTACGAAAATAGATTCATTAAATATGAATTTGTAGAATTCACTATCAATTAAATTGAAATTTACTGAACACACTTTCAACTTTGCACCAACCTTTTTATTCTTATACTGCGTATTATTTCATTCCACATATTGTCAGAAAAATTCCTAGCTTGCGACAATTTATTGAATCTTGGGCTGTAACACTACGCTTATCTAAAAACTCCCACAAGTGATTAAGTTGGGTAGCAGTGACTCTTCGACGCAAGGGTTCACTGTATATAAAGAAATCACTTAAAATACCACTGCCGATTTTGTTTAGCTGCGGTATCTTTGTATAAGTGAATCTTTAAAATTTATCGTGATCACAATATAGTTCTCTAATTTACTTGCTTTACTACTTATCTTTCTCATTTTAAGAAAGGTTTAATCTTGTGTTTAAACTTAACTAAGCACTGAATGAAATAATTAGAAAAACATTTTTTTTCAGAATCAAATAGATTCAAGATTTTGTATTACTTATGAACCTTAGAATGCTAACAAAACATAAGTTCATAACTTCCACCGAGGCAGTATTTGCTACGTTTTGCTAGTTAGTTTTGTAAGTAAAATGTTGTATTAAGTTAAGTTACTTTCTGAAGTGGGAATCAGAAATATTTCAGAAGAAGATCTAAATTCAAGAGATTGTGTAGCTCAAAGTTGATTACATGATTTGATTTATTGGATTGTTTTTATTAATAATTTAAAGTTGGTATCGAGTGGTAACAATACCACAATTGTTTTAATGTTCCTCATAATAATAACGCTATTTATTAATACCTTTTTTTAAATTATTTGATATTACCACGATAACTCCGCAAAAACACGTTACGTATCAGCCCTTCAATATAAAATAACGCCGTAGAAGTCCGTAATATAACGTTATGAAATATCTTATTTTAAAAATTTACTTCAATAAGCCCGCAAGTACTTTTACTGTAAAATTGTAGGTGTAACATTTTTGGTTTTATTTATTTTCGTAAATTACTTGGTTTTCAATAACAGGATTTTCGTAATAATGACACAGTTTCACAAAAAATTTGCTTTCATTTAATACATCAATGACTTCAATACTCCAATTCATTGAAAAGATATTTGATAAAATCAGTAAATCTTTTCGCCTGTAAAATTTTGATTTTTCGATTGCCGGGTTATTGCTTGGAGGCTTCGATATGTTTTAAGGTTAAAGTTGAGGTAAACATAATCATTAGCTACTTATTTAAAGCAAATGCCATAATAATTACATTTTACTGATTGTTATAGGTTTCATATTGCGCTTTTACTTAATACTGAAATTCTCAACTGTGGGGATATATCAAATTTCAATCAATATTTTCCGAAAGTATTAGCTGGCTTGACTCGGAAAGTATGCAGTGCCGCTGGCGTCACACAGGTCGACGCAAAGCAGCAATATTACTATATTTTTTATTTATTGAGATACTCTTATGATTAATTCCCAAATACAAATCTGAAATAGAAGTTTTATAGCCTATTTTTGCGTTTTTATTCCGCAACCTATAGAACATATCCAAGATTGCCATCTTCGCGTCTTTGCCTATTGTAGACGATGAATTATTTATATTCAGAAAATACACACTGTACTTTTATTAAACATAATAGTTAGATATAAAATACAATACTATAGTAATATACAAATAGTTTTATTTAAAATAAAGGTAATAATTATGAAATAATACACAACATTTTAAAATAAGTGGTAGCTAGGTATGTATCATCACACCACTTTCCGCACCAAACGAGATATTTTGCTATTTAATTATGTTATTTACATATTATTTAGTCAGGTGACGCTACGCCAAATGATTTTACAGACTATTAAGTGGAACTTGGGTACCAAGGCGAAAGTTTTGGATACAACTAGGATAACGCTGGGGCATTGATGATCTTAACGATTGAGTTAAATCACTCATCATCATCAGCCCTTCATACTGTCCCACTGCTGGGCACGGGCTCACTATGAGAAGGGTAAGGCCATAGTCCACCACGCTGGCCAAGTGCGGGTTGCCAGACGTCACATGTCTTTCGAGAACATTATGGAGAACTCTCAGACATGCAGGTTTCCTCACGATGTTTTCCTTCACCGTTTCGCAAGCGATAATTAACAATTTAATACGCACTTAACTTCGAAAAGTCATTGGTGCATTGAGTGGATTCGAACCCGAGACCCTCTGCGTAGCAGTCTGTCGGTCGGTCTCTCCATTCGACTATCGCTGCTTCATTAAATCAGTCACAAAAGTATTATTGAACAATGAACACCAATAGGTTTTATCGATCGAACAAATGAGTACTATAATAAAATAAGAAGCATTTGAAGCTTGCAACTAATGCTCCTATCCTCTTACATATTTGTTTTTCAAAACATTTACTTATTTACAGCCATATGATAACCCTTGTATGTTCAACATTCACTCATATTCAAAGCACTCCATGAAGTTTATTTTGTCAGAATCAAAGAGTATACAAATACCAACAAATACTATGTGTCCGAATCACACGACAATGTATGTGTAGTAGATGGTAGTAGACGTATATAAACTCTTGTCTGGGGACTTGAAATTTACGCCAAAATCAGATACAGACAAGAGAATAATGTAATAATATAAGTTATTTTATCATTTTTGTTAGATCATAATAATGTGTGACGTGAAAGGTTCATATTCGCTACTGAAAACCACTCCTGCTAAAACTATTGTCTCTCTACGTGTATATAAAAGTGGTAGAGATGTATATACTCTATGCGAGATGAAAACAATTAAAGAACGTAAAAAATTCATATTCCTCAAATTTTATTGCTTGCAACTAATGCTCCTATCCTCTTACATATTTGTTTTTCAAAACATTTACTTATTTACAGTCATATGATAACCCTTGTATGTTCAACATTCACTCATATTCACACTCCATACCAAAGCCAAACATTTAGATACACTGTATCTATCAAATTACAATAAATATTTTATCAAAACAGATTTACACAAAGTGCTTCTAATTGCCTGTCATTTACACATACGCAATCACCATTTAATTGTATAAATACGAGTGAAATAAACACAGGCCATGACACTACGCTTGTGAAAATCAATGTAGTTTTCCAATTAACTTGTAAATGTATATACTGCGACATAGCTTTTGAATTTGGGTTGATGGAGGCACATAAATGAGACACATCGACTTACCCGGTTGTTGGAGACAATATTTGCCACCAAGTATTTACTGAGCAGTTGTAGCGCGGATAACAACATTATTTGCAATAATTAGGACTTACTTCCTACAAGGTTTATTGGTTGCTTTTATATAGCTCTATCAGAGCCTAAGAACTTCACAAAAAATAATCAACGACAATATGCAATTTCAGCTATGATAAATGTTCAGAGGAAATAGAGGCTGCAGAATATATTTAAAAAAGGTATGTAAAGTGCATTTATAGAAAACATATTATTAAGAAGCAAATGAACAATTTTTGAGTGCGATAAGCCACAAACCGTCATCTGATCCTAAACTAAGACTTAGCATGTTTATGGGACTTATATAAACCAGAAAGTTGACTTATATAATTAAACGTTTAATGTTTATATTACAAGCATAAAACAGATAACCGTATTCGCCATACAAAGACTCGAGATGAAAATTTAACTAGGCGATCAACCAACATGAGAATCAAGACTAACTTAAAACAACTGCATTCGTAGAATATTCCATCCATATGTAAATACATACACTATCCCTCAAACAGATTAATAATTAAAACTCAATGCAGTGATAGAATTGAGTTCACGATAGTTTATGAAAATAAACCGAACTCATATTCATTTCAAATAGTAGTGAAATTTACGTATTGAAATACTAAAAGTACCTCGGGATTTATTTATGTTTTACTGAAGCTTGAACAATTAGGGATTGGATGTGTAAAGTTGCGATTTTTGTATTAGTTAACGTATGATTTAAATAAGTTTAAATCAGCTAGACGGTATTCTAAACTTCAAAATGTAATTAAAAGCATACGAGATATTTTGAAATCTCCTTCTTGCTATAAATATCAGCAGTATATAAGTTTTTAAATACTGTACATCTGCCAACGCAAAAATTACCGCTAAATACGTGAACACAGAAATACTTTTGTTGTTTTGCATGTTGACAATATTTGCAAAATAAACTGTTAGATTATTTTTTATGCATAAATCAGAACTTCTAATACTTGTCTTAAAATAATTTATAATGCTTATTCCATAACTTAAGTGACCGATTATTTTTATTTATTTTAACTAGATATAGATATAAGGACATCGTAAAAAAAATCAATCTTTCACGCAACAGCTTAGGGCTTGTATAGCATATGCTTAGACTAAATAGAGAATTATGCGGTTTAGGTTTTATTCATTTTCATTTCCCTATCTGTTGTAAGCCTGGAAGTCTAAGGCGACGTTCGATTGGCTTACGTGGTCAAGCAAGCAAGCACGTGGCCTTCTGATGTCCTCCCGGCTATGTAAGTTGTCTTCGTTGCTTACAAAACCGTGAAAAGTGTAAAAAATGGCTACCTCTAGTTTCTTTAATTTTCTGAATTGGAAATTCACGCTTTAGGAAAACGTCAATAAGTCGCAGGAGATTTAATAAAAAAATTAAGCAACGGACACAAGGTCATTGATAAGGACAAGGCAATTCGTCACAAGAAAGTGCTAGTAATTTTGCATTTAACGCAACCCAGCTGCATCTAAGACGTTTCGCCTTGGAGACCCTGGTCCGCTATTAGAATAACCAGATTTTCAGAATATCAAGGGCTAATATTCTGAAAATCTCGTAGAATTGAAGGAAAGACCCTTTTAGCTCGCTACTCCCCGACGGGTATTGGCCCGCCAGATGGTCAGGCGGGCCCGAACAAAACCTCCTTGGCGGCGGATGAAGTCGCCAAAACACCCAACGGCCGCAGAGGATAGGGAGGACGGCAACGCAACATCGCATCTCCTCTTCCTCTGCGGCCCCACCGCGATGCAACTGAAGGGAAGACCCTGCTATACAACCCAATAACATCTAATATCTATTGTACATTTTACCAAAACTTTGAATGCAATAAAAAACACAATGATTATTTCACGTAAAAGCTTAAACGCAAAACACGAGACAAATGCTAAATTATAAATGCAGGGTGCACTTTGTACCGCTCGTTCCTCTCCCGACGCGGTGAAATCATTTATCGATATTGTAGAATTACGTAGATTTGTGGTACTCTGATTAAGAAATGCAAACAGTGGCAATCCGTCTCGATACATTACGGAACGTGATCGAATTGACTCCACTGTACGCGTGTATTGTACGGTCTGTATAAAGGGATCGCCATGGAGCTACTCCTTTATGTATGTGTGGACGGAGTTTAACGTCGTGTGCTCTTATTTAAAACACGATTGGTTGCATCTTTTGGGTGGATGTTATACGGTTTATGGAGAATAGCAGATAAAGGAATGAACTACTTAAGATATTACTAATTGGGTACCTTTTTCAATGTTTTTGTTGAATTGAAATAGAAGTCTGAATTTACATACAACACAGCTTCGTCTGCACATCTTCTTTTTGAATATAAGTTGTAGTAGTAGCTACATAAATATGCCGAACAGAAGCAGCACTAGCGACATCTAACGAAACCTGACGAATCAATCTTGAATTGTGCTATTAAAGTTATCGCAGGCAATTATGCGGTCTACCAGGCACATTATGGTTCGAGGCATATTATTTTATTCCTGTACATAAGTGATTTATGTTTATGTACTAAATAATCGAAATAGCGTCTAAGTTTTATCTTAACTATGCCTTACCGTACCGTGGCCCTATGATCTGCACCTGGTTATACCAAACAAAACAAAGAAGTATTTGCACAAGTGAACATTCCAGTTTCTTAATAACTTTGTCTGAGTGAAGCGGCTTGGCGAGATGAAGACGAATAATCCCGAACGTACCATATTTCGTAGTTTAGCCACGCCTTTAGTATTTCAACACAATCTCAAGTCGAAAACGCTGCTCGAATTCATAATTCCCATAAAACTCAGTTTAAAGTTGAAATTAAAACAGGATTAAGCCCCGTCGTCGTTGAGTTAGCTGCATTTGTTGCGACGCATCGTCCCGCGGCCGCCTTCACATTTACATAAAGCTGCCGCGCTGGCACCACTCCCGAGAATTACCATAAGCATTTAATTATTTTGTTTATCTGACCACTAAACCGCTTTGACTTCACAGACGTGGAACGATGCCAGTTTGGTTATATTACTACAAGTGCATTTTTTCTTAATGCCTCGCTAATGCTGGCAGCTTGCGCAAGTACTCAATCTAAATAGAGATTAAACAGACTTGTTTTTGCTTTCGGCGATGCTGAAACTTTTTATATTTTAGCTGTTGGTTCTGTTATTGCAATGTTTGCATGTGTTGCTCCCGACCTCGCATAACTTTTATCACTAACGCCGCTTGCGTGGAACAATATAGAAATTTTATTTCCTCCTTGAAGGAAAGAACGAATAGCTATCGTGATAATGTTATTGCTCACACAACTGCCGTGCTCAACTTTGAACGATAACAGAAATCACTGACGTTCTATTCACGCCTCCAAGCTGAATAATTCTGTCAGGAATAAACTTACGAGGTAATGTAAGGGTTGGGAATCGATCCCATGAACTATGCAATTGCGGGCTGAATACTTTATTCGCTCGTCGATAATATAGCGTTTAAAAATACTACCGTGTTATAATTTCCTGACATTAAAGAGACTGTTAATTTAACTCTCATTTAAATAATACTGGTGAATATGATAATGATAATTTATTGATTTATCCAGATTGATAATGTATTTATCTTGCCCGTATAAAAAGGAATACTTATTTATGTTGTCCAAAATAAAAGTTTACAGAACAACAGAACGGATGCTGTTATTTGAAAAATACAAAACCTGTGCTGCATAATGAATCTTAATCAAATTAAATTAAAACCCCACCGGCGTAATTAATAAAACTATAAGTACCACAATTCCAAAGAGGAACCGACATGAATACTTAAGTAGAACGCGTCTACGTAATGTGTAAATTACCTTAATGCACTTTCAGGAGCAAATATTTAATGATTTTGTTCAAGCGTTTTACACAAATATCGTGCGGCGGTAAACTTTATGTCAAACGCATCGTGAAACTAAGTGTCGAGATAAAATAAAGTAGTACCTACTTTGAATAATCGTAATAAGTAAAAACGTTCTGCGTCCTTCTAAACCACCAGCTTAACTTTTGGTTAAACACCTGCCCAACTTTTGGCGAATATTCTGTGTCTCTGAAAAGCAGCAAAATTGTATTGCCGGTGCTAAGATTCTAACTAGCGACTCTAGCAGCGAAATTTAGAAGTTTATTTTTATGTACGACAACTTCACAGATCACTACTACTTTTGACAGGTCTCAGTATAATAACCACCATAACCTCGAGGCAAAGTTCTATTGAAAGCTGACAAAAGTTTCGTATTTAGACAACTTCTAAATTTTGCCGCTAGAGGCGCGCGTATAATCTTTGCATCGCCAATTTTATATAACGATAGTTATGGTCTGGTGCCAAAAATAACGATTTTTTAGAGCTGTATTAAAAACTTCATGGTTTCTCGGCTCATAGCTACTGTAATTGAAGTGATTGTAAGTCAATATACAGTTCGGTATGATGGGGTGGTTTTGGCACGATACGGTTACTTAATTTTAACAAAATGTTTTGGTAGGTATCCATTTTTAGACGGCTTTATTACAAGTGCATAGGGTTCCCACCAAGAACTTAGGGTCCCAAGCCAACCTCACCTGCAAGTGGTGCACCTGCCGATCGACGGACGAGGCTCTGGCGAACAAAATATCCCGAAAGCGGCAATAGGCTCGCCACCTATTACGTGGGATCAAAACACTGGCGAAAAGTGGGCGTTTAATATGCCTCTGCCTACCCCTTCGGGTAAACAGGCGTGAGTCTATGTATGTATGTATATTACAAGTATGTAAATATTCATGTTAAAAAATATTCATCTCAGTAAAAATAAGCACATGACAAGCATTTCTCAAGTCACTTATAATACACATTTGGAAGTATATGTAGTTTGTAAAAAAGCTACGTACGCACGTACTACGTATATTTACCCGCTTCTAATATCCGTCATTATCATGATACCGGAATGACAACTCATGCTTTTTGCCACAGCCAGACAGCAAAATAACTCTATCAACACTCTATGGAGGTTTGCTCGCATCTCTAAAATATTTTGATAAGCAAAATTTTTACTCCATTACTTTAGTTACATTAAGCTGCACAATGAAGTTGACAGCATTTGCATTATATAAACCAAAATTTCTTGCCAAATTCCAGCGAAGATGTTTTCTATGTTAAGACGGAATCAAGAGATCCGAGATATTGTCATATTATTACGAAAACGTAAAGAGCAGCAAGATTTTTATAGCAGGAAAGAAGCAATAACATGACATAAGTAAATGAATTTGTTGTAGTTGTTAGTAATATTAATTATTCGTTTCATATACAGGAAACTTGTAAGTCAAATCGAAACCACAAGCCCTAAATTACAAAACTTTAGCGTCTTTCTCATAATATATTACCCTTTCCTATAGACTTCTATTTGGTAAGCAGTCACGCAGATTACTTAATTTGGTTTCCATATAGGTAATAAACGCCGTTCTGTTTGTTTAGTCATCAAGATCTATCTGGTCACTGCGATAAACTGATAGATTGCAACTAAGAAGAAAATAGTTTCTCCCTACCTATATGTAGTCAGTTTTGTCTGCATAGTTATAGGTACTCGTGTAAAGTTAATATTTTTCTATAGAAAGGATAACAAGCTCAACTAGCAATGGCCTCAAAAGCCATAGCTTTCCTTTTTTACCACTGTTACTGTCATAAAACGCCTAGACAGCCATCTACATAATTATTTTGGTATGACCAAATCCAAAATCGTTTAAAAGAAGTGATTCCGTGCCTTTGCGAAACATGATGACTCTAGCCAACCAGCACACAAGAATCAAATAAAATACCGTCTTTTCCTCTATATAACTTAGAGCATTTTCAATGAATACGTGATTGGTTACCCACGTGTAGGTAAACGAAGCAACTAGAGAAATTAAACATGTAATTCCAAAGAAACTTGATGTGGGTGCCGTAATTAAGTTTACTGAGTCTCCGCTAGCCTCCGACTAGAGGGGACATTTATCAAGATATATTCGCATATTAACACTGTAGTTTGCCGATAGTACTATGTATATTAATAAATGTAATGCAGATTTATTGGCGGGCAGGAAAGAATCGACTAATGAAGGATTACCTGCTCTTTTAAGACCTGGGGATACAGATAAAAAAAATATTATTGTTTTCGTATTCTATAAAGTACGGTTCGTACGTACGTATATTGAGGAGTATAATGTTCTACCTGAAAGACAATCTGGCTTTCGGGTGGGTCACAGTACGACCACAGCCTTATTTGACGTTGTGGATAACATCCTGGAGGACAGAGACAATGCAAGGGGACGTTGCTTGCATTATTAGACTGTTCTAGGGCATTTTATTGTATCAGTGTAACCCTTCTCCTTTCAAAGCTTGCATATTATAGATGTGACCACAAATCAATATGCTGGTTTGATAGCTATTTGAGCAATCGATATCAGCTTGTTCAGGTGACAGAAAATTATGGTAGTAAGTCAACATCTTCACTTGGTTCCTTTGTGAGAGGCATCCCTCAGGGATCCAGTTTAGGCCCACTTCTGTTCATAATTTACACGGCAGACATTGGTAGAATCATTACTCGAACTAGATTCCACCTGTATGCTGATGATATCCAATTGTATGTGTCTTGCAGGCCGGAGCGCTGCTCTGAGTCTGAAAAAGATTTAGACAATATATCAGAATGGGCGAGCAGAAATTCTCTAATACTGAACCTAAATAAGTCTAAGTTTTTGTTGTTTGTATCGGCACTAGAGAAGTAGTGAGTAGGGTGCAGGGGTGTGGGCTGGATGTGAGGATCAAAAGTTGTCAAATAGAGCAGGTACAAGAGGCTCTAAACCTAGGTGTTATATTTGAACACTTTGAGACTCATATTGCAGAGGCAGTGCAAAACTGTTTTCATAGGTTGAAACTAATATATCAGATTCGACCCTATATTAACGAGGACATGCGTATTCACTTATGTGAAACGTTGATCCTGTCCAAGCTGAATTATGCAGACACGGTGTATGGTGCCTGTCTGCTAAACTGAACTGAAAGGTTAATTCAGGGGGTGCAAAATGCTTGTGCACGATACTGCTTTAATGTTCCACCACGCTCACATATTAACCCTTTCTAAACAAAAACAAGATCTTGAAGATGTTATCTCGCAGAAAGCTACACCTGGCCTCACTTCTTTTCGGGGTTATATCTCTGTTGATAAGTTTATTGTAGAGGTATGTGAGCCTATCTGTGTAGGCCCACATACCTCTACAATAAACTTAAATGGTCCAGCGATCTCAACAAAGACGTAACAAGAGGGTCTACTAACTTATTGGTTACGCCTAGACACCGAACTGCTGCTTTTCGTGGTAGTTTTAAAATAACTGCAACTCATTGTTGGAACGACCTGCCGCCACCTTTAAGAACCCTGAAATCAAGTTTCAGTTTTAGTAGAAAATACAAACAACATCTGCTAAAACAACGACTTCAATTTTAAAACTTACCACGCTATGCAAAACAATCTGGATCTGTCTCACTGTACCTATTGTCATCCAACCGGTCAGCGAAGCATTTAATTTTCCAAATCCAAGGCTCCTAACAATAATAATGTTCTGACACACGACTGACACACAAAATAGATATGCCGATGTATAGTGTAATAGTTCACAAATGTAGATGTTACACAGGTAAGGAATTTAATTTTTTTCCAAATTTCTGTTTGTTTGTTGTTTCCACCATTGTTACTTAGGCTTGGCGTCTGTTTCCAACTTTTAAACTCCGCGCGATCAGCGCGTGCACAGATAACGAATAGTCATTGGGACGTGCGCATACGCCATTGCCATAGACAAGTTACCATGATGGAAGCTTACTATTGTCACCTATGCGGCCGGATGGTGGTGGAGGCAAACGACCGTGTTTTTGGTCAGAAGCGCGTTGTTGAGGACACAAAGACCCGCGCTCAATATGCTGACCAAGGCCTACAGGTCTTGCAGCACAGCGGCCCCGCCTGTTTTGGCGAGTGATCTGCGAGCCGACCTCGAGGTTTGCCGTGCGGGTAGGATTGATGATATAAGACACCTACCCAGGGAGGCGTTCAGAAACGAAAGCAGGCGAATTTCGGAGGAAACTGTTGCCTCCTAGCAACAGAGATGGGAGGGCGAGGTGAAGGGTAGGAAGCTCTATCGGTTCATCCCGGACGTGGCGGCTCGGTTCAAGTACACCTGGGTCGAGCCAGACTATCAAGTCTCACAGCTTATGACTGGCCACGGATGCTTCAGGAAACGGTTGTTTGTGATAAAGTTATGTGAGGATAGCGTATGCTATTGCGTATAAGAGGAGAAAAACCTGAAAAAATGTGTTATGGCGATGCCCCTTGTACGATGAGTTTAGGACAGAAATGATGAATAGGATCACTGTCACAAAGGTGGGGCCCCCTTTTTATGCCAAGCTTGTGTACTCTGGAGCGAACTTCCGGCGGTTTAGAGACTTTGCCCATAAATGGCACTCAAAGAGAGCGGACTTGGAGCAAGAGGGCCGGACCCGGGCCAACGACAAAGCCGTACCCGTGACGTCAGCTGTGAGAAGAGCAGCGCCTAGCCTACTAGAACAGTAGAGCCACCCCAGAATGGGGAGAGTGGCTTAGGGACACAATTTGTTGGGAGTCTTCAACAGGCGCGCGGGAAAGAGCACACAGCAAGTACCGTGCGCCTCTCCCATGATTCGGTCCATATACCCTGATGGGTGGAGGGACCATGAGGTTGTGGAGGGAACGTGTCCTTGGCTAAGTTTGTGCAAATAGTTTTTAGGCTTTTACACACCTATACAGTATGTATATACAAAAAAATATTTTCTTATGCTGAGGTTGGGATCCGATAATGTTTATGTTAAGTTAGTTTTTAAGTTTTTATTTATCATGTTACATAAACGGAATATAAGAGATTTCTTCTTCTCCTTTCTTCTTTTACGCAGTATGGTGAGTACGGTTTCTAATGGATGCAAAATACTAGTACAAATAAACTAGTTGTATTGAAAGATGAATAACTTATAAATATTTCCTTGTCAGCGTAGAGGTTAAAGCCGAAGCTAAACTCTTTAACCTCTACGCCATCTCGCCGCCGAATACTATGCGTCGAATATAGTAGGTTCGATCCCACCAAGCATCAAAATATTGATATTTTCAATCTGGGTGTTCTTGTGTCTACAGGTTGAGTATTTTCTAAAGTGATACAGGCTTTATGCCAAATGCGGCTTCTACGTCAACAAGAAATTAATACGATTCAATGATATATTGCAGTAGTGACTAGTGAAAGTGATTATTTTTATTTTTAATATTTATTGAACACTAGCTTTGTCAGTATGTCACATTAATATCGCCATTATAACAGTACGTTGTATAATAATTGTATTGTTATCACCAATGAAATGATACTGTATATATGCTTAAAATAATTATGGTTTAAACCATATTAACAGCGTATTATCCATGCAGAGATTATTAAAATTAATTTCAAATTGATGATGTGGGCGGCTCAAAATCAGTCTGGACGTCTCTAGGCTGACATGATGAAACAGAAATTAATATATTTGCGAGTGCCAGAGCTAAGCTGGTTTCAGCAGGAGTAGATCGGCTTGACCGCATTACATACGTAATTATATCACTAAATTAGAGGATGCAGCTTCGTCCGCGGGCATCCTATTGGCCCAGCTAAATTTTAGCTTTCTGCACCCAGCAGTGTTAAACACAAGAATTTTATATAAAGGGCCTTTGAGTACCACGTTTTTTGTTTTGACACGCTGACGATGCTCGTAGAACGAAATCATTACGCTCAGCAAACGTAAGCCTTGATAGTTTGTTTGTACGACTTATGATCACATTATTACAATGACGTTCGAGACAACTCTGCTTACGATAATCTGCTTACTGCTTAATATGATGCGCCAATAAACGCGCTTCATTTGCGTTTATATGGATACGTATATTTACTATCTACCAATACGCATTGAAATGCGCAGAGGATGTGCTTACCAAAAACACGCGTCATTAGCGCATATGAAGACCTTGGTGCTCTAAAAAAGCTCTATCTAATGCGTCTTCAAGGTTCACGGCGAGGCGAGGAAGTGGGAAACCGGCTTAAGAACGTTCTTATTAAGAGGCCAGTCCTACGTTGTTAGTAGCACACGCCTTTATTTTATTGATTATTTCAATAAATCATATACTTATTAATAGACACAATTATGTAGATGGAGAGACATGGACTTTCTTCACCATTTAGCAAGTGATAATTAATAATTTGATACGCTTAAGAAGTAACAAATAAAACGTACATATAAGCAGCGATAGCCTAATAGAGAGACTGAAAAACTGCTACGCAGAGGGTCTGGGTTCGAATCCACGGCGCGCACCGATGACTTTTCGGAGTTATGTGCGTATTAAATTGTTAATTATCGCTTGCTAAACGGTGAAGGAAACATCGTGAGGAAACCTGCATGTCTGAGAGTTCTTGATAATGTTCTCGAAAGACATGTGAAGTCTGCCAACCCGCACTTGGCCAGCGTAGTGGACTATGGCCTTACCCTCATAATTGGAAGAGGCCCGTGCCCAGCAGTGAGACAGTATAAAGGGCTGGTGATGATGATATATACCTAAAATTAATAACTCTCTGGAGTCGGCAAAAACATGAAATACGAGGATGTGCTACCGCATCGTTTGAATAACGTCCATGACGCATTTGCTCGGTACGCGGTTCTTTAATAAACTTTCTACTCGGATTATGAATTGACTCCTACGCTAATCCAATTAACTGTAAGAGCCACGCATTTGCCTGTGCGTTGTTCGTTATACACCGGATAAAATTAAATGAATTATAACAGCAATTTAATTTTGTTAATACAAAGATCACGCGTGTATGTAGAGATTTCAGACTCACTTTATATAATTGAAGAACTTGCGCAGAAAAGATACTATTTTATTTATTGTATTATTGGTCTTATGGTAAAATCAAACATAACGTTTGATGCAAACTGAATATTGTTAGGGCTAAAGTTCAAACACATAAAACTTCATAAAAATATAGATCGCCGGCAACCATGACTTTAATTAATTTATGCCAGAGAAGTATTTCTCGGTTTTACGATAAAAGAAGATTATGAAGCAGAGTTTAGTAGTAAAGCATATACTGAGATTTTCTAGAAGATTAAAAATAACTTTCTGCAAAATATTACCTTTAAAAACCGGTGCCAAGCCACCTTTTTCTAAGATGAGCGTAAAATATAACGGATTTTTGCTTAGAATTTTAAAAACATTCGTTCATCTGTTATTCATGTGACACTATAAAGATATACTGAGGTTTAAATCATTTTTAGTGTTTTTTATCACATAAACACAACCCATTTTAGGATTGCTTATCTCGCCATACGATTTTCTCGTCACCACTTTGTTCCACAAACTAAATCGTTTCGTACCTTTTTATCCTAAATGTTAGAGGAAAACTGCGTTTGATGCTCAAAAGATTTCGTGTGAGATGTGTGTTTGGAAAACATGTAGCAAATAAATAACACATTGTTGTAAAAAGTAATTTTTTTGTTTTGACATCTTCGTGCCGAATGCTTTGGTTCACGGAGGTTATTACACCGTATCTCAGATTATGACATTACTTTAAACATTTATTCAAAACTTTAACATTTTTTGTGATACCTACTATCTACATAATGCGTAGTGTGAGGCTAAAGGCAACACCTTATATAGATATCAATATTAGATAGGTAATGGCTTTTTTTACAGTTTGTCAACGTCGTGTATGGACGAAGGGAAAGACCTAGGCGGACGTTCTCTGACCAGATTGGAGACATCCTAAAAAAAGGACAGGTCAGAAGTACCCTAAACAGAAGAGCATGCATGAGAAACTTGATGGGAGTGAATTAAGCAAGAGAGGTATGTCAGGATCGTTGAAAATGGCGTTCCGTAGTCTCTGCCTACCCCTCCGGGAAACAGGCGTGAGTCTATGTATGTATGTATGTTGAGTCCATATGCAGCTATAAATTCTAAAATCTATATGCGCCATTTTATTATTAGGCATATCTTGGGTATATAGGTAAAGGTCCTGAGGTTAAAGTTTGAGAAAATGTTATATTTTTTTATGATGAAATCGAAATTTCTCTTCTTATACTAATAAACTAATACAATAAATAAATATATATATATATATATATAAGGTCAATGTGGCCAAATCCGTCTGGCGGGAAAAACCGTACATATACGATTATAGCCTTTCTACCCATAGGAAGCTGTTACAAACTCGGTCGATAAAACAGCACACATTTTTAGTTGTAACTCTGTTACAAAAGATGGAATTAGTTGTATACGAAAGAAAAAAACTGCGTTTGAAATTTAGTTTTACTTTGAACTCAAAAGTGAAGTGTAGTGTATGGCCGTAATTTTCAAGGTAAATATAAAACTTTTTAATTCTCACCTTTGTTAGTTTGTATATACGAAGTTTAAGATGTGGGTTACTGTTTTGTCTAGTTTTCATTAAATAAAACAGAGACAATATAAAATTATTGAACTTTTAAAATGTATGATCATAGAATTGTCAATTGGGATATTCCGTCTATTTTTTATGGGTCAAAATCGTCATATGACGGTATAGCCCCATTGCATAAGTAGTCAACCTTTTTCTTCTTACATTTTTATAGAAAAATACTTAGATATTTACTAAGATGTTTTTATAGCATAGATATGTTGCTCGCGCTCTATTTTGGTGAGATAAATGGTGCATAACTGTCCAAGTCACTTAGTGCCGCTCTAATCAATGTCACAGCTAGCCGCCGTACATCATGTAAATTTTATTAAACTTTCTGAAAATCATGCCTTCCTGTGTTTTAGATGATGTAAAGATTAAACTATCAAGAAATTGTTACATTTCATGTATTTGGCTATAATAAACTTGCCACCATTTAGCAGTGTAATAATGTTTGTGTATGATGCGTCTATTTGTAATATATCACTGAATATTTACATTTTCTTGCCCAATTTCTTTCTTAGTTGTTGTTTAAATGTTCACTTACATTACGTTACATATTGTTAAATACCAATGCGTCATTACGTGACGAAAGAAATTAAATATCATAATTTAATTTAATTTAATTTTCATACATTTCTACTCAACAATGTATAGAACGAAACCTTGTTATATAAATACAGTTATTCTTCATTGCAGGTTCCTCGTGGTTATTTTCAAATCCATACCATGGTGAGAAACTATAAAAGAAAAACTACAAAAGGATCGTATAACAATGAAAACTTACATTATATTATATTACATTACATTTTATTTTCATGTTTGGTTAGAATAAGTGAACCATAAAAACATTAAACTATTGATTTTCTAAAACGCTTTTTTATTGCACTTTAGATACAAGTTTTATATTTTGCTATAGTCTTCCGTTAACATGAAATAAAATCAATAGATTTGTTTAAACCCCGTCAAAAGGTTCAAAACTTCTGCCTGTACAAATATGCCGGAATAGCCCCTCTATAACATTTTTGGCAATAAAATAGAATTTAGACCTCATATTGGAATATTTACCGAACATATTTGATTGGCAACTACGTCCTTTTATTTACGGATGGCGTACATTCTATATAACCGTCTGAATGAAGGAAATCTTTTTGTCAGACGGATTAACCCGAATTTGTAGGGAAAATCCGTCTACGGACAATGTTTAAAAAAACATTTTTTATTAAATACCCACTGCACTTTCACTATTTTATATAAAAGAGTTGTAAAGACGACAAAATGCTTAATTTTTTGCAATGATCAAAATTATGTATAAAAGTATTTAGCAAGCTCATTATACTCGATTCATTTAACTAAAAAATATGACGGATTAGCCCTCATTGACCTTATATATATATGTATATATATATATATATATATATATATATATATATATATATATATATATATATTTACATCACGCTATCTATTTGTCGCCCTTTTACATCGCATTATTATGACGTCCACCAGTTCCACTTAAAAAATATGAACTATTACAGCGAATATTAGACGCTAAGGCAATGTCAAATACTGTGTGCATATTATTTTTCTGAAATTTTTAAACATATTGATATACAAATATACGTATATTAACAACCATAGTGAAATCAATTAGGACTCCAGCCAACACTATCAATTATCTGGCTTCCCGTGATATACATAATTTAATTTACGTTTTCCTATCTATCGCAACTCCTATGAACAGTGCAACGTTGCCGCTCTTCTTTCTTTAATATTTAATAAGTAGGTGGATAAATATTATTTCTATGTTATAGTGCAGGTATGCTAGCGTAAGCGTGAAGTTTAAAGTTATGAAAATAAAACAAATATTGAGATCAATGCAATTTATTACGATAATATCACAAGAAATACTTACTTAAATGTAATGTACCTATTTACTTATTTCTAAATTATGAGAAGTATTGGCACATATAAAAAATAGTACTAACGTAGTATTGGAGAGAATCATACGCATATCTAAGCATACGCTTAGCCTCAAACGTCCATATATGTAATCATTTGCAAGTTTTACAGGTATTTAGATACATACGAGTATACGGACGTGGCAATATCGTAAAAGTTTCAAACTATTAATCATTTGACATCTTGGACGTCAAATGACAGATATTGTGAAACTTTTACGATATTATAACGTCCGTATAAGTACATATATCTGTAAATAACTGTGAATCGCACAAGTGATTTGTTTAAACCCTGCTAAACAATAAACAAAAAATAAAATCTAACCCAAATTAAATCGCCGCGCCGATTGAAAAATAACATTTAGATTTAAATCACAGTCACAAGAAATAGTAACTTAAATTAAAGGTACCTGTCTACTTACTTCTGATTTAAAATCATTATTATTTAGGAACACTTTAAATGAGGTAGATATGATATTTACTGATAAGTAATAATCAGGTCACTTAAAATACAAAATTATCTTAAATAAACTCAAGTCGAACACAGTGGGCTATACCAACCTACGTTTATAAAACGGATATACGGACGTCAGTAATCCAATTTGATATAAACGGACGTTGAAAATCCCATGATTTAAATATATTTCAATTACCTGACATCCGTATAATATTAAAGTTTACCATATTAACTAACACAATGAAATATACCAAGGTAAGATTTACACGATTTTTCGTGGTGAACATAAAAACGGTGGCTCTCATTAAGTTAGCAGTACCCTAATTAAGCATCATGAACTTACAACATTTTTATATACGTATATAGATATACGAAATTAAAATCATGAAAATTCACGATATTGTAACATCCGTATACTCGTAGTATACGCATATCTACGCAAAAGCATACGCTTAGCCTCAAACGTTCATATATGTAAACATTTGCAAGTTTTACAGGTATTAAGATAAATACGAGTATACGGACGTGGCAATATCGTAAAAAATTCAAACTATTAATCATTTGACATCTTGGACGTCAAATGACAGATTATGTGAAACTTTTACGACATTATAACGTACGTATAAGTAAATATGTGGCTAAATAACTGTGAATCGCACAAGTGCTTAGTTTAAACCCTCTTAAACAACGAAAAATAAAATATAACACAAATTAAATCGCCGCGCCGATTGAAAAATAACATTTCGATTTTTTTGGTAATAACGCGTATTTGACATTTCGTTTTGGTGTAAAATTAGGGATATAAATCACAGTCACAAGAAATAGTCGCTTAAATTGAAGGTATCTACTTACTTCTAATTTCAAATTATTATTATTTAGGAACAATTTTAATAAGGTAGGTATGATAGTTAAGTGCTGATAAGTAAATTATCTCAAATAAACTCAAGTCGAACACAGTGGGCTTTACCAACCTACGTTTATAAAACGGATATACAGACGTCAGTAATCGAATTTGATTCAAATTATAAACGGACGCCGAATATCCCACGATTTAAATATATTTCCATTATCTGACATCCGTATAATATTAAAGTTCGCAATATTAACTAACACAATGAAATATACCAAGATAAGATTTTACACGATTTTACGTGGTGAGCATAAAAACGGTGGCTCTTATTAGGTTAGCAGAACCCTAATTAAGCATCTTACACTAACAACATTTTTATATACCTATTTAGATATACGAAATTAAAATCGTGAAAATTTACGATATTGTAACGTCCGTATACTCGTAGTATACGGACGTTACAATATCGTAAATTTTCAAACTATTTGTCATTTAACATCCTGGACGTCAAATGATAGATAGTATCAAACTTGTAACGAAATTGTGGCTAAGCGTATGCTGAGATTTGGGTGACGCAACGATTATTTAATACTGGAACATACTGACAGCTGCATATGCTGCGGCTCAGGTTCTGCTCTGGCAGAAGCTGACTACCTGTGTCTTCATCAACTGCACTGAGTTACAAAGTCATACGCATATCTACGTAAAAGCATACGCTTAGCCTCAAACGTCCATATATGTAATCATTTGCAAGTTGTACAGGTATTTAGATAAATACGGGTATACGGACGTGGCAATATTGTAAAAGTTTTAAACTATTAATCTTTTGACGTCTTGGACGTCAAATGATAGATATTGTGAAACTTTTACGACATTATAACGTCCGTATTAGTACATATATGTCTAAATAACTGTGATTCGCACAAGTGATTTGTATAAATACCCTGCTAAACAATAAACAAAAAATAAAATCTAACACAAATTAAATCACTGCGCCGATTGAAAAATAACATTTAGGTAGTTTTTTTGTAATTAGACGCATTTGACATTTTTTTATGGTGTAAAATTAGGGACATAAATCATGACACAAGAAATAGTTACTTAAATTATTAAAGTTACCTATCTACTTACTTCTACTTTAAAATTATCATTATTTAGGAACACTTTTAATGAGGTAGTTATGATAGTCACTATAAAGTAATAACCAGGTCACTTGAGAAAATACAAAATTATATCAAATAAACTCAAAATGAACACAGTGGCCTACACCAAACTACGTTTATAAAACGGATATACGGACGTCAGTAATCAAATTTGACTCAAATTATAAACGGACGTCGAATATCCCACGATTTAAATATATTTTATCTATCTGACAGCCGTATAATATTTAAGTTCACAATACTCGCTGCTATGGAACAGGCTCCCTCCTGAAGTTAGAATTGCCACCAACCGTTATGCATTTAAAACGAAACTACGGAATCTTCTCTTTGATAAGTTGAAGGAATTGGCTCATCACTCTCATCAGCTATAGCATAATTATGTATTTATGTATGTATTTTATTTATGTATTATATTTATGTGTGTATCATATCTATGAATAATTATATATATCTATAGTATATTTATGGTTAATAATATGTATCTAAATTATTAATATGTATTTAATAGATATCCTATTTTCACCACGTGGCTAATGTACCTACCTCATCTATCTCTGCACCACCAAAAGGTTGACTGGCAGAAAATGCCACTAGGCATTAAGTCCACCTGTGTACTATTTTTGTGCATAAAGAATAAATTTAAAAAAATATATATGAATTAACACAATGAAATATACCAAGATAAGATTTTACATGCTCCACAAAGATGGAAGTAGAGTATACTCTCTCTTACCACTACACTGTACACAAACAAATGTACCAGCTAATACAAAAACTAAACAAACTAAAATAACTGATTATTTTACAACTATACAACCACCAAAAAAGGCCGAAAATACTATTTGTTTTCGCAGATAAAATTAAGCCTAGAACTACTACAATAATACACCAAAATATAGCAGGCGTAATAAATAAACAAGAGCTTATTGAGGTAGCCATAAATGATTTATCGAATAATATAGGTAATATTGACATTATCTGCTTAACAGAAACCTTTTTAAAACAAGGATCTGAACCCAACCTTAGAATAGGCAATTACAAATTAGCTTTGTTTTTCTCACGCCCTAACCAACGCAGAGGAGGCTCATGCATACTAATAAAGCATGACCTGGCATACAAACATATTAGCAACTTACCACCTTCAGTCCCCCTACATTTTGAATGTAGTGCTAAAGAAATTACTACTTTTAATCTTGTAATAGTATGCATTTACAGAACACCCTCATCCAGCACAAGTATATTCTTAAATAAATTTGAAAAACTCACTGATAAGCTATGCAAAAAGTCTAATAAAACGTTATTATCTGTGTAGATTAGAACATTGATACATTAAAGTAGGTAAAAGGTATCCAGTGAATTACAATCCATACTGAAAAACAATAACTTAAAAAGCCACATAACATTACCGACGCGAAAATCATCTTGTTTAGATCAAATTGTAAGTAACGTTCACGAAGGTAAATCTAATATTCATTACCTAGCATTATCTGACCATGAAACTGCCCAATCGTTGACTATCAACAATGAGACCTACAGTGTAAATAACAAATCTTATAACTATCAATACAAAACCATTAGAGATCTTAGCCAGGAAAACATGGTCAAATTCAAAAACTGCATTAATAATTTGCACTTCACTGAGGTATACGAACAACAAAGTACAAATGAAGCATTTAACACCTTCCATGACACTATCACCATGTTTTATACTTTATGTTTCCCCAAAATAACGATAAAAAGTGTAAGTGTAGTCAAACACGTAAAAAATAGAAAACTAACTAAAAATATAAAACGATGTTGTATAAGAAAAAGAATGCTATACTTGAAATATCATCTTGATAGACACAATAAAAGACAGAATAAGACAAGGTATAACAATTATACAACAATATTAAAACAATGTATCAACAAAGCGCAACAAATAAACAAACTAAACTTCATTAAAAACGCAAAAAATGCCTGCTCAGCTGCATGGAAAATTATTAAAGAAAACAATAATAAAGCAATAACTAGCGCACACATAGAATCAATAGAATTTAACAAAAAGATCTACACCAAGCCTATTAAAATTTGTAATTTATTTAACAATTACTATGTATCACTGTGCAGCAATGTTAAAAAATACGAAGATACAGGCCCACCTAACCATATCACCAAAATATCTCAAAATACTAAGACCCTTATTTCTCACACCAATAGACAACTCTGACACATTAAAGATAATAAAATCCTTAAAAAATACTCATTCTACTGGCTATGATGATATAAGTACAAAGGTATTAAAAACCTGCGCACACTCTTTAGTAGCACCATTAACCTATATCATTAACCTGTCACTCGTAGAAGGTAAATTCCCTGATCGTCTTTAACTGTCAATTGTTAAGCCAATGCACAAAAAAGGAGCCAAAACTAACATCAATAATTACAGACCAATTACACTCATACCTATACTATCAAAAATATTCGAGAAACGTTCGTTATGTACATCAAAATAGAGACATTTCTAACTTCTTGTAATATCTTAAATAAAAAAACCGTTCGGTTTTCGGAAACAAAGCTCCACTGCATTGGCATGTTTTTCTTTAATAAAGCATATTACAGAAGCCTTAAATAATAAATCTATAGTCGCATGTCTGTTTCTAGACATGACAAAAGCTGTTGACTTCGTCTGTCACCAAAAACTGCTCTCAAAGCTCTCAAATTATGGGTAAATACGTGGAAATGTTTATAACTGGATTGAGAGTTATCTAGAAAATCGAATACAATATGTCGAATTAAACAGAACTTATAAAAATAAACAAAAGCAATACAGATCGATGTACAAAATAAACAATTATGGTACGCCCTAAGGGAATATTTTAGCCCCTCTTTTGTTTCTGTTATACATTAACGATTTCCCGGATGCAATCAACCAGGAAATTATACTATTTGCTGATGATACAACAATAATAATTAAAGATTAACATAAACTTAATCTAGAAATAAATATAAAAGCGACACTCAATAATGCCATAAGCTGGCTTAATTAAAACAACCTTAAGATAAACATGACAAAAACAAATATTATTCAGTTCCAAACATATGCAACAAATCTAAATTAAATCATAATGACACGCACATAAACGTTGTTGATAATTGCGTATTTTTAGGTATCAGGGTCGATAAATATTGTAATTGGAAACCTCATTTAGAAAAACTAGTCAATAAAATAGATCGATTTATAAATGTTTAAAAAAAAGTTAGACTGACAGTAAACATTAATGCTGCACTATCTGCATACCATGCTTACGTATCCTCCCTGCTCAGATACGGCATTGTTGTATGGGGTAACTCGGTTGAAGTTGACAGAGTTCTTATAACCCAAAAGAAGTGTATTCGAGCAGTATGTGGAGTCGATACACTGACAAGCTGTAAACCTCTATTTAAAAAACACAAGATTTTACCTTTTCCATGCTTATACATATTAGAAATAGGTTTACTAGTAAAACATCATGCTGAATAGTTTTTAAAATTTGATGATACATAACTGCCATCTATTAAATTGGAATTATTTAGAAGAAATGCATACTGTATGGCAATTAAAATATATAACCATATTCCGCTAAGTATCAAAATGTTACCTATATCCCAATTTAAAAAACAACTTTTTAATATACTATTAAATAAAACTTATAATAGTGTCAAGGAATATCTAGAAGATAAGGCCCTAGGCAACTAATATTATCACCGATGCATATTAGTAAAATGTTATTTTGTTTCATGTGCCACTCATTGTTATGTTTCTAATATATTTGTTCTTTATATTCCCATGTAGTACCCGTTTACTGCACTCAATTCGCACGCCCCAAGGGGCAGAATATGCTGTAACCAACCATTTATAAACACCTGTTAATGTACCATTTTCTTGCGAATAAATGAATTATTATTATTATTCGTAAGTGTCTCTGTTACACGGCTATTCTTCTAACATTTAGTGTTAAAAGAATAACCGGACCTTTGGGAGGCTTACACGGGGATATGGATCCAACGCGCAGGGGCCCGTAGAGAGCTTTAATCTAAAATGGGATGGGACACATGCAGCGGAGCCTCCACAACTGCACTACTGAGAACAGCTATGGACTAGCCGCAGCATATGTAAGACTATTGTAATATGTGGAGCTTTATTTAATTGGTTTATGGGATTGGGTGTTTGATGGACTTGTAATTTTTATGGATGAAAAATGGCACCTGCCAATAATACTCTAATAGTATCCGTCCGGATGGCAGGTGGTGACTCGCCAACTCACTGGATGGGCCCTCTCTTAACAGCCGCCCAAAGCAAACAAACTCTGCCATAGAGGCAGCCAGAGGGAAACACCGGTGCGAGTGGCTAGGGGTGTTGAGCGGTGCGGCACCGGTTTCACCATCGCGGGTCTCGTGACAACGGAGACTCGGAGCGGATTTCCCCGTAGTTACGCCCTTGAGAATGACACTTCCACCCCCGAGCTGGTAGCTCTTGCGGATCCCTCTGGCCGGCCGACCAAGGCAAGCCAGTGTTGAGATTCCTGCGGGTGCTCTTGGAAATCCACTCCGCCCAGCCAGTAAAGGCAAGCTGGAGACGAGGCCCTGACCGACTCTCTCAAAGCATTCGGGACCGCAGTGTCGCCACACACATTCAGCTCGCCACAAAGCTGCCCTGCGGTTGTAAGGTTTCTTTTCATCTTGTAATACATTTTTTGTTTATATTACTCGATGAAGGTGATGTTTGAAAGCTGTTATTATTATTATTACACCATTTTACGTGGAGAGCATGAAAACGGTGGCTCTCATTAGGTTAGCAGTACCCTAATTAAGCATCGCCTAATTAAGGGGTGCATAGGGTTCCCACCAAGATCTTAAGGTCCCAAGCCAACCTCACCTGCAAGTGGTGCACCTGCCGATCAACGGACGAGGCTCTGGCAAACAAAATATCCCGATAAGCGGCAATAGGCTCGCTACCTATTACGTGGGATCAAAACACTGGCGAAAAGTGTGCGTTTAATATGCCTCTGCCTACCCCTTCGGGGAAACAGGCGTGAGTCAATGTATGTATGTATAATTAAGCATCATAAACCAACAACATTTTTATATACGTATTTAGACATACAAAATTAAAATCATGAAAATTTACGATATTGTAACGTTCGTTTACTTGAAGTTTTATATTATGTTCGTATACTAGTATACGACTGTATACTTGTAGTCGTATACTCGTAGTCGTATACTACGAGTATACGGACGTTACAATATCATAAATTTTCAAACTATTTTTCATTGGGATATTTTTAACAGCGTATCAAAAATGTTATGTAACACACTAAAGTGAGTTACGCAAAAAATCTTTATTATGTCACTAAAATAATGACTTGCACACTAAAATACTATTTGTATCTTTTTACAAAATATCATTTGATATGAAAAGTTTCGTCCGCTCGGGAAACTTATCCACTCAGAAAACTTAATAGGTTATGTTAGGTTATCTTGTGACCCTGTTCCCAAAAATAGGAGCCCTGCGAAGCAGCAGGGCTCCGTCAACTTAGCTTAGTGGTGCAATTAGTATTTTTGGTGGAAAATTAGTATTTTTGACTAACAGTTAAATACAACCCTTTTTCATTTAACACCCTGGACGTCAAATGATACATAGTGTCAAACCTCTAACGAAATTTTATTGTGGCTAAGCGTATGCTGAGACTCGGGTGACGCTACGCAGGGTAGATCCGATTATTTAATACCTGAACATATTGACAGCTGCGTATGCTGCGGTTCAGGTGCAATGTGGACATGCGTCTATTCTGCTCTGGCAGAAGCTGACTACCTGTATCTGCATCAACTGCACTGAGTTACAAAGTCATACGCATATCTACGTAAAAGCATACGCTTAGCCTCAAACGTCTATGTCTGTAATCATTTGCAAGTTTTACAGGTATTTAGATACATACGAGTATACGGACGTGGCAATATCGTAAAAGTTTCAAACTATTAATCATTTGACATCTTGGACGTCAAATGACAGATATTTTGAAACTTCTAAGACATTATAACTTCCGTATATTTATTTATTTATTTATTTAGGAAAGCTTACAGACTAATAACAACACATTTAATTAAATAAAAAAGAAGTTGCTAATTACAAGCTACCACATATAAATGCAATGTAACAAAGATTAATTACATCAGTTACTGTTGTAAGTATACCTACTTGCTCAATCATACAATAAATACAATGTTGCAGCCATGTTCCGCCATAAAAAAGTAATTAAAAATGAGATTCATAATACACAACCTAGTATAATTATATATTATTATAACAAAAAAGTCAAGAAAATAATAATGAAAAGGTACACAGGAAAAAAACCGCAATCTTGGCTATATATGCCGATCGCTGCTAAAGAAGTCACAATTTATACGTTTTTTTTATTTTTGGTCAAGTTAGTGCAGAATAAATCCAAATCTAATTTCCGTGACATTTGATTAAATGATTCGGCGCAACGTAAAAGAAAAGAGTTCTGTTTGTATTTCGTTGTAGCAAAGGGAACGTGTAAGATCGGACGTTGTCGAAAAACTAATTGATTCATTCCAAGCTTGATGTTACCCATCAACTCAAGGCAATCAATCGTGTCATTGGCTATGTTTATAATGGTTCTTCTGAGTTCCAGAAGTAAAATATGATACCGTTTACAACGCTCGTCATAGTCAATAGAATATTGATTCGCTTTAAAATCTAAGTATCGCAAAAACTTTCTTTATACACCTTCAATGCATGATATATATACCTGGTATTGAGGGTTCCATACCTGTGACGCATATGCTAGATTGCTACGTACGTACATAGGCACTCTACAAAACGTTTACTGTCTTAAGAGACCGAAAACATGAAGACATTCTTATCACAAAACCAAGTGCCTTCGACGCCGTGTTCGTAATGTGATTGATGTGCATATCGAATAAAAGCTTTGAGTCCATGATAACACCAAGGTCTTTAACGTAGTCAACTTTCCTAATAAACTTATCATGAAGTTTGTAACCCGATCCTATGGTAAGTTTTTGACGACTAAATGTTATGTAACAACACTTTGCGATATTTAACTGTAGTTTGTTAAGTGTGCAACTGTGCAGTATGCTACAAATTTATCAAGGTCGTTTTGGAGTTTCCCTACATCCGATGCATCGTTAATAATTTTGTGAATGTTTATGTCATCCGCGTATACATAGAAGTATATAAGAATTTAGGAAACAAGAATTTATATCTCCAGTGAATAGAGTAAACAATAGTGGGGTCAAAAGCGAACCCTGAGGAATTCCAGATGGGATTGAACACCAACCGAGAATTGAGAATTGAGAGCGATTTTCAATGTACGAGCTGAACCAGCGGTACAAATTACCATGTATGCCGGCAGCAAAAAAAAAACTGTAACAGTATTTTGTGGTCAATTCGGTCAAAACATTTTTGTTAATCTGTATAGATCACTACACACACAATCTACCTAACTAACCTTTAGATACAAAATCATGAGATAGGATTAGATTTGATGTAGTGGATCGGCCGCATAAGAACCCATGTTGCTCAGCACCAAATGATAATATAAATAATACGTTCTAGTACTTTAGAAAACAAACATGACTTTGAGATTGGACGATAATTCTCTACATTAGATTTATCACCTTTTTTAAATACTGGTGTAATGAACGCCGATTTTCATTTTAATGGAACTAAACCTTCTGTTACCGACCTATTATAAAAAGCATGCAGAGCGGTAAAACCAAACTATCGGCTAAACTTGTTATAAATAATGGAGGGATGTAATCTGCCCCACCAGATTTAGTAAGATCCAAACCTTTTAAATATTTCATAACCTTTCCAGGAGAAAAATGTATTGTACTGATGTAATTTGTGCTTCTGCTGTTACCATTGAAAGTACTATACTCAAGTAAATTGAGTCAAGGCATATTGTCTACTTCTGGCTCCTGAAAAGTTGATCTAAAATATATTGCGAATTAATTACTAATTTCTAGACCCATATTAGCTGATACATTCTTATTATATAGTAATAGTACAGTGTACTAGGCAGTGAGGAGGTATTTTTTCTACTTTTAATAAAAGACCAAAAGGCCCTCGGGTTATTTAGGTTTGTGTATTCTACGTTAGTAATGTATTCGTCAAAACAAGTTTGTTCTAAGTCCACAGCTCGCCGGCGTAATGAAGATACCGTTAGATAGTCACTCATGTTACCATACAATTTAAACCTCCGGTGGTACTTTGACATTTTTTTTACCACTTTTATAAAGCCTGAACTATACCAACGCGGATGAGAAGTTTGCCTGATAGATTTCATAGGTATAAATTTATCTCTGAGACAATATACTCTGTCGTAAAAATGTTTAACTGACTGTTCCAACGGCTCAGTGCATAACAATAAATGTCAGTCTGTTTTATTAAGAGCAGATTTAATTGCATCGTAGTTACCCTTATGGACAAGATATTTTGAAGTTATTTTGTCTGCAAACCGATGAATTTCTACAAAACCTACCTCCACAATCAAAGGTTTATGGTGCGGGTCTACGGGGATAACCAACGGGTCATCGCACTCCGCAACGCTTAAGAAGTCAGAGATCAAGTTAATCACAACTGTTTTATTACACATTATAATAATATTACAATGTTTTACTAATAAATGTTAAAATATACTTATTAAAATATAATTGCAGTCAATTATTACGCTATAGCGAGTATTAAGTAAAAACATCTTTTTCTGCCTGCCCTGGTCTCATATTACTTGGGGTCGGCGCAGAATGTCTTTCTCTTCCATTCTCTCCAATCAGACGTCATCTCATCATTCACTCCCTTTTCATCCATGTCTCCTCTCACACAATCCATCCATCTTTTCTTTGGTCTTCCTCTTGCCTTATATCCCTCAACTCTCATCTTCATCACCTTTCTAGTCACATGATTTTCATCCCTCCTCATTACATGCCCATACCAGGATAGACGATTTCCTTTCAGCTTTACTTGCACCAGTGCAACTTTAAAAACATACGAGTTGTAAATGGACACAGTCAAACACAGAGCACTTCAATCATACAAATACGAAGAGTGACAAAAGCCGGTACGGCCGGACAGTGATTAGTCATAACGGGCAATACGATGCGCAGAATTATATACACTATGTGGCTTAAATTATATCTGACTAAAAAAGTTAGTAAAATGTTTTTAATAGAAACATAACACGGCAGTATGTACATCGATAGACTTAGTTGGAATACGTGAATAGCACAACTCGACCAATAGTATCTCGCACAAGAACATTATTAAGAGATTGTAATATAATTGACAAATAATTATACGATTCTTGCAAGGTCCATTTCTGACTTCACTATAATCACGTGCGATGAATCGGTTTTCTTTTTTTTTCTTGGCGTGCTTGACCCAGACGTAACGAAAGTCCTTATTCGCGGCTGCCTTCTTTGTTTTCGATAAAAGCAATTTATTTTCAAGTGTGGGGTGATCATTGACATGTATTTTCTGATTGCCCGTCAAACCTATGCGTCTTACTGTCAAAGGACTGCTTTTGGATGCTAGTCTAGCTGCTGCAATAGAATCCTCTTTCACGTAGCGATTACAGAAACTCACTATAATCGGTTTCGCACGCTCCTTTTCACGGGTCGGTACTCTTGTGATAAAGTTGACTTGGGTCTTGTTAACAGCTTAGTAGCTTATCTGATAACCAAGACTCGAGAGCATGTTGAACAAATTTTCGTTGTTTGGTTGAGGAACGCCTTTGATTTCCACGTTGTTCATACGCGCCCACTCATGTTCATACGCGGAGTCAGTACCCTTAAATGAACTGATACTGGTCTAGATAAGCGGACAAGCGACCGGTCTCCGCTTACTAGTCTAACCAGATGTGACTTAATATCAGCTTTTCCTCAGAGCGACTGCTGTTTGACCTACGCAACCCAAAGGGATAGCGGTATTACATGGATTAGACCAATAACAACAGTTATTTAAGGGTACTGACGCCGCGTAGCGACTGTCAACAACTGTTCACGAGAGCCAAGAGTGATGGTTTAACATGCTCGCCGAGGCACGAGGCGAGCGATAATTAACAATTAAATACCAAATAACTCCGAAAAGTCAGTAGCGCGCGCGGTGGTTTCGAACTCCCCGCACGGCAGTCTGTTGGTATATCCTACTGTCTACTGGCTATCGTTGCCTGCTTTTTGGTTATTTAAGTTTTTTTAGTTAAATCATGATGGAGAAGCTGTCCTCATTAGATTTAATAACATACGGCAATGAATTGTCATAATAAAATTAGTACAATTAGAAGAAAAGAATATTCTACAAACATCCTCAAATCAAGGTGAACAAATACTTTTGAGCGGTAGTGTATGTCTAAATAACTGTGAATCGCACAAGTGATTAGTTTATTTAAACCCTGCTAAGCAATAAACAAAAAATAAAATGTAACACAAATTAAATCACCGATTGTAAAATATTATTTCGTTTTTTTTGTAATTTGACCCATGTACCTAACAGTTTTGGTGTAAAATTAGGAACAAAATCACATTCATCTTTGGGGTAATGATCATACATAAAAATATTCGCAATAAAGGCACCAAAACATGGAAAGTTCAAGAAAATAAATCAAATTTTCAGGTTCATTAATGTCAGCAACAATATGCGACGGTCGATGGTGAAAATAAATAGTAATGTTATTAAAATTGATGCAGTGGGATCTTAAAATAAAATGGGTTTCATCTCAAGGCTATCTAAGCTTGTTAGTCAAAATATGATAAAATAAACTTTTGTTTAAAAAACGTGTCAACATAAATAACCTCCATTTTAGAATCAAATCAAAATTTAACATCACAATGTCAGCAATAGTTACGAATTGACGAGCTCTCTATTAAGCTGAACTATTTTATATATCACAATAGTGACGAATACCCTCCAGACGTGAATTGATTTGATGAAAACAATAATTTAGGGGTTTTCCAAGGCAGCGGCACAATACCATATATATATGCATTATTGCGTGCTTAATAAAGTTATTAAGTATTTTTTTATAAATTAACTCCCTTGAAGTTCCAGTAGAGGCAACGAAGAATTGAGACCTATGAATATAAAATAAGATGCGTGTGATATAAAAACATGAGAAATACGGCTTAGTAAGGTAAAAAAAATGAATTTTACAAAATACAGATCTTATATACGGGTATACGTAATCCTTAGGTATTCTGTTTCTTTTCACTTCGATTGTTTTTCCAGACATTTCGCTTAAAAAGGCAGACGCTACATCACATATCAAATGAAAACGTGTAAATACTTACTCACAAATAGTGAATAAAATAACCGATAAATAGAATCCTGCAAATTCAGATCTATTGTGTGCACGAAGTGGCAACGTAGCATTGAGAGCTTTCGTTGGACGTCACATACGGCTAGCAATGAACGTATAGAATAAAGAAGAAAGCGCCACTAGTTTTTGCGACGAAAATCAACGGAACTACGAAAATATTCTGTGCAGCAAGATTGGAAGAAAAATGACGTCCAATTTATTTTTCTAATTTTGACTTTTCTAGTATCAGGGAGACATTTCGAAAGCATTGCACGTAGTCTCCTATTTGACGTCCGATATACGGACGACTCAAGCAGGTGGACGCCGCATTAGATGCAAAAATGGCCATAGTGGACGTACAATAGATTACGGGATATATATATATATATATATATATATATATATATATATATTATAGACTCACGCCTGTATCCCCGAAGGGGTAGGCAGAGGTGTCATATTACACCCACATTTCGCCAGGAATTTTTAGGTCCCACGTAATAGGGGGCGAGCCTATTGCCGTACCGGGCACATTACCAGACTCCGTGCTGCTACTGAGAATTACCTTACGGAAAAACCCAATAACACTTTGCCCGACCCGGGAATCGAACCCGAGACCTCCCAATCCCACGCGCACATTTATGCCGCGAGACCAACGAGGCAATCAATATTATTATTTATGATATAAATATAATATTATAATATCTTATACTAATATATAAAGCTAAAGAGTTTGTTTGTTTGTTTGGTTGAACGCGCTAATCTCAGAAACTACTGGACCGATTTAAAAAATTCTTTCATTGTTGTTAGATAGCCCATTTATCGGTGAAATCTATAGCCTATATAACATCGCGCTATGAGCGACGGGAGTGGAGCAGTAGCCTTAAATAACGCGGGTGTAAGGTAAGTGCACCGGTAATGGACAGCGTACCAGTTATGAACATTATTGATTGAGTCCTAAAAAATAAGGATTCTACAACGCTTTTGTTACCTGGCAATATTTTACCACAGAGAAAAGGGATTAAAGTATCAAAATATTGACAGCTGATGTATTTCTGTGGTTCAGTTTCAAACTGGTGGAAAGATAAACAGCACGTGTCACCAGTGATATCGTTTTTTAAGTGAGTTTGATAGCGAGGTATGTTGCTGATGAGTTTTTTTTGACAATTCAATTAAGGTAATAATGAATAAATAATAAGTTTGTGGCTGAATTAACCTCTTTTCCAAACAATCTTAATTAAATGTATTGCAAACAACAACGTGGTTTGTTTTTTTTTGCTATGTCCATGACTAGTACCTGTTATTTTGACATGTCCTAGTTATGGACATTGTGTCGATTACTAGTGCAGGGCATTTTTTTAAAGATTTTAGTCGATTCTAGATTTATTTCTCGAAGTCAATGAAATATCTTTTTTCCATGACTTTATAAAGCTTTTTACCAGTAATGGACAGACGTGTTCATTACTGGGGTGTCCATCACTGGTTCATTCCATAACTGTAGGTACTACAAACAAGATCTTTCTTACAGTACTTTATTTTATGATTAATAAGAACTTTTATTTTAGAATACGTAATAGCAAATAAAATTTGTTTCTAAACAAACAATATTTTTATTTATTTGTATCTATCAAGTGTCTATCACTAGGTGTCCAATACCGGAACACTGTCCATAACTAGGTGTCAATCATTGGTGTATGACTTGTCCATTACTGGATAATTTTAAGCCAATTTTATTCGTAATTTTATTTTTATGGAAATTACTAGAATGAATGTAGTATTCTCTTATTAGATGCTAAAAAACCATAACCAACTTTATCTACAGCCATTGCAAGAATCGGCCCGCAACTTTTTTTGTTGGAAATTTTATACGTACTTCATCGACCTTAAACCGTCCATCACTGGTGCAGTTACCTTAACCGCGGGCATCCTCTAGTAATATATAAAGCTGAAGAGTTTGTTTGTTTGGTTGAACGCGCTAATCTCAGAAACTACTGGTCCGATTTGAAAAATTGTTTCAGTGTTACATAGCCCATTTATCGAGGAAGGCTACAGGCTATATACCAACGCGCTATGAGCAACGGGAGTGTAGCAGTAGCGGATGTAACCGCGGGCATCATCTACTATATTATAAACTGCGTGTTGTCACTGTTTCTTGCCAGTTCTCCCTTTTTTTTATTGAAGTCTATCAAAATTACTCCAGGCCGCCTGATCTCAAGCGTTCATGAAGCCCCTTAGCAAAGGTCATCATGCCAATAAAATATTAATAATCATGGCCTTGATTGCCAAGAGAAAAGCTTTTTCTAAGTAGGGATAGATGACAAGTACAAAGCGTGTAGTAGCAATCTATACTACTTAGAAAGATAATACCTCATAGGTATTTTTTGAGTCATATAACACTCCCTGGTGTTTGTCATGTGAAATAATAAAAATAGAAAATTACAATTAGGCCTAACACATTTAAAATTTAACGTGTTAAAAGTAATGGCGAGATTATAACACGTATTCTAAATAACCAGAATAATGTTATATACAAGGAAAATCAATATCTCGATTTTTCGACCGAAATACAAAAATAGACGTAAAAAGTATTTATATTTATAGAATGTGTGTGGAAACTGAACACTCATTTCGCAGGCTCCACTAAAGTTATACCTACTTGAACGCTTTTATCTTTTACTCGATCAGTTCTGCCGTTTAGTTTATTAAGCACAAAATATATTTGCCTACAATTTCGGATGGTGCTCATATAAAAATTCACTAAACAAAAATGTATGACTATTTTATTGCTTCATATGCGTGCACGTCCGTATTTTAGTAAGGTATTCTTTAATGGAAAATTGCTTTTCTATGTTATGCGGAAACATCGTAGGGTATTATCGTATATTTATTGTAGTATATTTATTGTACTATTAGGGCTCCATGGTAAAGTAGTGATGAAGGAAAGATCAAGGTCTATTATATTCGCAAGGTTAAGCGATATTTGGTGGATGTGATCAATAACAATACGTGAAGTCATCACCTTTCATGAAGATTCAGGACTCTCTGTAAGTATCCTCAGATTTCTACATTGGTTTATGTAGTTTGTGTTCCCACCGGGATGTCGCTAAGGTAATATTCATGGGCTTTAAAGCGGCACCTAGGCAACAAAGTAAAAAAGTAACGGATGCAAATGAGATAACGTCTATGTTGTTTAATGATTGTAAGAACAGCAACTGCAAAAGGGACCATTTAATAATATCTTCATTGTGGATATAAACATGCATCTTGAGAGTCGTAAGCGATGGACGTAATTGACTCACAACTGCGATGCAATGGACATAACTGACTTGTGAGTACAAGACAGTCCATTGCATCGCATTAAAACAATTTTGTATCCCAACCTCTTGTACAATTACAAATCGATCGTCTCATGCAGATCTGCATTTAACGGGTTAAGGAATAAAGGCTGTTTTAGCAAAAGAATCTTGTAGAATGTAGTCAAGATGCTATCACATTAGTAACCTAAGAATACATATCTGCTCTATATATGATAAATAAATACAGAATGTTCACTTACTCATTGCAGAAATATAACACAGTTATACGACTACGAGATTCTGTAGTTTGAATCTTTACTTCCAGTTTGCGTTTTGATAAGTTTAATTTTGAATTATTGTCGTTGACGAAAACGATCTCAAAATCGTAGATTTAAATAAATCCAAAACTTGGTGTTTCTGATAAAATTTAACCGCATTCCTGGCATGATGTGAAACACATTTCTGGCATGAATGAGTTTTTATATCATTAAAGTGGTTGTATCATACGGGCGGACAGACAGACATGGCGAATCTATAAGGGTTTTTGCCCTTTTGGTTACGGAACCCTAAAAAGTGTTAACATTTTCCAAGTCGTTATTTGTATTGATCAGAGAGTAGAGTTTGCAGGTGTATATTGATAGATTACGAAATAAGTATTGTACTTAAGAAAGTCTCCATGAATTGCTTAAAAGAACACACATTGTTATCTTAGAAATCATTAACTAAATTCTAAAGAGATCGGTTTTCTAGTGAAACCAGAAAATAAGGCTTTTACAGTGCTTAACCTCTAATGGCGCTAATACACTTAAGCATTCACCTGTAATGAGCATTCTCGCGAATGTTTCAAAACAAATGTTGTGAGTGTGTTTTAGCGAGCATTCTCACGAATATTCGAGCGAGCCTTAGAATATAGGAAATACATAGAATTCGCGTTACAGTGGCGGTTAAACCCAATATATCTTAATATATAAAATCCTTGCGTTACTGACTGACTGACAGACACGCTACAGCCGAAATTATTGAGCGCAAGCAGCTGAAATTTAGCATGTATGTTCCTTGGGGAACGTAGTCGTGCACTAAGAAGGGATTTTCCGAAATTCCCACGGGATCGGCCAAAACGGGTAAATTAAAACAATTGCAGGCGTAGCTGCTAGCGTCCTCTAGTTAACTATACTTTGACTTATGATTTTAATCTAGAGAAGAATCTTTGTAGTTTGTCATTAATCTTAACTAAACGCAAGGTGCCATAGGAAACGTTTCTGGACTCGCTCTAAACGTAACGTATGCGCTGCGTAGTGTGGTCTCCATACTACACTGCAGTATTCCAGAATACTACGTACGAGACTGTTGTATAACATTACTTTTTTATGAAGGTTTTCTATTTGATTAGTAGCCACTAGCTGAAATCAAGCTTGGTCTACTAATGCTTACCTATAGGTTCTCAAGTTTACTGAGTCTCCGCTAGCCTCCGACTAGAGGGGACATTTAACAAGATATATTCGCATATGGAGCCCGTAGTTTGCCGATAGTACTACCTAGTACGCCTAGGGATACAAGTATATACTCGATAGTTTTTTCCGATACCAAGTACTTTTAGTATCGATACTTTGAAATTGAGTATCGAGTAGGTATCGGTCAAAAGTACTCACATCAGTAAGCCTGGCTGCGTTCAGAGACTTCCGAGGATACGCTTGAGCGCGCTCTGGCATTAGTTTGACATTAAGTTTTAGAACGCATCACCTAGTCTTGTGTAGTTGGCAAGCTTGTTTGTCTGCCCAAAAACTTGTGAGAATTTTGTGTCACACATTTTGTCTCATATTTTTTTCATAACGCGTCTAAAGAAGTATAACTTCAAAAACAGTGTGATACAATCAGACAAACTAAGAAAAATTCAGATTGATAGTGGAGTTCGAAAATTTTAACTTGATAGGCTTGATAGGTCTGTACCTTGCGAAAGGTTGTTCTTCAAAGCTGGCGCAACTACCACTGCTTCGAGAAACTTCCTAACTGGCAAACATTTGGATAAAATAATAGTTTGGGGAAGCACTACAAAAAATACTTTTTCAAGTTTAATATAATTTTATGTTTTTTCATCTTTAATAAATTAGGTGCTTAAAATACTTGTTACTGTTTTTACTCATAATTATAAATATTTACAATTATTTTTCCAAAAAAGATTCGATACTAGTAAGTATCGATACTTGACGACCGATATAGTATCGATACCTAATTGGTATCGATTCATCCCTAAGTACGCCCGCAGTTTGCCGATAGTAATATACCTATATTTATAACGTAATGCAGATTTATTGGTGGGCAGGAAAGAATCAACTAATGAAGGATTACCTGCACTTTTAAGACCTGGGGATACAGGTAAAAAAATAATTATTGTATTCTATAAAGTACGGTTCGTACGTAGTACGGCGAGTACGGTTTCTAATGGATGCAAAAAACTAGTGCATATAAACTAGTAGTATTGAAAATTGTCCGTGTGGTGACGGATTAAGAAAACGGAATGTTTAACCACCCCATATCATCCCATGGGTGTCGTAAGAGCCGGCAGAGGGAGCAAATTATGCAGAGAACAGCACTGTAAGAGAAGGAAAACTTGATACAAATCCTATACCAACCCGTTTGGCCAGCGTGGTATAGTAGGCCAATTCCTCCTTTCAAAGGAGAGGCCTAGTCCAGCAGTGGACTGTTAAAAGCTGATGATGATGATGATTGAAAAATGAATAACTTGTAAATATTTCCTTGTCAGCGTAGAGGTTAAAGCCGAAGGTAAAAGATGGCTTTAACCTCTACGCCATCTCGCCGCCGAATACTGTGCGTCGACTATAGTAGATGCGATCCCACCAAGCATCAAAATATTGATATTTTTAATCTGGGCGTTCTTGTGTCTACAGGTTGAGTATTTTATAAAGCGATACAGGCTTTATGCCTAATGCGGCTTCTACGACAACAAGAAATTAGTACAATTCATTGATATATTGCAGTAGTGACTAGTGAAGGTGATAATTTTTATTTTTAATATTTATTAAATACTAGCTTTATCAGTATGTCATATAATTATCGCCATTATACCAGTACTACTCTCCATCAGAGTCGTTACGTGACCATATATGGTCAGACTTCGCGAGCACGGACGATGTGATTAGCCGAGCGTATGGGCGGTATTATGACGCAGACGCGGTAGGTACCGGACATACGTTACACGTTGTATTATAATCGTCGTGTTATCACCAATGAAATGATACTGTATGTATGCTTAACATAATAATGGTTTAAACCATATTAAGGCGAGGTTGCAGTACAGTGCGTAGCTCGACCTCACCCCCCGCAAAAACAAAAACACGGCGGTGGCGTCAGCGAGTGAGCGGAGGGAGGGGTGGGGGTGTTTTCGTGTGTGCGTGTGCCACAGCGCAGCGTAAAAAAACCGTAGATGAGTTATGCGAACTTCAAAACTGGCACATTAAAAACAGGCTAAATGTCTCATTTGGCTTTAGTCGCGTACGCGCTGCGGTCGGAAGCGCTCGCTCTTTTACTCGCGTGTGTGTACGTTACATTTGAAAATGCCGTCGTGTGTAATGAGATTTTGCACAAACTATAGTAGGAAACTGACTAAAAGTTATGGCATCACTTCTCATTCATGAGTATTACAATATTACAACGTTTTATGTACAATTTATAATAAATTCAGTATCACAAATAATAGAGTGAATAAAAAAATTGGCATTTAGCGAGTGTAAAAGAGAAGCAGTATTGTACGTCTTCAAAGACTAAAAAACAAAGTATCCAGATGGGAAATTCGTAATAATAAAATACTGATGTGTGTTTTTGTCAAGTAATAAAAGTGATTTGAGGCTGAATCAACACAATATATTATTATTATAGAAATACAAAATCATACGTAAGTTACAAACATTGACGGATGATCAAAGTCCATTCACTTGTTCTTGTTTTTCTTCTTTTAGTATTAAACAACTAAGTAGATTGTACTGCACAGTTTCCGCTGCCGACCCACCGTACCCCTGTACCCCTGGGGGTATGGTGGGTCTTTCAAAGCTTAACCGTACTCTCGATAATACTGTTGTGTAATAAGTTTATTTATTTCAGTTCGTTAATTTCAAGTTCTACTATTTTGTGGGATCATTCCCAGTAGCCCTATTGAACAGTTCTATGATAGAACTGTCCTAATTCTATTAGCACAACTTGATGAGGAGAATAGAGCTAATGGGATAAGTAATAGGAAATATCCCAGTCTAGTTCAATGTATGTTTTTAGAAGGGTATTCAATAGAACTACTGGGAATGATCCGTAGTGTCACGACATCGCACTCATATATCCGAATGAATATGTTTTGTAGACGTTCATTTGTTTAAGGTGTAAAACAAATGAACGTCTACAAAACAAATGAACGCCTACAAAACAAATGAACGTCTACAAAACAAATGACTTACAGAAAGTGATCAGCTATCGATAGTGATTTCAGAAAACAGGTGCATCCGATTTTCAACCTTAATTGACATTAGTCAGAATTTATAATTTTAGTACCGTTATAATACCAGAAAGCGAGAAAAACAAAAAAAAAAGGTTCGTCATGAATTGTCAATAAGGTTGAAAATCGCATGCACCTGTTTTCTGCAATAACTATCAATAGCTGATCACTTTCTGTAAGTCATTTGTTTTGTAGACGTTAATTTGTTTTGTAGACGTTCATTTGTTTTGTAGACGTTCAATTGTTTTGTAGACGTTCATTCGTTTAACACATTTTTATACATACATATTTATTCGGATATGTGAGTGCAATGTTGTGACACTACCCTTGTAAAACATACATAGAACTAGTGGGAAATTTCCTATAACTGTTTCCCATTAGTTATATTCTTCTCATCAAGTTGTGCTAATAGAACTAGTGGGAAAAAAGTATCACTAGTTCTATTATAGAACTGTTCAATAGAACTAGTGGGAATGATCCGACAGCGCTAGGATGATGATGATGACGGGTCTTCAACAGTACCACATATTATACCTATAATATACAAAGCATTATAACCATTAGCAGTAATACCTAAACGTTTTATTCTCTAATTTATCTCCTTGTTGCACTATATCATCGTACTAGCGCTTGTCTTCGCTTGTCTAAAAATACAAAGACGTAAGTAGTAAGTCATTATCATACGAGAGACAACACTGTTCAGTTTAATGTCGACGTAGCACGTTGGTACAACACTACGAGCATTTCAGCCAGGAGTACGGTTAAGCTTTAAAAGACCCACCATACCCCCAGGGGTATTGCCAGGGCTACGGTGGGTCCGCAGCGCACAGCACAGTTTTTATATTAACGTACTGTTTTAGGTTTCCATTGAATGAAATGAGTAGAATAAAATGTACTTTTTTAATAAATGTTATAAATTAAATAAATCACATCGACTTTTTATTTCCCTACCTTAAATGAATTAATCAAATTTACTTTGAGGCGAATTGAATTTACTCAAGATAGACAAAGTGATCATGTCGCATCTGAGTCAAATTATTGTTTGTGAAACGGTCAGCATGATGTCACAATGCGCGTCGGTACAGAGAGTATATGTTTATCTCTTTTTCGCGCTTGCGATTAGATGTGCTATCTCACTTACACTTCTTATCTAATTCTTCTTGTGTCGTTTTGACATATTTATATTAGTGTGCGTACGCTTTTGGCGATGCGTGCCACTCGTAACGTTACGTTGTCAGTAACCTGTCTACGGTTTCTTACTAGTATGTCTATGGTTTGAACGATGGAGTTTGGAATACGAATTACTTTGTACTTTTGCGAAAACGGAAATGCGGGGGTGGAGGGGGATTTTGCGGAGCAACGACGTACGTCCGCTCTCAATCACGCCTAGACAGGCACTGATGAACGGCCGGCGAGCGATATAATGCGAACATTTTGACAATTTTTTTTTCTTGGAGAAAAATGATAACGAAATTACGAAATCTGTTTTTACCATTTATTTTAAAATAAAAAGCTGTTTCTATTGATAATACTTTCATATAAATTCATTATGGAATCTCTAAGCAGTACACGTTTAAAATTGTGATTTAGTGCCATGTTTGACTTTTTTTTTATCGAGCCAATCATTCCAAATCGTGGCTCTATCTTTACGATTTACTAGAAGATATGTTCAACTTTTATACTTTAATTTTTATTCAGTAAAAATATCATAGTTCATGGGACTTTCAGACGTTTAAAAATCTTAACAAGTACTGCAACCTCGCCTTAACACCGTATTATCCATGCCGAGATTATAGCAATTAAACACAAATTAATATATTTGCGAGAGCCAGAGCCAAGCTGATTTCAGCAGGAATAGATCGGCTTGTCCGCACTACATACATAATTATATCACTAAATTAGAGGATGCAGCTTCGCCCGCGGGCATCCTCTTCGCCCAGTTAAATTTTAGCTTCCTGCACCCAGTACTGTAAACACAAGAATTTTATATATATATAAAATTAAGTATAATATATATATCAGAATGGTCATCAGTACAGGACGTCAATTGACTACGAAACGGAAGTGTGAAGATGGCGCGCTTCGACAGAGTCTAGTGTGACGTTTGCTACAGTTGAGGAGGGGGGTGACGGTTGACGTTCAACGGAGCGACAGCTATCACTTCTCTTGGAGACTCCGGAGACTAACACTGCTATGTTGGTGAATCAGCTGAACTGTCAACTGCAACCGTGGTGAGCGTGATTTGTCTGGTTTTTTTTTTAATGGTACTGCCAATTTTATTTACTGACGGTAGATGTGAAACATTACGCGTTTAACCTTGGAAATGTTATGGTCGTTGTGGTGATATCGCCATCACATCGAGCCGAGTGTTGTAGGTTCGATTCCTACACGAGACACTGAGTTGTGGAACTTTTTGACTTTTACGGTGTCGTGGTTCCCATGGCATGATCTCATGAATAATCTTCTTTTTAATAGCTTAAAGAAGATAAGAAAATGTGGGTAGTAACGATTTAATTGTGACCTCTGCCGTATTTTAAGTTAGCGTACGGTTGTCTGACTGCCACAGTGATCTAGCTACAGCGTAGATAGCGAACGGAGGTTTTGAGTTTGATACGCCAGTTAAAAAGAAAGCGAGTATTTTATTTCTTCATGCGAGGGTGGCTCGCACACACGAACCTTGTGATCATATTATGCTTGCTTGCAAATAGATTATCTTGTCTTGGTCTTACTTAATGGACTGTAATAGTAGCGAGAGTGAGCGTACAGGCCAACTTGCATTATTCTAAGCAAGTGCGTTTGCGTGAAACGTGCTAGTTATTGTTCTAGTGCAGTTGTAATATTGGTTTTAGAACCAACACCCAGCTTAGGTTGGTTTTCTGCTAAATCTAGAACAATAACTCCGGTCTAGACTGTCCTTCGCAGGGCAGTGGCGCTAAAGTTGGTAAACTAATCGAATCGTTCATACTGAGTTCATAGTGTAAGACTGTGCTAGACTAGACTAACTTTGTGTAGAACAGCTTGTAGCTTTTATTTCTTAAATAGACGTATGAACTGCAGTGCTGTTTAGACGAGTGCGGTTGGTTGGTTAGTGTAACCTGACCATAGTCGAAAGATATTACTAGTGCCATTATTTTATCGACTCGTGGTGTTGATAATACCTAACGGTTTTTCGTTTTTACGTGATCAGAGCCTAAGTAAAAATTAGCACTGTTACTCGTTGTAATTCTGAGTTGTACAGACGATCTCGGTGTTGCAATTACACCTGCTTCTTTGTATGCATAAATGTTTAACATGGCACATTAAAATGTTTCTTACTCTGATTATTAGATGGCACCACTAGTAAAAATAAATTTTAAGATTTTACGCGTGAAAATTACCTACTGTGTGTTTTTATAATTCATGTGATACGCTGGGAATTTTTATCAAGTGCCCCGAGTTCTCTGGCCAATTCCAAGTTATGTTTAGGACTCTTAGGAGTGATAGTGTTTCTAGTAGAAGCTGTTAAACTCGATTATCAGACGTAGAAGAAAATGAATGAGTTATCATCGTAGTGCGTTACGATAATCAGTTTCAGAGATTTTAATTTTATTGTAGGTAGAACTAGGTTAGTAATCGTTAGTGATTGTTGTATGCTTCATCTTATTCTCATTAAATGGGTACTTTATTAGTCGTTGTGATAATTTTATGGTACCCACGTTTTCGTTGGTGTAGATTTGCATAAATTGGATAAGCCGTTTGTGCGGCTGCATGTTTACCCATGCGTTGCCGTTGGTTGGACCGGTAAAGTGCATTTCTGGTTAGCCTAGTTTACCCTTGAGCTTTTGTGTTAGTTATAGTATCCGTCAGTGCGCAAACAAGACAGCCGTTAGTGCATTTGTCATAGTATTACAAAAGTTGTCCATCGTCTTGAACGCGAAAGGTCCGTTGCTGTATCGCTAACGATAAGCTTCGAATTTAGACTATCCATGACAAAATTATAACGCTATAAAGACTGGTTGGATACTTGGTAGTAAACTTAACATCTAGAGTATCAGCCTAGTATGATTTTCTTGTAGTGTGCTATGTGATAAGGAAAACCAAAGCAACGTGTTCAACAAACCTACTTTAAGATTACTTTGTTAAACGCTCGAAATGATTATCCGGGTGGTGTTGTGTAACCGGATGGAGGTTGCATAGCGTGATGTTGAAGACCCGATGGATGTCAGAGTATAAGCAATGCAATATTTAATGAGTTTCCTATCATTTAAACGAGTATACGTCAGCTTCGAGAGAAATAGTTAGTTGTGAATTTCATTAAAACCTGTAATGATTTTGATCAGAGTACCTTTTATTGCCCACGGACTTGTGCCAGGAATGGCCGAACGACTAGGATTGCTGTTCGAGAATTTTCTCTTAATCCTAGAGTGAGAGTACATTAAAGTGTGGTCATTGATCTCAATCAAGGATACCCTGCTACTCAAGTAGCTCTCATTTGATTTTTGATCGCTAAAATTATCTACCACTGGTTTCTGTGTCATATGACAAGAGCGTGTTGCGAGAATCTGAAAGTACTCATAGACTGTCGATTGGGTATCTCAGAACTGTAGTCGTTGCCTCTATGTAGCCAAAGGAAATCAGTTTGTCCGAAAGTAGCTTATCAGTTCTCACCATGTTCGCATTTGGTTTTAGTTTTTGTCAGTGGTCAAATCCAGTTTTGACATAGCTCATTGATAGTATGGACGGGAGTTACGTTCTGTGCAGTTGTGAAGTTGTTAATGAATTTGATAATCGCTTAAAATTTACGAAGTGCGGACGTTGAATTAGTCTGAAAGAACGGATACTCTATTTAGTGGGTATACAATGAGACGAATCTTTGAAATACTAATGGTAGATTTATTTCCTTTTTGGGTAATCCTGGTGGCTAGCGCGGCCTTATGGGCGGCGCGGCCTGGTACCTAGCTGGTGCGGCCTGGTGGTGCGCGGCCTGTGTGTGGCGCGCGGCCCGTGTGTGGCGCGCGGCCTGTGTGTGGCGCGCGGCCCGTGTGTGGCGCGCGGCCTGTGTGTGGCGCGAGGCCCGCGTGTGGCGCGGAGCCTGTGTGAGGCCTGTATGTGACTTTGAGGAGCCTGGTAACTGGTATAGGTAAAGCATATCTGGCCGAAACTGGCAATGAAAGTGAAGGAAGTTTATTAAAGGAATTTGGTTAGAAAATGTAGAGTCCAAAGAACTTAGCTTAAATGTTTTGGTAAACTTGGTTTGAAATACCTTAAAATATAAAGGCCCATTTGAGGTCACAGAAGTTATTAACGATGATCGTTATAATCGCAAAGCCCTTAATTCTAAGCGTAACTGTAAGTACGTACTCGACAGGTTGCGAAAAATGCCTGAAGGTCAAAGTACAACTGATGAGGAACAAAGTAGTTCTGATATTGAAAAAAGTGTTTAAGTTTACATGATGATCGGATCGGACCGTACCAGAAGCTGACGTGTAGCCGTAGGTCGGTAGAAATCGGCGTCTACTAACTTAGTAGTCCGTGAGTAGGCGGTATTGCAGTCAGCTCTGGCGGAGGTCGGATTTCAGTGGAAACCATAGAGTCCTGGAGAGACTCGGCGTTCCCATGTGGGGTTCGCAGAAAGTAGAGTAACTGGAGGTTACTGGGCTATGCGTAGACATGTTCACATGTAGAGCTTAAATGTTATGGTTTACTTGGTTTGAACAAATATCTTGAGAAAAATCGCGATAGTGAAATGTCAGTTTTACTTTGAGTTGCCTGATTATTGATTTTGATACTGAAACTTTGTGCCAGAGGATCAGAGCATAACTGACGATCTTGAAGAGAGGAAATTGTGACCCTTAATACTGACGAGACAGTAGAAAACTGGGCTTACATATTGATTGGTTGTGTGATTAAATGTCAGAGGTTGATTTGTAGCCGTAAATCAGTACAAATCGGATTCAATACAACTGTGAAGGCAGTTGTCCGTGAGTACACGGTAGGCAGACGACTCTGGTGTTGGATTCGTTGTGTGATTCAATGTCAGAGGTTGATTTGTAGCCGCAAATCAGTACAGATCGGATTCAATACAACTGTGAAAGCAGTTGTCCGTGAGTACGCGGTAGGCAGACATCTCTGGTGTTGGGGTTTCGTGGAAACCTTAAAGCCCAGGAGGGACTTGGCGATCCTTGTGAGGATGCGCAGATAAATGGGTTTCGTAGGAAACCATAAAGTCCAGGAGGGACTTGGCGATTCTTGTGAGGATGCGCAGATAAATGGGTGGCAACCGAATGACTGGTTTAAGTCCTGGTTTAGTAACTAGAGGTTACAGGTTACTGAATGGTGGCATCCGAGTGGCTGGTTGAGTGCCTGGTTTAGTGACTGGAGATCACTGAATGGTTATGAATCACATGTAGAGCTTTAGTTATTTGATTTGATTATAACGTGAGGCTATGGTAATTGACTGTATTGTTAGTGATACTCTGAATCCAGCTCCTATAATAGTTAGAAATGTAATGTAGGAGGTTATTTTGTAAAACCAAATTTGATTGGAATCCTAACACTGTTTTGATTCAACCCTTACCTGGGTTAAGTCAGGAGTGACCGAGCAATGTGATACTGTGCGTATAAAATTTTGTAACAGATTAACACACAGGGACGTGTGTCTTGTATCATCAGTACAGGATGTCAATTGACTACGAAACGGAAGTATGAAGATGGCGCGCTTCGACAGAGTCGAGTGTGACATTCGCTACAGTTGAGGAGGGGGGTGACGGTAGACGTTCAACGGAGCGACAGCTATCACTTCTCTTGGAGACTCCGGGCGGACAACAAGTACCTAGAAACTGTCACTCGTTTCGTGTTTAGTAATCTAAAATTAGTTATAGTCAGTTTTGTTAATTTGATTTGGTGTGAACTTATAACAAATTGTGATGTGAAGTGTGGAAACCGGTCAAAAAGCAAGTGACCCGCCGACATATATAATACCTACCTACAGAAGTTATCGATAAAGACAAGTAAGGGCTTTTTTATACCACGTTTTTTTTGACACGCTGACGATGCTCGTAGAACGAAATCAGTACGCTCAGCAAACGTAAGCCTTGATAGTTTGTTCGTACGACTTATGATAACATTATTACTATGACGTTCGAGACAACTCTGCTTACGATAATATGCTTACTCTTCATATAATGCGCCAATAAACGCGCTTCATTTGCGCTTGTATGGATACACATGTTTACTATCTACCAATACGCATTGAAATACGCAGAGGATGCGCTTACGAAAAACACGCGTCATTAGCGCGTAAGAAGACCTTGGTGCTCAAAAGCTCTATCTAATGCGTCTTCCAAGGTGCACGGTTTTGCAGAGGGGCGCGCGCTGAACTTTTGAAGTTGCAAGGCGAGTCGAGAAAGTGGGCAACCGGCTTAAGAACGTTTTTACTAAGAGGTCAATCTCACGTTGTGTGTCACACGCCTTTATTTTATTGATTATTTCAATAAATCAAATACTTATTAATAGACACAACTATACAGATGGACAGACATGGACCTTCTTCACCGTAAAGAAACTGATAATTTATAAATTTAATACGCTTAAGAAGTAACAAATAAAACATACGTATATATACCTAGAATTAATAACTCTCTGGAGTCGGCAAACGCATAAAATACGAGGAAATGCTTCCGCATCGAATTGAATAACGTCCATGACGCATTTGCTCGGTACGCGGTTCTTTAATAAACTTTCTACTCGAATTATCAACTGACTCCTACGCTAATCCAATTAACTGTAAGAGCCACGCATTTGCATGTGCGTTGTTCATTATACACCAGATGAAATTAAATTAATTATAAAAGTAAATTAATTTCTTAATACAAAGATCACGCATGTATGTATTTTCTAGAGATTTCAGACTCTCTTTATCTAATTAAAGACCTTGCGCTGGAAAAATACTATCATATTCATTGTATTATTGGTCTCACAGTAAAATCAAGTGTAAAGTTTGATGCAAACTGAATATTGTTAGGGCTAAAGTTCAAATACATAAGACTTCATAATTATATAGATCGCCAGCAAAAATTTTGTTTAATTAATTTATGCCAGGGAAGTGTTTCTCGGTTTGCTATAAAAGAAGATAATTATGAAGCAGAGTTTAGTAGTAAAGCATATACTAAGATTTTGTAGAAGATTAAAAATAACTTTCTGCAAAATATTAGCTTTAAAAAGCGATGCCAAGCCACCTTTTTCTAAGATGAGCATAAAATATAACGGATTTTTGCTTAGAATTTTAAAAACATACGTTCATATGTTATTCATGAGACACAATAAGGATATACTGAGGTTTAAATCATTCTTAGTGTTTCTTATCACATAAAGACAACTCATTTTAGGATTGCTTATCTCGCCATACAATTTTCTCGTCACCCAGCCTTTATTCCACAAACTAAATCATTTCGTACCTTTTTCTCCTAAATGTTAGAGGAAAACTGCGTTTGATGCTCAAAAGATTTCGCGTGACATGTGTGTTTGGAAAACATGTAGCAAATAAATAAAACATTGTTGGAAAAAGTTAATTTTTGTTTTGACATCTCCGTGCCGAATGCTTTGGTTCACGGAGGTTATTACACCGTATCTCAGATTATGACATTATTTTAAACATTTATTCAAAACTTTAACATTTTTTGTGATACCTACTATCTACATAATGCGTAGTGTGAGGCTAAAGGCAACACCTTATATAGATATCAATATTAGATAGGTAATGGCTTTTTTTACAGTTTGTCAACGTCGTGTATGGACGAAGGGAAAGACCTAGGCGGACGTTCTCTGACCAGATTGGAGACATCCTAAAAAAAGGACAGGTCAGAAGTACCCTAAACAGAAGAGCATGCATGAGAAACTTGATGGGAGTGAATTAAGCAAGAGAGGTATGTCAGGATCGTTGAAAATGGCGTTCCGTAGTCTCTGCCTACCCCTCCGGGAAACAGGCGTGAGTCTATGTATGTATGTATGTTGAGTCCATATGCAGCTATAAATTCTAAAATCTATATGCGCCATTTTATTATTAGGCATATTTTGGGTATATACATTTATTGCCGTGTGGTTGACGGCATAGAATACAAGTGTCACCACCCCCTATCTTCCTGTGGGTGTCGTAAGAGGCGACTAAGGGATAACACGATGCAAATACAATCTTTGCGTAGAGACGGAAAACTCGACATCAAACCCTATACGACTGCCTCGTTGGTCTCGCGGCATGAATGTGCGCGTGGGATTGGGAGGTCCCGGGTTCGATTCCTGGGTCGGGCAGTGTTATTGGGTTTTTCTGTCACGAAATTCTCAGTAGCACAGTAGCAGCACGGAGTCTGGAAATGTGCCCGGTACGGCAATAGGCTCGCCCCTTATTACGTGGGACTAAAGTATATCTGGCGAAAAGTGGGTGTAGAAATACACCTCTGCCTACCCCTTCGGGGATAAAAGGCGTGACGATATGTATGTATGTATGTATGTATGTATTTATAGGTAAAAGGTCCTGAGGTTAAAGTTTGAGAAAATTTTATACATTTTTACGATGAAATCGAAATTGCCCTTATATTATAAACTGCATGTTGTCACTGTTGCTTGCCAGAGTTCACGCTTTTTTTTATTGAAGCCTATCAAAATGACTCCAGGCCGCCTGATCTTAAGCGTACATGACGCCCCCTTAGCAAAGGTCATCATGCCAATAAAATATTAATAATCACGGCCTTGATGGCCAAGAGAAAATCTTTTTCTACGTAGGGATAGATGACAAGTACAAAGCGTGTAGTAGCAATCTATATACTACTTAGAAAGATTAAATTTAATACATCACAAGTATTTTTTTGAGTCCTGTAACACTGTCTGGTGTTCGTCAACATGTTTAAAATTTAACGTGTTAAAAGTAATGGCGAGATAATAATTTGTATTCTAAACAACCAGAATGATGTTATATTCAAGTAAAATCAATATCTCGATTTTTCGACCGAACTACAAAAATAGACGTAAAAAATATTTATATTTATAGAATGTGTAGGAAACTGAACACTCATTTCGCAGGCTCCACTAAACTTATACTTGACCGCTTTTACCCTTTACTCGATCAGTTCTGCCGTTTAGTTTATTAAGCACAAAATATATTTGCCTACAATTTCGGATGGTGGTCATATAAAAATTCACTAAACGAAATGTATGACTATTTTATTGCTTCATATGCTTGCACGTCCGTATTTTATTAAGGTATTCTTTTATGGAAAATTGCTGTTCTATGTTATGCGGAAACATCGTAGGGTATTATCGACTTGTATATGTATTATACTTTTAGGGCTCCGTGGTAAAGTAGTGCTGAAAGAAGAAGAAGATCAAGGTCGAGGTATTGAGGCGCGTATGGCCAATTTCGAGGCTGAGCTGCAAAAAAGTGCCAAACACTCCAACAGTGCACCCAGCTTACCAAGTCTCGCAGCGGAATTTTCATCTTTCCGGACATTCGTCATGGAGACTAGAGGAGCTTTTCAACATCAGATACAGCTGTTGGCGCGGGGAGTTGACAGCATCGAAATGCGTACTCGTCGAGAAATGTTCCTATTTCACGGTGTCACTGAACGTTCAAATGAAGATCTGGTTTAGATGGTCATGGATGTGATGAACGATCTCCATCTAACTGATGTTAATAAGGACAACATGAAGCGCTGTCACAGGATGGGTCGGCCGATAGGTGCTCACAAGCCCAGACCCATCTTAGTGAAATTCCAGCATACTGCAGTTCGTGACAGGGTTTGGTTCTTCAAAACCAAACTTAAGGGAAGTGCCATTACTCTGTCAGAATTCCTTACTCGCACGGCACGACGTTTTTATGGCGGCACGGCGTCAATTTGGAATCACAAAAAGTTGGACTCGGGAGGGTCATATCTTTGTGGTTAACTCGGATGGGGTACAGCATCGAGTATCTTCACTCGGCGAACTCAACCGCCAAACGCCAGTCGCTGAGAAACTCATGGTTCCGAGGACGAAACGAGCAGCTGCCACAAAGAAGTAATATCACAGGTAGCAATAGTTCGCATCCGTGGTGTATTTACTTTTTGTATGTAGTATCCACTTTTACCCTATCTTTAATGGCTCTAAAATCTTTGTAATACCTCCTTCTTCGTCACTTTTGTTTCCTTTTTGCTTACTATTAATTTATATCATATTTGCAATTATATAATAAATAAATAATATTTATATTATATTCGCAAGTTTAAGCGATATTTGGTGGATGTGATCAATAACAATATCTCATCACCTTTCATGAAGATTCATGACTCTTTGTCAATATCCTCAGATGTCTACATTGGTTTATGTAGTTTGTATTGCCACCATGATGTCGCTAAGATAATATTCATGGGCTATAAAGCGGCAACTAGGCAACAAGGTAAAAGTATCGGATGCAACTAAGAATAGTCAATGTTGCTGGATGATATGATTGTAAGAACATTGACTACAAAACAAAAGTGTAAAATATTGTAATATCTTGATTGTTGACTTAGGTATCTAAAGAATCGTAAGTGATAAACGTGATTGACTTAGACGTCAGTTACGTCCGTTGCATCGCATTGAAAATGTACCAATGTCTCAACCACTTGTGCAATTACAAATCGATGGCCTAATGCAGATCTGCATATAAGAACACGAGGGGTTAAAGACAAAAGGATTTTTTGATAATTTATTTATTTGTAGAATTTAGTCAAGATGCTATCAGTTTAATGACCTAAGAATAAATACCAGATCTAAACATGATAAATAAATAAAGAATGTTCACTTAAGCACCACAGCCACACAGAGATGCGACTACGAAGTTCTGCAGTGAGAATATTTACTTCCAGTGGGCGTTCTAAACAGTTAGTTTGGAATTATTATCTACTAGACTTCGCAAGCGGCTTCGCCCGCGTCAATTATACATGTAAACCTTCCTCTTGAATCATTCTAATTATTAAAAAAACTCATCAAAATCCGTTACGTAGTTTTTGAGATTTATGCATACATAGGGACAGACAGACAGAAGACAAAAGAAAGACTTTGTTTTATACTATGTAGTGATGACGAAAACCGATGTCAAAACCATCAAAACCGTAGATTTTTAATGAATACAAAATCATATACATGTCATATAGATGTTTATATAAGATTCAAGTAATGTGAACAACATTTCTGACATGAACGAGTGTTATGAGAAAGCATTAAATGTTTATCAAGTAGAGTGTTTCGTATAGATAGAGTAGAAAGTAATGGTTTGCAGGTGTATGTTGATAGATTACGAAAATAGTGTGATACTTAGGAAATGTATGTGTAGTCTGCATGAGTTTCTTAAAAGACACATCATTGCTGTCTGATCTCTTCAGAATATAGTGAAAGTTTTAGGAGGTAAAACATTAACTAAATTCTGAAGAGATCAGTTTTCTAGTGAAACCAGAAAATAAGGCTTTCACAGTGCCTAAGCTCTTAAAGGCAACTTTACTTTCAAAATTATTAAACTGAAGAAATACATTTAGCTTCGCGGAAGATACGAGGTTACAGAGTTTATTTATATATATTTTTTTTATGTTAATAGGCGGCAAACGAGCAGACTGATTGCCTGATGGTAAGCAATTACCGCCGCCAATGGACACAAGCAACACCACAGGAGTCACAAGTGCGTTGCCGCCCCTTGGGGTTGGGAAAAGGGGTAGGATGAGGAGTGGGATGAGGGAGAAGGAATAGGGGATAGGGCCTAGGGATTATAAACAAGATACGGGCCAAAAACATATTATGTTTCATATTGATGGTTAAAAATCTTTATCACGATCCAATTTGGTTTTATTAATGCATAATCTTATATTAAAATTAAATACATTTTCGTGAAATTAGATATTTAATAACTTTGCAGTGACGGTTCGTAAAGCATTCAATAAAACTATTTATCTCATGCATGAAGAGACCAAGCCCTAATACATCCAAAACTGGGTCACAATGTTAGTTGTGTGAACGCGAACCACTGCGGTATATAATGAATAAGTCAAAAAGCGCCAGATTCGATTAAAAAAACCTTAAGCACTGTTAAACTTGTCTAACGAACCGCCATCTAAAGTTTTTGGACTAACGAGTCAACATTTGTTTTGAAGCTGAAATTAATTCGTTTAGCGTGTCCGTGAGGACACTCACTTATATTATACAGAATGTACAAAGTCAAAGAAATGTGTATTGTATTCACATTTATAACTCTCTTGATAGATTGTTATTATATTTTCTTTTTACACAATCTTTCAGTTGGAAATGAAACTATTTTTATTATACATATTTTAACTATGACTGTTTCGATGAACTATTGCTTTCACCTGTAACCGAAAGTTCTTTTAAATTTTATATTGGTATGTTTTTTTTCTTCGGTCGTAGTCGTCGTCTTCTTTCTTTTTCGTGTAAGTGTCTGGCCAGCTCTGGTCTCGGAGTTTTCAGACCGCCAAGAGTCCAGTGGCATAAAGCTGAAATAACCGGAACCGACAGCTTTACGTCTTCGAAGCACGGTAGCGCTCTGATGTAAATGCCGCACGCAGTCACCCATCCAAATGGCGACCTGAGTAAACTTTGCTTAACTTTGCCGGCCTATTGGAACGAAAAAAAAAGAGACGAAAAAAAGTTTTGCTACGAACGCTACCGTTCGTTGGGACACATTCAGTTTACAAAGTGTCAGTACTTCATTTCATTCCGTGGGTGGTGGAGGAGGCTAAGGAATATATACGAAGCAAATAGTATCTTTACGAAGAGATGAAATCTTGTGATCAAACCCTGTACCGACCAATACTTGTAGCAATTTGGAGAGGCTTGAGTCCAGCAGTGGACATCGAAAGGCTGTACAGGAGGAGCATCTTGGATCTTAAGCGATAAAAGTGTAATTTTTACCGATGAGTTGAGGAAGCAAATTCTATCAGTATTATCCTCCTATATACCTCTTATTCAAATATGTAATCACTGGTCTGAATTATCTCAGACTACCTTATTCTCAAAAAATGGCAAGGTCTTAGTGAATAAGTAAAAATTTAATGTAAGTTTTACATTTTTCTTGCCATAGCGCTAGGTTCTATATTCCAAGTCCGGGTCTTATAGACATAAGTATATAATTTAAATAAATAAATCCCATTTCGCATGATGAATCGGGCTTACATAATAGCGAGCGAACCGCTATCTACCGTTCATGTTCCCAAATAACAATATACTGGGATAACCCTTTTCGCGTCAAGGGCCATAAACATAACTTAATAACAGGTGGTACGTAGTCCATAAACCTATTAACATATCAATATAAATTCTTTTATAACCATTTTGGTAATAAACAAAATATTTTGAAGTGCTCCGTTAAAAAAATACCCTCATATGCGTATTTAACGAGAGGTCTTTTGGAACAACGCCTACCAAATTTTAATTTTACGATTTGTGCCAATGAAAATGAGCTCATACATTCCTTATTTTTGCGTCAAACAGCGTCGTCATTGTGAAGGTTTTCTATTAGACTAATAGCTACCAGCTGGAATCAAACTTGATCTACTAATGCTTACCTATAGGTTCTCTTATGAAGCGCTACTACTGACAAATTGATCAAACAGCCGAAATGAGTTTACCACACAAAGTTTACATACTCTTTACGGAGAAAACAGCTATCCCAATTTTTTTAGCTTTCTAACCCCAGACATCATTGTCTTTAAAGTACTAGAGCTCTTATTATCATAAAAGTATCCCAATTTATAAGAACAACCGGCGGCTCCACAACTTACAAACGTATATAAATACAAGCATGGACTTCTCAAACACAATACGTTATACCCAAGTAGTCATTGACATATACTATATGTATATCGATGCAAGTACTACTAATGTATGTTACAGTGATTCCACTTGGGATCGTGGCAACTACATCTCTTAGGAAAACCGTCGAGAAAATAACTTAGTGATATACTTGGCAACATAAAGTAGTTGCTAGTAAAAGTAAATAATCTGCCGGTCTGAAACCCAAGTATTTACCTACTTACTATACGCCTCTATAGGTACGCATGAAATCATTTCGCGTACCCTCATCAATCAGCTCACGCCGAAACGAATAATCATAATTTTTCACAAAAGTTCTTCTATTCAAGGATCTATTTATTTTTCTAGTTCGTATTTACCTGATGCAAATTTTCATTGTAATGTAAGCAGAAAATTTAAATAACTTTCACTTCAAAGCCCTGTTAAAGGTCAATGAGCGCTTGAGAGAATTCGCCGTTTTGTGTAAAAAGGGCCAACTCCAAAGTCATTTCCGACACGACTTCAGCATTTTTTAGCAACATTCTGGTCTTTATTATGACGTTAAATTGCTTAATTGATGGATATATTAGTATAAGTGAAGGAGGATGCTACGAGTATTATTATTTTAAACTTCATCATGCAAATTGAATTACGAGTCATTCTGAATTATGACTGAGGACGAGGGTTTCAGCCGCTATAACTATTTAAGAGGCAATCACATCTCGCATAACTTTAAAATGCTGTGTCTGAAGTCACCGCTTTTCACCAGGAAATTTCTGTGAAAAGGTTCAATATCGTAGAGGATTATCAGATATTAACATATCCAAGCATCTTATGGAGCAAGATTTTATACATCAAGTATTACGTAGGCAGAAGGTTCCGCACATCAAGTCATATGCTCCATATATTGGGCTTTTCACAAACATTTTATGTTAATCACGGCTGGTCGGGGATCCGCAAAAAATGTACCCACGACACTCATGTCGGCCAAGAGAACTGCGTCCGCTATTCATATGCAAATTGGAGTGAAGGACCGATTTTTTGTCGAAGAGACATCGCCCCAGTCAGGATTAAAGTGGATTACAGTACGTAGAGGTAGATAACAAAAAGATACGGACATAAATCCCGGAGTATATTTTACGGTATTTATAAAGTGGTAATAAAAAGTTTTAGCACTTTTCAAGATAATCATAAAACATAACAACGATAAACACTTCCGTAGCCGTTACAACGGAATTATACGATAAAAAAAATGATGTAGTTTATGAATATGGAATGATCTTCTCGTGTGTTCGACATAAGCCAAATATTTTATTAACGCGCAAGTTTGGACGCACGCGTGTTTGTTACTCAATCACCTCGTAATCGCCGAACGCGTTTGGAGGCAGCCAAGGTTGAATACATTAGCATATCTATGTAGTACGCTTCTTTGATTTGGGGGCGTTATTGTTTCAATAGACATTGTTATATTTTAAGGATTGCGTCTTTTTCAGCAAACTGTAATAACATTATTATTGGTGTCATGTTTTTCACATATATCTGATCTTATATATTTTTTTCAATGATCTTATATAGATATTTATTCGTTTTGCCTCAGTCTCGAAATGAGAAGGTCTGTCATATTTGCCGATTTCCGGATAGCCAGCGCCGGATACCGGATAGTTTCATAATCGGTGACGGGCAAATTGTGGCGCTATGTGAGAGCTTTCGTGCATTACGTCAACGAGTATCCGGTGCCGGGGACCATGTGGTCATAATAAAGGCACTTAAGCTACGTGATATTTGCCTTCTTTTCTTATATTTTGTTGAATAAGGTATCGTTCAAATTGCATTTCAATGGGAATGAGATTAACCTCGCTATGCAATCTTACCTATACTTATTTTACATGCGGATCTGAGTTTCTTTATTTATTTGTAAGGATTTTCCACTTGTCTTCTAATTATTGTATCATTAATTATATTGATTCCGTATACACGCTGTCACACTTTCCGGGTTGAATCACCACAAGGGTAAAAAAATTACAATACAAATCTCAAAAATCGTTTTACTACAAAAAATATGAGAGGATATATGTTTATACGATATTATGCATTAAAGACCCACTTTGTCACGATAACCGATTACCAATCGAAGCATAGTTTAGAAGCTAGTCTTTTATAACTCAGATGTCGCTTCAAATATTTTCACATCCCAGTAAGACCTTATTTAAAAATGATGTAAAAGTACAAGAAGTTTCAGTGAAGTGTTATTCGTTAAGAATTTCATTAAAACTAGCAAACTGGTAACTATTCTTATTGAAATACAACAAAATGTCTTGCGATTCTGCCTTATGCGCTGTACATGCGACGAAAGTACGTAAATTTTAATATAGTATTGTAAGAGCCCGACAGACTATTTCACGAAGTTGTATAAGAATCTCTTAGTTCAGAATATTACGTACATTTGTAGTCAGTTGAAAATTTTATAATAATGCAACGTAACTTAAGACGTCTCCGTGTACACGTGAAATGTTAGGACTTACGTAAGTACAGGGATCTAGAATTTTGAGACACAAATGGTAATAGACATCGCAGAAGCTTGAAACTCAGCAGAAAATTTTTAGCTTGATGGTTATGGTTTTAAATTTTATTTCATATTAAGATTAAGCTTCGGAAACGACGAACGGTATATATTTTTTATGTTATATACATAAAAAACAGCCATACCGTCAAGCATAATTAAAATTAAACACGCAAGTTTTGTTAGTAGTAAATCTTCGATTATTATAGGTATATTCTGGTTGACTTTGTTTTCGAGTAGTAGATATAGAATTAATTTCAAGGCAACGCTTCCAAATCGTTGCTTATCGTATATATCTTATGAAATCATTAAAGTATAATTCACAGTAACGAATTTGTGAGAGTTTACAACTGAGTTTCAGCGTTAAGTCTTGTACATAATATACGCTACTGTAGGACTCAGAGGAGTAGAGCAGGTACCCTACTCCATAATAGTTGCAGCTGGAAGTGAACAAACAGTTCACAACATGCGACAAATTCTGTGCAAACACCAATTACTGTGGAATGGAATTAAATGCTTAAATTTCAACATTATATATAGAAGCTTCTCATTCGAGGAATGGTGTCTATGCTAGCACATTACAATTTAGGAATGCTAATAATTCCATGTGGGTTATGAATACAAAGTGTAACTAACTCATTTTAATCCGTAGATATGGCAAGTGGCCTTCACTAAAAAAAAATAACACGAAGGAAGAAGGATCTTTGCGAAGAGACAGAAAACTTGACATCAAACCGTGTACCAAGCCGTATATTGACTGACAATACGTTTGTGACGCAAATAAAAGAATCCAATGACTAGCTATGGACTACAAAAGACTATATGATGATTCTGTCCTGTCCTGAAGAGATATCTTCACGAGACGTTCTCCAAAGACGTAGGTAATGTCTCCACTTTGTACGGACAAACCATGTACAAAAATGCCCAGTATTACCACCTTTGGATAGTCATTATGTGCTAGAAAAGTACCAAATTAGAACGACATTTGTGTCTACCAATTGATATATTCATAACTTATCTCATACTCATGCGGTCCTAAGTAAACGTATTCATTTACAGCTAACCCACATGAAAAAGTACTTTGACTTAAAACGTAGTTATCACGAATAATTGTAAACTCTAGAGTACCTTTGTGACTCGTAGGTCTCAATGAAGATTTTCAACGACTTCTAAGTGCCTGCCATGTTTATAATCTGTCCCACTGTTGGGCACTGGCCTCTTCTCATTATGAGAAAAGCTCAGCAGCTCAGCTAGTGCACCACGCTGGCCATGTGACATTCTAAGTATCATTCTCTAAATTAAAAACTGGTTAACAGTTTGACTAATTACATATTCTGCCGTGCTTGTGATAAACACAGTAAGTGCCTTGAAGACAGTTTAGAGAAAAACGCGCTTAAATTTTTTTTCTTTATTTTTAGCATGTCTGCCTTAATATAGATAACATCTAAGTTCTTACAAATGTATAACGTAAATATAGGCATGTTTTATAGGTGTTCTATTTTATTTTTTAATTACATGAAATAAATTTGTTGTAAATCTTAAAAATATATTTATGTTAAGTAATGAAGAAAATAAATAAAAACATTTTCTTATTATTACTACAGTAAGTGTGTGACTTACTGTAACTATCTTTAGTTGTAGGTACATACTGTAACAATGATTTTGAAATAAGATAAATGTTTAAATAGAATAACAAATATAATATTTTTTGCTTACAGTAACTTAGGCACTTACTGTAATTATAGCTAGAAGAAATACGTAAAATTACAGCATCCCTCATAAAGCACCAACACCAACTTTAATTACATTTTTCTTAATTATTTGTTTACACAGTTTAATAAAACAAGTACAAATAACTTTATGAAACTAGAAAATGTTAAAATCAGTTCTATTATTTAATTATTTATAGCATTTAAAAATGGCTTAACGTAACCCAAGGTAATCATTCGTATTAGTACAAAACTTCTTCGTGCATGCATGAAACACTAAGCACTATCCCTAAAATATAACACGTTTATAGATTTTCCATAAAATTCTTATTAAACTATTAGTTGTACTTCTTTGTACACAACAAAAAACATAAAAAGACAAAGGCACTTTAATTTCTGATAAGGCTTATTTACCTTTCAGAACGAGAAAAACAATTAAAATCTTCATATAAATTATGAGATCTTAGTAACACTAATTAAAACAAATTCGTCTTACAAATTATTCTTCATCAGTCCTATCATTCATTTAATTAGTTTTATAACCTATTTGTAGAAGTTTAAAAATATCTTAAAAGTGTTGTAACTGACAAGTAAAATGTAGACTTACAAATATATTTTCCAAAGTTACAATAAGAAAGTTTAAGGGTTGTGTATTGTTTACCCGAAGATTTTATACCATAATCTCATATTCCCGAATTTCATTTAGGTACCCAAATTTCATTTGCCCGAATGTTTTGTTTGCCCTAAAAGACATGACATATCTACTTTTAATTGCCCGAAACTTAGATACCATATGATATGAGTGCCATACGTATTGTTTTTCATATTTTTAATTGTCATAATAATAATAATTAGACATAATATTTAAACGCCATAATGATTATTAGACATCTTAATATATAAAATCCTTGCGTTACTGACTGACTGACAGACACGCTACAGCCGAAACTATTGGGCGCAGGAAGCTGAAATTTGGCATGTGTGTTCCTTGGGGACCGTAGGGTTGCACTAAGAAGGGATTTCCCGAAATTCCCACGGGATCGGTCAAAACAGATAAATATAAAAAAATGTGCAGGCGTAGCTGCTGGCGTCCTCTAGTAATATTTAAATAGGTACGTATCAAAATCCCGAATTTTAAAAGACCGAATTATAAAATACCGAATTTTTAAATACCGATGGATGAAATCCCGATAATTGAAACGCCGAATGGATGTTTGGTCGAAAGTTTAAAATCCCGAAGTTTTAATTCCCGAAAAATAAGCTAGTGCCTGGGGTTAGGTGCGACGAACTCATCATCATCAGCCTTTAATAGTCCACTGCTGGACTAGGCCTCTCCTTCGAAAGGAGGAATTGGCCTACTATACCACGCTGACCAAGCGGGTTGGTATAGGGTTTGTATCACGTTTTCCTTCTCTTACAGTGCTGTTCTCTGCATGATATACTCCCTCTGTCAGCTCTTACGACACCCATAGGATAGGATAGGATGATATGGGGTGGTGACAATTCGTATTCTTAATCCATCACCACACGGACAACGACGCGACGAACTAAACGCCTTAAAATCTTAAAATATATACAGTAAGTAATGCACTTACCTTATTTGTTCTAGACAAGTCTACACATAATATGAGGTATTCCTAAACATAATCACAGTAAGTTCCACATGCTGTTGTTATGCTAAGGTATTTTTTTTTTAAAGGCACCCGCCATCGCAGGGTGTTGAGCCCGTGTTCCCCTGACATAGTCAGAGGCCTTTCTTACGTCCGCACATCCGTCACTTATCATTCTTCGTCTTGAAAATTAATAAAGATCCCTAATCTTTATTAATTTTCTTATCTACATTTTATATATTACATACATCGAAATACATATACTTAAATTGCAAACTTTAATTAGAAACTACTATGGCTTAGACTTACTGCGAAGCGAGCCATGCGCAGAAAGACCTATTAGGGAGTCCGAAGGTCATATTTTAATCAAATAAGATTCTACTCCCTACTCTATCTATTTCTGCGCATGACTTGCTCCGCAATAACAGTAGAGAACTTAATAATTTTATCTCTTGTTTTGGGGTCCGCCATAAGGGTGCACAAGTTGTCCAACCTTATGGTGTCCCCCATTTCTTGTTGTAGGTTATGCCGGTCCACACCGTGGATGGGACAGTTTAATAGCACGTGGAGGACGGACTCCGAGGTTCCCGGCTCGCAGAGACACAATGGGTTCTCTTTACATTTGAATCGGTGTAAATATTCAGAGAACCCACCGTGTCCCGTTAGTACTTGGGTTAGTGTGGCTGTCATGTCGATCTTACGGACTAGCCTGTACGCCTTCACTGCGTCCGGAAAGAAGACCTTCGTCACAGCGGCGGTGTCCCCTTCTTTGTACCTCCGGTTCCACTCGTGAAGCGACTCCTGACGGATCTGTCGCTTCACGAATGAAATCGGGCACTTGTCGTAGTGCGGCGCTGTTTTTAATTTCAGAGCGGCCTCTCTCGCCAGCAGGTCATATGCTAAGGTAATGCAATAGTATGTTTCATTCCAATTACTTAATATAGTAACGACAAGTGCCACTTACTTTAATATGTTTAAGTCGTACTTAGTGTAATAAAATCGTTACTTTATAATAATTATAGTAAGCTTGCTTACTGTAGTAAAACCTAGGTAAATTGATTTAACTTTATGCAAAAATCAACCGTATGTGCCCATATTGCATTCATAATAAGTGCACCTTGGCGCCTATCGCGTCTTACTGTTATTATGCTTAATCTTATTTCTTGATGTAAGCCACATTTTCAAATTCTGAATATACAGAATTGTAGATCTCGATCTCTACTTTCTGAATATGTACTTAACTCAATATCGACAAAAATGTGACTTACTGTGATTATCGTATGGGCTGCAGTATTGTTATCTTGCTCATTAAAAACATCATCGCAACTATAGGTATATTTTCAGATAAACTGTAGTGTCCAGTTGATCTAAAGGTTAGTGACCCCGACTGCTAAGCCGAAGGATGTGGAATCGATTCCCATTCCTAGAATATTAAATAATATTTTAGTATGTTATATTATTGCATACACACCCTTCTTTAATTGCCAAATCGGTTGCCTCTTCACCTTTTCTTTCAATATTTAAGAATAGTATAGAACAGAATTTTCTTTATTGTACACCATAAAACATTATAAAATATAATGATTACAAAAGTTACTAATTGTAAAAAGGCGGCTATTAAGCTAAAGCTACAGGCAGCAATTTTCATTAGCTTGAGCATATCATATCAAGAAATTATTCATAAAAATAAGTTAATAAATATTTGCATGGTATAGTAAACGAAAGCTAAGAACTTAACAAGAATTTTGGCGTGAGAGATCTTGTCAATTAGGAACCAAACGAAACACGAAGTTTCGTTTGTCTTCTAATTGACAAGATATTTTGCACTGCTCTGCGATTGCTGATTCTTTTAAATAGAGTATACTTTACGTTGCCAATACGGTATTTACAAACAACTACTTCAACTCCTTTATCTTAAATTAACATATTAATCTACCCACAAAAGACACACCAGAACGAATATCCGCATTATCATGCAACTTAAAGAGAATTCCGTCCGTTAAAAAAATCGTTTACATTGTATAATTAAGTCGGCTCCGTAAACAAAGCAGACATTGTCCACGCGTGTATACGGTACTCAGCCAGTAATATAACTCACGAAATTAAATGCATGCGTTGACTTTTACGATCCCGTCGGGACCGAAAAGTCATTCCGCTTATCCTGTTCCGCCAACCACTTCATTTGGGAGGCTTCCGCTCCTGGAGGTGTTTTTTCGGTAAGAGCTGAATTTTGATAGAGGATTACACCCGACCTTTTTGTTTTTTTTTACACTGTTAAGATAAAGAACCTTCTTGAAATAATATTCTCTGATGGTTTCGAAGGCGCCAGTTATGCTCTTAAATTTTGACGCGTTATATCATTCTGTTAAAATGCTTATGCAAAGATTATTTTGACAGGTGTTAATTTAGAGTAGAATTGCAGTAGCGGTTTTGTGCTGCGTATAAGTTTGACATATTTGCTTTAAAGGTTATTTACAAGGTTTTAGAGATGCAATATGGATAAGCTAAGACGATGATGATGATGATTTAACACACATATTATGATTATTTAAGAATAGCTGGCGTCAATAATATTGAAATAAAATTGCTCAATTTCTTTCTTGCTCACATAAAGATAATTTTAAATTCTAGACTATTTACTATTTAGCCAACCCAATAGTACAAGTTATGTAAACGAAAGTCAACATTAATAAATTCTAATGATAATAACATATTTATAAGCTATTTAGACGGCTAAAGTTTATGTGAAAACTAGTACACATAGTGGTGAATAATTTGTGTATCAGTTTCATGCACATAACTTACCTAGAACAATGAACTACTGATATACTATCTGAACCTTGCCTTTCGTCGGCAGCCAATATTCAAATTAATGGAAATAAAGCTAAGGTCTTTAGACAAGTTTGTATTATATGAGTAACTGCTACGCTATAGGCTTTCATTTTAACTTCGCCGTTTTGTAATATGTCCTTTACTTACGACACATTTTGTTCTCGATTACAGAAATAAGTTGGATATAACCACTAGACCACCAGTCTAGAAAGTAAAATAACATGTAATTTGCTGTAGAGATTTCTACAAAATAATTAGTTGAATTCGCCAACTATGTTTCCATGAAGCTAATAAATAGGAACAAATTCGCCAAAGTACTAAATTGGCGTTAGAATAATATTTTATCTACATAGATATATTTATGCTCCTTAAAATTATAGACAATAGTAGTCTGAGATCTTTGAGTACACAAAGATCGTTGAGGTCCAACAGTAAACAATGAATTTATTTAGTAGATATCGTCTTTGCTAATAAAATCAAAGTTTGGTTTCTTTGGCGTTTAACAGCCAATAATATTAGGACCATTTGTACCTATTTAAACAATGTTTTGTTTTAAAGTTTATATGGAAAAGTATTAATACATAGCTAACATAGAAAGTTTCTGTTCATCTAATACTAAATAATAGAGTATAAACAATCCTTACACTGCCGCTGTGGTCCAGTGGATAGCGTATACGTCTGCTGATCAGGAACTCCCGGATTCGGGAATCGAACCCAATCAGCGAAAGATGACACAACGACAGATCAGTGTCGAGCAAACGTGTTACTGAGTTTTTCTTAATTCTCAGTAGCAGCACGGAGTCTAGCAAAGTACCCGGTTACGGCAATAGGCTCCTAATATGAGGGACCTAAAATTCATAAGGCGAAATATTACACCTCTGCCTACCCCTTCGAGGATACAAGCGTGACGCTATAAAATAATGTATTCCTCACACTGTCAACTAAGAAGTGATAGATACGACTACACCACATCACACTGAGAATGTCCTAACATAATAAACAAACGATACCTATTATTACATAGGGCTAAGTGGCAAACTTAATCGCAATCTCATTGTATTAAAACGTCGGGGTAGCCAAAAGGGATGCAATCGTGGTACTTAATTCGCACAAATATCTTTCAGACATTCCGTTTACCAATTATCACTGCAGACCATAAAACATTTATTTGTACTTAATAAATAGATAACGTCTACCACACATGTTGGGTTGTGTGATTGCATTGTCTGTCAGCACTTCATACATCAATAAAAGCCCTACACAAGCCAATAGGCGCGTGTCGGAACGCCTTCCGCTATACAAATAGGAAAAACATGTTGCCCGACTCCGCGTTAAGCAGGGTTGTCGGCGTAGGACTTGTATGGGATTGTTTCACCCATTTCGCTATCAAGACAGTAATAAATTATTTATTGAGTTTATTTTTTACATTTATGCCGGCAATGCTAGCAGTCGAAACAATAGTTAGTAAAGCCATCGGTGCCGCTTGTTACAAAGATGTTTGGTAGCCTTTAGCCATTACCCTTGGATAAACTGTCATTGCTCTAAGCAGCCAGACAATTGCGGAGGTTCCCTTTGGATTACAGAGGTTAGACGGCAGTCGCTCTGTGGAAGGGCTGATATTCTATCAGATCACGATGGACTTGAAAGTGGCCAGTCTCCAGGTGAGTCTTGTATGCAACTGAGAACATGCTTCAACGGTGGTAGTTGATTTCCGCATTTATAAATACAGATGACTTTCAAGGGTGCATAGGGTTCCCACCAAGAACTTAGGGTCCCGAGCCAACCTCACCTGCAAGTGGTGCGCCTGCCGATCAACGGACGAGGCTCTGGCAAACAAAATATGCCGATAAGCGGCAATAGGCTCGCCTGATCGCCACCTATTACGTGGGACCGAAACACTGGCGAAAAGTGGGCGTTCAATATGCCTCTGCCTACCCCTTCGGAGAAAAAGGCGTGAGTCTATGTATGTATGTATGTATGACTTTCAAGCAAACTTTTAACAACTTAACCTGCTGAAAGGTCAAATATAAAAAAAGATCTTCTTTAGTGGATGCCAACATCATAAAATCTTCTATCACGATTACATACTTTACTTCAATAGTTTAAGCTCTGCGAAGATATATCGGTGATTTTATTTATGTGATGATTATTATTATTTTCTGAATGCTCATATAATTACCAAACTAATCTCTTACGACGCTAAGACAAGTAATCTTACGAACATCGTTATATTCGCTGTTATTAGTGGTATTAAATTCCTTACACCCAAAAAAAGTGAAGAATCTTTGTGACACAATTTGATCACGTCAAGCCCATTATTAATTAAAATAAGATTTTTCCTTCTTTCTATAAAGGACGTTTACAATTCACCTCAGGAGGAAATTACTAATTTAATCATCATATTTTGACGTGACAAAAGGTGGTTGGAAAATCGACTTGATTTTCCTTATATCAAAGACCAGTGAGACATTTATGAGCCAAATTATTAATACAGTCATTTTCCATTACTTATATTAAACATTTTGTGGAATTAGCGCTTAGGAGCGCTTAGGTTACTTGTATTATATAAACTCATCAGGAAAAAGTTTTGTCCGCACTCGACATTGAAAAAAAAAATTAAATTCATGGTTAAGTGACAGGCACATACGTATGCATTTTGATTTTTGACAGAGTATCTTGAGATCTTGAAGCAGATGGTTACTAAAAATATCGCACAGCTTCCCACACTTCGTAAAATTAACCTGTTTTATTCCTAAAGTAGTAAAACCTGCGTGTTGCATGTCATTTGTAGCAAGCAGCTTTTACTGCAATCACCACAAAAGTTATAAAAGCAATCGTTAGGTTACCCAAGCAAGCAGCTTGCCTACTTCTTCCACATCAGTCGTTCGCGTCAACATTTAAACCCTACAATCTACACCTAAAACCATTCTGCAACCATAGTTCGTTAAAATATGATTAGCGAGCGTACATCGACTAACAAAATGGTAACTTGAAACTATGAAAATAAAATCGAAATTTCGTTGACAACGTATATGAGATTACAATATCAACTTTCGGTATGCCGCGGAATCCATTTGAAGGCTGATCGAAGCAAGATGAAGCATGCAGTAGCGCCTGTTCTCCGCATCATCATTGTCCATGTTGTGACCAATGAATATCGATGTAAGTTAAGAGTACCATATCTCAAAAATCAGTAGAACCACTTGGCATGCTTAAGAACAGCCGCAGTATTTGCCGTTACTATAGAGATTGCAGAGAATCTCTTGACGCTAGTGGGTACAGGGCCTCACGTACCATAATACGCAGCCCATTTGTTTTAACAGTGGCATATAGTTAGGTGATTACCTTCTAACAGCATGTGAAATGTCTTTGTTGAATAATTCAGACCTCTTGTTTATGTTTATATATTCTACGTTTGAAAAGTTATTGTTTTTGCTTTTCACAAAATCGGCTCAGTCTTGAGGCAATTTAGTTGAATATCTGTGTAGTGCGTAAACACATGAGTTGTACATACATTATAGTACAAAGGATTTCAAATCGTTTGGCACGTGAAATTTATATCATAATGTTTACTCTGGATACGCCCAACGATTTTATATTTGTTTGATCAATAACCCAGATTGATGAGAAGATTGGTGCGATCTGGTAGCTAAGACTTAACGAATTATTTTTTAGCTTTTAGTACATAACCTAACTGCATAATTTTTATTGTAATAAAACCGTTTAACATAAAAATGTTCTTATTTTATTTTATTTTGAAGTTTTTAGTTTTGTTGTTAGTTCATAGTGTATATTCTACCAATCAAGCCCTTTCATTCGATACCCATATTGAGGTTGTTATGAAGAAATATGTGATCCGCCATTTTGTATCGGCGTACATCTTGGATTTTTCATAGGGAGTTGCATTCTACCAATCAAGCCCTTTCATTTGATACCCATATTGAGGTTGTTGTGAAGTAATATGTGATCCGCCATTTTGTATTGGCGGCCATCTTGGATTTTTCATAGTTGGCTGTATTCTACCAATCAAGCCCTTTCATTTGATACCCATATTGAGGTTGTTGTGAAGTAATATGAGATCCGCCATTTTGTATCGGCGGCCATCTTATATTTAGAATCATAAGGAATATTATGTTGTATTGTCATCAAGATTAAGAGCGTGTACCAAATATCAGATCAATCTGTCATTGGGAAGGGGGTCAAATTCCAATTACTAAATTTGACCCAAACAAATAAACAGGTCACGCTAAATAAAACCGTTTAATAATATTAAAACCGTTTAATAAAAACCAATAAGCATTTATTCGACCCAAACGCGGGACCCTAACATTGATTGGAAAAAAACGTAAACGAGACTTACGAGGTTAGCATTATTTGATCACCGCTCCAAAACTTAAGCACAAAAAACCAAAATACCATTATATTGGAGAACCATCGGATTGGAGAGAGAAAGTACATACCCCAACTCATGTCGAACATAATAGACCCACACGATTCTATTGTGAAAGCACAGGGGATACGGAACAAGTGTACTTAACAACGCTATTTAGGCTGAGCAAACACAGAATCCACAATGTGCAAAGTGCAAGATATAAAGGTAAGTCAGCCGTAAAATCAATTAAATTAGTACATATTGTACATCGGCCGGCCGGTTGGCGTAGCGGGAGTGCAAGCGACTGCTACGTTGAAGGTCGCGGGTTTGATTCCCGCTCAAGTCAAACATTTGTGTACATGAACATGGATGTTTGTCTTGGTCTGGGTGTTTCTATGTATAATATGTAAGTATTTACAAAAAAAAAGTACATATGTATGTTTATCCATTATCTAGTACCTACCTATAGTACAAGCTCTGCTTAGTTTGGGACTAGATGGTGTTGTGTGAATGTGGTAGAATATTATTATTATTCCCTTTATTTTTCATTATCACAAAATCACATTTTATATACTTAAAATAACGTTATAAATTAAATTTAAATATATAAAATGGGACCACGGAGACCCTCCGGCATCGGGCACAGGGACCAAGCCACCGGTGGTTAGGGCTCCAGAGAGAGGAACCTCCGAACGATGCGTGTCGTGTCCAGCAATACTGCCTTCTGTATGGAGGACTTGATCCAGCCCTCTAACGAGAGCCTCTTGAGGTGGTGGTCGAGGCTCTTGACAATGAGTCCATTGACTGTCACGACTATCGGTACAATGATCGCCGAGTCAACGTCCCACATGTCGACAACCTCGTGAGCCAGGTCCAAATACTTAATTTGTTTATCTTTTTCGGCTTTCACGAGATTCTCGTCATGGGGTATGGTGACGTCGATGATCATTGCAAGGCGCTCTAATCGGTCTATCATCACTACGTCCGGCTTGTTAGCCACAATAGTTCTATCAGTAATGATAGACCGATCCCAGTACAAAGTAGCACGACCGGTACTTCGGAGTCGACAAGTTGGTACTTTAAGGCAAGTTGCTGGTGGACAATCCTGGCTACTTGGTTTTGTCTATGCAAATATTCGCCGTTGGCAAGACGAGAACAACCGGATACTATATGTCTGAGTGATTCATCAGGCTGGTGACATGCCCGACATATGTCAACCGTCCCATCCTTCAGAATATACTTCCGGTAGTTGTTCGTCATGACAACTTCGTCCATAATTGCAAATACAAAACCTTCTGTTTCGGCGAAAAGATCGCCAAAACGTAGCCAGGACACTGAAGCTGGAAAATCTACGTCGGGTCCATGCAAGGCCCGGTAAAATCGTCCATGCAGCTCTTTGCCTTTCCATACCTCCTTGCGCCCCTCTAAACCAAGTACGACAGATTTGCGCCAGTTCTCTTTGGCCAGACCCAGCGGAGTAAGTCCGTTGTCCACAGCGACCACATCTCGGTGCACATCCGCGGTAGAGTGGAGAAAGTATTCTCTGAGATTGCACACCTCGCGATTGTGGAGGGTCTTGGCACTTAAGAAGCCGCGACCCCCGCACTTCCGCGGGATGTACGATCTCATCACCGACGAACGCGGGTGATGCATCCGGTATGTCGTGAGTAGACAACGAACTTTCCTATCCAAGGCGTCCAATTCCGTCTCAGTCCATCTGAGTATGCCGAAGGAGTACATTAAGACTGGCATGGCCCAACCGTTACAGGCACGCACCTTATTTCCGCCCGAAAGAAAGGTTTGGCGCCTGCAACGTCTGTTTCATGCCAGCCTCATCGATGCCTAATGCCTGCGACATACCCAGATATTCATAGGTTTCGGTTGCAGAGAGAGATCTAAGTTGTGTGAAATGTGAAAGTTCTATACCATCAGATTCCACACTCCTGCCTCGCCTTACATGCATGACCGCACATTTATCCACACCGAACCCCATCTTAATTGAATTACTAAAGCTTTCAGTTATCTTTAGTAACTCAGTCAATTGGGGGTCAGTGGGGCAAATATTTTGAGGTCATCCAAGAAGAGGAGGTGAGAAATAACTTGACCTCTACTCTGCAATCTATAGCCTAGCCCTGAACTTTCGAGCAAAGTGCTTAGTGGGTTCAGTGCTAGGCAAAACCATAGTGGACTCAAACTGTCGCCTTGGAATATACCCCGCTTGATCCTTATAGGTACGCCATACCCGCAAGGCTGTCGACATCCTGGATAGCGAAGCACCGTACTCCACTGCCCCATACATGCCTTCAAGAGGGCGCATAGAGTTGCATCAACTTTGTACAACTTCAGCACCCTCAAGAGCCACGTATGTGGCACAGAGTCATAGGCCTTCTTATAGTCTATCCAGCATGTCGCCAGATTCTTTTGACTACGGCGAACCTGTTGGATTATGGTCATGTCAATAAGGAGTAGCTCTTTAGTACCACGGGCCCCGCTTCTACATCCATTTTGAGCTACAGATAAGATGTTATTTCTAAATATATGTGCTTCCAATTTTGTTCTCAAAATGGATGTAAAAACTTTATAGACTGTAGGCAGGCAAGTTATAGGCTTATAGTTCGTAGGCTCCGTGGTACTACCAGCCTTAAAGAGCAGATGAGTTACGCCAGTTGTCATAAAAATAGGCAGCGATCCTGAATCCAGAGATGACTGAAATTTAGAAGCCAAACGAGCATGTGCACTGCGTAGTCATTTTAACCAGAAATTGTGCAGTCCGTCCGGTACTGCCGATTTCCAGTTGGCTAACTGATGGACTGCTCAATACACATCTGTGGTGTCAATGGCTACGGGCTCCATGTGAGGTATTGCCTCACATGACCGTTTAACATCTCTAATCCAGTCATCTTCCGTATGGCTGATGGGAGTCGACCATATGCTGCGCCAAAATTCAAACGTATTCGCATCATCTGGCCGACGTCCATCATCCACACGGCAGTCAGGTCGCTCCCAATTTCTATAAACCAACTTCTCATCTCGTTGGAATGCGCGATTTTGTGAATATCGGGCTACCCTTTTCTTGTATCGTTTGATACGATTTGCCCACGCATAAACCTTCTGCTTCAGGAGGTCGATGCGTTCTGTGACCCGTGAAGCGTATTCTTGAGGACGGAGTCCCGTTCCTTTAAACGCCCGGTTCACAAAACGCATCACTCTCGGGCGGGTATTGCCCGACCTGAAGCAGATTAGCTTGCCTATGAGTGCCCTGGTCTCAGCAATACGCCGCTCAATTCTACGCTGCCAAGCCGGGACGGCATCTCGAGGTATATCAAAACTGTTTTGTATTTTAATATTAGCTACTCGACATGCCGCTTCAGCCGTGCAATAGAGAATTGAGTGCGTATCACTAAGATTTTCACTATTGTCTAAGTAAATAGGCAATAGTGAATCCAGGGCACACACAAGCGCCATATTCTTTTTATGCGTGGGCAAACGCGGCAGCCGAGGTCTGTCTTGCAATGCAACGTACCGATATTCCCCAATGGCACACTCCAAAGCACTCCTTATTTTATCAATGCACTGGGTACTTACTTGTGTATCCCTGTCTACCACCTCTTCACCTCCTTCTTGTTGTATGTACAATATGTTTGGCACTGAAGCCACATTGCGTGTAGGAGGTTGGTTGGCAGGGATAACTGGCAAGTCTGAGCGTAGCCTCTCAAGTGCGTCGTCATCAAGCAGGCGGCAGCGCTGGATGGCTCGCACTTGATCCGACAGTCGCTGAGTATTATTATTATTATCGATATTGTAATCTGCAACTCCGTGACGAATCAAAAATCTGTCTTCTTTTCGTGTGAGGGTGTGATTCACTCTGGTTTTGGAGTTTATAGACCTTCCAAATGCAGAGGCAGAGGCATTTGATACCTACTTCTACTTTAATTTCACTTTACACCTTCGTACCTTAACATTGTGCAAATATTTGCGAAACGTTTATACATATTAATATATTTATAGCTACATTTAAATCCTTCCATAACTTACGAACATCTGCCTACTAATTTACGTTTCTTGCCACTTTCCACGGCCGTTCCAACTTTGCGGCTATGCCAGACCGAATCTCGTTAGATGCGCTACTTACTTGCGTGAGCTTTTACTGCTGCTCATATCAAAAGCTGGGTCTTGGATGGGTATTGTGCACAATACTTATCTAAGGAAGCCCAACAATGGCAGCCTCTGCCAAAATTGTCTATCTGTGACAAACGGCAAGTCAAGTTTCGATATGAACGCTACATAAAATAACAGAGAAAGTCAACATTATTATAAAATCCATACGTATGTTTACAGAAGCAAAATACGTGTAATATTCAGTATTTGTGTGAGACGACTATAACACAGTGTATTGCGAGCAGACCGTATTTCCCGAGGGCACTGTACGCATTGATTAGAAGGGACATTGTTGCCAATCTCGCCTAAACAAATCATGATTGCGTCTTCCGTACGTGTTCCAACTGTATGAAACATATATTGACTTTAAATGGGCTACCATTGCTCTCGTGTTTTATTTTACCTGCTTTTCTTCTGCTTTGGGAGCGCCATGTGTTGCCTGAAAGTCACACATTAAAATAAAATTTAGCCGAATACCTTTTAAAAAGGTGAATGATTCAATTTTAAATGTAACTAATGATAATAAAAATGAAAAATGATGTTATTGGTGTTGAATAAATGTGGAAGTTCCGATCTGATAATATAACATTATGTTACGAAAGTACTGAAACCTTTGCTTTTTTACAGGCCTATTAGAAGAGAGCCAGGAAAGAGCGCACATAGAAGAAAAAGTATTCTGGTGGGACGTGTGGCAAGGCTGGCGTTAATTCTTTCAATACCCATGGACGGATTGTAGAGAAGCTACGCAAACGATCTTCCATTCTAACCAATCCAGCAAACCACCTCAGATAGTTATTAACTCAATGTATAATATTGCTATGTACTTATAGGCCATAATAAACAAGTAACAACTGATTGTCTTCGCGTCCGAAGTTTAGAGTTGTTATCAGTGGCGCGCACTGATCTGTTCATAAATCCTGTATTTTAGTGAGTTCGAGACTATTTGATAGAGTAATACGAACAATTAGCAGTGCTGCGTCGGTGGTAAGGATAACATATCTGTGCGTCTCCGTGCAACTCTTTTATTAACGTTCTTAGTCGTATTCGGTGGCTTGGTATACCCTTAGAATTGATTTCGGTGAATTCATTTTATCCACAACTATTTGACTTTAAATGTTTAAACTATACTAAACGTATGTCTTATGTTTATTCGATTCCAATAAAAGAGATTAATATTAAAAAATCGTGTTACTTTTTAAAATATATAGGATTTTGCTAATTATTTTGATTTCAGTGGCATTGAATTCGGTGTTTTCGGTGGAAATAAGTGCACCGAAATCAATGTTAAAGTCACCGAATTCATACATTCTTTATTTATTTACATTAAAATATTGTTTATTTAACTTTCTCATCACCTTTAATGCTGTTTCAAACATGCTGGCATAATCACAATATTTATGATTATGCCAGATTAAAAAAGGGAGTTAAATCGGTGCAGCCAATTGTAATAATAAACCTCAAATTTTATCGAACATTCTGATTAATCCTGGTAGTAGCTATTCTGTTGACCTTGCCGATGGCTTCTATGAAACCAAGCAACACCTGTCCCATACCTAAACATCAGATTTTGTAATGCACGAAAATGAAAGCTTCTGAGCGCATGTGTCGTGAAAATATTGCTCCGATAGTAATGAATGAAGTTACATTCTCTAACATTGACAGCAGTGACGAGGAATATAACATTTTTTTAAATTTAGGATTGAAAACTTGAATAAGTATAAAGTTTTTATTAGTTTCATTACATTGTTAATTTAATGCTTGGTGCTTAATATACCTAAAACTATTTTAATAGTGTTACAACCAAAAGGCAACGTAATGTTTTTAATACAATTATTATTAGTCAAATAAGTGCCTTCTAGATAATTGTTGGATTCTAAGTGATTTTTAGTAATAAGTAAATTATTCTCTGTGATTAAGCTAAATCTCAACGAACACTTCAGATTTGTTTAAATTCCTATATTGTCAGTTTTAGCAACTAACTACTACTTTTAATAAAAGTTAATGTAATAATTTAATGTTTCCTTTCAAAGTTGATTCTTGTAAAATTTCCTAAATGTTAATAAATGGGGCTTTAGTCTTGATACAATAAAATGTTTTATTGTATAATTAACTAGCCTGCAATTTCTTATGTAGCATGTATCTACGTACGTTGTAGTACTAAAGCAGTTAAAACATAGAAATATAAAGTAGTCTTCAGAATATAAATCATTTGATATGTTTGATTTCGGTGATAAAAAATTTGATTTCAGTGGAAACCATTTCAAGAAAATTCAATTCCTACTTATCCATTCAGTCTATGTTGTTTCCTCTACTACTAATACGTTTTAAATTAAATCTAGATTTGATATTTCATGCTAATAATGCCTAAATTAACAAAAAAATAATTGCCACTGAAGTCAACTAAATAATGAGTAACCTGATAATAACCCTGTCAATGTGACAATCCGTATTCTTAATCCGTCATCAAACGGACCGAAATGTTTATTGGAAGTTAATTCTGTTACTAGAAAGACACTCCGTTACTTTTGCATATGGTATCATGCTAATATCACTATTAGCTTACCAGGGATTTTACTTAGACATGATTTAGTTTCTATGCCATCATTGAAGATCGAGATGGACCGACCAGGAAATGAAGCTCAGAGGGTGCTGAAGCCGAGCGCCTTCTTCTTTTTTGAAGTGGCATTTAAAGAACACTCGTGGGGAGGAGAACTTACTGTTTCCATATAACGTCATAGTCTTCCAATTGTTTTTCTGTAATCTTAATATATGAAATCCTTGCGTTACTGACTGACTGACAGACACGCTACAGCTGAAACTATTGGGTGTAGGAAGCTGAAATTTGGCATGTATGTTCCTTGGGGACCGTAGGGATGCAATAAGAAGGGATTTGCCGAAATTCCCACGGGATCGGCCAAAACGGGTAAATTAAAAAAAAATGCAGGCGTAGCTGCTGACGTCCTCTAGTTTATGCATAAATTTAAAGGAGTTTAATAGAAAAAAGAGGTAGCTGAGTTACATTTTACAACACTATACATATATCAAAAAACAATTGTACTTATGCAATTTTTCATGCTACAGGGGACAAGGTAACAACTAAGATTCTAATTAATAAGCAATTAGATATAGCAAAACCGTCTCCAATTTATTATAATGTAATATATTATTGATAAATTTTGTATATTCTAATTTATAGGGAATGCAAATATGAATAGTGCTTTGTAAATAAAGATAGGTATATTAAAGAACTTTGACTGGAGGACACCCATCAAGCGTCGATTTCTGAGTTGATGCAAATTAATAACAATCTGAATTTAAGCAGAAACTAGGTTGAACATACATACATACATAGACTCACGCCTATTTCCCCGAAGGGGTAGGCAGAGGCATATTAAACGCCCACTTTTCGCCAGTGTTTTGATCCCACGTAATAGGTGGCGAGCCCATTGCCGCTTATCGGGATATTTTACAACACTATACATATATCAAAAAACAAGGTTGAAGAACACATAATATTCATCAAATCATGTTTATAAAAAATAATTTATTAGTTTTCTCAAGTTTGGGTTAGGTTTTTATATACTAGATCGACCTTTGCTTACAAATTGGTAAACAAAAGTCATTCTAGTATATAAAAACCTCGTGCCTGTGATACACTCCTCCGAAACGGCTCGGCCGATTTTATCACGGTAATATTATGTATTTAAAAATTACCGTAATTTTTCTGTATGTTTAGAGAGTTCGAGTTTTAGAGTGTAGAATTATATACGTTATCATCATCAGCCCAGTATATATACTGTTCCACTGCTGGGCACGGGCCTCTTCTCATTACGAGAAGGGTAAGGCCATAGTCCACCACGCTGGCCTAGTGAGGGTTGGCAGACTTCACACATGTTTCGAGAACATTATGGAGAACTCTCAGACGTGCAGGTCACGATGTTTTCCTTCACCGTTTAGCAAGCGATAGTTAACAATTTCATAACATAACTCCGAAAAGTCATCGGTGCGCGCCGTGGATTCGAACCCGGACCCTCTGCGTAGCAGTCTGTCGGTCTCTCCACTAGGCTATCGCTGCCTTCATTTTATAGAAGAATTATATACGTGACAAAGTATATTTCATAAAGTGATTAGACCCTATGCAGATTGATTTTAATATTTTAGACGAACATGTTTTCGCATGTGCCGGTGCCAGGTCGGCTAGACATCCTCGTGCTTCGTATCCTCGTCCCAATGTTTTCTGGATCAGCGTATAGTAAGTCCTTTGTTTCCATATTTCTCTATCACACTTGATCCAATAATTTACTTCATTCTCTTCCATATCTGACCTGTCACCGTTCAGCCATCTCTTTCTTGGCATCTCTCTGTTCGTCCTTTCATCTTGATATTCATCACTTGTTGACTTACAGTCAGTTAGTAGATATGCTAAATAAATTAACGATTACGCTTCGATTCTGCCTTATCGTCAATAGAGCCTACATTGTCCTTGACTACTATCGAATTTTACGAAATACAAACCATTATTGACATTGTGTAATAAATACTTATTACGGTCAAATAAATTTCAGGTTAAAAAGTTTTAATTTCATAGGGTTTCATTTGAGTAGAACAAAATCATGAAATTATCCAGTACAGATTACAGGTTATATATAAATGTGAAGGTTGGTGGCGTTGGCGAGGCAGTATTTATACATCGCATTCCCCTCATACCTCATAACTTCCCGTTCCCGTTCAAGCGCGTACAGTTCCCCGTGAGTTTTTGCTTCGCGATGATCATCAATAAGTCGCAGGGACAGACACTGAGGGCAGCGGGTGTCGACCTCAGGACAACCTGTTTCTCACTCCCGCATCACCAGTCCTGACTCTCTTTACATTTTGCCTGCGGAGAGTCAAACCACTAATGTTTTTTAACGAGAAGTCCTATAAGTATGTATTTTTACCCTATTCTGTATTCCTTATTCATTATTTTCTCCATCTGCTTCCGTCTCAAATTATGACTTAATTCAGTAGAATCGCCAAAAAATTATTTCTGCAGGATTCTGTCCACGCCTTCAACTGCCTTCCTATTGGCCATCGTACGCGCATCCCATATGATCAGAGAGAAATCCTTGAGCACGTGTCCCCTATCACTGTTACGTGACACACCACAAACAGGCGATTCGGTGCTCTCTAAATCGATGGGAATTTAATCATGGCATGTGCCGTCTTACCACCCGGAAGCAGTGTGGCAACGATTTCCGACGACGCTATAGCAATGGCAATTTTGCCTTGCCTCCTGATCTCTGCAAGTATGCCAGTGGTAACAAATGTTTTTCGTGTACCACCAGGAGCATCCAAGAAAAACATTATACCCTGGTTTTGCCCAAGGCTTTCAAGGGCGGTGTCATAAATTTGTTTTTGCTCTGAAGAGAACAAAGCGACATGGTCATTTCGTATTGAGGTCATTTCGCCCGGATCATAAATTGTCTTAGCGTTATACTCCAATTTCCACGGTCTTGATACGGTGATGATTGGGAAACTGGTAACCCATATTCGACCAGTGGATTACCGCCGATAGAAATGACCACGTCTTCAAGTGAACTGAAACAGGTGTTCAGCACGCGTTCATCAGTTATTTCGACTTCGTCTCCAGTAGCACGCCTCAAAGCTCGTAGAAAATCCTCAGACAGGTGATGGCGATACTTCTCCTACAAAGCTACCGGATTCACGACTCCAAAAACACTAAGATGACGGCAAACAGATGACGCATGCGGCTAGGACTGTCACTGACGCTCGCCTCCGCGAGGGTGTCATCCCAGTTTTGGTCACCGTCGAGAGGGTGACGTGCGACGCAGGCTGCACGATAAGTGAGATATTCCACGCCATCAAATGTCCTCAGAAAGGCGAAAGACGTTGGGCCTCGCACCGTGTAAAGTAACAACCGCAAAAAAAGCATTTGATGAATTTTATAAGTCATAGATGAAACAGCTTGAAACTTATATAAACACATTTTTTTTATTGTCTTGCTCATCTCTGAAACGAATTAACGATACAATTTTTAAGAAAAAAATGCACAACTTCATCTATGACTTTTAAAAACAAATATTAACCTCGCCAACATGATCAAATTTAATTTATTTATATCCAAAAAGGGCTTACACATGTAATTGGACTTGATGTTTTTAAAATCTCATAGATGCTTTAAAATTGTCTTGATACTACGTATATTCATTTATGTATGTTTATCGGCCTAAGTTACTTATATTGCGTGATTTTTATAATGTGAAGCTAGTTTATAGCATGTTTAACATAATAACAACATTCAAATATGCCTCGTTAGATTACACGTTGTTAGAGAATGCGTTGAAGAAATAAAGGTTCACTGCGCGTTCCTCGTAGGTCAAGGCGTGATAATATGTAGCTTATATGTTGACCCGTACCCCTATGTTTTTAATAATATTCGTGCCAAATTTTAAGTAAATCCAGTACTTTTGAGTTTATTTCGGATATACAGACAAACAGGCAAACAGACAAACAGACAAAAATTCTAAAAGCTATATTTTTGGCTTCGGTATCGATTGTAGATCATACCCCAAGTATTCTTTAAAAAAAAATTCAATGTACAGTTTTGACTTTCCTACCATTTTATTATATGTATAGATGTTAGCATGAACGCGAAACTCAAAAAATATCTAACAGTTTTTATACGGTTTTCACCAATAGATGATGTGATTCCTAATGAAAGTTTCGGTGTATTATTCTCGCGGATGGCGCCGTGGGCAAAGATGGTATAAAAATATGTTAAGTACAAAAAAAGCCCTAAGTATATAAAATAAGACTAACAATGAACGACTGCAATCAAATGGGGGGTTGATTGACAAGTCTCAAGCTAGCACAGATTTTAAGCAGGAATTCTAGTCTTCTCAGTAACATAATATACGTACCTATACACTTATCTTTAGGAGCCAACTTTATTTATCTGTGCTTGTCTACGATACTTTTGTTCGGTTTTATTTCAAAGCGAATGTGAATTGTGCAACTGCCAGCGTCTACACATTGTTGCAGTCACACGCATCGCTTCTTTTTTACTGAAAAGCTGTCTTGATTTTACAAAAGTTTTCTGAGGTCTGCGCTGAAGTGTGAATATGTGCTTATTAACGTATAAAATGGAATGCGGTATCGTTTTAATGGAATATGATAATGTAAAGGATATCATCCTTCTATTCACTACCATTGTTTTCAAAGCAAAAAGGAAAGCCTCTTGTCTTTTTTTTCTTGAGCATGCACATGCATAGTATATGAGCAATTCTGGCGTTCGAAAGCTGCCGCGTAAACATGGTAGCGCTCTGATGTAAATGTCTTTATCGTCGTGGTAACCTTTTTTACTCATGCTTTACTTTACCGATCTGTTCTTATAGGTTATATAGGTATGTCAAGACAAGCTAAGGTCATCATCAGCCTGCCGTAGTCCACTGCTGGATATAGGCCTCTCCAATGTGGGTGACATTGGAGAGGCCTATATCCTGACTGAGCCCGTTTTGCGGCTTCTCGTATCCAGCCGCTGCCAGCCACTTTGCGTGTATCGTCACTTCACCTAGCCGAAGGGCCTACACTACAAGCTAAGGTATCAAATCGAAATAATAAAAAAAGTCATATTATACTTTACGCATCTGGATAGATGACAGAATACGTATACAAAAGTCACGACCTAAATCTCTACGCTAACTTACCATTGGTTGCAACGGTTATCACTGTTGTGGTTTTAATTTAAGGCCGCAGGATGTAAATGCACATAGGATATTATGTATCTAATATGCAAACATCAACATAAAATGCGATGGACAGTTGATCTGTTTCTTTCTTAGGTGGAAATATTCAACCAACCATTATGATGCTTATAGACGTCTTCAGGAGTACAGAAAGAACCATAGGATGTTTTCATATCGTGCAAGCCACGTCTATATGCACCCTCGAGAAAAGCTAGCAAATAATATATACCTAATGCTAATTTTGCTGATTCTAAAATATTATGAGCTGTAGGATACCTACTTATTGTTCCCTAAATTCATCTTGCATGTGTGCAAGCTTTAATTTAGTTTAAAACATTTTTATTAGTTTTCCCCGATCTAAAAAGTGTAAACCGACCCGTGCCGAGGGATTCGTGGCCAGAGGGCAAGCTGGTCTCAAACGGAGGGTGCCTGTGTTGGTGGTCACAGGGCACAGCTAGGATTCCATCTTACCCCCGTACAGGGCTCTGCGGGGATGGACCTTTTAAATCCCTATTACTCGTGGGAACGCTATGAGGACAGACATTAATTATTCTTCAAATGGCGGCGACGCGGTTCGCAACCCGTCACGTCTCGCTTCCCGCGAGGGCGAAAAGCGGCCTACGGAAAGCCGATTTGCAACAATGAATGTTGGCGGTGGAATGGACGGAAAATTGGATGAAGTATGCCAGATGATGGATGATAGAAAGATTGATGTTCTGTGTGTGAATGAAACGAAAAAGAAAGGATGTGACACTACTAAGCATGGCAGCTACGCGGCGTATTGGTCCGGAGTAGATAGTACCACCAGAGCCTGCAAGGGAGTTGGTTTAATACTGTCTGCGCGAATGAATGAGTGTGTAAAAGAGTTTGAATGTGTAAATGCAAGGCTACTATGGATGAGAATGAAAGTAGGACTTACTCGTCTTCTTATTGTAGGGGTTTACGCCCCGGTCAATATAGTAACGGGTATGTCACAACAAGAAAAAGACGAAAGGCAGGAATTTTGGGAGAGTTTAAGAGAGATTCTAAGGACCTGTAAGGATAACGAAAGATTGATTATGTTAGGTGATTTCAATGGATGGGTGGGAGTAAAGCGAGATGGATTTGAAAGGGTTTTAGGTAGATTCGGTGATAAGAGTGTGAACGAAAATGGAAAAGAACTGCTTGAGGTTTGTTTGGAGTGAAGCCTTTGTGTGACAAACACCATGTTTGATCACAAAAGGATGCATTTGTATACACGTGAGGCGAAAAATGTTAGAAGAAGTATGATTGATTTGTAATAGTAGATGAACGACTGAGAAAGAATGTGTTGGATACGAGAGTTTTTCGAGGAATCGGCATCCATACAGACCACTTTTTGGTGTTAAGCCGGATAAGTGGGCTCTTTAGAGGATGGCGACACCGAGAAAATAATCAAGAGAGGGTCTTGGAAAGAAAAGATGTGAAAGATGAGTATAAACGAAGATTGATAGCAAGATTTGAGAGATTCGATGGCATAAATGATAAGGAAGAATTATGGCATTCCTTTAAAAAAAAGGTAGTATGTGTAGCGTCTGAAGTACATATGTGGTGTGATCAAGAGAAGGAAACTACGAAAGGTTAAGAATAGATTGTGAGACAAGGATGTACAATCAGCAGTATCAGAGAAGAAGAAAGCGTGGTTAGATTGGTTGGCTGCCAGAGCAAATGAAAGAATGGGAAAGGCAACGAGTGATGACATAGATGAAGCAAGAAAGGAGTTTGTTAGGTCTAAAATAATAGTGAAAGAAATGGTTAAAAGGAAAAAAGAGGAAAAGAAAGATGAGTTTGATAGTAGATTATCTGACGACTTTCGGAGAAACATTAAGTTTTTCTGGAAGTCCGTTCGTGCAGTTCGAGGAAAAACTCAATCCTCAGAATACACAGCAATCAGAGACAAGAATGGAAAGATACTGAATGGTGAATCGTGTGTGCTGAAGAGATGGGAAGAGTATTTTGAAGGAATATTTGAAAGAACGACGACAGAGACATCAACAGGTGAAATGAATGGTAATGATAGCAATGATGAAAGCGATATTGGCGTGTATGAGATTTTGAAGGCACTGGCCAGTATGAAATTAGGTAAGGCTGCAGGGTATGACAGGATTACAGTCGAAATGTTGAAGGCTGGACAGGGCATCATAGATAGTCAGCTGCAGCGTTTATTCAACTTGTGCTGGAGCACCGGCCGAGTACCTGATGACTGGGCCACAGCAGTAGTTGTGCCTCTTCATAAAGGAAAAGGCTCGCAACAAGACTGCAAAAACTATAGAGGCATTAGCCTTCTCAGCATTGTTGGCAAATTGTATGCGAAGGTACTGATTGCAAGAGTTATGAAAGTAACCAACAAGAAAATATGGGATGTACAAGCGGGATTCCGAAAAGGTATGGGGTTTACGGATAAAGTCTTTTCCTTGCGATGCATAGCCGAGAAATTTTTGGCCAAAGGTCGAAAGGTCTACTGCGTATTCGTGGATTTGGAAAAGGCTTACGATAAAGTGGTGAGGAATGAAATGTGGTCGGTACTGTCGATATATGGGGTGAACAGCAGCCTCATTCGAGCTCTGAAATCCCTATATGAGGATTCTAGAGCTTGTGTGAGGATAAACGGGGCATACACTGACTGGTTTACCATCAACACAGGTGTTAGACAGGGATGTGTAGCGTCGCCGTGGCTGTTCAACCTGTTCATGGACAGTTGTTTGTAAGACTTGAAACATAGTGATTGTGGATTAAGGATGAACGAGTTACTTGTCAAATGCCTCCTTTATGCTGATGATCAGATTATACTTGCGTCTTCAGCGGAGGAGTTGCAGGAGATGGTAACAATCATGCATGGTGCGTTAGAGAGGAAAGGAATGAACGTGAATGTAAGTAAAAGGAAAGTTATGGTTTTCAAAAAGGAGGAATGCGTTACGGCTTTTTATGTTATGATCGATGGACAACGAGTGGAGCAAGGGAATGAGTTTGTATATTTAGGTACGCTGTTTACAAGATATGGTAAGAATGTCGAAGATATTGAAATAAGAGTTAATGCAGGTAATAGAGTGAATGGAGCTCTGAAGGCGTTTATGAATAGCCAAAACGTGTCCAAAAAGGCACGTTTAGCTGTGCATAAAGGGGTGTTATTACCGACTCTTATGTATGGTAGTGATAGTTGGGTATGGCAGAAGAGTCATGAAAGTAGAATAAATGCTGTAGAAATGAGAGCACTGAGAAGTATGTGTGGTGTCTCTCTGACTGACAGAGTAAAGAATTGTGTGATAAGAGAGTGTTGTGGGGTAAAAGAAGATGTAGTGACAAGCATCGAGAAAGGTATGCTAAGATGGTTTGGGCATGTGGAGAGGATGGATGACGAAAGACTGACCAAGCAGATATATAAGGCAAGTATGGAAGGGACAGGGCGAAGGGGAAGACCTAGGCGGACGATCTCTGACCAGATTGGAGACATCCTAAAAACAGGACAGGTGAGAAGTACCCTGAACAGAAGAGCATGCATGAGGAATCTGATGGAAGTGAATGAAGCAAGAAAGATATGTCAGGATCGTTGCAAATAGCGTTCCGTAGTCTCTGCCTACCCCTCCGGAAAACAGGCGTGAGTCTATGTATGTATGTATGTATTAGTTTTATTATTTTGCGGCTTGTGGTTTTTAAAGCTTTAGACATATTAAATTTGATAACAAGATTCAAGAAAATGAAGAGGCTTGGCATCGTTGTGTTTTAGATATAATAAAGCATTGTTTTTCTATTAAAAGTATACTGTTATACAATTCAGAAATAATAATTTTAGCTTTCATTTTATACCGTTTAGAGTCATGCTGTCTCAAAATATAAAATAAAAATAGACTTATACCTAATATGTTCCCAAATATTAGGGGGTGAACTCGTTGCCTAAGAGATATATTTTAAAATTATGTATTTTCTTCAATGTTCTTGCATTTGCGTGGGGCACCGAGCGGTATGTCTTGTTGGTTTCAATATTTTAACACTGTCCCTAAAAATTGTTATCAGAAATTAGAACTTACACTACTGAATAAATAAGGCCAATTTAATTTTTCCTTTGAAAAGAGCTTCAATAGATAAATTTGAATAGCAAGTTATGTAGAAATCACAAAGCTTTTTACATCTTAAATGAAAAGTCGGTCTTCTATATTAATATATTATTCTCTATTAATATAAGATATTGAAAAAAATGTGTTTTTATTTCATTAGGTGCAGGTACATTTAGAGTATAGGTACCCACCCTAAGAGATCGTCAAGCATCATTATCAATAAACGACGAGAGCCCAGTTAAGAGACTAACAGACTGCTACGCAGAGGATCTAAGGTTCAAACTTCAAACCGCGCATCAATGACTTTTCAAAATTAGGCATGCATGTCCGGGAGTTCTCTTGAAATGTGGAATCTACTACCCTGTACTCGGCCAGTGGTGGACTATGGCCTAAACCTTCACCAGTACCCTGAAGTGGGACAGTTTATAAACCTCGCTAGTTCACCTCGCTACTCAGGGGCCTACCATGTCTTTTATTGAAATATATATATTAACATCATAATCGCATATATAAAATCACAAGTCCTAACTGACATATCGTAGCAGAGCCTAAGCTCCTCAAGAAGGAAATATGACATTTGAACATTGGGTTCCTATAATGACGTAGACACCCACTAAGGAAAGATCTGTTAAAAGCTTATAGCTTTCACGACGTAACATATTTTATAATACAATTTACATACATACATAAGCTCACGCCTTTTTCCCGTCGGGTTAGGCAGAGACAACAGAACGCCACTTGCTTCTATCGTTTCAAACCTCACGCGCTTCCTCTACATTCATTACTCTTTTTATACATGCTCGCCGGTTACGGGTGCTTCGGACTTTTCTGTTTTTCAAGACTTCCTCAATTTGGTCGACGAACGTCTTACGAGGTCCGTCGCAACCGTCTTGCCCACACACAATAATAGAACTTATCAGTTTAAAAACAGAACAGGATAACGTTGCAGACAGCGCGTACAACAAAGACATCGCATCGTCGAGTCGATTCATCGTTCACTGTTTTGCTCTCATTCGAACCCGCAATGTATTTTTATGCCAGTTTGGCATCATGTTATATTCTTTTTCCACGAAAGCACATCAGGTTATTAAAGACATAAAGACATATTTATTTCTGCATTTTGGTTGTTTACAACACTTATACATGTCAAAACCCTATTCTAGATGAGGTCGGCTTTTCCTAGCTAAATGACTTGAAGTACGTTTTTGTTTCTTTCTTTCTGCCATCAGTTACAGGCTTATCGACGAAGCAGTTTTGTAAAAAAGACAAGATTCGATGACGACACAACGAAAGATGCGCCAGTCTCTATTTCGCGGAAAGATTGAATGCTTGACGAAATGGTTATAACAAAACTTGCTATTATATGCCACGATTTATACGAAACGCTAATTTTCATTCGTCTGTCTCTTTCGTAATAAACTCTGTTTATTTTAGACTAAAACAATAATAACTTCTTTTGGACAACCCTTAACCTGTTTTGATATCAGTGAATCACGTGTCTCGGTGGACAATCATTTTATTTGAAATCAATATAACTTCCTTCCTAATAGTCTATCAACAAAATGCTCCCCTTCAAAGGACATTCTTAACACAGTTGTACAAATACGGGCACAGTGCACATTCAACATGTCGTCTTATCTATCGAGATATAGGTGTACAGTATGACCAACACCTTAGAGGATTCTCTTGAATTCTTTGCATGTCCCTGCAATAATAAAGAACACATAAAAATGTAGAAAAGTAAATAACATTTCCTATATTATTCAAGAGAGTGCAGAGACGAAATAGTGGAACTATAGAACAAATGATAGTAAGTTGCAATGCTGCCTTGTACGTGATGTTTATGGGTGTTTCCCGCGAGTATCGTAACTGAGGCCACAAGACAAAAATCTATGTACCGTAACAACCTACCTGGTTATACCAGATATTTTCTCTTAAATATAAGCTTTATGGGGCTTGTTTTTGTGAAGAGAGGCAAGTAAATAATGCCTTCCTGGTTCGTATTTTGTTTGTTGTGACTGTAAATAGGACACTATACGTCTATACTAGTAATATTTCTATGTATGAAAGTTCTGGAAGAGGTAAGAATAACGAGCCAGAATATTAGTTTCTTTAATCTCTAACTTAAATATTTAATGCTTGTTTCGTAAATGGTCACTGATGCCCACTAATAATACTCTGACGGCCACGAAGGCCTCAGAGCATTTATTAACACCTATAGCTTGTTACTAAATGTGTAAAAATCTTATCTCAAATCGAGCGCTATTTCACGTTCTATAAACCACATCAATCAAATTCAAATCTTGAACACTCCACCAAGCCGTACGAATCTCAATCTGCCGGTTAACACTTTTCATCGGCTAAACTCGAAAACACACAATACAATATCCCAACCAAATGTTGGCGACTAGAATGCAGATCGGTAGCCGGCCATGCGCAAGACGAAATCATTCCGTCCGGCTTGAACCGACCTAGCCGACGCTGTCTACCGGCGGCAACGAGTTCGCCCGTGAAATCGTATGTCCCTAAGTGATGTCATATACATGGACACCGGGGTGTTGTTCTTGAAACAAATAAGACATATTTTCACGACGAAGTAAGACTGAAGAGAATTGTACTGAGTAGCATTAGAATTAAAAGAAATTGTTTCTAAGTATTTTGCAGGTTAGTGTCATACATACAATTTAAGCGACAGTGGCCTAATGCTTAATGTATATTTAGATAAATATACATTAAGCTTTGAAATACTGCCACTGCAGAGTAGATGCAGTGGCAGTATTTCAATAAACAAACATCCAGTACACATACATAAGAATACCCTTATCTGAGAAGGAATACAAGAGTATTTATATGGAGCCATATTGCTTAAAATTCTATAAAAAAATATAAGGCAATATTACAACTGATCTTAGGTAATAGAAGATTGAGATATTTTAACAGAAAATACTACTTGACAAACGCTACTAGAAATCTCTTAATTATATTATTTTCAACTTTATTCTGTACAAAAAACTAAAGACCCACCAAAAATAATCCAGACACGTTATTATGGAGTGTTTCTGCAAACAAACAACTCACCGTTGGCTTTTAAAGAAAGGTAACAATGAAAACTTGCAAAATACCTCTTGATCCGGGTTAAGCCTACCGGCTTTAGAGAAGATCGTGTAACATTACGTCAATAAGAGTGCTATAGCTACACACACTTGTAAAACTTTTCTAAGACTAGGTATTACAAGTTCTGATAAATTTGGACGATACCTCATGTTTTCTCTTGGGACTCGACTCATTTCGTAGCTACAAAATAGTTATAATTTGCAAATACCATCTTTGCGTAGAGACGGAAAACTCGACATCAAACCCTATGCGACTGCCTCGTTGGTCTCGCGGCATAAATGTGCGCGTGGGATCGGGAGGTCCCGGGTTCGATTCCTGGGTCGGACAATGTTATTGGGTTTTTCTGTCACGAAATTCTCAGTAGCAGCACGGAGTCTGGAAATGTGCCCGGTACGGCAATAGGCTCGCCCCTTATTACGTGGGACTAAAGTATATCTGGCGAAAAGTGGGTGTAGAAATACACTTCTGCCTACCCCTTCGGGGATAAAAGGCGTGACGATATGTATGTATGTAAAATAGTAATAAATAGTTACAAGATTTGTTTCCAGAACATCGCTATCCCATTGAGTTGCGGAGGTCAGTCATCAGTCGCTCCTGTAGAAAAACTAAATATTCTGGCATATCTGGTTAGACTAGAGCGGGACGATGAGTGACAAATATTAGTATAGTCTTCTTAGTATTCTAGTGATGACTATTCATATTAGAGACATATTTATTATTAGGTCCGTTTCGAAATCTTTAGTTGATTAAACCCTAACTTCAGACACGTCAGGTTACGATAAATTTAGCTAACAGAGACAGCTTGACATATTGATCACATAGGTATTTTACATATTATATACCAAAGGCTGTTCATCTGATAAGATGAGATTTGCGGTGCCACCAAACGAGGTTGTGAGAAAACAGATCATACTCGCCAACAGTTCTACTTGAGTTACGCTTAAATTGTAAATTATAGCTTGCTCCGTGCCTCGGAGAGCAGGTTAAGCTGTCCGTCCTGGCTATCATGACGATTTGATAGTTGTTATAAGTACTCAGTACCTTTGAATATACTGAAGCTGGTCTAGACCATGCTGTATGGGTAACATTTCGGATTGCGTAAGTCAGACGGCAGATGTTCTCTGGAAAAACTAATATTCTGACAAATCTGGTTAGACCAGAGCGCGGACCTCGTTCTGAAGGCAAAAGGCGTGGATACAACCAGGATAGCAATAGGAAGATGATAAGTTCAGTTGAGCTAAACGAGGCTACTAAAACCAACGCTCATCTGTCGCGCACATCTGTGTCTAGTCGAGGCGTATTTCAGATCGCGACGGCTCCCTGACGGAAACAGACGTTAGACCGGCTGTTCACATAATATATGCACATGGGATGAGATGGGAATAACATTACATGTGTTATTAATAGTTCTATTGATTTTCTTTGTATTAAACAAAACATAAATGCAGGAATTTCCAGCAATGCAGCATCAAGATATTTTTACAGTCATCACAATATACGAGTACAAAAAATTATGGAGTCTAGAGTAGTAATAACATTATATATTCTACGATTTTCTGATAAATATTACAGCAATTACTTTCATTTTCATATTTTTAGGGTTCCGTACCTCACAAGGTTAAAAAAAGGACCCCTTATAAGATCACTTTCTTGTTCGTCTATCTGTCTGTCCGTGTGTCACCACCGATTTTCTCAGGAACGGGTGGACCTAGCAAATTGAAATTTATACCAGATACTGAGGTCTATAGTTCCTATTAGGTGTATAAAATCAGGGTCCTGGGTCAATCCGACAAAAAGATATGGTCAAAATGAGATTTTTGCGAAAACTTGTAAGCACCTTAATTAACCTTAATTTTCAACTTTTTAAAATTTTCGGAATTTTTCCTTTACTTGTGCTGTAAGACCTTGATTTTAACCAAAATTGACAATTATAGGTCAACCGTAAGTACCCTATAGGTTTTGGGTCGAAAACCTATATGGTAGTTCCCGTTGAACTAGAATCACGAAATTTGGCCAAAAGCAGGGTCTTACAGCACAAATAAAGGAAAAATTACAAAAAATTCAATAACGTGGAAAATTTAAGGGTGTCCCCATACATACAAGACTCCATTTAAGATAGTCCTCTAAGTTGTATGGGCGCACATACAGATTTAGAGAACTAGCGTAATTAGCACCAACCTCAAATAAGGTAAAATGCGTATGGAACCCTCGGTGCGCGGGTCAGACTCGCACTTGTCCGAATTTTATTTTATTTTAAAACATCTAATTGTTAGTGATCCTGACCGTAAACTCGGAGGTCATTGATTCGATTTGCAAGCAGGACAAATCTTCTTGGGCTAGGTAGCTTCTGGCACTAGGTACGATTTGATTTGATTCCAGAGGTTGTTCTTCTAAGACATTATCATATTAGAGATTGTTCTTCTAAGGTATGGCCATAGCACAAACATCTTTATAAGAGCGTTTTGCAACAAATGTACACGATTTCACCCCAAAACACGACTGTCCTCTGGCTTTGTCATTCAAGGTTTCCCTTGAGTTTGAAAAGACGGAGTAATTTCTATTATAAATTAAATATGAATGTTAGTTAAATCATGTTTTGGCAACATTTGATCAAAACTTCTCCCTATCCACGTGAGCAAAGCCTGCTGCTTACAGGTAGGTATCTATTACGTAGCTACTTCATTATTATATGAAGTAGCCCACACCGTAGCGATATGTAGCAAGTTAGATGCACCATTATATTTATATAATGTTACGTTAGTAATGACGAACCGGTGGAGTTTGGTGTTCCTCAAGGTAGTCTTATCAGCCCTCTTCTCTTCTCGATCTATGTCAATGAGTTATGCGATCTATCTCACCCCTCTGCCCAAGTGATAGCGTACGCGGATGACACTGCGATCATTACTTACGGACATGACTGGCAGACAGCAAAAAATGTAGCAGAGTCAGTGTTGAGGCAGGTGGTATATTGGTTGGCAAAAAATAGTCTTACGCTGAACGTCAAAAAAACCAACATGTTGGTATTTAGTACTCACCCATCAACATTACCACCTGAACACTCGATCGAAATCAAAGCTCATTGTTGCAATTTATTGGACCAAAACTGTCAATGCCCAACGGTCACAAGGGTTCCGACTATAAAATACCTTGGATTACAGCTCGATGCCTGCCTATCCTGGAAAAAACATCTTCAATCTATGTCATCCCGTATCAGAAAGCTTATATATGTATTTAAAAAGTTAAGAATCTCAGCGCACAAAAATATCTTGGGTATGGTCTACAGTGCGCTCTGTGAATCGATACTTAGTTACTGCATCACGGCTTGGGGTGGGGCTGCGAAGACTACCATTCTTGAACTGGAGAGAGCGCAACGTGCCGTGATCAAAGTCATCTTAAATAGACCTTTCCGCTACCCTACTCGTCAAATATAACACGACTTTAAAGTCCTCACAGTAAGACAGCTTTACATTCATCGCGCAATAATACGCAAACACCGTACTCTCCCACCAACCGTATCAAACAATACCAATAAAAAAGACGCCCATTACCACTATGCCCAAAACTCCGTGTTAACACTACCTTCGCACAGCGTCACTATCCATTTTTGGGTTCATTGTTATACAATAAACTTCAATCGAAATTAAACATACACACATTAAACGCATATCAATGTAAGCGTAACACTAAAGAATTTCTCCTAGGCTTAGATTACGATAACACAGAAGACATTATTAAACCACCGAGCATTTAAAAAGTATCTGCTCGCCTGCTATAATCACACACACATGCACACACACACACAAGCATACACACATACACACACACACACACGCACGCACACGCACACGCACGCGCACGCACGCACGCACGCGCGCGCGCACATACATTGATTATTATTTCTTTCTTTATTTTTGTTATTTGTCCCAATACTCTTGTGCCTACAATGTTTGATCACATATATAAACACCTGTAAGTAATATAATACATTTATAACGATGGACGGATGGATGTCCCCATAACACAGGAATTTCCTAGCATGGGGTCATATTTCATTACTATGTAAACTGATTAATGCATTTATTGTAAAAACAACATTGTAATACTGATTGTGCCAATAAATTATTATTATTATTATTATTATTATTATTATTATTATTATTATTATTATTATTATTATTATTATTATTATTATTATATCATAGCATTACTCTTTACCAGATTTGCGTTAAGAGATAAGGAGTTCTTGAAACAAATGATGCGAGAACAAATGATATTTTTTCTAAGGTTTCAGACCCTTGATCGTCTGTTTGCTGGTTTCGTAGACTATTAAATCTGTACATATGTATATGCCAAGGTTTCACTTAAGACAAAAATGTTTAACGTTTTCCGTCCGAACTTTTTTCGGTTAATACTTAAAATCTACAACTTGTCATGGCTGGTGTATATGGGGGACAATCAGAAAGTTTTGCGACACTAAAAAAAATGTTCTATAAGTAAATATATTTTTATTACATCTTTTCAAAGTACTCTCCACCAGCTTCTATACAAAGTTTCATGCGTCTGAACCAGTTTTCGAAACACTTTTTTCAGTCTGTCACCTCATTTACAGCCTGCTCGAAGGCTGAGAGCGCATCATCCAGCGACGAAAATTGTATCCCTTTGAGCTGATTTTTTATTTTTGGGAATAATCAGAAGTCACACGGTGCTAGGTCAGGGCTGTAAGGAGGGTGACCCAGGAGTTTGACTGGTATGCTGTCTAGGAAGTCCCTCGTTTTGATTGCGGCGTGGGCGGGCGCATTATCGTGGTGGAGCAGTAACCCACGGAGCCATGTGTTTGGTCGCATGTTGCTCACAACAGAAAAACTTCTGACAAGCATTTGGTAGTATACTATTCGGCGTTAATGCTTCTTTAGTTTCCTAAAGGAAATGACACCAAGTAGCCAGTCAAATTGAAAAAGCTCGCGATCAAAATTTCCCCCCGCTTCTAGGTCGCTTTACTTTGGTAGGCGTTGATTTGTTTTGAAACACCCAAACCGTCGACTGGGGCTTTGTTTCTGGATCGTATTGATAAATCCAGGATTCATCACATGTGACGATGTCGTAAACACGCCGAGACGTGCCTGCCTCAAATATGTCTATCATATCATGGCACCATTCCACCCTTGCCTGCTTCTGAACATCGGTGAGGTTGTGCGGCAACCAGCGTGAAACTATCCTCCGCACCCGTGCAGAATCTCGTGAAGGCTTCCTGATCCAATCTGCAGTATAATATGCTGAATCTCTTGGTATGTAACTCTTTTATTGTCTTGGATCAAATTTTTCACTGCTAGCACGTTTTCTTCCGTAACAGCCGTCAAAGGGCGACCACTTCTTTCTTCATCCCCCAAAGTTAGTCGACCGCTCTTAAAATTCATTATACCTACCTACACGGTTGCTTTCGAAGGGCCTTCATCCATGAATGCCATTTGAAGTCTATCGTACGATTCGTCCGGTTTCAAGCGACACTTAAAATCGTAAAAAATCATAGCGCGAAAATGTTCTCGACATATATCCATTTTTCAATGAGACACGGTAATTTTAATTAGCTCGCAAAAAATGTGGAGGGAAGTTTTGAATTTAGAACGTACCTATTTTTACATATTTTTTAATCTATACTAATATAATAAAGCGGAAGAGTTTGTTTGTTTGTTTGTTTGTTTGAACGCGCTAATCTCAGGAACTACCGGTCGGATCTGAAAAATTCTTTTTGCATACGATAGCCCAGTTATTCCGGAAGGCTATAGGCTATATAACATAACGCTTCGACCCTTTGGGGCCGGGCAAAAGGCTAAAAAGGCTAAAACATTATGTTGGCTAATCTCAGGAACTAGCAGTCGGATTTTGAAAATTGTTATTGCCTATGATAGCCCAATTATTCCGAAAGGCTATAGGCTATATAAAATTACGCCACAACTTTTAGGGGCCAGACAAAAATAATAAAATGGTCAAACGAGAGGGGGGAGGGTTGGGTCAAAGGCAAAAAAGGCTAAACGAATAGGATACAATCTATATGGGTATCGTTTTCGAGATTTTCGAGACGCTGATTAATAATATGAAATTAATTTAGTGATCCAAATTGGCGGACGGGAAATCAAAGATGGCGGATGAGAAAATTTTAAATATCAATATGGGTATCGCCTTCGATATTTTAAGGGGTGGAGAATCGAAATACAACATCTATTTCGTGATCAAAGATGGCGGATGGGCAATCAAAGATGGCGGATGGGAAAATTTAAAAAAATCAATATTGGTGTCGTCTCCGATGTTTAAAAGGATGGGGAATCCAAATACTACATCTTTTTCGTGATTCAAGATGGCGGATGGGAAATCAAAAATGGCGGATGGGAAAAAATTTAAAAATCAATATGGGTATTATCTCCGATATTTAAAGGAATGGGAAATTCAAAACCACCATCTATTTCGTGATCAAAGATGGCGGATGGGAATTTAAAAAAAATCAATATGGGTGTCATCTCCAATATTTAAAAGGATGGGGAATCCAAATCCGACATCTATTTCGTGATCAAAGATGGCGGATGAGAAATCAAAGATGGCGGATGAGAAAGTTAAAAAAAATCAATATGGTTATCGTCTCCGATGTTTTAAGGGATGGCGAATCTAAATACAACATCTATTTCGTGATCAAAGATGGCGGATAGGAAATCAAAGATGGCGGACGGGATTTTTTAAAGTCGATATGGGTATCGTCTCCGATATTTTAAGGAATGGAGAATTCAAAAACACCATCTATTTCGTGATCAAAGATGGCGGATGGGATTTTTTTTAAAAATCAATATGGGTATCGTCTCCGATGTTTAAAGGGATGGAGAATCCAAATACAACATGTATTTCGTGATTCAAGATGGCGGATGGGAAATCAAAGATGGCGTATGGGAAAAATTTAAAAAATCAATATGGGTATCGTCTCTGATGATTTAAGGGATGGTGAATCCAAATACAACATCTATTTCGTGATCAAAGATGGCGGATAGGAATTCAAAGATGGCGGACGCGATGTTTTTTAAAGTCGATATGGGTATCGTCTCCGATATTTTAAGGAATGGGGAATTTAATATTATATAAAAATCTATGTTTGTTTGTTCATCATTTGTGGACTCTGAAATGATAGGAGATTAAGCGCTAAGTCAATGGTAACTTTGGAAAAGGAGCTTGGAAAAAAGGGAATTAAATAGAAACTCTTAAAAAAGCGATACGGAGTTCGCTGGGTCAGCTAGTAAATTATAACTGGCGAGTCTCACATGCATAAAAACTTGTTCACGCAATACTTTCTGAGTGACCAGGTACAATAAATAATGTCCACCTACTTGAGTGAAACAGAGTATCAATATGCATTTTATTCAAATTGGCATTTTCCACTGAGTAAAACAGACAATGTGTATTCCCTAGAAAACTATATAATTTGTTAATTCCTATTTTAGTAATGTTAAAAGCAGAAGCGCACACCTAACTGATTGGACATAATTTTCTATTAGATCTCAGGATCCCTCGCTTACTGAAACAGTTCGACTGAAATGGTAACTGAGTAGTGGATTTAACCTTATGGGCAACCTTAGCAATATAATCATCATTACCCTGCCAGAGTCCACTGCTGGATATATGGCTCTCCAATATAAAATCCCTAAACTATATAACTACGTGTAATAAGTATATTATATGCCAATTCTGAGCGTAAGTGGTACAATATGTCTATGTGACCTTTCACGAATACTCAGACATTATACAATGCAATAAAAACAAAAAGCATTCAACTCGCAGAATTTCCATTCGAATCAAATAACTGCCGTCGCAAAACGTATCGAATTCAGATTGACGATTTTGATTATTTAATTGGAACTATTCGGACACGGACACGATTCGTTAATATCTTCATTCCAAAACTCGGCGTTAATGTTCAGGCATGATCAAACAGCACAACAAATATTTGTTGGCAATAATTACAGTTTTAACTTATTTGTTGAAGTTACACAGAGAATGTACCTAATCATTCCAATGATTGTTCGCGACAGATTGACGGTAATTTTATTTCCATTACGGCAGCCAACTTTACCTGCTCCAGCCGTCGAGCGGACGTTACCGCTTTCAACTGAATCTTACAAAAGGTATTCTTTCTCTTAGCGTTATCCCAGTTTCAATCTGGGGTCCGCTTTCTAGTCTAACCGGATTTGACTGAATATTAGCTTTTCCACGGAGCGACTGCCTGTCTGCCTCCGCAACCCGAAGGGATAGCGATATTCCATGGTTTAGACTAGTGTCAGCTTTATTTAGAAGGTACTGACGCCCTGTAACGATTGTCAAAGATCTTCATGACAACCGGGACCGACGGCTTAACGTGCTCTCCGAGGCACGGGACAAGCGATAATTAACAATTCAATACGCACATAACTCCGAAAAGTCATTGGGGCGCGCCGTGGATTCGAACCCGATACCCTCTGCATGGCAATCTTACAAAAGGTATTACTGCTATTTAATTTTATTTGTGAGTGGAGAATTAGATTTTTTCAACTGGTAACTGGAGAAAATTGTATAAAGTACGAGCTGTCTTAACAAGCTCTGAATTGTATTGTACTGAAACTTGTAGCTGAAAATTTATTACAAGGTGGCTTCTGTTTGTTAAGGTTTAACGTAATATATAATAGGCCTGCCTCGTTGTTAGTAAAAGATTTAGATTAAGATTTTTTTACTTTTCAACAACGCTCATTCAGATCTCAGATACGTGATCGAATATTGTATAGTAATTCTTATACAAAATTATGAGACTTACAGAATGTGATTTTTTACCCGAAAACAAACAATGATGTGTTCATTTTAGAGTAATAATGTTCATGATTGAGTTGAACAGACTGCCATGCAGAGGGTATCGGGTTCAAATCCACGGCGCGCACCAATGAATTTTTAAAGTTATGTGCGTAGATATTAAATTTTTAAGTATCACTTGCCCCGTGCCTCGGAAAGCACGTTAAACCGTCGGTCACGGTTGTTAGGAAGATCTTTGACAGTCGTTATAGGGCGTCAGTGCCTTCTAAGTAAACTAAATCTAGTCTCAACCAGGGAATACCGCTACACCCTCAGGTTGCAGTCACTGTGGAAAAGCTAATATTCAAACAAATCCAGTTAGACTAAGACTAAGCGGAACTCAGGTTGAAACTGGGATAACGCTAGAAGGATGTTGATTTGAACAATGTTATAAAAACTAAATAACCAAAATTCGAACTTATATAGGTATGTTGTATATGTGAGCGAAAATATGCTTAAAATAACAATAATAGCCGAACAGAGTATCCGCATAGTAGAATTTACTTTGTTTTCAATATCAGTACTAGTTTCTACTCTCATCATCATCATTATCAGCCCCGTATATAAATTGTCCCACTGTCTAGCAACCTATAATTGACAATTTAATACGCACTTAACTTCAAAAAGTCATTGGTGCGCGCCGTGAATTCGAATTCCAGTCCAGTCCGTCGGTCTCTCCACTAGGCTATTACTGTAAAGTTAAATATTTTCAGTAGACATGCAGTATGTTGTGTACAACGAGAAGAACAAGTGTGTATTTTCGTATATTTATTTTTGTTAAGACCCGGGAATCAAACTCATAACACTCACCGCCGTTAGTTGCAACGATGATGACGTAAGCATAAAACTCAGTATCCACACTAAAACACCAATAACAATAAAAGTACAATACACTAAATAAGCTTTTATTTTGTGTAGCATTAGTTTCACACCGTAACAGACCTTTTAGTGAAGACAATATTTGTCCGTACTCTTTATAACTCACCCAGTGGTATCCACATAGATAAATGTATATTAACATATACATTTCTGTGTGTTTCTAGTCTAACGTATGGCCCTCTGGAGTGCACTGTTGAATCGAATTATAGCTATTTGTTCTACAGACGGTGTATTTCACTATAATGAATGTCTAATAGAAGCTGGAGTGTCAGTTCCATGTTATAATGGCTCTGTTTTAGAGCTGTACTGCTGCCAGTGTTGATGGCGATGTCACTTGCTTAATTTATTATGTTTTATAAATCAAGTAGCCATCTCGTCACAAGTTCAATGGCACTCTAAGTGAACTTGTGATCGGTTTGTACTCTGAGTAACCACTACACCAACAAGCAAGTTAAAGTAATATTTTAAGTTACTGTTTATATTTAACACATCTTATTCACTTTCCCATATAATACGTCATAACCGAAATTCAAAAAACCATTAGGTTTCTGAACTAATAATAACATTTTCATACATTTTATTATTTTTCTTTCTTTTTAAAACACAACGCCTGCACTAGGACTAAATCCTGTGTCGCGGGGGACTTTACAAACATAAAACTAACGGACACAATGAACATCCATCATTCAATACCATATTTATCAATACCCAACAACATAAAATACTTATAATGTACACATTAGCAATAAAACTGATTGTTTAAAAAGTAAAGCCTAAAGATTTTTAAGGAAAATATTAAAATCGTTGTAAAATCTCGTTATACTCCAAAATGAAAAACATAAGCAATATTTTATCAGAAACATTTTAATTAAGACCAAAAGTAAAGAAAACATCACAATCGATGTTAATAAAGTCAGAAGTAAACAAATGGGGAACCCGAGTACTTTTAAAAAAATCTCTTTAAGGATTTAAAGGTTCCACGCTCGGGGTTTACAGGTAAATTTTATTAAGCCTCTACTCAAGTTACTCATTAAAAGTCTCTTAGACGAACATATATTTTTTCATTAACCATAAACTTGTTAAACCAGGATTAGCTGCAAACAAAAGCTTCCGCGATTAAAATTTTATGCGGAAGTCATAAAGGCAAGTTTCGCAAATAGCATAGGAAGGTGAACCACTTGATCGTAAAAGTTACGATAAGATATTAGAACTGTAAGGGAGGCGCTACACTGTAACAAGTTTTATAACAACTGACTAAAAAGTGCTCTGAAACTGTCTTGAGATAACCCGCACCAGCTACACGAACAAAAAGTGTCGATCGAAGATCAGCGCAGCGAGAAGCTAATAGATAAATTAGCTTACAGCAATTTTGTGGGTAACAGAATTTGCTCCTCAGGTAGCGTTCCTAACTCAAAGGCGATCTTCGGAGCAAAAGTTGGGAATTCATTAAAAAAAAACCGGTCAAGTGCGAGTTGGACTCGCGCACCGAGGGTTCCGTACAAACCTGTAGGTATATATAATTATTTCAAAAAATATGTGATGTAACTAAAAATTTTGGGTTTTCAAAAATTTTCCTATGTGCTATAAAACGTTGCTTTATGCTAACTTTCAAGATTTGAAGACCCTTTAGTTTTACTTGACCATTTGATATGAATTTCAATTTTATACTCCTATAGGATCGCGAAGAAAGGGGTAGCACCTTTAAAATTAAAAAATATTTTAATTATATGATGTAACTAAAAATGTATGGTTTTCGCAATTTTTCCTTTATCTGTGCTATAAGAGTTTGCTTTGTGCAAATTTCAAGATTCTGAGTTCACGGGAAGTACCCTGTAGGTTTTAATTCCTTTGCGAGTAGTTGCGAGTTTGAAAATATGTTATAGAAGTTTAATTTTATTACAGCTTAACAGTGTTATAGACCTAAGTATTTGATATGAATTTCAATTTAATATCTCTATGCGTTCATAAGGAAAGGGCTAGTAACTTAAAAAAAATCTTATATGATGTAACTAATAATTTACGGCTTTCGCAATTTTTCCAATTTTACCAAATTTCAAGAATCTAAGTTTACGGGAAGTACCCTATGGGTTACCTGTTTTGTATTTGTATATACAGACATTAGGTTTTTATTGGTGAAATCAATAAATATATTCACTAAGTTGGTAACGGGCACTCATACTTTGTCGTTGTCATAAAGCAAATTCCATCGGAGTGAAGTTGGTCATCTTCGTCATCTAGTTTACATATGCATAGTTAAAGTAATAGTGTATTATAATCCCAGTTCTGTAACATTCATGAAATATTACATAGGCCATTACCATTGTAGTAAATCAGAGATTTGACTGCGTAATAATTTCAGTAGGCACAAATGTAGGTGTTTTAAAAATACACATAAATAGTAGGAGTTAATAGCAAGGCCTATGAGTGAGCGAGTCATCATCATCATCACCCGAAGCCCGACTGTGTCCACTGCTGAACATATGCCTCACTTAGAAACGAGTATTACTCTAACAATATACTACTCTAATGAAGACAAGTGTTTGCTTATAAAAAGAGCACGTTTGACGCATGCAAGACTTATCTCTCTACCAAAGCTCTCTACATCCGTGAGTCTAAGTGCCGTTTACCAGACGATGCTTAGAACACATGAACAATATAACACAACTGGAAGTGGCTAGCTTTAATGTTACAATTAAAACTTTATGACTAGACACTCAACCCACTAATTTCATAACATGAATTTCAGACTTAGTTTGGAGCATACTCAAAGATGAGGACTTATAGGACTTTAGAATAACATTATGCGATGTTATTCAGGGACAAATACAGGGTATTTCTCTGTGCTGTTCAGACAGCTATGGCTGCTAAACTGAATAAGATATCGAAGAAACGATAGTCATAACAAATAATGTCGCCTTCATTCATTCGCAATTGAACGCTTTAGTCAAAAGGAGCCGTTTTGTTCGCAATCCAAAGTAATCTTGAGTAGTCGGAAACGAATTTCACTTGCAAATAACTCCAATTTCATCAAGAAAATGCAACCAGGACTGCATTTAATTCTCCATAAGGCATTCACGAATTATACAGTCAAAACAACTGTTACTTTGTCTCAGAAATGCGAAATTATAACAGTGCAGAAGTACCTACAAAATGGCGTCATTTATAATGTACTGTGACTGTAAGTAAGAAATTGCAATTGCTTTTGTTCTTTTCTTGCGCATACATCTGATATTAAAAAGCGTTTATCAACTGTGAAAACGTTTACTATAAATTCGATGAGCATGCTATACGAATGACGTAACACATTTTTATCCCCCTTCATTCATCCGAAGTAACGTAAAAAAGATTTACGAAACTTTAAAATCAACCAGCACGTATCGTGCTCAAAACGTTTTATTACACGTAGCTTTAAAAGTGTAATTATTGTAAAACACTTTGATCACTTTTAACGCAGAGTGATCTTTTAATCCTTCCATGCATTTTTCAATCGAAACATATTCAAACAGAGCAGCCATGCATACTAATACGAGTAGTTTCTCCCTCACGATTAAAATACTTTCGTCTTTTTACATTGATATGCATGCTGCATAGTCGACTACATGGAAATCACATGATTTAAGCAGTCTGCGCTACACTGCTTTTGTTTATCGTCTGAAACGTTGAAATACGTTGATCTTTCTTTAAGATTTTTTAATATTCTTTGTTTTGTAAAAAAATTGGCGTAAGTAACAGTCTATAAATGATTTTATTTTCAGTCAGGAAAGGTGGAAAAAGAAGATATCGGTGTTTGAATTTTTAGTTAAGAATGAACAATGTAGGTAAAAGGAAAGTTATGGTATGAAAGTTAAACAATGTAGGTAGGTACGTTTGAATTATCAAATGACATATGTCAGATTGACATCAAAACGCGGAAGTATTTTGTAGCATCTAACTGTCACAGCCAAAGACAAAAGCAGAGCTGCACATTTTAAATCGATTTTATGTGAAATCGATACAACTTTAAAACGATGCTGTGACGTTTTTATTTGATTTAAACGTTGTTTTGCTTCACAAATATTAGCTTATTGATATAATTAATGATTAAAAATTAAATAACTGCATTTTAAACCAAACCAACTATAGGGTAAGTCCAGGAGAGATGGCCAAAGAGGAGTGATGGCCAAGTTAAAAAAATCGGCTTAGAATTGATAGATGGTGTTAGTGTTGCGTTGTTTCGTTTCGCGGTTCGATCGCAATCATCTGTTAGACGTTTATTTTACGAAACAAAAATCAATAAGTAAGTAAAATTACGATATTTGCTTTGGGATACTCGTTTATTTTGTGACTTTATTGACAATGCTTATGGTAAAGTTGTTATTTTGGTATGGGAGTGAATTATTTCCTATGTAATGGAAAGTTTATGAGTGGAACTTTATTTTAACCTCAAAATTGCCGGTGTAAACAAAAAGTTTGTTGAATGTACTCATATGACCATCTGTCCTAGACGATTAGGACAGATGGCCGCTTTTTTTCGAGGGTAGATGGCCACAACATTGTTTATCAATTTAACGATTTTTAAATAGTTTTATGATTTTGTTTTATATGTCGTATGTTTATAAAAGGAAAATAGTAAGCTCTCGTGGAAATTGGTCTAAGGAAGCCTTGCAAAAAGCTATGTGTGCTGTGCAAAATGACGGTATGTCAGTTAACGCTGCGGTCAATTTGTATGATATATCCCGAAAAACATAGCAGAGAAGGATAAAAAGTAAAAATTACAGGAAAGGGCCCATGGGACCATCAAGTGCATTTGGGCTTGAAAATGAAGAAAATTACTCGTCATATTAAAGAAATGCAACACCTTTCTTTAAATTTCCTTTGACGATTGATGACGTGAGAAGAATTGAATATCATTGTAAGAATTTGTATATCAGAGAATAGCAGTGATGGCGAAGAACTGATTTCAGATGCCAATAAGAAAGAAGAAAATATTTGCCGTGGATGCAAGGGAAATTATTATAGTACAAAATTAATCAAAGATTGGCTCCGGTGCCTATTATGTGACTTATGGGTACATGAAAATTGCACGGAATTCGAAGAGATGTGCTCAATTTGTCGGAATAATAAAAAAGAAGAGCTCTGGAAAATAGTAAGAAAGCGAAAAGGGAAGAAATACCTCAAATAAAACATAGGCCATCTTTCCTGTACATGTATGGCCATCTCTCCTATAGGATCTAGGAGAGATATCCTATATACCTATCACTATTTGCAGGTAATTTACATATATTAAGATAATACACATTACATATTGTACGGTGTCAATGCTAATATGAAGGTTGCAATAAGTTGCAATTATCACTAAACTGGACCCACATAAAACACAAATAACAAACTTAAGCACTTAAAATACTCTCATATTAAATATTCGGGATTTTCACTGACGCAGCAACCGATAATTATTTGTACAACGATTAAAGAAAATTAATGTCATTTACCCTGGGTTTAGTGAGGTGTATAATTTAGCGTTGGCAACCCAGCCCTAATAGCCCTTAGCCATAGCCCTTGTAGAAATCAGCAGTGTGTCGACACGGGTAGCGTACTTGATATTAAGGATCACCGACAGGTACTCCCTGAAGGTAGTACAGTGGTGGTATATGCGCCGACCTCAACATACTGCGATGACATAGTCGAAGCCATGTATGAGGACATTACTAAGGCTCTACATCATACCACCAAGACACACTACAGCGTTGTTATGGGGGATTTTAATGCCAAAGTGGGAGTACAAGAACGCGGCGAAACGAGAATCGGATCCTATGGCGTGGGGTGCCGAAATCACAGGGGGCAAATGCTGGCCAACTTTCTGAAGTCACAGGGGCTCTTCTTAATGAACTCCTTCTTTAAGAAGAAGCCTCATAGAAAGTGGACATGGCGAAGCCCCGATACTGTGACAAGGAACGAGATAGACTTCATCATGTCTGATCGGAGGTATATATTTAGAGACGTCTCAGTGATCAACAGGTTTAATACCGGTAGCGATCACCGACTTGTCCGAAGCACTTTAAATTTAGACTTCAGAGCTGAGAGGCTTCGCATGATGAAGTCTACTCTTAGACCTACTGCGCCTCAGCTAGCAGTAGGATCCGAAAAGTTTCAACTGGAACTTCAAAACCGTTTTGGACTGCTGGAAACCAATGGCACTGTTGACGAGAAAACCGACGCTGTGGTCAAAACGCTACAGGATGTGTCTCCAAGGGTGTTTCCCGGAAAAAGCGTTAACAAGCAAAGTAAACTCTCGCACGAGACTCTCGAACTTATGAGGCAAAGACGGGGAATGTCATATGCTTAGAGGTTTTCGACAGATGGAAGAAACCTAAACCGGAAGATCCGGAAGCTGGTGCGACGTGACCTCCGATGTTCCAATACCCGCGCCATTACGGCTGCAATTGAACAGAATCGAGGCACCAAAGTCTTCACTCGCCAGCTTGGTAGAATGTATCTATCGAAACTCAATACTGCAGATGGCAAAACCGTAACCTCCAAGTTCGAGATTCTCGCTGAAATTGAGAGTTTCTACAAGGACTTGTACGCATCACGGATGCCTAAACCCACGAGACCCAGCGATGATGACCACAGAGCCCAACTGACGCGCCATTACACGGAGGACTTCCCTGATGTCAACCAGGGCGAGGTAAGAGTGGCTCTCGAGCAGCTCAAGAACAACAAGTCTCCAGGAATCACCACACAGCTCTTAAAAGCAGGTGGGACAGCAGTTCTGAAAGAGCTGGCGGGCCTGTTTAATTCCGTTATCCACCAAGGCCTTACACCTCAGGCGTGGAGTGGGAGTGCGGTGGTTCTGTTTTTGAAAAAAGGTGACAAAACCCTGCTGAAAAACTACAGACCCATCTCACTCCTGAGTCACGTCTACAAAATGTTCTCGAGAGTCCTAACAAATCGCCTCGCCAGAAAACTCGACGATTTCCAGCCACTGGAACAAGCCGGGTTTCGAAAAGGCTACAGCACCGTAGACCACATCCATACTGTTCGGCAGATTGTACAGAAGACCAACGAATACAATCAGCCGCTGTGTATGGCTTTCGTGGACTACGAGAAAGCCTTCGACTCCATCGAAACCTGGGCGGTTCTGGATGCTCTGCAGCGGTGTCGCATCGATTGGCGCTACATCGAGGTATTGAGATGTTTGTACCACACGGCCACTATGACCGTCAAGCTCCAGGACAATAAAACCAGCCCCATTGAGTTGCGTAGAGGGGTGAGGCAGGGGGATGTAATATCCCCTAAGCTCTTCACCAACGCACGCGAAGACGTCTTTAAGACGCTGGACTGGACTGGACGGGGCATCAACATTAATGGCAAGTACATATCCCACCTTCGGTTTGCCGACGATATCGTCATCGTGGCAGAGGGCCTGGCAGAGCTGAGCGAGATGTTGCACAGCCTAAATGGAGCCTCTCGACGGGTCGGTCTCGGCATAACTTGGATAAAACCAAGATTATGTTCAACGAACACATTGTACCGGGATAGGTTTATGTCAACGGTTCGATGCTCGAAGTTGCTCAAGAGTATGTCTACCTTGGGCAAGTAGTCCAGCTTGGTAGAAACAACTTCGAGAAAGAAATCGACCGTTTTTTTCTTCGCCCCTACCACTATGCCTGAAGACCAAAGTCTTCAACCAATGCGTCCTACCTGTTATGACGTACGGTGCCGAGACGTGTACACTCATAGTGGGACTAGTCCACAAAATAAAAGTCACGCGGCGAGCTATGGAACGGGCTATGCTTGGCGTCTCTTTGAAGGATAAAATCCGGAACGAAGTTATCCGACAAAGAACCAAAGTTACCGACATAGCTCACAGAATCAGTAGGCTCAAGTGGCAGTGGGCTGGCCATATCTGTAGAAGGACTGATGGCCGATGGAGCAAGCGTATCCTAGAGTGGCGACCACGTCTCGGCAAGCGTAAGGTAGGGCGGCCCCCGGCTAGGCGGACCGACGACCTGAAAAAGGTGGCTGGGACAGACTGGATGCGGAAGGCTGAGGACCGTGTACTGTGGCGTGTGTTGGGAGAGGCCTATGTCCAGCAGTGGACTGCAATAGGCTGATTGATTGATTGATTGAACCCAGCCCTAACCGTACTTAAAGTGTTAAGCCGTGATGTGATAGCTGCCATTAATAACTTACTACACTTAAACACACCTTCTTACTTATTCACGAGTTACCTTCACTTTATGTCATATATCTGTTACATAATACCTAGTTGGATTATATTCCTTTTCAGCTTTGTTAACACCGAGTTTGCTGATACCAGTGGTTTGTTTTGTTTGTTTTTCGTGTGAGCGTGTGGCCAACTCTTGTGTCGGAGTTTTCAGACCGCCGGAAGGCCTCCGACATGGCCTAACGATCCTTATCCTTGGACAAGAACCGGGACCGACAGCTTTACGTGCCCTCCGAAGCACGGTAGCGCTCAGATGTAAATGCCACACACGGTCACCCATCCAAGTGGTAACCTGTGCAAGCGTTGCTTAACTTTGCCGATCTGTTACGAACGGCAAGCCAAGTCTCGCTACGAGCGCTACAGTACCACGATACCAGTGGTAAACATGATTCTCTATTATTACAATTGAGAAGTAAGCACTGAACATTTATTTTGACGGTCTATTTCGTACATACAGTGATATTGTCAAACAAAAAAGCCAAGTCGAGCTATCGTCGAAAAGACCACTAGCCAGCCTATTTATTTAATTTAACCCCTATCTAATAATCATGAAACTAATATGTCCTACGTTCAAATTTCTCTATTTTTTTTTGTCTATAACTTAAGAAGACGAATGAAGTGACCATTGCGACCACATGAAAATATCAATGCATAAGGTTAAGCGGCTTCCTCTCCGTCTCGTCTGTCTCGTATATGGTTCACAAGTACCTCACTAGTCAGCGTACCTCGCAGAATGTTAGGAAGATAAAGACCCGCGCTTAGTGCTGATATGGTAAGGCGAATTACGAGGGGGATGTAATACAATAATTAGAAAGTCGTATAATTTGAAACTACCACTTTATAATAATGCTGACCAAGTCAAACTAGGAAACAACGGCAACAATTTTTGATCGCAACCAGAAAACGATGATGTAAATTGACCACCACTCGCGTCTGGTATTCCACAGAAAATCTACTAAAATGAAATCTCACGAGTACTTAGGCCCTCATAAGTTTTCGCAAACAACAGTTCAAACTTACGCCACTAAGCTAAGAGGCTGGATCTAAGCAATACTCTATAAGCGCTGCAATATTCCTACTTTACGAAAATTCTATTACTTTAATACGCCTTAGAGAGATAAAAGCTATTTGTTAAATAATAGAGTAATCGAAAGGTTTTAGAGATGATATTTTGTTTCCATAAATACGTAAAAAGTCAAATCACATTATAATATCGAATCGAATTATATTATACTATCGAAAGGTAAAATAGAATATGAATGCACACAGAAATTTTATTGATACAGCTGCACCAAAGTTACGACAAAAAATAACATTACCCGCCATCAAAAAACTCTATTGCAAACACCATTTACGGAGAGATTAATGCCATCCCAAATGTAATCTGACTCAGCGGGTGCCGAACAAAAACGGCGATGTTTGCGAAATTGCGAGAGCCCGCAAGATGTTCCGACTAGAGGTCATGACCGACCAAATCGTAGGACCTTAAGTTTCCCAAGCAAATATATTTTTTAGGCAAGGCGGCATCGCGCACTCGCGACCAGTATTAATGTTGTACAATTTGTCAGATTTACGTGGTTATTTGTACTGGCGCAGATGTGGATCTGGTGGGCTCCGACCCCTTTCTAAGGAGTAATAATGACGGATTTGACTTAGAGAAGACTTAAAGGGCCAAGTCTGCCTCGCCTCCGCCCTACCTTTTAGCCACCTAACTCATTTGCCCGGCTCAACTTACTTGCCAAATGGTGATAACTTTGGTTAATAGTTTATGTAAATAGTATTCGTCCAATATATAATAGACAATTACTCCCCGCCTGACTTGCAAATAGCGTTGAATTTTAAAAAGTTACTTTCAAAGGACCTCCATTGAAAATTCATACTAAAAGAAAACTACTTACTGAATCGTTTATAACTTGCAATTTCAGTTCGCTTTTTGTTATTCGGTATATTGAATCACAAAAAATATTCTGTTCAGAATGATCTAGAATTCCTCTGCCTTTGTCATTCAAGGTTTCCCTTGAGTTTGAAAAGACGGAGTAATTTCTATTATAAATTAAATATGAATGTTAGTTAAATAATGTTTTGGCAACATTTGATCAAAACTTCTCCCTATCCACGTGAGCAAGGCCTGCTGCTTACAGGTAGGTATCTATTACGTAGCTACTTCATTATTATATGAAATAGCTACGTAGTAGATACCCGGTATATTTCGTAGTACTACGTAGCCCACCGTAGCGATATGTAGCAAGTTACATGCACCATTATATTTATATCATAGCACTACTCTTTACCAGATTTGCGTTAAGAGATAAGGAGTTCTTGAAACAAATGATACGAGAACAAATGATATTTTTCCTAAGGTTTCAGACTTAGAGAGTCTGTTTGCTGGTTTCGTCGACTATTAAATCTGTACATAAGTATACGCCAAGGTTTCACTTAAGACAAAAATATTTAACGTTTTCCGTCGGATTTTTTTTCGGTTAATACTTAAAATCTACAACTTGTCATGGCTGGTGTATGTGGGGGACAATCAGAAAGTTTTGCGATACTAAAAAAATGTTCTATAAGTAAATATATTTTTATTACATCTTTTCAAAGTACTCTCCACCAGCTTCTATACAAAGTTTCATGCATCTGAACCAGTTTTCGAAACACTTTTTTCAGTCCGCCGCAGACACCTCATTTACAGCCTGGTCGAACGTTGAGAGTGCATCATCCGGCGACGAAAATTGTATCCCTTTGAGCTGATTTTTTATTTTTGGGAATAATCAGAAGTCACACGGTGCTAGGTCAGGGCTATAAGGAGGGTGACCCAGGAGTTTGACTCGTGTGCTGTCTAGGAAGTCCCTCGTTTTGATTGCGGTGTGGGCGAGTGCATTATCGTGGTGGAGCAGTAGCCCGCGGAGCCTTGTGTTTGGACGCATGTTGCTCACAACAGAGAAAACTTCTGACAAGCATTTGGTAGTATACTATTCGGCGTTAATGCTTCTTTAGTTTCCTAAAGGGATTGACACCAAGTAGCCAGTCAAATTGAAAAAGCTCGCGATCAAAATTTCCTCCCGCTTCTAGGTCGCTTTACTTTGGTAGGCGTTGATTCGTTTTGAAACACCCAAACCGTCGACTGGGGCTTTGTTTACGGATCGTATTGATAAATCCAGGATCCATCACCTGTAACGATGTCGTAAATACGCCGAGACGTGCCTGCCTCAAATATGTCTATCATATCATGGCACCATTCCACCCTTGCCTGCTTCTGAACATCGGTGAGGTTGTGCGGCACCCAAATTTTTCACTGCTAGCACGTTTTCTTCCGTAACAGCCGTCAAAGGGCGACCACTTCTTTCTTCATCCCCCAAAGTTAGTCGACCGCTCCTAAAATTCATTATAACTACCAACGATACACGGTAACTTTCGAAGGGCCTTCATCCATGAATGCCATTTGAAGTCTATCGTACGATTCGTCCGGTTTCAGGCGACACTTAAAATCGTAAAAAATCATAGCGCGAAAATGCTGTCGACACATATCCATTTTTTTATGAGACACGGTAATTTTAATTAGCTCGCAAAAAATGTTGAGGAAAGTTTTGAATTTAGAACGTACGTAGTTTTACATACAGTCTCACATACATAAAAACTTTTTCTCGCAATACTTTCTGAGTGACCAGGCACAATAAATAACTGTCTACTTACCTGAGTGAAACAGAGGATCAATATGCATTTTATTCAAATTGGCATTTTCCACTGAGTAAAACAGACAAAGTGTATTCTCCAGAAGACGATGTAATTTGTTGGTTGGTTTTAATTTTTTGGTAGTAATGTTAAAAGCAGAAGCGCACACCTAACTGATTGGACATCATTTTCTATTAGATCTCAGGATCCCTCGCTTACTAAAAAATTTCGACTGAAATAGTAACTGATTAGTAGATTAAACCTTATGGGAAACCTTAGCAATATAATCATCATTACCTCGCCAGAGTCCACAGCTGGTTATATGCCTCTCCAATATAAAATCCATAAACTATACAACGTATATTAATATGCCAATTCTGAACGTAAGTGCTACAATATGTCTGTGTGACCTTTCACGAATACTCAGACATTATAAAATGCAATAAAAACAAAAAGCATTCAACTCGCAGAATTTCCATTCGAATCAAATAACTGCCGTCGCAAAACGTATCGAATTCAGATTGACGATTTTGATTATTCAATTGGAACTTAAAATACGGACACGATTCGTTAATATCTTCATTTCAAAACTCGGCGTTAATGTTCAGGCACGATCAAACAGCACAACAAATATCTGTTGGCAATAATTACAGTTTTAACCTAGGATTTTAACTTATTTGTTTAAGTTACACAGAGAATGTAATAATTCCAATGATTGTTCGCGATAGATTGACGGTAATTTTATTTCCATTACGGCAGCCAACTTTACCTGCTCCAGCCGTCGAGCGGACGTTACCGCTTTCAACTGAAGCTTACAAAAGGTGTTACCGCTATTTAATTTTATTTGTGAGTGGAGAATTAGATTTTTTCATAAAGTAGCGAGCGTGCGAGCTGTCTTTAATAAGCTCTGAATTGTATTGTATTGAAACTTGTAGCTGAAAATTTATTACAAGGTGGCTTCTGCTTGTTAAAGTTTAACGTAATAAATAATAGGCCTGCCTCGTTGTTAGTAAAAGATTTAGATTAAGATTTTTTACTTTTCAACAACGCTCATTCAGATCTCTCAGATACATGATTGAATATTGTATAGTAATTCTTATACAAAATTATGAGACTTACAGAATGTGATTTTTTACCCGAAAACAAACAATGATGTGTTCATTTTAGAGTAATAATGTTCATGATTGAGTTGAACAGACTGCCATGCAGAGGGTATCGGGTTCAAATCCACGGCGCGCACCAATGAATTTTCAAAGTTATGTGCGTAGATATTAAATTTTTAATTATCGCTTGCCCCGTGCCTCAGAGAGCACGTTAAACCGTCGGTCACGGTTGTGAGGAAGATCTTTGCCAGTCGTTATAGGGCGTCAGAACCTTCTAAGTAAACTAAAACTAGTCCCAACCATGGAATATCGCTATACCTTCGGGTTGCAGTCACTGTGGAAAAGATAATATTCAACCAAATCCAGTTAGACTAAGACTAAGCGGCATTCAGGTTGAAACTGGGATAACGCTAGAAGGATGTTGATTTGAACAATGTTATAAAAAACTAAATAACCAAAATTCGAACTTATATATTTGTATGTATGTCTGTCTTGTAGGAGAGTAGAGTGAGCGAAAATATGCTTAAAATAACAATAATAGCCGAACAGAGTATCCGCATCGTAGAATTTACTTCGTTTTCAATATCATAATTAGTTTCTACTCTCATCATCATCATCATTATCAGCCCTGTAAATAAATTGTCTCACTGCTGGGCTCGGGCCTCTTCTCACTATGAGGGTAACATCCACCACGCTGGCTAACGGCTTGGCCACGGGGACCGGCGACGCGACCTGCGACACGACCGGCGACGCGACAATTCGCGCGACGCGAAAAACATGCCACGGGCACACGCGTTCGCCGTCGCGACCAGTGTAGACCAGGAGCGAGACGACATTAGCTGAGATCTTCTTATGAAATTTAGCTCGACATTGTACGGACTTTGGTGGCAATATCACATTTTTTTCAACCCGGCAATCGAACCCGAGACCTCATGATCCGCTTACACTATCGCAAAATCACAGAGGCAGACTTGATATTGTGTGCCTAACCACGGTATTGAAAACTATAGGTACTGTATTTTATCTTTATACAAACGGTTGGAACGCGATTTATACCTACGAGCGTCAAGCTCGGTACCCACCTAACCTACTGCATACCAAACTCAAGGCGCTTCGGTCAAAGAATATATACACTTCGGTATACATTCTGTAGGTACCTACTGAATGCGTACTGATACTGAGCCAACGCTCGTAGGTATTGTAACTCGAGTTTTGAGTTAAAATACGGAAAAGCATATGTAGGTAAGTGTGATCTAACTAACTAGGTATATGCACTTCTAAAAACTTACTTAGGTATTTTGAAATCACAGACAGACACTTCAACTTTATATAAACTGTATACATTTATGTAGATATAGATAACATCCAGACGTTCCAAATAGCTAGCCTAACTAAAAATTCTAAGAATAATATCATGCTCGCGGAGAAATAAACTAAAAATTTTATACTGTATCAGCTCCAGCGCTAGTCGCCGCGACTACCGCTCGACGCCGTGGCTTGCGCCGTACTAATTCATACATTTGTTTTGGTCGCGTGACGTGTCGCGCGACACGCCGCTGTACCGCTCGGTGCTATTCGCCGGTCGAGTCGCCGGTCGCCGCTGCGCGTGGCATGCTTAGAACATTTCTATACATTTGATTCAGTCGCAGGTCGCGTCGCCGGTCGCGTCGCGCGAATTTTCGCTGGAGCGAATTGTCCGTGGCCAGGCCGTAAGTGCGGGTTGGCGGGCTTCACATATATTTCGAGAACATTATGGAGAACTCTCAGACATGCAGGTTTCCTTATGATGTTTTCCTTCACCGTCTAGCAAGCCATAATTGACAATTTAATACGCACTTAACTTCGAAAAGTCATTGGTGCGCGCCGTGAATTCGAAGTCCAGTCCAATCCGTCAGTCTCTCCACTAGGCTATCGTGCTCTGTAGAGGCCTACTAGACACAATTTACGTAGCTTCGTAGCCAGACGTAGCGTCTCAATATCTTATCGTAGCACGTTGTAATATTTGTCACTATTTTTATTACTGTAAAGTAAAATATTTGCAGTTGACATGCAGTATGTTGTGTACAACGGGCAGAATATATTAAAGAACAAGTGTATATTTTCGTAGATTTATTTTTGTTAAGACCCGGGAATCAAACTCATAACACTCACCACCAACGGCAATGCAAATGGCAACGATGATGACGTAAACATAACACTGAGTATCCATACTAAAACACCAATAACAATAAAAGTACAGTACACTAAATAAGCTTTAATTTTGTGTAGCATTAGTTTCACACTGTAACAGATCATTTAGTGAAGACATTAATTGTCCGTACTCTTTATAACTCACCCAGTGGTATCCACATATATATGTATATACCAGCTGAGCTGATGCCAGCGAACTCCGTATCGCCTTTTTAAGAGTTTTTATTTAATTCCCTTTTTTCCAAGCCCCTTTTCCGAAGGTACCATTGACTTAGCGCTTAATCTCTTAGCATTTCAGAGTCTATAATTGATGGACAAACAAACATAGATTTTATATATAATATTGAATTCCCCATTCCTTAAAATATCGGAGACGATACCCATATCGACTTATAAAAAAATCCCGTCCGCCATCTTTGATTTCCTATCCGCCATCTTTGATCACGCAATAGATGTTGTATTTCGATTCACCATCCCATAAATCATCAAAGACGATACCCATACTGATTTTTAAATTTTTCCCATCTGTCATATTTGATTTCCCATCCGCCATCTTGAATCACGAAATAGATGTTGTATTTGGATTCCCCATCCCTTTAAACATCGGAGACGATACCCATATTGATTTTTAAAAAAAATCCCATCCGCCATCTTTGATCACGAAATAGATGGTGTTTTTGAATTCCCCATTCCTTAAAATATCGGAGACGATTCCCATACCGACTTTAAAAAAAAAATCCCGTCCGCCATCTTTGATCACGAAATAGATGTTGTATTTGGATTCTCCATCCCTTAAATCACCAGAGACGATGCCCATATTGATTTTTAAATTTTTTCCTATCCGCCATCTTTGATTTCCCATCCACCATCTTGAATCACGAAACAGATGTTGTATTTGGATTCCCCATCCCGTTTAACATCGCAGACGATACCAATATGGTTTTTTTTTAATTTTACCATCCCCCATGTTTGATCACGAAATAGATGTTGTATTTCGATTCCCCACCCCTTAAAATATCGAAGGCAATATCCAAATTGATTTTTAAAATTTTCTCATCCGCCATCTTTGATTTCCCGTCCGCCATCTTGGATCACTAAATAAAATTTATATTATTAATCAGCGTCCCGAAAATCTATACAGATTCCCATATAGATTGTATCCTATTCGTTAAGCCTTTTTTTGCCTTTGACCCAACCCTCCCCCTTCTCGTTTGACCATTTTTATTATTTTTGTCTGGCCTCTAAAAGTTGTGGCGTAATTTTATATAGCCTACAGGTTTTTGGAATAATTGGGCAATCATGGGCAATAACAATTTTTAAAATCCGACTGCTAGTTCCTGAGATTAGCCGACATTATCTTTTAGCCCTTTTAGACTTTTGCCCGGCCCCAAAGGGTGGAAGCGTTATGTAATATAGCCTATAGCCTTCCGGAATAACTGGGCTATAGTATACAAAAATAATTTTCCAGATCCGACCGGTAGTTCCTGAGATTAGCGCGTTCAAACAAACTCTTCCGCTTTATTATATTAGTATAGATGTTCGGGGTAATACAAATACTGGAATATAACTGCAAAAAGCATTCACACGTACAAACTTCTTAGTAGGTATTACTGAAGACTTAGTAGTACTCAAAATGTTATGTTGACGTTTCGCTAGAGTGGCCAATATGGTGACTGCGATTTGTCTGTCAGAACCATTAGAATTTAACAAAATACTCGACGATCAGAATTTTGCGGATATATGTTGTCGACTCGAAATCTTTATTTTTTAATGTTTTATTATTCAAGTAAGGTGTCGAAGTACTCCTTGACGAAATTATGAATATAAGATTTGACACTGCGATAGCAGCGCAGCCCGTCGGTTCCAATGTGAAACATTCCAAAATCCACAACTACTTACAAATTAAAAATTAACTATAAAAACATTTTCCAGTGGACTAAATTGTGAATCTAAACCATTCTCAAGTCCCCTTGAACACACACAAAAAATTTCATCAATATCGGTCCAGTCGTTTAGGAGGAGTTCAGTGACATACACACGCACACAAAAATTATATATATATATTGAAGCGCTCAAGTAGGAGTCGGACTCGCGCACCGAGGGTTCCGTACAAACCTGTAGGTATATATTTATAATTATTTAAAAAAGTATGTGATGTCACTAAAAATTTTAGGTTTTCGAAATTTTTCCTAAGTACTATAAAACGTTGTTTTACGAGTATGTCTTCTAGATCGACTGTAAGAGCCGTCTAACTTTGACTTAAGCATTTGATAAGAATTTCAATTTTATACCTCTACGGGTTCATGAGAAAAGGGGTAGTTGGTACCGTAAAAAATATTTTAATTATATGACGTAACAAAAAATTTTCGGTTTTAGGATTTTTTCCTTTATCTGTGCTATAAGACGTTGCTTCGTGCCAAATTTCAAGGTTCTGAGTTCACGGGAAGTCCCCTGTAAGTTTTGATTCCCTTGCCAGTAGATGCGAGTTTGAAAATATAGTAAATTTGCTGTTTCTTTTGATTGCGTTGAGATAGAAGTTCGATTTTGTTACCGATTAAAGTTATTATAAACCCGAGTATTTGATATGAATTTCAGTTTAATAACTTCCACGTTCATGAGCAAAGGAGCAGTAACTTTAAAATTAATAAAAATATCTTTTTTATATGATGTAACTAAAAATTTACGGTTTTCGGAATTTTTCCTTTATCTGTGCTATAAGACATTGCTTCGTACCAAATTTCAAGATTCTGAGTTCACGGGAAGTACCCTGTAGGTTTTGATTCCCTTGCGAGTAGTTGCGATAAAATATGCGGTTTAAATTGCTGTTTCTTTTTATTGTGTTGACATAGAAGTTTGATTTTGTTACAGCTTAAAGGTACTATAGACCTGAGTATTTGATATGAATTTTAGAATTCAATTTAATACCTCGACGCGTTCACGAGAAAATGGTAATAACTTTAAATTATTAAAAATATTTTTATGATATGATGAATAAAAAAATTTACGGTTTTCGGCATTTTTCAATATAGGACATTGCTTTGTACCAAATTTCAAGATTCTTAGCTAACGGGAAGTACCCTGTAGGTTTTGATTTTTTAAATTTGCGGCAATTTGCAGCATAAACGGCTGTATCTTTTGATTGCGTTCGCTTAGAAGTTTGATTTCTTCACAGCTTCAAGGGACAGTAGACTTGACTATTTGATATAAATTTCAGTTTGATACCTCCACGCGTTTCTGATAAAGAAGGTCTTGACAGACGGACGGACAACAAAGTGATCCTATAAGGGTTCCGTTTTTTCATTTCGAGGTACGCGACCCTAAAAATACATATCTGTGTGTTTCTAGTCTAACGTATGGCCCTCTGGGGTACATTGTTGAATCGAATTATAGCTATTTGTTCTACAAACGGTTTATTGCACTATAACGAATGTCTAATAGAAGCTGGAGTGTCAGTTCCATGTTACAATGGCTCTGTTTTAGAGCTGTACTGCTGTCACTTGCTTAATTTATCATGTTTTATTAATCAAGTAGCCATCTCGTCACAAGTTCAATGGCACTCTAAGTGAACTTGTGATCGGTTTGTACTCCGATTAACACATCTTATTCACTTTCCCATATTATAACACATAACTGAAATACAAAAAACCATCCGATTTCTGAATTAATCATAACATTTTAATACATTTTATTATTTTTCTTTCTTTTTAAAAGACAACGCCCGCACTAGGACTAAATCCTGTGTCGCGGAAGACTTCACAAACATAAAAGTAACGGACACAATGAACATCCATTATTCAATACCATATTAATCTATACTCAACAATTTACTAATAAAACCCAATAACTAAAAATACTTATAATGTACACATTAGCAATAAAACTGATTCTTTAAAAAATAAAGCCTAGTGTCCATGTTGACCCTTATAAACGAGCTAAAAAGATTTTTAAGGAAAAGGCTTTGAATATCATTGTACTCCAAAATGAAAAACATAAGCAATATTTTATCAGGAACGTTTTAATTAAGACCAAAAGTCAAGGAAAATATCACAATTGATGTTAATAAAGTCAGAAGTAAACAAATGGGGAATCCAAGTCCTTTTAAACAAATCTCTTTAAGGACTTAAAATTTTTAGAAATTTAGAACTCCCACGCTCGGGGTTTACAGTTAAATCTTATTAAGCCTCTACTCAAGTTACTTATTAAAAGTTTCTTAGACGAACATAATAACATAATTTTTCATTAACCATAAACTTGTTAAACCAGGATTAGCTTCAAACAAAAGCTGCCGCGATTGAGATTTTATGCGGAAGTCATAAAGTAAAGATACACAAATAGCATACGGAAAGTGAACCACTTGATCGTAAAAGTTATAATAAGATATTAGAACTGTAAGGGAGGCGCTACATTGTAGCAAGTTTTATAACAACTGACTAAAAGTGCTCTCAAACTACCTCGAGATAACCCGCACCAAATACACGAACAAAAAGTGTCGATCAAAGATAAGCGCAGCAAGAAGCTAATAGATAAATTAGCTTACAGCAATTATGTGAGTATCAGAATTTGCTTCTCAGGTAGCGTTCCTGACTCCAGGGTGAACTCTGGAGCAAAAGTTGAGAATTCATTAAAAACAATAGCCAAACAGCTATTGTTTTTAACTGGATAACTCGCTTTTTACAAGGCTGCAGAGTTCGCTAGTTAATTATAATTCAGCCTCGGACTCCTGAATTTTCAACTGAAGCTAGAAGAGTACAAGTAGTCGTTCTCATATCTCCGCTTAAATCTCTACAACTATGGATACTTCTGCTGATGGAATTTTATTGCACTTTCATAAAACTATTATCGATTTTATCATAGTTTAAGTGGTTGACTAAATATGGTATTGAAATGCTATTTCAAAATGTAACGTATTACTACCTACCTTGTGTTTATACCTTCTGTTTTTGTCCGTGTTACGAATACAATATAATATTTATAGAAATAAGGTTAACAAATATACCTTTAGAGCCAAAAACTAATACAGACAAGATGAGATATTGAAATGTAAGAACAATATTAGAAAGATATGGGCCAAGATTAACGCTTGGACTGGCCAGGAAAAGAATAACGTAGACAAAACTATATTAAAATATTTAGGAAAGATGGACAATACTGTTAATATATGTCATAAATTTTCAAAAACTTTTACCGAGGAAGTGTTAAAAATTAAACATGTATGTGACAAAAAATTCCTAGACCGAAATAAATATGTAAAATACAGTGATATGTCATTAAGGTTCCAGAAAGCCTATCCGAAGGACATAATTAAAATTATTAATAATTTAAGTTGTAATAAATCCCCGGGCATTGATTGCATAAGGGTTAAAGACGTACAATTTTTAAAAGACTAGATTAGTCCTGTTATAGCTTTATTTATTAATCTGTGTGTTGAAAAGGGTATTTACCCTAAGAAATTAAAGACAGCATTAATTAGGCCTATTCATAAGCAAGGATCACACTCAGAATACACGAATTATAGACCTATTGCTATATTGTTGGTAATAAATAAAATAGTGGAAAAATATATCGTTAGTCAAATATCTGCGTTTCTAGAAAATAATAATATATTGTTAAACACGCAACATGGTTTCCGACGGGGTCGAAGCACGGGGACGGTGTTGGCTCAGTTCACTAACGATGTCAATGAAGCTCTGGATCGCAGGAAGCAGGTGGTGGTGGTCTACATAAACTTCAAAAAAGCTTTTGATACCCTGGAACACCACCAGCTGCTTCAAGCTATGACGGATTGCGGGATTGAGGGACCATTGAATGCATGGCTCCGTGCTTACCTCACGGACCGTACACTGCAGACTGTCGTTGACGGCGTGAGTGGCGAGCCGGCACACGTAACCTGCGGTGTGCCGACCGGCTCCGTGTTCGGTCCCGTCGGATACATTATGCATGTTAACAGCATGGGCAATATTGTGCAAAACTGCCGGTTATATATGTATGCTGATGACACTTGTCTATTATACGCAGATAAAGATTTATCTGTAATAGAAAGTAAAATACAAGAAGATTTTACAAATATAATTAAATGGTCACACGATAATGGTATAATAATAATCTAAATAACTCCTTATCTTAGAAATATACTTAACACGCCACGCATAGTCGGACATAGTTTCGAGTGTATGCACAGCGGAAATATAACGTGCGACTGCGCAAGTATCGAGGTGGTGGGAGAATACAAGTACTTGGGTCTCACTATAGATAACAAGTTTTCATGGAAAGTACATATATCTCAATTATGTGATAAGCTGCGATCATTACTTGTAAAATTCCACCACCTTTGTTTTGTATTGGATAGGGCAACTATGTACACTGTGTATTATGCACTGGTGGACTCACTACTTGCTTATGGTCTGGTAAGCTACGGTAGGTCATTCAAAACGTATTTAGATATGTTGAAAACACTACAAATAAAATTCATAAAACTATTAGTAGATAAAAGCACGAAACAGCGCTGTAAAAATAGCAACTATGAATACCTAATTAAGGAGTGTAAAATGCTTCCAGTCCATGAGAAGGTAGTGATGTTAATAGCATTAGAACAATACGGCAGTGAAGAATTTAAAACATACATAAATAGCAATAGGACAAACAGAAGGGACAAATTTCTAGAAGTGCCTACCTTTAGGAATTATTTCGGTGAAAGAAGTAGAAAATATTTAGTGCCAAAAATTTATAATGAAATATCAATGAGCAAAACTAAATTAGGAGTAACAAAGGGGTTATTTAAAAGACGATTAAATATTATCTACTACAAAATTTTGTAAATAATATTGGGAATCAAATTAAATTGTAATGTCAATGTATGATCTTTTGTAAACCTACTATGTATATTGGTGGAGGGTAAGATAGGCTTAGTTTTAGTATGTAATAATAGGCTGCGTGTTTGTTAAATCACCTAAATTATTAAACGGGAGCTACAGCTGCCAACAAACTGTTTTACAGTTTGGCAGATGTATTTATATGTGAACAAATTTGTTAATATTATGAATAAAGCTTATTATTATTATTATTTGTATTTGTATATACGGACATAAGGTTTTTATTGGTGAAATCAATAAATATATTCACTAAGTTGGTAACGGGCACTCATACTTTGTCGTTGTCATAAAGCAAATTCCATCGGAGTGAAGTTGGTCATCTTCGTCATCTAGTTTACATATGCATAGCTTAAGTTATTACTTAAGCTTTTTATATATTATACACTATTGTGTATTATAATCCCGGTTCTTACATAGGGCTTTACCATTATAGTAAATCAGAGATTTGATTGCGTAATAATTTCAGTAGGCACACATGTAGGTGTATTAAAAATACACATATGTAATAAAACTCCAACGCACTGTTTAGTACCACTGTATATTTCTTCACTCTTACAACTTTATAATACTTGATTTTATATAAACCACACTGCTTGCACTGAGCACTGGTCACACCGGAGCCTCGATACCGAATGCCCTCCGTTCCAACGATTGCTCGCAACCGACTTCCATTTGACAGTGTTGCCAATGTAAAGAAATTAATAAGTAACTCAATTGGATTAAATTAAATCGGAACCGGAACTGGCAACCTAACATTCGTCCATCCTGGCCTCGGGCATGTCCTCATGCCCGGTACACCAACCTAACATTCGGCCAGTTGCGAGCAATCACTGTCGTAATTTAACATAATATTTTCGTACATGACAACAAGAGAAAAAAAAAATATAATAATCAATAGTTGATACAATATTTATACTAAATTTAACATATCGGATACCTTTTTATCTGGAATAAGTCCAATTCGTAAACCCATCCATTCTTACTAATTGGACACATTCTCTGGATTTTTGTATGGCACACCTCACCAACCCCGTTATGAACCCATCCATTCTCATAACAAGAGCGTGTGAAATAGACAAACTGTGAACCCATCCATTCTCACAGTTATGTCAATGTCCCATACTCACGTAATCGTTACAGATATTACAAGTCTTTATTACAATATATTACAAGTTATTTATACCGAATTTAACATATCGGATACCTTTTTATCTGGAATAAGTCCAATTCGTAAACCCATCCATTCTTACTAATTGGACACATTCTCTGGATTTTTGTATGGCACACCTCACCAACCCCGTTATGAACCCATCCATTCTCATAACAAGAGCGTGTGAAATAGACAAACTGTGAACCCATCCATTCTCACAGTTATGTCAATGTCCCATACTCACGTAATCGTTACAGATATTACAAGTCATATTTGTGAATAAGTTCAATTTGTAAACCCATCCATTCTTACAAACTGAACACATTCGTTAATCAACTGGGTATAGAACACGTCGCCCATCTTGCAACGAACCCATCCATTCTCGTTACAATGCGTGCGACACGACAACCTGTGAACCCATCCATTCTCACAGTTGTGTCCATGCCCTACACTTGTCTCTTAAATACATAAGCTTAATAATTTAACACACATTAATATTACATCAGATAATTATAGCATTACACCTATTAACCAATCAACCTTTTGAAGGCTTACTAATTATAGTTAACAATCACTTTATACCTATTTCTAATTTTATTCGCTATCGCCATCGCTCTTACTCTGTTCGTCATTATCGGACGACTCTGAATTGTTAACTTCTAATGCAGCTACATTGACCCAAGGCAACATTCTATCAGCGGCTACTGTAGTTTGACGTTTGTTCTTTGTGGCAGTCAGGCCTGGAATAGCTGCTAGTCTATATTTACCGTCGTTATTATAATCAGTCTTCGTGATTTTAACTAACTCGCCTTCGGCGTAACTTCGAGCAGGCCGCCTATCCTTGTTATAATTTTCTTTCAATTTCTCTTGTTGAGCATCAATCGCATCCTTAACCTGTTCTCTAATAATAGTCAATTCGTTGGGTTCGCGGGTTTGTTGGCGTATTTCATTAAGCTTAGGGTTTAGCTCAGAGTCCATACAGGTGCCAAACATGACCTCTGAAGGCGTTCTGCCTGTTGTCTTTTGACACGTATTATTGAGCCCCCATTGAACTTTTCCAATCACGTCATCCCAGTCTCTTTCATCACGATTAAGATTCTGAGCGGTTAATGAATCTAGGATGACGCGATTGTACCTCTCGACTTGCCCGTTGGATCGGGGACTAGCAACAGCGTTGAGTACATGCCTAACACCCTTATCTAGACAAAACCTCTTAAATGCGTGTGAAGTGAAACATGTTCCCCTATCGCTTATTATACGGTCTGGAACCCTAAATGTGTAAAATATATCTTCGAGCGCCCTAATTGCACTTTGTGTCTTGGTGTTTCGAACTGGTCGAGTAAATACAAATTTGGTAAAACCATCGACAATGACAAGTAGGTATGTATTTCCCCTTTTAGATCTCACAAATGGACCTAAGTGGTCAATGTGCAGCGTATGGAAGGGAACACCCACTTTTTCAATTGGGTGCAAGTGGCCTTCCTTACCAGTATAATTTTTCTTAGAATATGCACATTCGATACACGCTTTAACATATTTTTTTACAAAAGATGTCATTTTGAAGAACCAGTATGATTTTTTTAAACGTTCTAGGGTCTTTTCAACACCAAAATGGCCTATATCGTCGTGATTCATCCGACAGAGTTGCCATCTTGCACCCTTTGGTACGACCCAGCGAATATCGTTCTGGTTTCCATTTAAATACCGGTATAGTTTATTATCTTTGATAAGAAAGTTATCACGAATATATTTAAGCCCATCTGCGTCAATGCCAGAAATAAGAACATCTCGAATTCTATTCAGTTCAGTATTCTCCTAATTGCAAAGTGTGGAGCCAGTCCTCGCTACTAATACTCATGACCGACGGATAATTATCAGAGACGTTACTAGTTTCGTCGTCAGTTACGGGATTGCGGGATAAGGCATCAACATGCGACATTCTGGCACCTGGACGATATTCAATTGAACACTGAAATTCTTGCATAAGAAGCCACCAGCCGGCAACCCTGGGAAGAATATCTCTTTTTGAAAAGGTAGATCGTAAAGCACTACAGTCAGTAATAATCTTAAACTGCTGACCCAACAAATAAACCCTAAACTTTTTCAATGCGCAAATTACGGCTAGTGTTTCCAATTCATAGGCATGAAAATTTTTCTCTTCGGGGGAAGTCTTTCGGCTGTAAAAAGCTACTGGCTTGAATGAATCCTTAAAATCTATCCTCTGTAACAATATGCCCCCAACACCTAATTTGCTAGCGTCAGTGTGCAATTCACATTCCGCCCTAGGGTCATAAATGGCTAAAACGGGCCTCTCTACCAATTTGTTCTTGAGATTCTCGAAAGCCTTTTCTTGATCAATTGACCAAATCCATTTTGCGTCCTTAGCTAATAATTTTGTTAACGGGTCAGCTAATACTGCGAAATTTCTAATAAATTTACGAAAGTACCCTACCAAGCCAAGAAACTGTCTAACAGTATGTTGATTTATGGGGCACGGAAAGTCAATCACGCACTGAATCTTTTTAGTACCTGGTCGCACTCCAGCGGCACTAATTTCATAACCCAAGTAGTTAATTTTGTTCATAAGAAACTCACATTTTGCCAAGTTGAGAGTCAAATTCGCTTTCTCTATTAGCTGTAAGACAGTTTCCAGTCTTGTCAAACATTCCTCAACACTTTTGCCATAAATTAACACGTCATCAATGTAAGCAGTAGCGCCCTCATAGCGTGAGGCTCCTAAAAGACGGTTCATCATTCTTTGGAATACCGCAGGGGCGTTAGCTAGCCCAAACGGCATACGATTAAACTCGTACTGGCCATCTGGCGTAACAAAGGAGGTTAAAGGTCGCGTCATTTCAGATATTGGAACCTGATAGTATCCCGACGTCAAATCAAGTGTAACGAAATAGGCTTGGCCAGCCAACCGCGCAATTTCATCATCTATATTGGGCATAGGATAACGTTCTTTTACGGTAACCGAATTAAGCATCCTATAATCGACCGACATTCTCATGTTGCCATCTTTCTTACGTACCAAAATAATGGGACTTGCATACTCTGATACGGACTCCCTTATAATCCCTGCATCTAACATCTCGCTACTCATACCTCGTACAACCTCTCGTTCCTTATGACAAAGTCTGTACGGACGATAGACAATTGGTTTTTTTTTATTTAATTCAATTGTCATCTCAGTGATATTAGTGCACCCTAATTCTTTCAAGGAAGTCGCGAAACAATGTCGATATTTATCTAATAACTCAAAAAGTTTTACTCGTTGAGTCTCATTAATGTCTTCTCCAACCCGAACCGCGTCTTTAATAATATGGTTATGTTCTACTGTGTCACTGGGAGACGTCAAAATACAGTTCACCGAAGCAATCTCTATACAACGATTGATAACCATTCCAACTTCTAAATGACAATACTCTGCTACTGGGTCAATAAGAACATAGATAATTCCCTGCTTTACGGGATATACGCCACCTAAAACAGCAAATTGTTGACTGGGCTGACCGACAATAATAGTTTTTAACCAAATACTTCCGTGCACTGCTTTGTCTATTACGGCTTTAATACTAGCTCATCCGTAAACGACAAGATCGGCGACAACCTTTACTTTTATGGGTATATTATTGTGGATTTCGGCTTCCGAAAAGGGCATCTCACGACCGATATCAAAGAATCTAAGCTCTTTAGCGGTTTTTACTACGGCAATGTGGGGTTGTTCTGTAAACGACTGCCCAATAAGAAGAGGCGTTTCTAGATATTGATCGTCGACTACTAGACAAGAGACTTCAGCGTTTACTCCATCGACAGATAATTTCATCAAGACACTACCAATAGTACGAACTATGTCATTGCCGAACCCTTTTAAGCCCGTCGATTGATTGTTGTATGATAATCCTAAATGAGATGCGTCGGACTGCCTTATTAAACATACCTCACTACCGAAATCTACAAAGCCTTTAATCGAAACATTATTTACTATTGTTTCTTTATAAAATTTCACACCAGAGGAAGAATTTATACCAGATATGAGCATCGTTTTGAGAGCTGAATCCTGTGAACCTTCCTTTTTATTAGAAAAGCAATTTTCGGTTTTATGGCCAACTCTATTACATTTATTGCACTTCATAATAGGCTTAGGACACTTTAAAAATGGATGGCCCTTTTCTTTACAGTTGTAGCAAAACAAATCGTTACTCGTTCTTTGCGCGCTATCAAACTTTCTATTCTCCTTGTAACTGTTATTACTAGATGAATAAGTCTCCCTACCCGGCCTAGTTCTGTAACCCGTTTTATCAAAGAACTGCGTGTAATCCTTACTACTCATTAAGAACTGAAGAAGCTCTTCCGGATTATTGCAACGTAAGGTTGTGGCACTAGACTTCATTGTCCTATCAGTAAGGCCGTGTATAATACATTCTACTGCACGCTTGCCTTCAATGTTGCATTGGTTCAACAGAGCGAGTTTTTCATAAAAATATACCTCGATGGGCTCATTAATTCTACTTTTACGTTTCAACATGTCCTCCAGCATTTGGCCATAGTTTTGGTCACACGGGAAAGCACTAAGTAATTTGTCCTGCCATTCAGACCAACTAAAAAGAATCGAAGGTAAACTTTCTTTTTCGTTGCCAAACCCTGGAGTTTCTGCATTCCAAAATGAATGGTGGTCTTGTCGTCCCAGCCATATACTGTTGCGCATTCGTTGACCTTCTTAAGCCAAATATCTATTCGCTGATTCTTTGACGAGGGGTCAAAATCAGGTAAAATATTTTTGTGATTACTAGAGTGAACAGGCACAGCAGATAATGGCTGGGAGTGCATGTTCTTAATCGATTTAAGGATATCTACTACATCTCTAGTAGAAAACGAAGGTGACATGCCGCCATCTTCAACACGACTCTTTTGATTCACAGGGCCGTCGTCTTCTTTACCCGCGATAAGTGATCTCTTTCTCGATGGTAGGTTACCATCGGCATGGATGTCGGGTGCAGAATGGCGTTGACTAGGCGGTATGGATTCTCTAAAGTTGCTTACCGTACGACACTGTCGGCCACGTTCTCTATCCAGGTCTTCTTGTAGATCACGAAGCCGCTCGCGTTCACGTTCTAACTGCCGCTCTAATGCGCGCATCCTGTCGCTCTCACGCGACCCTCGCGCGCTCTCCCGGCTACGTCGGCGCCCAGAGCTGCTATCACGGCGGTTGCGGCTTCGGCTGCATCTGGTTTCAAAACCCGACCGCATTGCTCGTGACTCAGCATGGTCTGGGGTTGCCAGACGTCGGTGCTGCGACTTACTTGCACGCTCCATTTTATCTGAAACTCGAAACAAAGCCAGCTATGTAGTTGTTCGATTTCGTCTGTCCGTTTCTAGACTGAATTGAAGTAATTAAAATTACAATTATTGATACACCTTCGATACCTGTTCAAAACTGAAGAGATTTTAACCAAAATGTTCACACATTGTTTAAGTGGTATGTCCGTCAAAAATAATATAGCATTCCCTGATAATAACCAGCAACTGTTCACCTACATATATGCAGGTTGTTCAACAATTGTCCCTTATCGCTAGTTGGGCATGATTATAAATTGTATACCCAACATTATTAAAGAATATTATTTTATAATCAAACCACAGTAAACCATTTGTTTCAATTACTATTTAAAAATAAAACATTTTGCTGATAATAAACTTGAATGTGTACGTGCAATACTTACGAAACTGTGTACCTAGGTAATTGAGAGTATTAACTATATCAAGCAATCAAGAAAATAGTATAAAAAAAATGTTATACCATAATAGTACTGCAGCTATTATTTAGCTGTTTAAATAACATTCATCTATTTAGAAAATATTAAATTCAAACTATTATATTATATTTAAAAGCTATAACTATTACTAAGATGTTTAAACAACAATAAAGCGCTTAGTAATTTTAATACTTAACTCAAAACTATTATTTTATACACTTAGTATTCTACAGCTAATAATTACTTGTTTAAACAACGTTAAATATATTAGTAAATGCCTTATTCGAAACTACCGTTATAATTTTTAAAATAAGTGCAGGTACTTACCACTTCTGATATGTAATAAAACTCCAACGCACTGTTTAGTACCACTGTATATTTCTTCACTCTTACAACTTTATAATACTTGATTTTATATAAACCACACTGCTTGCACTGAGCACTGGTCACACCGGAGCCTCGATACCGAATGCCCTCCGTTCCAACGATTGCTCGCAACCGACTTCCAATTGACAGTGTTGCCAATGTAAAGAAATTAATAAGTAACTCAATTGGATTAAATTAAATCGGAACCGGAACTGGCAACCTAACACATAAAAGTAGCAGTTAATAGCAAGGCCTATGTGTGAGCGAGTCATCATCATCATCACCCAAAGGCCGACTGTGTCCACTGTTGAACATATGGCTCACTTAGAAACGAGTATTACTCTAAAAATATATACACCGTTATTTTTTAATTAGTACAAAAACTTTAAGGACATATTAGCGAAGACATTATTATCATATAAGTGACGTAAGAATTTCATTATATCTATAAATAACAAAGTTATAATCATTTGTTTTTTGTAGAAAATCTCACCCAAATCATAGACATATTTTACAATCCATTCACTACTTCATTGATAGTACTTACTTTCCGTCCTACTCTTACGCATTCTTTCCGTCGCACTTATAATGCAGGTAGCCGTAGATAATAAAATGAAGCAAAATAATAAGTGTAGGTAGATATTTTTTATTTTTTTAAATTCTACCCACTCCTTCATACTTCATCCTGTCTTAGGACCGGCAAAATTTACCGTTTTACAAGTAATTAAATACGGAGGTAGGTATGTAATTAGAAAGCAAACACGTCATATCAAAATAAAAGAAAGTATTCTGTAATAAAAGAAATGAGTAATTTTGGCGTATTTATGAAGTTAGAATCGGCTGCTATTTACAATTACTATTAAATCGTCATCACGTCAGCCTAGAGACGTCCACTGCTGGACATAGGCCTCCCTCAAGGTTCTCCACACAGACCGATTTTGAGCCGCCCGCATCAAATCATTATTTAGTTAAGTAGGTAATATTTACTTTACTTACAAGTATTTCAATTGTTCTTCGAAATATCCATCACTATTGTCAATACACAGCACGTTTTATTTAATTGTTTTTTAACGAGATAAGTAAGCTTCTCTGACTTTTCACTGCGTCAAAAGCGTCCAATATGCACTGTTTAAACTCCTTATCTTAGAAATATACTTAACACGCCACGCATAGTCGGACATAGTTTCGGGTGTATGCACAGCGCAAATATAACGTGCGACTGCGCAAGTATCGAGGTGGTGGGAGAATACAAGTACTTGGGTCTCACTATAGATAACAAGTTTTCATGGAAAGTACATATATCTCAATTATGTGATAAGCTGCGATCAGTACTTGTAAAATTCCACCACCTTAGTTTTGTATTGGATAGGGCAACTATGTTCACTGTGTATTATGCACTGGTGGACTCACTACTTGCTTATGGTCTGGTAAGCTACGGTAGGACATTCAAAACGTATTTAGATATGTTGAAAACACTACAAATAAAATTCATAAAACTATTAGTAGATAAAAGCACGAAACAGCGCTGTAAAAATAGCAACTATGAATACCTAATTAAGGAGTGTAAAATGCTTCCAGTCCATGAGAAGGTAGTGATGTTAATAGCATTAGAACCATACGGCAGTGAAGAATTTAAAACATACATAAATAGCAAAAAAATAGCAATAAATTACGTATTTGCGACGTTTAAGTCTGAGGGTTGAAGGGGCAGCACCCCTTCAACTTCTTGCGCCCAGTAATTTCGGCTGATCCAAAATGAAAATAAATACACTCGTATACTACTCGTAAAATAAATACACTCGTATTTATTTTCATTTTAGACTAGCTGTTCCAAATAAGTAAATCGCAGAATTTACTACGACAAATACTATATGACAGACCTAAGACTCGTAACAGTTGTGCCTAAATTACGTATTCGTCACTAGGCGTCTTAGGGCAACGATTGTAGTTATTGGAAAATCTAAATAAAGTACCACACAATACACAGAATCCGAGGCGACAAATAAAATAAATTGAATCCACTCAGTTTGTCTAGACAGGACGAGTAACAGTTTCATGTACGATGTATTTTTTCATCAATACTAGATATTTTACTCTACAGTTATGTCAGCTATCCGGATAAAAGACTATATTAATGCTTGTCATTGATAACTAAATTTACTGTCGATAACAACGCTAAGAAAAATATAAATATTTTATTAATATTTAGTAAACAGAAATCTAGTAATATTCTGTACTTTTTTGATAATTGCCGTTGAGCGTCCAGTATGGAAGGTTCGATCTCTATTAAAAGAGAAAACATACTGTATGATGCACAAAATATATTATTTCCAATTTAGGAGTGCTTTGTGTCCATGTGGTACGGTAGTTATCATTTTATTTAAAAGTAATGGATGCAAAATATTAATTTCATTCAGTTCTAGGTACACTAATATAAAATCCTAAGTGTTGTTTTACTTACAAGTTGACACGGCATGGTAAGGGAATGTTTAAATTAAGGTACCTAAATGAAACTTAAAATTAACAAAATATTTTACATGTAGGTAAGAAAAAAAAGTTAATTTACTTGTGAATATACTTACAAAAGAAATATAGCTATGTCAGCCGTATACAAAACACACAGAACATGATCGAGACAACAGGACATATTGAAGCACTTTACTTCTAACATACAGAAAGATTAAATGATGCAATAATTTTGCTTTTAAATTTAGATAGACTATTTGAAAAGATACCTATATCAATTTGATTATTTTTCGTGAGCTTATCACACTCAGTAATCTGCTGATAGTAGCGTTCTGACCTAAATTAGTTTTTGATGTCTTAATCGAAAAAGGTGATAGATAGAATATTAACTCGATAGAATATTATCTTTTTCACAGAATGATCGCCAACTGACTTCTACAGCTCAAAAGGATAGTGATATTGCATAGTTTAGACCAGTGTCAATGTATTCAAAATAACTGACGCCCCATAACAAATGTCGACGAACTTCATGACTGCCAGGACTAGGGTTAAACTGCTGGCTGAGGCACGGAGCAAGCGATCATTAACAAATGAATACGCACATGACATCTAAAATAGAGTGGTTCGTTGTAGCTTGTGGCTGTTATACTGACATGTTTATTGTTAAATTTGTATCTTATAGGCAAGTATCTTTTATTTCAGATGTACAGAATAGATTATTAAAACAGAATAGGTTTATATTAATTAAGAGTAGATTGCGTTCCTGTACATTATACCTAGGTACCTACCGAGAACTTTACCTGAATATCAAGGATTGCTTTGAGACGAGTTGAAGCCTGGAATGCTTTCAACTATTAAATCAAGAATGCCCAATATTGTATTTGTCACAGACAAATACAATATTGGGCAAAGACGTCGTATTATTCATTTCTTCATAATTAAAGGATTACATTGAAATAAATAAAATTTACTGACTAACTCGCTAGACTTTATTGAAAAACAAACAAGACGATATCTTCTTTTGCCTGCCCTGTTCCCATATTACTTCTTACTTCTGTCATGCAGCAGGAGCGCAGGTCGTATTTCACGACACAGCGAACTTGATGACATTTTCCGTCAGGTTCTTGTCACCGTTGGCGTTCCAGCCCAACTTAAACCTAAGGGTTTGTCGCACAACGATTGTAAAAGACCAGATGGAATGTCTTTACTGCCTTGGAAGTTGGGTAGGCCTTTGGTGTGGGATGCAAGGTGTGTAGATACCGAAGCGCCATCTCATCTTTATAGCACAGTGGGTTGTGCAGGCGCTGCTGCTGCCACACCGGCAACCCTTAAACGTCGCAAATACGTAAATCTCATAGTTTTATTTCTAAATAAATTTAATCCCACAAATATTATCTAGATCTAATTTCGGACACGCTTCTTGTCTCGAAGTAAACCAGTCTTGGCAGGCAAAAGTATGTATACTTTCTAGATATCCTGACGGACAGAAATAGTATCACTTGCTACCTTACAGAGACTGGAAGAAGGAATAATGGCGTGACGCAAATCGCAGTCGATTACATAGAACAGTCTCACTGAATTAAATTCGAGAAGCTTAACTTATAGTTACAACAACTAGAAGTTGCTTATCCCCTCAAAAACTGAATAAATCTTTAACAATTTTTGGACGGGTTTGCACCTAGCCTAAGTTTCTCTTATAAACAATAAGAAACCCTGCATTCAATCAAATGCCGTTCTGAGGTAATAAGCAATGAGCATCCATATCAAATGTAACGTAATGTAAAAAAAAAATATGCTTTTGTAGACGTGACCATAATCACGGACTGGAGCAATAGGTATTTTCAACTGATTTGGCTTTTCATTGAATCACAGGTGTTGGCTGATTGTTGCTCGAAAAAGCCATCTCGCATTTAGTCCTCAAACGGTGGTCGACTGTCGACACAAAAATTGGAGTGTCGACTTTTGACAGCCATGGCGCCATCCGTAAAATGTGACCACGCGCGATTCACTATCGAAAATCTATGTCGGTACGAGTTCATGTTTACTATTAGGGCGTTCTGCTAATAGGCTGAAAAGGGTTACTCATATGCAACTTAAATTCAAAGATGGTGCCGCCAAGTTTTGTATAAGCTTGACAATCGAACCCACAGCAGTTAGAAGAAGTGTATGTAGTGACGAGAATACTTATTTCAGCTTCTGAACCCTTAGATACGTAACAATGAATAAGTTTATTTGTTGTTTCTAAGAAATTTACCAGCCAAGATTTGTGATTTGTTTATACATTACGTTACATTTGATATGGATGCTCATTGCTTATTACCTCAGAACGGCATTTGATTGAATGCAGGGTTTCTTATTGTTTATAAGAGAAACTTAGGCTAGGTGCAAAGTCGTCCAAAAATTGTTAAAGATTTATTCAGTTTTTGAGGGGATAAGCAACTTCTAGTTGTTGTAACTATAAGTTAAGCTTCTCGAATTTAATTCAGTGAGACTGTTCTATGTAATCGACTGCGATTTGCGTCACGCCATTATTCCTTCTTCCAGTCTCTGTAAGGTAGCAAGTGATACTATTTCTGTCCGTCAGGATATCTAGAAAGTACACATACTTTTGCCTGCCAAGACTGGTTTACTTCGAGACTAGAAGCGTGTCCGAAAATAGATCTAGATAATATTTGTGGGGTTAAATTTATTTAGAAATAAAACTATGAGATTTACGTATTTGCGACGTTTAAGTCTGAGGGTTGAAGGGGCAGCACCCCTTCAACTTCTTGCGCCCAGTAATTTCGGCGCAGAATGTCTTTTTCTTCCATTCTCTCCTATCAGCCGTCATCTAATCATTCACTCCCTTTGCATTCATATCGTCCTTCACACAATCCATCCATCTTTTCTTTGGTCTTCCTCTTGTCTTATATCCCTCAACTCCCATATTCATCACCTTTCTAGTCACATGCTTTTCATCCCTCCTCATCACATGCCCATACCACGATAAACGATTTCCTTTCAGCTTTTCTTGCACCGGTGCAACTTTCAAACTTCCCCTAATATACTCATTTCTAATTTTATCCATCCTTGTCACCCCACACATCCATCTCAACATCCTCATCTCTGCTACATGCAATCTTCTTTCATCCGTCTTCTTAACGGCCCAGCATTCCGATCCATACAGTGCGACAGGTCTTATAACGGATTTGTAGATTTTGCCCATTAGTTTATGAGGCATCCGTGGGTCGCAAGTTGTTCCTGTGACCTGTCGCCATTTCATCCAACCTTAGGATAAAATCGTAGTAACCACATTTGTCGAGAGGTCAACAAAACTATTTATACCAGTTTTAAAACGACATCATCATATCAGCCAAACGACGTCCACTGCTGGACATAGGCCTTCCACAAGGTTCTCTACACAGACCGGTCTTGAGCCGCCCGCATCCAACCGCCTCCCGCGATCTTGACGAGATCGTCAGTCCACCTTGCGGGGGGCCTACCTCTGCTGCGTCGTCCGGTACGTAGCCGCCACTCCAGAACCTTTCTGCCCCAACGGCCATTAGTTCTTCGAGCTATGTGCCCTGCCCACTGCCACTTGAGCTTAACTATCCGGAGAGCTATGTCGGCGACTTTGGGTCTACTGCGGATCTCCTCATTTCTGATTTAATCTCGCAAGGAAACTCCAAGCATAGGTCTCTCCATCGCCCTCTGATAAGGCCCATTGAGAGCGTTCACGTCTCTGATCCGTAAGACACCACTGGTAACACACACTGGTCAAAGACTTTCGACTTGAGACACGCAGGATATCGGAGTAGAAGATATGTCGTAGCTTCCCGAACGCTGCCCATCCGAGTTGGATTCGACGATTGACTCTGACTTGATGTCGAAGTTGGACCTACCTAATTGGACTACTTGCCCAGGTAGATATACTTGTCGACAACTTCGAGCGTAGAGTTCCCAACCTGAATAGGAGCAGGTACAACATGGACGTTCAACATGATTTTCGTCTTGTCCATGTTCATCTTAAGGCCTACTTGTTGGGAGAATCTACAGAGGCCATCGAGCATTGTGCCTAGGTGTTCCATGGTCTCAGCCATGACTACGATATCGTCTGCGAATCGAAGGTGAGTGATGTAGTCACCGTTGATGTTGATGCCGAGTCCATGCCAGTCCAAAAGCTTGAAAACATCCTCCAGCGCAGTGGTAAACAGTTTCGGGGATATGACATCCCTCTGTCTCACCCCTCGCTGGAGCTGAATAGGTTTCGAACTCTGGTCCTGGAGGCGGACTGACATAGTGGCGTTTTCCTGCAAACACTTCAGCACTTCGATATATCGGTAGTCAATTCGGCAACGGTGGATAGGCTGTAGCACCGCCCAAGTTTCGTTCAAATTGAAGGCTTTCTCATAGTCCACAAACGCCAAGCATAGAGGCTGGTTATACTCCTCAGGTTTCTGTTTAACCTGCCGCTATAAAACGAAAACTGAATGAAAATTATTATCTATCTAAGTATCTAAATAGATATTAAGATAGATAATACTATACTTTTGATACTGTTTTCACCTAGTCTTCTAGGTAAAAACAGTAGCTACCTATGTATGATGTGACAGTACTGACAGATATAAGATAGCACATGCGCAGCACTCAACTATTTCAGCGCATGCGTTCTTACTTTCATGAGGTAAATTTGTGCCGTACAAACTTCTGCCTTCCCTACAATCCTGCCTAATTTATTTTTTGCAACTTATGGTAGCCTATGTTCGTCTCCATGGTCCGATATATCTCCATATTAAATTTCAACAAAATCGGTTCAGCCGTTTTTGCGTGAAAACGGAACATGCATACATACATTCATACACACTTTCGAATTTATAATATTAGTAGGGATGCAATAAAATATATTTTGTGTATATTTCAATTTGGGCTGCCTAGATGGTTTCATATAAAATTTCTACCCGGTGGCGGGATAACATCTCTAGTTATGGTATACTTATCATCAATGGTTAAACAACTTTAGCTAGTCAACAAAGGTTTGCAGGACAGGCAAGGTGACATCTGTTGGTGTTACAACGGCGATTATCATTTAAGCGAGTCCCATGTTGGGTGCCACTATACGTATTGGTGAAGTAGGTACGTAGCCGTAAGATTTACTGTCAATTTGCAGTACCTACGCTCAGAACAATTGACTTCAGGCAGGCCTCCTTCACTCGGCCGTACCTTCAGGGATAAGTGCCTACACTTTCGCGCGGCTTCCACACCGCGTCGTCACGGCTCGCGCGCAGGGCTTGCTTATAACAAACTAATAACGTGAATTTTAATAGTGAACAACAAAAATGTCTCATCACAAGTCTTGTGCAAAGTATTGCTCATTTAACGGATGTGTGTCGAAAGCAACTTGAAAAGTTGATTTTATTTATTTTACGAGAGCAACATGAAAATTTTATTTTTTGTTTGTTGAGATATCTTAACGATTATGGTGTCAACTTAAAGATCTAAATCAAAAACCATTTTATCAGTTTGAATCATGTAAATGGGTCAAAGCGTTTAGGAAATAACTAAGAATTAGTATAGTGAAAATTACCAGATTTTTGGGATTTTTGTTCTACGAGCTCAAATAGTGGGATAGGATACTTATAGGATAATAATTTATTATTGCGTGGTCAAGTAGGTAGATATAAGATGAATAAATATTATAGTAGCAGCGGCAAGTCGACAACCCTAGCGCGACAGCTAGCGCACCGCTCCACGTCAGACAGCGACAGCGTTATGTGTTAGAAAAGAGCGGGAACGGTTAGGTGAATATCGCGTTAGGCACTGAGTGCTTCCGCGAGCTGAATTGCACTTTGTTGCATAGTAGCTAGAGTCGCCATTTCTATAAATTGGTTTGCAAATTGATGCTTCTGAACGTTAGTACTATCTTTTCTGTGGGTCAGGCGTGACAGTATAGAGAACTAGCTTTCGGAGTTCATAGCTATACACACAGTTAAATACGTTATGTAAGTCCCCGAGCGTAGACTCACGCCATAATGTGGAAGCCGACCACATATTCTGCAATTAACATTGAGATTTTTGCGATGTACCGTATGACAAGTTGCCAAAATTTCATAATTCTGCTGCTGTGATAGTAAATATGACCACATTGTTTTCTGCATTGTATTGTAGATAAATAAGTATTCTTGAATGAATACCACAATCAATTCTACATAAAATGAAGTGCAATTGGTATTTCTGAATCTCCTTGCAGGACGTATGCTGAAAGCCTTCATAAAGTGCAAATTATAAATCTACCTACATATCCGCTGAAAGGATTTGTCGTTCCTTTGAATAGAACTACCGTATTCCCTATCGACACTGGTATATTATAGTTAGCATAGTCGATAACGGCATGGAAGAAAATACCTTTTAGACTTTCAGATTTACGTTAGCAAATTTTCATGTGTATTTTCAAGCGGCATCATTATTTTGGGTAATTACTTCTACAATTTTCGTCTCTGTTGGAAACATTTATGCTGCTCAGGTTAATATTTATTTAGTCTAGATGTACCTAAGTACCGGCGTAGGTCTCTAGGTAATTTTCATGCAATATCGAATGTTTAATTACCAAACAGAAACAACTTATTGAGTGTATTGAAATACAAATAGAAGCTCTCCAAAAATATGTATTGTATTGCCAGTGCGTTGGGCCCTGTCGGAATGTTTTCGACGGAAATAATAATAAAGAGAGGAAACCATTTGTCGTTTAAACAAAGCAAAGGCTCAGAGGCTGAATGCTTAGGACGCAATTACAGATGTCGAGAGCGGCCCGTGTAAAGGGGCACAGCTTTATTAACTGCCCATACAAAATGATTTTTCACTCTCTCTCTATTATACACGATAATATATTTTTTAAATATACCTGTTTAAAATATCGATACAGAGCAGACACTGTTTCAGATTACGTAGTGTTTGTTTTTAGATAATACCTAAGAAACAGTGTCAATATTACCAGTTCTAGATAAACAAACTGACAAGTAGTTACCTAACCATTAACAGACAACATGGTAGGTATACTAAATGGCAACTGCCCGTAAGAGCATGGGTACCAGATTGGCTCCAGCAAAGCTATGATTTATTATTTGGCAAAAAGTAAAGGCTGTTCTGAAGGTGTTATTTCGGTCCTTAGAAAATATTCTAGGTACTAAATATGAATAATAGGTACATCTACAGAGACATGGACGTGGTGTTCACTGGTGTTCAATAAAGAGCCTTCAATAGCCTTCCTAAAAAAGCATGGCGAAATGTGGATGTAATATTACACCTCTGCCTACCCCTTCGTGGATACAGGCGTGAGTCTATAAATAAATAAATAATAATACCTTCCTGTGTATTGATTTAAACAAGTTTTAAATCTCAAGTCACTAAATCAAACCGAGATTTTATTGGCAACAAGGTCTATGTTTGAATATTTAAAGCAGTGTGTCAATAAATTTTCAAAACAGCTGAAACCAACGGCCATAGCTAGGTACTCGCCGCGGAAGCGTTGCTTAACTTTGTTGATCGATTTGTGTGTCCACAATGGGCAATAGTTCCTGCCTCGCCAGCTAAAAGGTTGAATCCTGTGGTTGAATCACATAAAGCTATTTCCAATTCTCCAGTAGGCACGTAATCAAAAATACCTACGACTAGACCAGCAGCAGCTTTGTATCAACTTTTCGTAACAAATAATTTGATTAGCTATAATAATAACAACATATTAATTGTCTATTCGATTACTACATACCTAATGTTTATGCAGATTACCATGTCATAAAAATAAATAAGGGAAACGCACAACCAAATATTATTCCCCGCAAAAGTATGTCGTAAAATTGTGTGCATAAATTGGCTATTACATTGACATATACTCTGTACATATATATCGATTGGCTATTACTATTACGATACAAGCACATAATGGGATCTCCTTGTAAGAAAATGTTAGAATAAAAAGAAAAATGGCTAGATAATATTTTGTTGTGGTTGCCGTTTATTTACGCTTTTGTTTGTCATAATTTTTTATTGCTTACACGTGTTCTTTTAAGTTCTTGTTTGTTTGATTAAGTGCATCAAAGTTATTGTTACAAGTTATATGCCTGGAATATTATATTTTCAACAAAAGTATAAATGAGTATATTATGCTACATACATACATAATATATAGACTCACGCCTGTTACCCGAAGCTTTTTTTTTTAAGTCTCTGCATACCCAGGCAGAGACTTAAAAAAGACAAAAAAAACTATGTTCCTCATGTATAGGGTCGGGAATCGCCGAAGCATTCGTCGCAACCCTCGACGGGTATTGGCCCGCCAGATGGTCAGACGGGCCCCGAACAAAACCCCCTTGGCGGCGGATGAAGGTGTTGGGCTCCGCCACCAAAACACCCAGCGGCTGCAGAGGATAGGGAGGACGGCAACGCAACACCGTATCTCCTCTTCCTCTGCGGCCCCACCGCGACGCAACAATGGTGCGCCCCCATTTGCTCGCGGGAGATAGGGCGCGCGGCAACGCAACACCGACACGCCTCTCCTCCCGCGACCGGGGCCGACTGCGAGGGACAGACAGAACAGGCAGAGACTACGGCACGCCATTTGCAACAATCCTGACTATAATAAGTTCTCTTGAGATTCATCAGAAGTCGTTAATGTTACTGGAATTTTGGAAATGTTTTCAATTTAACTATAGGTACCTACATAGATTATTTACATTTTAAGAATAATCTGCGATTTAAAATAACTTGTACCACGTGCAAATCGTTCCTGGCACTCGACTGCCGCTGACGTCGCATCGCACATTCGCTTAGTTCCCCGCCTCGTAAATTGTGATTATCAGTGAGTTCCGCACTCATCGCCCTCTTCGATCGTACTTGCGAATACTAACCTATTTTTAGGCAATGTAGGTAGCGACTTCATGTTGCATAGTTTGACCTGGAAACGCGGTTGGTAAAAATGTGATATTACAAGTTTTATTAACACTAATGTTGCGATGGATGTGTGGAGTTAAGTTAAGATGGATGGATAAGATTAGGAAACAATACTTACGTGAAAGGTCTGAAAGTGGCGCCTATAGACGAGAAAGTGAAAGGAAGTCCTTTGGCTTGGTATTTATTTATTTAAGGAAGTCCGACAGCTTAATCTATCTTTACAATATTTCAAAGTATGTGTACGGCCGTGTGGTTGACGGCATAGAATACAAGTGTCACCACCCCGCTCGCCACCTATTACGTGGGATCAAAACACTGGCGAAAAGTGGGCGTTTAATATGCCTCTGCCTACCCCTTCGGGGAAACAGGCGTGAGTCTATATATATATATACGCCGTGTGGTTGACGGCATAGAATACAAGTGTCACCAACCCCTATCTTCCCGTGGGTGTCGTAAGAGGCGACTAAGGGATAACACGATGCAAATACCATCTTTGTGTAGAGACGGAAAACTCGACATCAAACCCTATACGACTGCCTCGTTGGTCTCGCAGCATAAATGTGCGCGAGATCGGGAGGTCCCAGGTTTGATTCCTGGGTCGGGCAGTGTTATTGGGTTTTTCTGTCACGAAATTCTCAGTAGCAGCACGGAGTCTGGAAATGTGCCCGGTACGGCAATAGGCTCGCCCCTTATTACGTGGGACTAAAGTATATCTGGCGAAAAGTGGGTGTAGAAATACACCTCTGCCTACCCCTTCGGGGATAAAAGACGTGACGATATAATAATAATATTCTACCACATTCACACAACACCATCTAGTCCCAAACTGAGCAGAAACTTGTACTATGGGTACTAGATAATGGATAAACATACATATATACTTTTTTTTTGTAAATACATACATATTATACATAGAAACACCCAGACCAAGACAAACATCCATGTTCATGCACACAAATGTTTGACTTGAGCGGGAATCGAACCCGCGACCTTCGGCGTAGCAGTCGCTTACACTCCCGCGGCGCCAACCGGTCGTCAAGTATGTATGTATGTATGTGTCAAGTAGCCAATTACAGGACTTCACCTATAGTATTTAATTAAAATCTACAATAATCTATGCGTTTGCGAGTAATTAGAAACCACCTCAAATAAAAGATTAAGAGTCTACATAAAATACAACAGAGCACATACAATAATAACAGTTTACAGATACATTGTTACAAAAAAGACGCAAGCATACATTATTGCTCAAAAAATCTATTGGCCATTCGCCTTCTCGCCACGGGGACGCTAGTGCAGAATAGGTCTAAGTTTAATTCTTTAGCTGCTGTGTTAAAGCTGTTACTCGCTCGACTCAGAAAGGAGTTATGACGATAGTTTGTTGTGGAATGGGGTACATACAGAGGCTTAATAGACCTTATTATTTTTGGCGGCACATTAGTTTTGTATTTAGTTTTGTAAACAACTGAATGTTTTTCCTTACAAACAAAAGCACTTCCAATATATACAAACATGGGAGTGTTAATATATTCAGCTGTGCAAAAAAAGGTTTACAGCTTTCTGTAGGTTTCAGATGACATATTGACCTTACACACCTTTTCTGTGCCACAAAAACAGCTTCTTTATCAGTTGAGTTGCCCCAAAACATGATACCATACCTTAAAAGAGGCGCAATATATCCATGATATGCAGTCAACACAGTTGCTTGACTTGCTGATTTTCTTAGCATATACAATGCATATGAAAACGTATTGACTCTATTGCAAAGCATTTCGATGTGATATTTCCAATTTAAAGAATTATCAATATACATCCCCAAAAATTTCGTCATATCAACTTCGGCAATTTTTTTATTTAAACTAATGCTAAGCTTTTTCAATATGTCAGGACAATCAATGTTATTTGAGGCAATTTTAAGCACGTAGCACACATCAGCTATATTTCTACGATCTGACAGGGTCAATAAGTGAAATTGTCGGCAAAGGTTATGGTAATTTGATGTTTTAAATGGTATTTTCAATCTGAAACATATGTATTTCAGAAATTTTATCTGTATTCTCTCAATTCTTACAATGTATGTGTCGTGTTGGGGGTTCCAAATTTGGGATGCGTATTCCAGTATGCTTCGAACGAAAGTGCAGTATAGTATTTTCCATGTTTTCTCACGTTTAAAGCAAGTACATGAGCGCATAATCAACCCAAGTGCCTTAGAAGCTCTAGCTACGATATTGTCTATGTGTTGGTCATATAGTAGTTTGGAGTCGTGGATGATACCTAAATCTTTAATGTGTTCACTTCTAGATAGGGATTGATTTTTTATTGCATATTGGCCTACTATGTTTTCTCTTTTTCGGCTGTAGGTAACCACTGAACACTTAGAAGGGTTGAGATGCAGCTCATTTACGTGACAGTAGTGATCTAGGCGCGTTAAGTCATCTTTCATTAGTTGAATATCTACTGGACATGTCACAGCTGCATAAATTTTCATGTCGTCAGCGAAGCATAACAATTTGGCAAAATTGGAACATTTCTCTATGTCGATGTCGTTTACAAATATTGTAAACAATAAAGGTGCAAGGAGCGATCCCTGAGGAATACCGCTTGGTATAGGAACCCAGCTTGAGATGTAATTGCTTAACACTACGGCTTGTGTTCTATTATTAATGTAAGACGAGAACCACCTTAACAAGTCTCCACTTATGCCTTCAGTCTGGAGCTTTCTAAGCAGTATATTATGGCTGATACGATCGAAAGTCTTCGTGTAATCGTGTTAATCGTTAATTCAGTATGGACATACTATGCGAAGGGATGGTATGTAAGTATGTAGGTAAGCAAGTGATGAATATGAAGGTAGAGGGATAGAAAGGGAGAGGGAGGCCAAGGAAAATATGGATGGACTGTGTGCGGATGGATATGTAACGGAGCGTATGCTAAGTTTGTTATTGTAAGAGCATAAGCTCAGTATGTATCAAGTATATACTCTCGTATCATAGAATATTATAGTTAGTGGCCTTAAGTCGGTTAAGCAAACTATTGTGAAGTGGAAATATAACACATGTGCTACAGAGACTATAACTCGTTTTATTGAACTCTCAGTGCCGAAACCCAAGGTCATCTCCTAAACTGGTGACCCCGCGAACAGAACCAATAAATATTTTAGTGAACAGAAAAAGTGCAATCAGGAAGATGACTACGCCGTCGTCTGCGGGTGACCTTGCAGCAATTTCGCTAACGTCGAAAATCCCGGAGTTTTGGGTAGACTCACCTCGCGTATGGTTCATAAGAACTGAGGCAATGCTGGCGCCTCGGAAGTTAGCGGATGAGACAAAGTACGACATCGTCGTTTCGAAACTATCCACGGATGCCATACAACAAGTTACGGATTTGCTGATAGACCCACCGTCAACAAAAAAATTCAAAGCATTGAAGGCCCGACTTTTAACCATATATGAGGAATCCAAAAATCGTCAGCTATAGAAGCTTATCAGCGAAATGGAACTAGGCGACCAAAAACCGTCCCAGCTTCTGCGTCGCATGAGAGATTTGGCCAAGGACAAGATACCGGATGACACCCTCAAGATCCTGTGGCAAGGACATCTGCCTTCTCCGATACGTGCAGTTCTAGCAGTTTCAGACACAAAGGACCTTGACAACCTATCGACCATATCCGACGATGTCTTCGAGACCACGCGTGCCGTACACGTCAATGAAGTTACACAGAAGCAGCCGGACACGTCCAAGGACACGAAAATGATAATGGCCGAAATATCGAAAGTTAACCCTGAGGATAGCCGAGATGGAAAAAGCTACCAGATCCAGACAACAATGGAATCAGGGACGTAATCGTACACGTTCTGTTTCACGCGATCAAAAACGCGATCCTTCAAGGCTACGTAGATCACCTGAGAGTCCGGATTGGCTATGTTTTTACCACAATCGCTTCCGTGCAAGAGCATTAAAATGCACTGAGCCATGTGCATGGAAGAGTAAGCAGGAAAACTAGCAGGAGTACGGACTGCGGTGGAGGTCTGTACTGTATCATTCCTTCTTCTACCGCCTTCGGGTTACAGACCGTAATAATGGACTACATTTTCTTGTCGATACGGGCGCGAATATTTCGGTGCTACCGCGTAACATACTAGTGAAAAACCAACGATATAGTGAGTGTCAAGAATATATATTATACGCAGCTAACGGGACTAGAATAAAGACATATGGTACGAAAAGTTTAGTGCTAGATTTAGGCCTACGTCAAGCATTTCGATGGACATTTATCATAGCGGACGTTCATCAACCGATTCTAGGCGCAGATTTCTTGGCCAAATATAAGCTATTAGTAGATTTAAGTAAGCATAGGTTGATCGATCAACTCACAAACATAAATGCTTTAGCTTCTATCGTAGCAAGTAATGACCCGTCGATCACGACCGTAGATATAAGTCATCCTTATCATTCCCTTTTAGCAGAGTACCCAGAAATCACTAAACCGCTTTCTTTTAAGGAGCCACCGAAGCATTCTGTGTTCCATTTTATAGAGACCAGCGGCCCGCCAGTGCATGCGAGGGTCAGACCACTGCCACCACACCGCTACGCTAAGGTAAGGGAAGAATTTAAAATTATGCAAGAATTGGGGATTTGTAAACCGTCAAAAAGTGCGTGGGCAAGTTGTGTGACACGTTGTGATGAAAAAAAAACTGTGAAATGCGGCTATGTGGCGATTACAGGGCACTGAATGCAATAACAAAGGCAGACCGCTATCCCATACTGAGGTTACATGATTTTACTTATTTATTGGCCAACAAAAGTATATTTACAAAGTTAGATATTCGCCGAGCATATCATTGTATTTCTGTTCACCCCGACGATGTAGAGAAGACCGCCATCATAACGCCGTTCGGATTATTCGAGTTTCCACGCATGACGTTCGGTTTACGGAATGCCGCGCAGACTTTTCAACGGTTCATGAATCACACCGTTCTTGCAGGTCTAGATTATGTATACTGTTCTATAGATGATACATTAATTTTTAGCGACCTTAACGACCATGAAAACCACTTACGAGAAGTTTTCAGCCGTTTGAACGAATTCGGTATCACTATTAACCTAGAGAAATGCACATTCGGTCAGTCTAAAGTTGAATTTTTAGGGTTCGAAGTTTCTACGAAAGGGATTTGACCGCTCAAAGACAAGGTTGATGCCATAATTAATTTCCCTAAGCCCGAGACTATTGAGCAGCTTCAACGATTTTTAGGCATGATTAATTTTTATCGCTTATATTTACCACATGCAGTAGAATATCAAGAACAATTAAATCAATATTTGCAGCATTCAAAGAAGAAAGATAAAACAAAGATAGTTTGGACGGAAAAAACCAGCGAGGCTTTCTCACCAGTGTAAATCGAGCTTACAAAGCGCGGCGACGTTATCGTACCCGTTACCCGATACCCCATTTGCGCTTATGAGTGACGCGTCGAACACCTGCGTCGGCGCCGTCTTACAACAATTTGTTGATCATAAATGGATACCATTAGGTTACTTTTCAAAGAAAATGTCCGCAAGTCAAGTTAAATACAGCACATATGACCGGGAGCTTCTAGGTATTTATCTCGCTATAAAGTATTTCAAAAATATGGTAGAAGGACGCGAACTAATCATTTTTACTGACCATAAACCCCTTACTTTTGCTTTTTCTAAAGTCCATAGTGATAACGAATTACCCCGGCGCGTAAGGCAATTACTTTATATCAGCGAATTTTCCATTGACATACGTTATATTGATGGCGAAAATAATGTAATAGCCGATGCGTTGTCCCGCATAGAGACAGTTACCAGTCTCACGATTTTAGATTACGCAGCAATCGCTCGAGCACAGGCTAGCGATGAGCAACTTGCTTATTTACGTACTCGTAGTTCTAATGATAAATGTAAGTTGATATTCAAAGACATAACAATGGCTGGATGTGACCTACCTGTAACGTGTGAAACTTCCACAAACAAGATTAGACCGTACATACCTGAGCAATTTAGAAGGTTAGCTTTTAATTCTGTTCATAGCTTAAGTCACTCAGGAATCCGTACTTCGCGTAAACTAGTACGGGACAAAATGAATAGTGATATAGGTAAATGGGCCAAGGAGTGTGTTAAGTGTCAGCGTGTTAAAGTGACTAGGCACAATAAATAAGAATTAGGCACTTTCACGGTAGCTGAGCGATTTTCGCATGTCCATGTCGACATTGATGGGCCCCTTCCTACTTTGCCACAAGAATACCGGTACCTAGTGACTATGATAGATCGTCAGACTGACTGGCCGGAGGCTTATCCAGTAAAGGATATAAGTGCAGAGTCGGTAGCGAAGGTGATACTAGAAGGTTGGATAGCGCGCTTTGGCTGCCCTGCTAAGCTGACAAGCGACCAGGGCAGGCAATTTGAAAGTAGCGTTTTTAGAGAGGTAATGACGCTGTTAGGCATTGATAGGAATTTAAGCGAACAACGCCGTACCATCTGCAATCCAATGGGATGATCGAGAGATGGCACCGCTCACTAAAAGCAGCTCTCATGGCTAGGTTAGATTGCACTACTTGGGTGCAGGAGCTGCCTGTAGTTTTGCTCGGCCTTCGGAGTTCTACTAGGAACGATACTGGCATTAGTCCCGCTGAGATGACCTTCGGTACGACATTACGTTTGCCAGGTGGTTTTTTTAGCGATTCTAGTAATAACACTTTAGATCCATGTCATTATGTTAGAAGTTTGCGGAACAGTATAAGTAATTTAAAACCGAAGCCGTCCACACATAGGGATGCGCGCACATTGTTTATACACGCGAATCTAGATAAGTGTTCGCATGTATTTATACGTAATGATAGCGTTAAAAATCATTAGTACCTCCTTACGACGGTCCATTCAAGATTTAAGAAAGAAAAGATAAGGTTTATGTCGTTCAACTGCCCAACCGTATAGTTCACATATCTATTGATCGGTTAAAACCCGCTTTTACCAGTACGTTCTGTACTGGTAAAAGCGGGTTTTAACCAAAAGGTTTTAAGGTACAAACAAACCAGTTACCCAGTAAGCCTGTAAGTATAAAGTTAAATAATTATAGTAATGAGTCTGGTAGACCCATATCAAGTAGAGCAGACACGAGCATAGCGAGTAGCGATAATCGCTCTTCGGACGCTACGCAGACCACAGCCGCGCGCACGACGCGCAGCGGCCGAGTCAGCAAAATGCCCGTGCGATTCAATTTATGAGGAAGTTTAAGTAAGTATATTACGTTATAATTATATTGTTTTCATCATTACGGAAGCACGTCTTGCAACGCATATTGTGTATTTATAACAAATTCGTTGTTTAGATATGGGTAACACAGTTTCTAAAGACGAAGTCGTGGTGGCCGCAGCCACTGCCGATGCTGAGGAACCTGCACAAGTAACGTTGATCGAATGGTCCACCGTACTTATTTTGCTCGGCATAATTTTATTTTAGTTCACCTGATATGTAGACAATGTTTTTCTGGATGCAAAAAGTGGTTGTCAAAGCAGATGCAATCGCTGCAATCGACCGCTTTAGAAGCCGCTAGGCACAGTTTCAGAAGGAAACGCCAGGGAAACGAGAATTCTCCGGATAACGAAATTTAATTTACAAAACTTTAATTCGTGTACTGTCCTGTAGCTATAGTAAATAATGTAGTGCGGTGTTATTGTTTATACATATTTTTAACCGTGTTAGTGTGATAAGAAAATCCGTAAGTACTTACCGTAGGTAATGTATACTGTGTAAACATTTCATAACCAGTGATATAATCAATATCATGAAAAATTGTGTATTGTATTGTGTAATACTTAGAGTACTAAATTAGTTATGTTTTAAAAAGTCATTGTTCTTTCCAAATTATATTATTTTGCTTTATCACTTGCACATTAGCTGTAATATTATGAGAAATTTTATTACCTATTTTTTAAAGGGGGTGTTGGTGTAACGGTGCGTATGCTAAGTTTGTTATTGTAAGAGCATAAGCTCAGTATGCCGGTAAGTACACTCCGAATAATTCTTCGGGCAGACAAAATCCAAAACTCGCGTTGCAAAATGGCCAACAAAGCATTACAACCAGCATGCGAATTTTTAAGGTGACGGTCAGTTACCAACAAGCGTACCAAATGACCGTCCTTAGGTAACAAAAGGGGGTGACGAGCCCCGTAAGGGAGGTTGGCGTTCTTGAGACGCCCTCCAACGCGCAATAGACCCGTATCGTCCAAAAAGGGGTTCAATTTAGAGACAGCTCCCGACAATTTCGATCTCCCTGATTTAAGGATAGCAATCTCCTTTTCAAAATGCGCCAACTGCACAGAACGAACCCAAAAGGTGAGGGACTCCTGTCGTTCCTGTGGTGAGAGAAACGGTGTCAGTCGTTTCTGTTGTGGGTGCCTAAAATTAAAAACAAAACGCTTTATCCAAGCAGTGACACCTAACAACTTGTCGAGGGAGCTGTAACGATTCAACAAAAAATCGGGGTCGAAGGCGCATTCTACCTTCTCAAGAGCGAGTGTTCGTAGACCCGGCAAATTAGAAGTATTCAAAACTGGCGTTCGAGGCCAATCAGTTTCTGGTCGACTCAACCATTCCGGACCCCACCACAGCGAATGACCTATCAAACTAGGTGTCAAGCATCCGCGCGAGGCACAATCAGCGGGGTTGAGCTCACCTGGCACGTGTCTCCTAACAAGTTTGACTTCGGATTTCTGGATTTGGGAAACGCGATTAGCGACAAATACCTCCAAGGTGTGGACAGAAGCCTTCAACCAACAAAGAACAATTTCGCTGTCTGTCCAGGCGTAGGTCCCATTAATGCAAATGCTTTTACCCAAGGTACTGGACACGTGATTCAACAAGCGTACAAGTAGGGCTGCTCCCGAGAGCTCCAATTTCGGAATGGTCAGAGATGTCCGAAGGGGTGCTACCTTGCTCTTCGCCATGATCAGGGAGACTCTCACCTAACCTGAGGCACTGACTGTGCGCAAGTACACCACGGCCGCGTGACCACGTTCCGAGGCGTCACAAAACCTGTGAAGGGTGGCCTTGTACTTCCCAGGAGGAAGGATGGGACGAGGCAAGGAGATCGCATTGACGGCAGGAAGTGAGGATACAAAAGAGGTCCATTCCTTAACAAGAGTGCCGTGTAGAGGTTCGTCCCAGGTCAATCCTGCTGTCCAAAGCTTCTGCAAGAAGCATTTTGCCCCAAATTTGATAGGACAAATCCAACCGTTCGGATCAAAGGTTCTGGCGACAGTAGACAACACGAGACGTTTAGTCCAAGAACAAGGCAATTTCAAGTCTACGTTATACGTAAAGATGTCTTGGACTGGTCTGTACTGAACGCCTAGAACAGCCATCATGGCGGGGTTGTCAACAATCTCAAACAAATGTGGATCTTGCTGATGATCCTCTGGCAAGCCTTCCAAAAGCGCTGGTGAGTTGGAAATCCATTTGCGCAACTCATAACCAGCGGAGGCCAAAATACCTATCAATTCGTCCCGCAGGAGGATCGCCTCGTCCACTGTGGAGGCGCCCGAGCAAATGTCATCAACGTAAATATCGTCTTTCAAGATGGCAGAGGCTCGTGGGAAACGTAGGCCTTCGCGGTCTGCGAGCTCCCAAAGAGAACGTATTGCCAAGTAGGGGCTTGACCTTAACCCGTACGTATTAGTATTGAGCTCGTAGACGACCATGGGATCACGAGGAGACTCTCTCCAAAGGACCAGCTGAAAGCGACGGTCATCAGGGTGGATAATCGTCTTCCTGAACATCATTTTTATGTCGGCCACAAAGACAACCTGATGTCGTCGGAAGCTGGTGATGACGTCACAAAGGTCCTTGACCAACTTGGGACCAGAATGCAAGCACTGGTTCAAGGATACGCCTGTTGAAGTCTGCGCAGAACCATCAAATACGGTGCGCAGCTTGCCAGTCGATGGCTTCAATACCGCATGATGCGGGAGAAAGTAGTGCTCCACCGAACGCCAATCCAAATTTGACACGGACATGTGTCCCAATTGTTCATATTCTTTCATGAACTCAATGTACTTCTGTCTGAGCTCCGGATCACGACCCATGCGGCGCTCCATAGCCAACAATCTCTTTTCGGCTAAAGGTCGTGACTCACCAAGCGGAGGCCGAACAGACAGAAAGGGTAGCCTCGTAATTATCCGACCAGAACGGAGTCGACCAGTGTTGTTCTGGAAGAACAGCTCGCACTCCTCATGTTCTGGATTCAAACGGGCAACTTGAGGGGGCTCCTCTACCTCCCAAAAACTCTAAACTGCATCAGAGAGAGCAGAGTCTACAGCCAACAAATTATCAAGTTCGGGTGGAGGGGGGTCCTTAGGTACAGGTCTCATCAAAGCAAATCCAAATATGGTCGCACAAACCATTTGGCACCAAGACCCGTTTCCCACCAATCAAAATTCCACCGAGGACATCAGAGCCAATCAACAAGTCGATTTGTCCCGGTGTGTCAAATTTGAGGTCTGCCAGTTCCAATCCCGATGTCAAATTCACCACAGCAGCGGGTAGCTGTTTCTGTGGGTGCATACCCAAAATATTCTTCAACACAATAGCCGAGGTTTTAATCCTCGGGTGTGAAGATTCAACAGGGCCAAACAAAACCTTAACTTGCCCTTCAACATTAGAGGCTACGTCACCTATGCCCCGTATACAATTTGGAAATAAACCCATATTTAATTTAACCTGCCCTACTAAACAAGTGGAAACAATGCAACCTTGTGAACCTGTGTCCAATATAGCACGGACAACAAAAGAGGTCCCCGTGGGTCCCCAGACCCTAACAGCAACCGTTGGTAGGATAACGGTCTCAATGGGGGAGGTTGGAGTTATAGGGCAGGGGTCAATGACCTATTGTTGCCTGGGCGGCGACCGTTGGCCAGGACCAGGCAAGTCAAAACGAGGGTGCGGCTTGAAGTCCTCAAAGGCGCGATGATCCGCGCGCCATCTGTGGGGGGTCATAATGACGCACCCGCCCAAAACGAGGTGGGCGCGAGTCAAGGCGGGGACGCTCCGCCAAAGGAGGGGAATACCTGGGGCAGCAGTCATGGTGCTGGTGACGCTGAACAGCACATTCAGGTGCGCGAGAGAGAGGAGGCGTGCGCACGCTACGGTTCTCCAAGCGGGGCGAGTGGCGATCAATTGAGCGAGGCGACTCTCGGCTACGCGCCGGTGAGCCTCGGCTGCCACCTTCAAAACACCCGCCCGTGCGCGGCGTCGGCTGGCTGGACAAGCGGCCAACCTCTCTGGCATTCATACAGAGAATGTCCAAATGCTGTCCTCCACAGTGATGACAGGGGCGAGAGTTTGGGCAGTCTCGCTGGTAGTGGGACCCCAAACAAGAGAAGCAAAGGCGGCGGGCATTCGCGATGCGCCTACGAGAGGCGACATGTAGGTCCAAGAATGCCCTACAACTGGCCGTTCTGTGCCCCGTGACCTTGCAGTAGGAGCACTCCGCTGGGCTCTGCGTGACCGCAAAGCGAGGAGGGCGCCGGTCAACATTGGCTCGGGTGTGACCGCGAGCCTGCTCCTTGACCTTGGGCGGCTGCGTCTTAGCCAGCGTGTCACCACCGGAGTTGTCCAAGACCCGGCACTCATCCTCCAGGAACGTCTCCAGGTCAGCAAAGGGGGGCAGATGGGTCGCGCTATCCCCACCAAAGCGCTGTTCAAAACGCGACCTCAGGTCGGCAGGCAGCTTCTTCAGCACAATGTGCACCAATAGATAGGACCATTGGTCCACGGGCAGGTCAAGGCACTTAAGTGCGTTGATGGCCACCAAAAGCGGGTTCAAAAGTTGGGTGCGCAACCCAGAGACCCGGGTGAGCGTCGGCAAACCCAAAATCTGCTCGATGTGCGTGTCGGCGAGGCCACGCTTATTATGGTACCTACGGGTAATTAGGTCCCGAGCCGTCTGGTACGCCTCGTCAGACACGGGCAGATGCTGGATGAGGCCCTTGGCCTCCCCATCCAGAACCGACATTAAATATGCCAATTTTTGTGCTGGCCGAAGGTCAGCCCTGTCATTGACCAGGCTGTCGAACAAATTAACGAAGTCCAGGTAGCTTCCTAGGCAGCCATCAAAATGGGGGAGGTCCAAAGTAGGGATCCTACTCACCAGCCCCGGTGCTGACCTAGGAAGCTCCTGCTTCAGGCCGGGTTGCCCTTCCCTATCGGCAACTAGTTGTCTCGCAGTATTGGAGACAGCATCATACAGGTCTAAGACCTGGGCATAGTCTTCGCTGACCTTATTTCGCTGGTCAGCAGTGAAATCAGTGACTGACACTTCGATACAGCAAGCGCTGAAAGTGCGGAACTGCTGTTCCACACTTGCCAGGCGATCATCGATCCGCTCGTACCTTTGAAGTAAGGCCTGCTGGCGATCAGGCCGGTTCACTAAAGCACTGGCCGAGGCAAACCAGCGCAAATCTGATGCATTAGCACCAGCAGCCGCACGCAAGTCCTTGATAGCTGACATAATCAAAATTTCAAAAGAGCCCGGACAAGCGTTAAGTAAAACTAACAATCAAAACTTAATTTTTCTTAATTATTTGAAACCAACAAAGTATTAGCCTGTTTACTGCAAGTGCAGGCAAGTGACAGGTATCTACTGTCCAACAAAATTAATAGTTTCAATATATTGAAACAAACACAAAAGTTATCAAAAGTTGTAACTTATAACAAATTAAAAGTTGAACTTCAAATTAATTAATGAATTATTTGCAACAGACAGACTGGCTGTGTTATTTGAGATATAAAATAGTAAGTAAGCACAGAATATGTGTTACCTAGCAATATTATCTATATATTATAACAAACAAAGGTTTATCAAAGTTTGGTTGTTATAAGTAATGATTCAAACTTAATATAATTATGAGATAAACTAAATTTACTAAATTTATTGATACATACAGCTGTTATGTATCCAAACAAACTGACTTATTAATAGTAACAGCAACAAATCTATGCTAGATTTCAACAATTTAAATCAAACAATTACTGATTGAGGTTATGTATGACATGTGTTTCAAATTATCTAGGTCAATTTATACAATTAAATATTATGTATTTTAGACAATACTGACCTGAGAACACTATAACACTGTTTACAAATAAGATATATAGCTCATACAACACCAGCCTATACAATACCAATCTGAGTATAGGTACAATCAACAGCGGCTAAGATACAACAGCGCTCTGCACCAAAATTATGTCTAGAATTTGGCTAGAAGGAGCTGGGATTAATCGCAGCAGATTTGTGGAAGCGTGACTCTATTCATCAGCCCTTGTCAGCCACAACAAATCTCAGACACAAATGTACTGCGTTGCACAGCGAATACAGGTATTAAGTAGGAACATGAAAATGTTACCTTATATCTCCTGGTGATGTTCTTGAGTGGAGTCCTGGAGGCAAGCTAGATACACACAAGACTAAAATTGGCCAATATTAGCAAGTGAATTATCTTTACTTTACCAGACTCCAATGCAGCGTCTTCAATGCACGATGCAAGTGGTAGTAGAATACCGGATTCACAATTTTCGCAAATGTCAATCAATAGTTCACAATGTCTTTTATCACAATTTACCGTTGCCAGCACTAGATCAGGCGGCATTCAAGACAGTTTACTCAATTTAGTTCAATTATACAAGTTAATTCAATTCGCGTTAATTCAAAAGGCGATATTTTACGTACGAGACGACCAAGACCGGCGTGATAATTTTTCAAGGCGGGAAGGAAGTGAAAGTTCAGTGTGACCATTGTCAGAAATTTTCAATAGACTAAACAAAATGTTACTCAATCGATCTAATCGATTTGACTTATAATAAAAACTAATTCTATTTCAAACATATCAAGTATATACTCTTGTATCTTAGACTATTATAGTTAGTCGCCTTAAGTCGGTTAAGCAAACTATTGTGACGTGGAAATATAACAGATGTGCTACAGAGACTATAACTCGTTTTATTGAACTCTCAGTGCCGAAACCCAAGGTCATCTCCTAAAGATATGAAAGAGAAAGGGGTATATGATCAGATGACGGGTGGCAGAGAAGCATAGAAGCGAAGAAGGTACTGCGCCGACCCCAAATAAAATGGGACCAGGGCAAAAAGAAGAAGACAGTGATAACACTAACTTTTCATATACTTCATTATGTTTATGATATATTTTGGGGTAGGTAAGTTACAGGTACACGATTATCAAAAAAAATGTTGATGCTATAAGAACACTGTCGTAATAATATCCCACTTTGTCCGGTAAAGTATAGGTAGGTACTATCTGTATCGAGTGCCTCACTGCCCGTTTATAGTTGGAGAAAGTCCGTGTTTATAGTAATGGAGAGCTCCTTTGAAGTAGAAAGTTCCGAATTTTGAAGTGGACTCACTCGGAAACTTTGTCGTGGAGAGTTGTCTTGGGTGTGTTACAGTTGGTATTACCTATCTAAGTATATCTTTTTACAGTCAGTTATTTGAGAGATTTGACGAATAAAATATACGGTAACAATCGATTATTTTAATGAAACCTACCTATGTATTATTATGAATGCTATCTAATCTGGTAGGATAAGTGCTGTTCACTATTGTGACTTATCTTGGTTCTTTTGAAGCGGCTTGGTGCCTTATGCCTTGCTTTATGTCAATAGCAGTTTGTATATAATGTAATTTTATACTAGTTTTATAGAGGCATTTCTGTATTCGGACATTATGAGGAAGAACTTGTTGCAATGGACTCCGATTATTCATAATATTTTAATATTATTCAGAACTCCGTGCCTCGTAAAAAATATTAAGTTCACTCGTGCTATAGGAATTTTAAGATATAAGTACATAAAGAATTTATATCCAGTTGTTATAGTTCATATAAACTTGTCTTCGCTTAAATAATTTTAAAGTTACCATTCACTTCTAACAAAGTATCTCGAACAAAGACGATAGAGATTTTGTCTACCTTGCCAGAAACGTGCTCGGGTGTGCTCTGAGGTATGTAAATTTTGTGTCTCGCTCTTAGTTTCTACGCCATGATCTAACCTCTGGGGGTTTATCAAGCGAGATAACTCGTGTATCCCTTCATTTGCAATTTGATAGCTTGACCGAACTTGGAGAGTAGCTAACTTGAGTTAGAAAGTGGACAAAAGGATAACAAATTATACAATAGACGCCTTCTGTCGGTGATGATTTGTTTAGGATGGATGGGTTTTGCAGTATTGAGCTTAGAAATATTTGGCCACTTATCGTCAATTCGTTTATAGAATTGTTCATGGTGCGTGCAATCAGACGCATACAGGATCTACGTAGGAGTTGTAGATAATAAAAAATAGATAATCTGTAAAAAATAGTAGATAATCTGAAAGATGTCTCTAATGTGAATATTATAAAAAATTTGGATCATATCTGGGGCCCAATTCTGCTATTTTAGATGACATCGACATCATATTTTGAATGGAATGAGATTATATTTTGAATTGACTCAAAATCGGTATTCTGCTACACAATATCATTCTATTCTAATTTCGATATATTCAATTTAATGTCAAATATCCTGATATGAGTAGGTATTGCCATTAATGAAATAATTAACTTTATTGCTGGTAATTTGATGTTACAGCGTTGCCTATGATTTGTTTTTTATGTAATATGCACGCAAGTACGCTCTCACATTTTATTTCACTTTAACAGTTCCTTACGATCTGGTAGATGTTTCGGAAAATCTCTTCTTAGTCAGGGCACATGAGTAAATGAACCGAACAGAGAGACAGCTTCTTAAGAGCTTGTAAATTTGTTACCTATTTTGGTAGGGTTGGACAAATCGCTTGTTCGGTATACGACAGATTCTGGATTGGACAGATTCTTGGACTCGACGGATTCGCTATACGGCAGAAGTACAGCTGTTGTAAATAAAATAGCGAGTGGAACCAAAAAAGGCATGCACCTAAAACTTTTAAAAGCACGGAATAAAAATATACATATTTTGTTACCAAGGACACGACGTGACGACGTGATTTATTTGACATTCCCAACGATACCACTAATCGTTTTGAATATTTTCTGGTAATATGATCTATTTTGCTAATAAAAATAGGAATCTCCTTTAGCTATTATGGCCACTAGTTTTACCACGGGGATAGGTATCTAAAATAAGTTTAAAAAGAAATTGTGTAAGACAAATGAACGTCTACAAATCAAATGACTATAAAATGATCAACCATCGGTAGGGCTTACAAAAACAGGTGCATGCGATCACTTTCTGATAGTCATTGGTTTTGTAAACATTAATTGATTTTACACAATTTCACAACTAATGAGTTGTTAAGTATTTCGTTGCCAACATTGACAATATTTATTTCAAGATCGAAATATTCGCGAAACTTTTGCTCGAGCAATTCAAGAAATGCGACAAAATTATCAGGAGTTATACCTAATTAAAAAACCCAATTGTACGTTACCATTGTTAAAATCTTTATAATGATTTAATTATTTCATCTAGTATTATTCATACACACAGAACAATAAACAACCATTATTAATAATAAAACACCACTTTTTTACATTAAAATATTAAAACTTGCAACGTACAAAACAAACAACGTGCGTCGTAATAACCCTAAGATTGTCAACTGCCTTTGCCTACGTAAACTGGTTCTTTCCAGTCTCGCCGCGTACACGACAAGCGGCCAGTGGTCACGCACACATAAGCCGCGTGCTCGTAGTAGTGCAACCGATTCGCGCTGTTGTATGAAGCTGTGTCTCTGTTCCGTTTATCTACTCATGTGGTCAGGAACCGTAAGGGTGCAGTATATTGTCCTCGAGGAACGTACATGCCAATTTTTAGCAACTTGTGCCCAGTAGATTCGGCTGTGCTGTTAGTTAGGGAATTGTGAATGAATTTTATATATACAGATGATACTACCGAGCAGTGCAATATGGCAGTCTATAACACTAACCAGTACCATTTTAGTAAATGAATTTATTCGTTGGATTGTGAGAGATATAATACCGTTTATGTATTGCTCAACTCTCAATATATTCGCAATATCATTTCAATGTCTCTTAATTTAGGAGAATACCATTATGACGTAAATATGACACTGACATCATATCGAAACTGCATTTTGAACAAATATAATTAGCAGAATTGGGCCCCAGTCTTCTAATAAAGTGCTTTATTTTCAAGGCTCTATATTAAGAAGATGATATTCGCCTAAACTTTTTTCTGAACATTTCGTATAAGAATTTTCTAAGATTAATTTGAAAATAAGTATACCATTTCTTACGTGAGAGGAAAATGTAGGTAAGGTAAAACACTTGAACTAGCGCTGTCCGAACAAATTTATCATTTGTTCGGACAGCGCTAGTTTCAGTTGAAGATTTCAAAAGAATATTACAATTCCACTGATATATGGACGGTACGCCCGTAGTATGTGATGCGCTCTTTGATTATTAAATAGGTGGTTTATTTTATCTAAATCTGATACTCAGAAATGCCAATATTTTAGCAACGATATTTAAGCTGTATTTTCCATATTTGTGAGCTTATAACCAATCCAATTTTGTAAATATTGTTTTTGAATATGACAACTACTATGTTGAGGTATGCAACTAGGTACAGTTACATGTGATTAAACGTAAGATAGTAAATATTTTATTGTAGGTACACCATACCTTTATCACACGGCCGTAATACAAAGTAAAAGAATATACAATGGGCAGCTTTTTGTCACTTAAATCAATTTTGTCCAGGCAATCCAAATAACCAGGTACAATTAGTCTGAAAGAAAACTGACAATGTACATTTTGTAAAACTGTAGATTTTGGTTGCCTACAAAAATACACGCCACATTAACATATTAACTTAAAATAGTGCTATGAAAGGATGAGTTTTTACATTTTTGAGTGCTAATGAGCCGCTCTGATTACTGTACGAATGAGCTGAGTTAGACTAAGTACAACCGAGGTAGGGCAGTCTCAAAGATGGCTAGCGTAAAGGTTCTTAGATAGATAGTTCCCTATTCAGCGACTGTTGCATTTCATTGGGTGATTAAGAGTGCACGGCCAATACGCCATTTTCTATTCCAATCATTATGTGTGATCTATGAATTGTTGTTTCTGGTCTAGATGTCTGGATAATAATGTGTCCATTGATTGAATGTTTGTTGAGGATAGGCTCCTGCGATACAGGATTTGTGCCTAGTTACTATACGGATTATTTCCTAAGAAACTTTCCGCAGATTTGTCTTTTTAAAGAAAAAAGAGTGCGGTTTCCTCGATAGTGCTAACGATAGGTATGTATACTGTAATCTTGTATTATTACTATTATTTCAGTCTTTATTCGTTTGACTGTCCATCTGACTGACAGCAGACTTAAGTACTTGACTGGATTATACTTTTCCCTTGAACTGAGCTTATCAAATCAACCTCCTTAAAGGCTTAAAGCTTAATAATACATTCGTTAGTACAATCATTATGTTGATAATTAATTTTCATGGCTCATATATCCAATTTATTCTACCATTAGCGCCCTTGGGGAAAAGAAAACACATGATATAATAATTCTTAGACGACCGGTTGGTGTAGCGGGAGTGTAAGCGACGAGACGAGCGTTCGATTCCCGCTCAAGTCAAACATTTGTGTGCATGAACATGGATGTTTGTCTTGGTCTGGGTGTTTCTATGTATAATATGTATGTATTTACAAAAAAAAAATAGTATATATGTATGTTTATCCATTATCTAGTACCTATAGTACAAGCTCTGCTTAGTTTGGGACTAGATGGTGTTGTGTGAATGTGGTAGAATATTATTATAATTATTTATTTTGTATTTAAACAACTCCCTTTTTTAGGGGTAAAATATGTGCCATGCGGGCCGCAGCCAAGCGTGTCACGTTAGATAGAATAAGCTGATGTTATGGATGATGATGTTAAAAACTTGCGAGTGATGCGACATGTGTTAAGTATGGTGGCTTTTTGTAGTAGCTGTATCGAGTATGCGGGCATGTGAAGGGTGTTCAAACTTTGATTGAGGGTTTTGGGTATTAAACCAGTTGATGATAAAACTATTGGTACAATATGGACAGTATGGGCTCGCCATTGTGTTTTTAGTTCAATGGCTAGGTCTTGATATTTTGATAATTTTTCAGATATTGTTGACTGGATGTTGTGACTGTTGGGAATCGCTATGTCAATAATATAAACTGTGTTGTTGGTTTTATCATGTAGAGTTATGTCAGGTCTATTGTAGTGTATTGTTTTATCTGTAATTATTGTCCGATCCCAATATATTTTACATGATGTATTTTCGAGTACAGTGGCTGGTTTATATTTATAATATGGCGTTTTCCTATTAATAAAATTATTTTGATGAGCAAGGTGTTGATGTACTATTGCAGCTACTTGATCATGGCGGTGTTTATAGTCAGTCTGAACAAGAAATTTACATGCGCCAGTTACATGCTGTATGGTTTCGGAGGCTGAGTGACAGTGTCTGCATAGGTCGAAGACTTGGTTTGGGTCTTTAATAATAAATTTCTTAAAATTTCGGGTAGCTATAATTTGGTCTTGTATAGCAAGCATAAAACCTTCTGTTTCTGGAAATAGTTCCCCTCTCGTAAGCCATTCGTTCGATTTTAATTTATCGACGTAGTTTTAACCCAGATCGTTACGGTGTCTACCATGAAGACTTTTTGCTGCCCATTTACTAATATTTAGCTCTGCACTAGTGATTTTTTCATTAGATTGCAAATTACGGTTTTGTAAATTTAAAGGGGTGAGTTTCTTGTCTAATTCGTTTATGTGTTTGTGTAAAACTGACAGCTGTGATTTAGAATGGAAGTAGTGTCTGAGTGTAGATATTTGTTTATTGTGTAGGTTTTCTATGTGTATAAGTCCTCTTCCTCCCTCCTTACGTGGCAAAGTGAGTCGTTCTATTGAAGATTTTGGATGGTGTTTACGGCGTTTTGTCATGAGCGTGTTTATTGTTCGCTGTAGGTTTTTGAGGTCTGTTTGTGACCAGTTAATTATTGGGGTGAGTTTCTTGTCTAATTCGTTTATGTGTTTGTGTAAAACTGACAGCTGTGATTTAGAATGGAAGTAGTGTCTGAGTGTAGATATTTGTTTATTGTGTAGGTTTTCTATGTGTATAAGTCCTCTTCCTCCCTCCTTACGTGGCAAAGTGAGTCGTTCTATTGAAGATTTTGGATGGTGTTTACGGTGTTTTGTCATGAGCGTGTTTATTGTTCGCTGTAGGTTTTTGAGGTCTGTTTGTGACCAGTTAATTATTCCAAATGAGTAAGTGAGTATAGGGATAGCATATGTATTAATGGCTTTGACCAAATTCTTAGAGTTGAGGTGAGATTTTAATAAAAGATTTAATCGGATCTTGAATTTCTTTGTGAGATCTGCTTTAGTTTCCTTTTGAAGAATTTTTCGGGATTGTCTAAATCCTAAATATTTGTACCCTGTAGAATTATCCAACGGTTCAATCATTTCACCAGTCTCTAAGACATATCTATTATTGTCAAGTTTGCCGTTGGTTATCGATACAATTTTACATTTGTCAACCCCAAATTGCATGCCAATATCGTCGGAGAACTGTTGCGTTAGGTCTGCGAGATGAAAAAGGTCATTTTTATTACTAGCGTAAAGCTTTATGTCATCCATATAAAATAAATGCGAAAGTGAGAATCTGCTTTCAGAAGCAATTAATTGATATCCGAGATTACTATTATTAAGAAGATATGAAAGGGGATTAAGTGCTAAAAAGAACCAAAGAGAGCTCAGTGCATCTCCTTGGAATATGCCACGCAATATGGAAATCGGTTCAGAGGTTAATGTAGTGGATTGGTCTTTTAATTTCAAAACGGTTTTCCAATTCTTCATAGAGGATTTAAGGAATGCAATGATAGTTGGGTTGATTTTATAAATTGCGAGTATGTGTAATAACCAGCTGTGTGGCACGGAGTCAAAAGCCTTGCGAAAATCTATAAACATGGTATGTATATCGTGATTTTTGCTGAAAGCTTCATTAATGGTTACGGCATCAATTGTGAGTTGTTCCTTGCAACCCTGGCTATATTTTCTACAACCTTTCTGATGTTCGGAAATAATATTGTATTCTGACACATGTTTATATATGGATTCACTTATACATCCTGTTAATATTTTATATATTGTTTGCAGACATGTGATTGGACGATATTTTGAAGGGTCTGATGTGTTATTATCTTTTGGTAACATGTATGTTACTCCATGGGTGACATAATGCGGCATCTTGTATGGTGTTTGTATAAATGAATTAATATGATTATGTAAGTATGGATGGATGTAAGTGAATTTCTTATACCAGTAATTGTGTATGTTATCACTTCCGGGCGATTTCCAGTTATGTGAACGTTTAATTACATTTATAAATGTGTCTGTAGAGATGAAGTCAGCTTCCATTTCCGAAATGTGGTCAGTGGCGTCTTTAATTAAATATGCCCAATTAGCATTCATATGGTGTTGCAAAGGGATTTCCCAGATATTGGACCAGTATTGCCGTAAATTGTCCAATGATGGCAATTCCTGTTCCTGGGTGCTAACTGCCTGCCTATAAGTCGTAGCTAATCCCCTATAAAAGATCTTTTCATTGTTAATAAACTGCATATTTTGTTTTTTTCGGGTTGTGCATGTGAGGTATCGCTTTAATCTTTTTGCTGCTGTATTTAATTTTTGTTTGACTGTGTCTAAAAAGTGTTCTGTTTCTGTGTTTTCACCTTCACACTGTGCGTGTATTCGGTATTTACTTTTTATTGCCTCTACTACTGTTATAATGCGAGGACTTCGATTGCCTCTCATATACTGGAACAATCTAGCTATTTCTGACCGGAATTTTTCTATCTTACTTTCTAATCTTCTTTGCCAGTATGGTTTAAAGATCTTGGTGGTTCTTTCATTCAAATTTATATTGGTGCCATTAGAAACTACTGCTGTGTATGCAGCTGAGTACAAAATTGTTTAAAACGTTTTGAAGTCTTGGTCAATACTTAAAAACTTTGGTAAAATAACTTTATTAATATATTCCACAATGGATGCTAATCTTTTTGATGGCTTCTGTTTAGGTAGGTAAGGTCTTGTCGTGGGATCTGTGTTTGTGAATGTGTCAAGAGCTAAATTAAATTGTTGATCAATATCGTTGTAGTGTGTTATGTGGGCAGTGTTTGTAGCATTAGAGCGTAGTTGTTCTTCAGAGTTAGTGAAACTGTTTTGCGTTAATGATGTGTTGTTGTTGTATGGAGTTTCAGGATGTAACTGAGTTGGTGTTATGAAAGTTGGTTGTAGACTGTTTTCAGTGTGTGCGTTTAAAAGTTGAGACGTGTGGGGCGTTTGCAGTTGAGTTTGAACATCATTTTTGATTTCATTTATTCTGGTATCAGGTATCATTTTGTTGTTAATTATAGCCCTTGTCTGATCAGATATTCTTTGCTCAGATAGGTGAGACAGGTGTGGATAAGTTTGTATGAATTTCTCGTGAAGTTTTTTCCTATGTGCTGTGTTGTTCGTTTCGAGCTCGGTTATTTCAAAATAAATACGTAGAATAGCTTCGTTAAGTTCATTTGACCATCTCATCCTCTGTGAAGATTGTGTAAGTGTAATAAGTGGTGTTTCGTTATGTTCTAACCGAGAAGTCACTTCACTTTTTATTTGATTTAAAGTGGTTATTGGAAGCAATTTATTATTAACTATGGCCCTACGTTGATCACCCACATTTTGTTTTGTTGCATTCATTTCAGGATAATGTTCAATGAAAGTTTTGTGTAACTGATCTAAGTACCCTCGTGTTTGTGTCTCTAATTTGGTGATAATGAGGTATGTGCGCCAGATGAACATATTCATATCAACGGTCCATTTACGTCTTGCGCGCGATTTTACAGTAGCGGGTCCATTTACATTAGCAATGATTGCTTCATGGACAACATCTACTGCAAGTGGTGATGAAGATGATGGTTCTGATGATAAGCTGCTGATTGAATTTGGTATGATTTTGGTGAAGAAATTGGTGAAGAGAAGAGAGAGCTTGGAGGCGAAGAATTTAATGATGCGTCTGTATTATGAATAACACCATCAGCTGTAAGGTGGATAGAATGTTGTTGCTGTACAACATTATTATAAAGTTCCCGGCGTCCCCCGGGGAGCGATCTAAGGTTATATCTCCGTGTAGTATAGTTTTCCATTGTATTCCCACGAGTAGCAAGAGACAAAAGGTCGACCGCGGCAGAGCCCCGCATTCACCGCGGCAAGGGTAAATTAAACTGAAGATTCCGCGGTCTCCAGAGTCCGTATACGAGCGACTAAGCTCCCCCTTAGCCATGCAGCTCTCGGCGTATACAGTGTCACCTTAGCTTGGGTCCTTCTCCTACCTTCTCATCCACCAGTGCCACGTTAGCCACGCCAGTAAATTCAGTATCGTGTGTCCGCCCCCCACGTGATCAGATGTTCGATCAGGACGTGTGGTTGGATTTTAGGGGGCTTATTATTATTATTATGTCGTTTATTACATATTCTTCTCACAGTCACAATTCACATACTTAATAAATTTCACACTAAGAACTAAATTAAATATATAAAATGGGACCACGGAGACCCACCGGCATCGGGCACAGGGACCAAGCTACCGGTGGTTAGGGCTCCAGAGAAAGGAACCTCCGTACGATGCGTGTCGTGTCCAGCAATACTGCCTTCTGTATAGAGGACTTGATCCAGCCGTCTAACGAGAGCCTCTTGAGGTGGTGGTCGAGGCTCTTGGCAATAAGACCATTTACGGTCACGACTATCGGTACAATGATCGCCGAGTCAACATCCCACATGTCGATAATCTCGTGAGCCAGGTCCAAATACTTAATGTGTTTATCTTTTTCGGCTTTCACGAGATTCTCGTCATGGGGTATGGTGACGTCGATGATCATTGCAAGGCGCTCTAATCGGTCTATCACCACTATGTCCGGCTTGTTAGCCACAATAGTTCTGTCAGTAATGATAGACCGATCCCAATACAGAGTCGCACGACCATTTTCAAGAACTGGGTCGGGCACATACCTGTAGTACGGTATTTCAGAGTCGACAAGTTGGTACTTTAAGGCAAGTTGCTGGAGGACAATCCTGGCTACTTGGTTGTGTCTATGCAAATATTCGCCGTTGGCAAGACGAGAACAACCGGATACTATATGTCTAAGCGATTCACCAGGCTGGTGACATGCCCGACATATGTCGACCGTCCCATCCCTTAGAATATATTTCCGGTAGTTGTTCGTCATGACAACTTCGTCCATAATCGCAAAGACAAAACCTTCTGTTTCGGCGAACAGATCGCCAAAACGCAGCCAGGACACCGACGCTGGAAAATCTACGTCGGGCCCATGCTAGGCCCGGTAAAAACGTCCATGCAGCTCTTTACCTTTCCATACTTCCCTGCGCTCCTCTACACCAAGTACGGCAGGTTTGCGCCAGTTCTCTTTAGCCAGACCCAGCGGAGTAAGCCCTCTGTCCACTGCGACCACATCTCGGTGCACACCCGCGTCGGCGTGGAGAAAGTATTCTCTGAGATTGCACACCTCGCGATTGTGGAGGGTCTTGGCACTCAAGAAGCCACGACCCCCACACTTGCGCGGGATGTACAATCTCATCACCGACGAACGCGGGTGATGCATCCGGTATGTCGTGAGTAGACATCGAACTTTCCTATCCAAGGCGTCCAATTCTGTTTGAGTCCATCTGAGTATGCCGAAGGAGTACATTAAGACGGGCATGGCCCAACCGTTACAGGCACGCACCTTATTTCCGCCCGATAAAAAGCTTTTTAAGACTTTCTTCAGGCGGCCAAAGAAACGTGCCTGCAACGCCTGTTTTATGCCAGCGTCATCAATGCCTAATGCCTGTGACATACCCAGATATTTGTAGGTTTCCGGTGCAGAGAGAGATCTAAGTTGTGTGAAATCTGAGAGCTCTATACTATCAGATTCCACACTCCTGCCTCGCTTTACATGCATGACCGCACATTTATCCACACGGGACTCCATATTAATTGAATTACTAAAGTATTCAGTTATCTTTAGTAACTCAGTTAATTGGAGGTCAGTGGGGGCAAATAGTTTGAGGTCATCCATGAAAAGGAGGTGAGAAATAACTTGACCTCTAGTCTGCAACCGATAACCTAGCCCTGAACTCTCGAGCAAAGTGCTCAGCGGGTTCAGTGCTAGGCAAAACCAAAGTGGACTCAAACTGTCGCCTTGGAAAATACCCCGCTTGATCTTTACAGGAACGCCATACCCGCAAGGCTGTCGACATCCTGGATAGCGAAGCACCGTACTCCACTGCCCCATACATGCCCTCAAGAGGGTGCATAGAGTTGCATCTACTTTGTACAACTCCAGCACCCTCAAGAGCCACGTATGTGGCACAGAGTCATAGGCCTTCTTATAGTCTATCCAGCATGTCGCCAGATTCTTTCGACTACGGCGAACCTGTTGTCTAATGGCCATGTCGATAAGGAGTAGCTCCTAAGTACCACGTGCCCGACTTCTACATCCATTTTGAGACTCAGATAAAATTTTATTATTGAATATATGTAATTCCAATTTGTCCTCAAAATGGATGTAAAAACTTTATACACCGTCGGTAGGCAAGTAATCGGCCTATAGTTCGTAGGCTCCGTGGTACTACCAGATTTGTGGAGCAGGTGAGTAACGCCAGTTGTCATAAAACTTGGCAGCGATCCTGAATCCAGAGCTGACTGGAATTGGGATGCCAAGCGAGCATGTGCACTGCGTAGCCATTTTAACCAGAAATTGTGCAATCCGTCCGGTCCCGCCGATTTCCAATTGGCTAACGGACGGACTGCACAATATACATCCATCGCATCAATGGCTACGGGCTCCATGGGTGATATTACCTCACATGATCGCTTAACATCCCCAATCCAGCCACCTTCTGTATGGCTGACGGGAGTCGACCATATGTTGCGCCAGAACGCAATCGTGTTCGCATCATCTGGTCGACACCCATCATTCACACTTGGTTCAGGTCGCTCCCAATTCCTATAAAACAACTTCTCGTCTCTTTGGAATGCGCGATTTTGGGAATATCGGCCAATCCTTTTTTTGTACCGCCTGATGCGATTCGCCCACGCATAGATTTTCTGCTTCAGGAAGTCGATGCGTTCTGTGACCCGAGACGTATATTCTTGAGGACAAAGTCCAGTCCCCTTAAACGCCCGACTCACAAAACGCATCACTCTCGGGCGGGTATTGCCCGATCTGAAGCAGATAAGCTTGCCTATGACTGGTCTCAGCAATACGACGCTCAATTCTACGCTGCCAAGCCGGGACGGCATCTCGAGGGCTAATAGTAATACTGTTTTGTATTTTAATATTAGCCACTCGACACGCCGCTACAGCCGCGCGCATAGAATTGAGTGTGTATCACTAAGATTTTCACTAGTGTCTATGTAAGTAGGCAATAGTGAATCCAGGGCACCCACAAGCGCCATATTTTTTCTATGCGTGGGTAAACGCGGCAGCCGGGGTCTGTTTTCTAATGTAGCATACCGATATTCCCCAATAGCGCACTCCAAAGTACTCCTTATCTTATCTATGCATTGGGTACTTACTTGTGTATCCCTGTCTATCCCTTCCTCGCCTTCTTCTTGTGCCCTGAGTGAGGCGTGCGATATTGGAGCCTCATTGTGTGCGAGAGGTGGGTTTTCAGGGATACCTCGCAAGTCTGAGCGTAGCCTCTCAAGTGCGTCGTCATCCAACAGGCGGCAGCGTTGAATGGCTCGCACTTGATCCGACAGTCGCTGTGCCGAAACGTTAACAGCTGGTTCCAAGGCCTGAAACAGAGGCAGTAAGCGGTCACGGTACGCCGTAAGGTTGGTTCCTCCCTCTGTAGCCACAAAATATGCCCGCATGACGTTCTCATTCATCGATTGAGTCCATCTCATGCGGCGCACATCACCACCGGCAGCGGGGGCCCTGTTCGAAACTGGTGGGTCTCGGGGTCCCAAGCGTGACGGCGGCCGGCCTCTTTCCCGGCGGCGCGCTGGTGTTGGTGTCGTCGGCGGGGAAAAATACTCATCACTCGATGAGCTCGACGCCTCAGCTATGGCCGGCGCTGCTGGCGCCGGCGGCTGCGAGGCGGAGCTGAGTGACGAGTCCGGGGGTCTTAATTGTGCCGCTGCTCTGGCTCTGGTCAACATTTTTTCTTGGGTTTAATTGTATTGTTTACATTTACAATGTTTATGTTTTTGACGTCTGATGTCATCTTGCTTTATTGGTATTTTATATATTCTGTTTTCCTTTTTGGTTTTATAAAAAGTTTGCTCTGTTATTATTATTATTAAAAAATATATATATTGTTTGTCACCGTCCCAAGGCGTTTGGGTCAAGTGTGGAAAATGAATTATTACGAATTCGCTACGCTTCTAACAGGTAATTTTTCAACACGTAAGCCTAATATGGCGGGTATTTATTTATGCTCAAAGGCAATGTTGTTATGTCGATTATGTTATTGTTTTTGTCTTCGACATAGTACAATTTGGAGAGGAGCAGTTTAAGTTTACAAGCATTGGTAACATAGTTTTATGAAATACTCTATGAGTGGTGAGGGTTTAAAATTACAAAGTACAAGTACTACCCAATTTCATTACGTGGGTGTCGGAAGAGATGAATTAGGAAAATACTCAAAGCTCTGAAGAGACGGAAGTTTAGACATTAAACCCTATTTTAACCCATCTAACTAGCGTGGTATAGTAGGCAATCTACTTATCGAATCACAATCTATTATGACGGAAATTAGTATAGAGGGCTAGGTACATATATCAATCAGTGGACTGCCAAGTCTGTATAATGATGATTGTGAAAGTGATTAAGATCTAAAATAAAATAAGATCTAAAATAAAATTCTTCCTATTTGCCATGTACATTTTTTATAAGAATAGCTTCAAATTACATTAAAAAATTACATTTTTCTTTACAAGCCGATACCTCAGATTCACGAGCTTTAAGTCACATTTATTCTTTTGCTTCTACTATTAGCTCTTAAAGAGAATATTTTAACACTTTTTCTTAGCACAAGTCATCTACCCAATTACCTATCTTCTAAAATTCCGCATCAGAGATCAAGAAGGTAAGAAGGTGAAAACTTTCACGAATTCATATTGTCTACAGCCAGAGTGCGTATACAATAATACGTAATGTTATAACCAAATTTAGTTTAAGGGAAATTCAATGTAAGCATATTATAATTAATATTTAAAAGCCATTACCGCCATGCCGCCAGTTAGTTAGCATACAGTTAGCATCCAGTTAGTACTCAGTTCGCATCAGTCATCTACCGCGCCAACATCTTACATCTCCCGGTCGCGAAAGCTTGAGTTCGGTCTAGATAAGTCAGTGTAATTTCGGGTGTAAATTAGTAAACGTTTTTCAGCAGTGGAAAATAGTTTTTTTTAAACTCGCTACGTACTCCGCTCCGCGCAAAACAGTAAGCAGTGTACGTGTATCGTTCTTGTTATTTCTTCTTTTTATAGTGAGTGTGTGGACAACTCTGGTGTCGGAGTTTTCAGACCGCCTTAAGGGCTCCGGCATGGCCTAACGGTCCTTGTCCTGAGACAAGAACCGGGACTGACAGCTTCACGTGTCTTGCGAAGCACGGTAGCGCTCTGATGTAAAAGCCACACGCGTTCACCCATCCAAATGGCGAACTGTGCACGTGTTGCTTAACTTTGCCAACCTACTACGAACGGCGGGCCAAGTCTTGCTATGAGCGTAACACGGCTAATCCATCGGTTATCGGTTCTGCGACAGATGTGACCAGCCCACTGCCACTTCAACGTGCTAATTCTCTGAGCTATGTCGATTAGCTTGGTTCTCTGTCGGATCATTTCATTATGAATTTGATCCTTCAGAGAAACTCCGAGCATAGCCCTCTCCATAGCTCGCTGAGCGACCTTAAATTGGTGGACTAGCCGCACCGTCAGTGTCCACGTCTCGGCACCGTAAGTCATAACGGGTAGGACGCACTCGTTTGTCTTAAGGCTTTGCGGTAGGGATGACGAAAAGACTCGACAGAGTTTCCTATATGCCGCCCAGCCAAGCTGTATTCTTCTGCAAGCCTCCCTTTCGAAGTTGTTTTTACCCAACTGCAAGGTTTGCCCAAGGTAGACATACTCCTGAACAACTTCGAGAGGGACCCCGTTTAGGATAATCGGTTCCGGAGAGACATGTTCATTGAACATTATTTTGGTTTTATCCAAGTTCATCCGGAGACCGATGCGAGCAGAAGAATCAGCTAGGCTGCTCAGCATATACTGCAAGTCTTGCACGGTTTCAGTCACGATAACGATATCTACTGCAAATCTTAAGTGTGAGAGGTACTCGCCGTTTATGTTAATACCGCGTCCTTTCCAGTGCAGCGTCTTGTCTCCGTCGCCGTTACATCCTCGTTATTTAGTGCTTCTGCCCCGTATACGTGGTTCACAGCGTGATGTATAGCCTACCTCGATAAAGCTGCTTTTCAACACAATAATAATTATTTCAATCAGTTCTCTTGTTCCTGAGATTATCGCATTCAACCACACAAACAAACTCTTCAGCTTAATTAAAGATTTACTTCGGAAAACTCGCACTGAACCAGAGCGTCCAGCGTGGTGGACTTAGCCATACCCTTCTCCTAGGGAAAAGAGTAATGATGTTCGAATCTGCTATTTATCAATCGCATGCTATATGCTAAAAAATTAGCATGTTATTAAAAATGCTATAATATAGCATGCTATATTGCGAAGCGTCAACATCCTTCGTGTGACCGCTAGTTTTAGCACATGTATGATTTAGCGCGCTGTCGCGCTATCCATATTTGAACGTAGGTTTATAATTAATATAGCGTCGACAAACATGCTATTTGCCTAACGAGCCTGAAGACTTAACGCGTGGGGCAGATAACATTGTAATCTGTAATGTTACACATGAATAAACAATATATATATACATATTTGTACATTTCTTCTAAGTATAAAATGTAATCATTATGCACAACAAACTAATAATAACCAACTAATTAATAATAAATAAGTCAATTAATTTTCCTTCATACTTTTCAGGCTTAGGACTGTATATAATTATATTGAGTTATTTAAATCATTTTAACACACATTTCACACAGATCATTCATAGATACACAGTATTACGTGTCCTATCACAGTTTTTTAAAAATCAAACACAAAACATTTAACTTATGAGAACGTAAAATAACTCGCGTACTTATATGCCTACTTAAATCGCGCGAGCCGTTGTACAGCTAAAATTCGCACGCTACGCAAGTTCACGTCTGGCTGCTCGCGTAAGCACGCGAAGAGTGATCGCAAATATCGCAATTCGCAGCGCTGCGAACGTGCGAAGTGCGATGTGCCGTCGTGTCGGCGCGATGTTTGATTCTATATGCTATTTTTAGCACGAACGAGAGCCGAATGAACTTGCTATTAGATGCGAAATAAAATTAGCGTGCTGTGCTATTGTGCTATATGCTATATTAACCACCATTAGAAAAGAGGGTAGAGGTCCGTGCTCAGTAGAACAGCTTATATACATGTCATATTGGGCTGATATTATAATGTATTTAATAATCACATAATCTTAAAGTTATTAATATATTTTTTATTAATTTGGTATATACGATGACCCGGTAGGGTCGCGGGGGTGTAACCGTCTGCCACGCCGAGGGTCGCCGGTTCGATTTCCGCTCAAGTCCAACATTTGTGTACGTGAACATAGATGTTTGTCTTGATCTAGGTGTTTCTACGTATAACATGAATGTATTGACAGAAAAGTACATAAGTTTATCCATTGTCTACTATCCATAGTACAAACTCTACTTAGATTGGGACTAGATGGTGATGAGGAAAAATCTTATTTTTATTAGTAGGTACCTAAACGATTTTTCTGCTATTGGTACCTTCGCAAGTGAGAGTTACAATATATTTCCAAAAATGTAGTGCCAGTGTACAAGTAAATTGGCCCGACTACTAGACTTTATCAATATTCTAATATATTGTCGTATCGTATTTGTTTCTAAATTGAATGCCTATCAAATAAACTGCCAGTGCTGAATTGGTCTGCCTGGGTCTCTGTAAGTATGTATACTTATTTTTAGAAAGACTGGGAACATTTGGACTACATGTGAATAAGGGAGCATTGGAATTGTCGTTTAAATACTCAAGATTATAAATCAATATCTTTCTAATAAATTCTGAGGAGTATTCAATGTTTGCTGAATTCTCTTGGCAAATTAAGCGCAGTTAGATTCAAGGCACAATTACTTGTGTAAATACAAACATTTAATATCAGTGCGTTCATTCGCCACACATCGTCTTTCAAACTCGGCTCCATATTAAATAAGGTAATGAGATCTTCTCTGATCTATACGTGTAATGAAAATTTTCAGCTGAAAATGTTATTTTTTTGCGGGATTAAATGTTTATCACGTTCCGCAGAACGAAATAAGAAGCTTGATTGAAATTCTGTTAATTATTTTACTGTAGATCGTTACATATAATTCTTCTAAGTCGTAGAATCCTGGCAACGTGGTTGAAGATCTTGATACCTTTGTAGGATGCAGCTTTTACGGGATTTCTCCATCCCCTTCTATTATAGTCAACACGTGAATATGGGAGATCTGTCGTCCTCTTAATAATTACATTGATATTGTTCTGCGAATGATATATCAAACATTTAAAGAAACTAGACCTACATAATTGATGTTTGAATGTGAATGTGATCAGAAGTCTTATTTATACACTGCAAGTGTCTCCAGAATTTGAGAAAACATGTCTTTATGGTTTCCCATTAGGTATGTGCATTCTTTTCCTGTACTTGAATGAGGCTCCAGTACAAAGGTTTTCAGTTCAAATGTCTGTGACCAAACAAATCTACTTTGTGTCTCACAAATTTTTGACTGATATATTTAAACACAATATCACAATATTTAACGATATGCATAATTAAGGAACAAATATTTCGAAGAACACTACATAAATTCAAAGCCATTTGCAACTAAAACATGCGAATCGAAATGCAGATCTGAATATTTTATTTTTAAAACGCACTTTAAAATGTATAGAGCGCCACATGTCGTACGTATCCAATAATATAGAAATATTCTGTATAGCTGTAGCATCGTTGTCTCGAGTTTTAGGGATTTGTCCACATTCTCAATCTGCGCCCGTCGGGAGCTGTTACATTGAAATATGAGTATTATTACCAACTTTATGGCCGTTTTATTTCATTTCTCCACCAAACATTTTTGTTTTTCTATTTATTTCCATCTATATGATAAAATTTGTTGGCATTAAATGGAAGAATGTGTAAGTAGGCAAGACAGTTTAACAACTTGTATTGTCTTTCGAGATACGTACCTTTGTTTCGAGTATCCGATATTTCGGCAATATAATAAGGCGGCGGGTAATATTCGCAATTCGTGTGTTTCTAAAAATCCACCTTGCTTTTATTTTAAACTATAGTAGAGAGAGATTGAAAAATCTCTTACATATTTATTATTAGGTATGTGTCTGGAAGTACAATATTATATATAATATTACATATATCGAAAGTAGGTTACCAGACTCCATCATATCTGTAACAAATTATAAAGCGAGTTGTTGATTCCTTATTTACGCTTTTCAGTGATTGTATTTCGTCAGAGGTCATGTTTTTGCACTAATACAGTTTCAAGAAAACCAATAAATAATTTTATTGTATTTTGAAGCGATTTTTTAACCGCGTTCATATGACGAAATCACTCTCAAAATATCCTAGCACTGGTCATAGTCGTATTTAAGGCCCCTTAGTATTGTAAAGGTTAGACATTAGTTACCCTGCGGGAGCTAATATTCTGTCCAATCTAGTTTCATTACAAAGCGCTCTCGAGACGTCACATAGGCTTAATAACCACACCAGAATACACTTGTAAAATCTACAAATTACTATTTCGAGTTTATTATTGAATGTTGGCAAACTTCCCTGTGATGTGGAATTTATAACAAGTGCGCCAATAATAGTATTTTTAAAGCAATAACAAATTAAGGATTATGATGATGATCAAACCAGTGCAGCGGTGTGAGTATAAAATCAAAATGTTTATAAAAAAATCTTCTGCTACAAGAATCACAGAACAATCCATAATCCACATAACAATGGAATATCTGTCTGACTGACTTCCACAAGCACTTTATTGATTTTAATGAAATCACACGCCTCACGGTAGCTAGCGTGCAACGATTCTTGGACAAGAGCAAATTGCCAATCGCAACATGTTCATGACTCAGTGGTACCAAGGGTCTCTTCGTTATACAGATGGGACTTTAATTAGTTTCTAAGTGTTGTGAAACAAACAGTAAAATGGATTTTCGTATTGAATAGTTTTCTGTCATAAAATAATAATAATAATAAACACAGCAACACTGACGACCCGGTGGCGTAACCGTTCTGTAAACGACTGCCGAGACGAAGGTCGTGAGTTCGGTTCCCGCTCAAGTCAAACATTATGGTGTTGTGTGTATGTGATACGAATATTAATAAATGTAGCTATCTAACAATAATAATTTGGGCAGTATTTATCTGATATTGACTAACGCAATATAGGGTGACATCATTAAATCGGTTTATAGACATCACTATCATCGTTTTATTAAACAAATTATTGTTACAGGCGATGGCCAAAAAGCTTCCTATCCGCTTATCAAAAATTTTGGCAGCTTTGAGGGGAGCTGAATGTGAGAGCTGACACTGCCGATGCCGATAGTATTTCGGAGAGTCGTCCTTTACAGGTTGGTCTGAATGAAATCGCAGGAACACCAACATTCAATCCCGCTTTGGTCGGCTGGCTAAAAGGACGCCGCAGGAATTGTATTCTTGGATGGAAATGTTATCTTATTTCAATCCAGTATATTATTATTATTTTTAAGGGCGTAATTTCGGGTTTACATGTATAAGGTTTCCGATTTGATACAAGCGGACTTTTACCAGGGGATTCCCGCAGCTTGCACATTTTTTTAATGAACCGTTTGTTCCCGATCCCGACAGAGTTTCGGACAATCCCTTCATATTGCACCACAACGTTCCTCAAGGGACATACTTTGCTTCTGTCTGTGGATTGAAAATATGGCAAATAGCAAAGCAACACTGTTTGGCATGATGAAAGTAGAAATTACAATAATGTTTTTACACGTAGTTCTCAAACAAGCTAGCTTATCGTTCGCAATAAGTCCAAATTACAAACGTAATTTGGTATAAGCATTTCATGTATGATTAAGTGTGTCGCTATGCGTCTGTTAATGAAGAGTTCCCACAGAAATTGCCTGAATTTTAGTTACTTACCGCGCACCAATCAACGCTTAGCACTCTTCATAATTATATCATCATTCAAAATAAAAATATAATAGTCGTCGCTCGACTGCTTTACAAAATTAATTCTCGTTCACTTGCACATCAATTGGATGTTAATTTGGATTGCTTTTGTCAGATTCACAGGTTTATTACTCATTTCATAATTAAAAGGTGTGTAGCTACATTTAATATAATCCTAAGTAGATTAATTTAATTTCGTGTTCTGTAACAATTTTGTCCAAAATTCTATAGAAATGTTGTCGATCTCTCAAAGCACAATTTACTAAGTGGGAAGCATATTATACAGGTATAATGACAGTTATGAAATGTAATTTCTGTGTGAGCGTTTTAATGGAAAACTCGATATTTCGCTAAGTAGGGGGGAAACTGCTCGGCGTTTTGATTTGAGTTTCAGTTTCAACAAACAACTATTAACTTCTCATTGGTCGTACTACGTACCGATATCTGGTGCTTCACCCTAGCTTTAAACTTTTGATATATTGTCTTTAATTCCCTAGTGAACTACACCGAACGTATACATTTTAAGATTATAACGTGTTTTAAGATGAACAAGACAAATACCTTCGTTTGCCAAGTAAGTGTTGTACGATGTCCTCAATAAATCTTTAGCTTGCACATTATTTTCTCTACACTCGACTTTTTGTTTGTTGAAATAAAAAAAAATAAGTTAATCGATTTTATTTACACTTCTACTTTAAAAAGATCACGTGCGTTATTTAGCATTTTCCCTTTCTTGCAATCATGAATTATGGTATAAACACGAGCTTAATTTTTATTCAGGTGGCTTTTGGTGGTTTTTAGTGAGAGCGGATAGTCATACCGCTCTCTCAATTTAAATCTTTTCTCAGCTTTGAGCCATATCGAACGCAATCGAAAAAAATTTGTTCGTAGTTACCCATCCAACAAATATTTATTTATTATACACTGAAGATATACCTATACATTATAATCACGTATAGTTACTTAATATATTTATATACATTTTGTAGCCATATAGGCGAATTCATATAACATTAAAGTTGATAACAATCTTATAAGCTATCAGTAACAATAAAAATAACTAATAAAAAAAAAACAATTTCATCATACATAAATACGAATCATTTATCCAAAGATACATATTAAACTAAGAACCTAAGTCACAGTTATGATAAAGTAGGCTCTATTTTAGTGCTTAAAGCACTTTAGTTGTTATTGTCACAATAGTTGATAAATTGAGACTGGTAATGTACGCCATAATGCTTACAGTAAATGAATGTACTCAAATAAATGAAATAAATGTTCTGCTAGTGCTATTGCTTTAAGTAATGTTGTAATGGGCAGTACTTAAAGGTCTTTTAAAGTATATGACGTCATAGAATAATTATGGTGGAGTAGCTTTGTGTACGCATTTTACTACTGCGTTAAGTTAAAGTTTACATTATCTTCCTTCGTGATATATGCATACGTCATGTATAATAATGTGTTTTCTATTGAGAGTGGTTTGAGTCTGTTTACATTCTTGTATCTGTTGTTCCGAAATATTTAAAAACCATCCACAAGTCCACAAACATATTTATGAGGTATTGTTAAGTGTTAAACTCACTACAAGTTCATAGCCGACCGCAGAAGGAACTACACGTGACTTGTCGCCGCGACGCTACCTACTAGTTTCTTTAATTATTTCTATACCTTCCTTCTGCTTTACCTTCCGTAGCACGTGACGCATCGTCTACGCCGTAGCGAGCTGTCGCCCGCATGCCATCAGTATTGGTACATTTTTGTTTTTCCTCTCATGTTGTGAAAGACCTCAGACATCTTGTCTCGCAGAACTAAAAGGAATAAGGCGCTGCCCTAAGCTGAAATCGTGAAATCAGCTACACGTCGCGTGCAGTTGTGGTAGGTGGTTGGCTACGAACTCGTACCTTTAGAAAGGTTTTTCATAACATCCTTATGCGTTAAATAAAATGAAAATTAAATTATAATGGTATTCGTCTCCTTCAAAGGTCAACTGTGAAACCAGAATTGTTCTCGCTTAGTTTGTTCTTATTGATTGCAAGCATCAATGCAATATTTACAGCTCTGTCCTCGCTACAACAGAAAAAGCGTCAACCAGTAAACCGATTGGACGTATACATGTTCTAGTGCAAAAAGCAATGCCATGGATCAAGTGTAAAATCTGCGATGTTCAATTACATAAATAGTCGATGTTCTGCAGCGTTACTGCACTCTGGGACACACGCGATGTGGGCCGTCCGACTGAAGTGAGATTGAGTCCGAAGCATTTGTCGAATGTAACTGGAGGATGCATAGTACAGGATTGGTGCCGATGTTAATGACACGTAACTCTATTCTGACTGAAGATATTTGACGAAATATTGCAAGAATTTTGAGTGGTATGTTAGTCTAGTGGTAATGACTGCTAAGCCGGAATACGTGATTATTGTACGCCAGTAAAGTTTGCTTACCGTTACTTTTCAAAATCCTTCTGCTCAAATTGATGTACAATATTCACTCAACAAGTAACCCTTAGCATTAGGCATCACCAACATATGTGTTAAATATTGCATTCGTGAAGGCTGTTAATGCTGTTATTACACGAGCTGTATGCAGACAAAATTAATTACATAAGCGTCAGCGAACAACGGCACTACATGATTATAATACTTGTCTTCTTTTTTTCCCTAGTCGTTACTATTATGTCTCATGCTCCATAAATATTAAGATTGGTATGGTATTACTAACTCTATATTTGTTGAGTTACAAAAAATTGATACGCCGATATAGTATCCATATCAATATACGCCACAACTGCCCTCTTTTTAGATTCGTTGCTTGCTATGTATAGGTTGCATGAAAGAAATTGCTTTCAGCATCTTATACCTACAGTAAAAGACTTATCGTAAACAGTTCTGGAATATATTGGAATCTCCAAAGTTAAAAAGGATTGCGAAGTTATATATTTACGCCGATGTAGATCAAATGAGGCTTCTTATAAGATACTTTTTAAGCAACTCAAGTGTTTGTTTAACTGTATTATTAGTCAGTAAGCCTTATTTAACAATAAGATAATAATTTGCAATCTTGATATGATTCTTAATTTCAAAGTCTTAAGTCATCTCGTGACCATGGCTGATGTTACCCAAGCCGAAAGGTCGCCGGGAAATATAAGGTACTTTATCTATATTTTCAAATACTTACGCGATATAGACCCGTTACATAAGTATGTGCACACGTCGCAAAAGTTTAAATGTATTCTTAATTTCACTCATATACAAACAACATCTGTTTCAAAGGTAACATAAAACTATGATTGCCCATCAAACGAGCTTAATAAGCACACGTGCGGAACGTGTTTACGTGAATATAAATCATATAAATTAATTAAGTAAATTACATTTTAAGGGGCCCACTCCTAAATTGTGAAACAATAGGCGCACAACTTTATATTACACACTGAACAGAGTACACCCCGCCAGCAAAATTACTATAATTAAATGCTCTGTACAGTGACATCAAATTAGTACAGCATATAGTTTTCATGTACTTACTGGTTTTAGATTTACATGGTTAATGGTAACATAGAAACTGTTTGTTTGGTGTTGGTATAACTGGAATCATACACTGCTAAGTTAAGTAATATTTAGGGTCACTCTCACGGCTGCTTAGTAAGGTAGCATAATTAGAACAATCTGAGAGTACCGAATTCTTTGACATGATATAATTTATTTTTGTTTGATTTTATAATACAACCATTTATTGGTCATATGCTATGAGCTTTGACAAAACCAATGGCGTCCTGGTACTACATTGTTTTGAAACTGTTTCAGTATTGCCAACTTTGTTCCAGTGGCCTCTAATATAATTTTTCTCCGCCGCTATTACAAACACGCTGCTGTTAGGCAAATGAATCCATCTATTAATCAATTGCTGCCCTTTACACGTCACTAAAGGGCTTTTCAGAAAGTTTCACCTCATTGTGGGAATTTTCATATTACAGATACACGAGTAGATTTGAACGCCACGCGAAGTTATATAGATCCAGCATCGTTTATCGTCTCACTTGCATTATAATAGCTTCCATACTTTTGTGTTGCATTAAAAGTGTATTATTGTGGATTTTGCCCTATAGCCGACAATTTGCACGCAGAACAATCACTGTTACTCTAAGCGGCTACAAAACAACCAGCCTACAGAATACATAATTCCATTTCCTCAGAAAAGCTTTCTATTACTTACACTATTCACAACAACAACACAACAGATTATTAATAAATTCTAACCACTCATTATTACTTACTTGTTAACATTAAATTCACCAAAAAATATTCTGTAGCTACCCATTCAAATGTCTTTAATAACTTTTCCGAAAACAATATAACTTTACGAACATTTTCTCTCATTCAAACGGTGAAGTAAACAAAAGACAACATCAGGCGGGAGCAGAAATTTCGACATCCATTACTTCAATTCCCTCACTGGAATACCGAAACAATGTTTAGGTAACGAAATAAAACCGGTCCGTTGTTCAAATTCAAATTCAAAATCCTTTATTCATTTGGGTCACAATGCGACGCTTATGAACGTCAAAATAATAAATTTATAAAATCATTACTTAAAGACTCTACATTTTCATTTACTGCCACGTTCGCAAAGCAAGGGCGTAGAACCATGAGAAAGAACGGGCAATAAAACTCACGGTCACTCTTTTTCATCGCCAGGTTTTGCATAATACACATAATTTACATTTTGTAAGGTGCTGCAACTGTTACACCTTCTATATCACTTGTATATATTTACTGTGCATAATAATACTCAAGCATAATACTTTTGATGTAGTTTGTAGTTTGATGTGTTTGGTTAGCCTCCTCAGAATAGACATGGTGAAACAGGAGCATCCACTTGCATTTAATATACCTAATAGTGCAGGCAATCCGCGAAAGTGATCAGAACCATGATGGAAGTGATGCAGTTAAATATTAAAATCTAATACCTACCAGCCCGCAAGACCGTCATCGACCAGTCATCGCAAGTAGCACCCGTTCACGAGTACGACGCATGTGCCAGCCATCATCCCTCTCGCCATATTAGAGGAACAGGAATGACCCGACACACGACGCCACCACAAGAAATGACATTTTAGTGAGAATGACGACAACGGTATACGAACCGGCAGAAAGAAACAATTAGGTATACTGACGATGACCGCCAATTACTATATTATTGTTCTAAAACAAAGCGTAGTAACTACCTCCTGAAGATAAAATGGTCGGCACTGCGCGTTTAGACGTTTTCATTTTGCAGCATTGCATGCCGTGACGGATCGCAGGTGCATCACTGTTATGCACAATACGTCACGGAGAGATGTTTGCAAATGACGTTTCATATATCACCGCTCTGGATTTCGTGAGCATACGGACAAAAATGATGGCTGTGACACCTTTGTGCGCTGAGCTATGGACGCGGCTATACATGCGCGTGTGTAAGCGAGTGTTACTGGTGACAGTATTGATGGCTGATTCAGATCGGTAAATAAAAGTTTTTTTAAACGACGAAAGAGGGATGGCTTTCGTTTATGTGCAGCAGAGAATGTAGTCGTCTGTCAAAAGTACAAGTAGCATTTACGTACAAACGTTGACCTATTTTTTGTAGTTCAGTGGTGACAAACAAATTTGTCGGTATACCTGAGGGTAAGAAATTTAGTTCATCTACGGGTGGTATGAAAACCTATTACAAGTATTCTCGTGCATTATTGTCCTTGAAAAATAAGAGGACATTGAGAAGGGGGTGTCGATAAGAATGAGATTATGCTCTATTTCCCTGCGCGTAAGTAATTCCAATACCTACTTTTTGAATTGTATGTGTTCTGAATGGTGTAATTGACATAGATGTACATAATATGTGAAGCAGCATTATTAGTATCGAGAAATATTAGCCTTTTATGTTAATATATCTTTAAATACCTAAGGGTAAAGCTATCTGATAGTGCTTTAAAGAAATGAGATTTTACACCTATGACAAAAAATCTTACACTTTCTTTACAATTTTTTATATTTGCTTGCTGGCAAAACGTTTAGTTTATATTATTTTTGACATGCATTCATTTGGAAACCCGTCAATGCCGCAGAATTGAAGCCAGTGCAATAATTCACAAACCCTCTGACTCAGCCACTACTAAATTGATACATCATTGGACTGTAAGCCCAACTGCGGCGGTTGAAATCCTGTAAAACGCAGATTCAGGCCTCTCTACCCATGACCTAAGTAACTACTAATCACACGAATAACCGAATCAAGTCTTTTTTACTACAGGAAATCAACAAAGGCTCCTGTTATCGTCTTGTAATAAAGAAAGGCGAAAACTAGTAAATTTAGAAGAAGTACTTTTACATTTTTTAAACGTGAATAATATGTTCAAAAATATTGTTCCAGAAGCTTCTTAAATTTCAAAGTATTCGTTTCCTTGTAAGTTGTAAGGGATAACAGCGACAAATCACGCGGCAGTCACACTCGCAATAAAAAGAACAACCTAATAAATATAAGATAACGTCTAGTTGTTATTTGTCTATCCTGCCTTCGATATAAACTAACGTAGCGCTAAATTCATAACATGGAAGAAAAAGATCGTTTATCAATGACGTTGTAAGAGCCAATTACCTCAGAGGGTAATACATTCAATATTTCGAAAAACACTGAAATAGTTTCGGCCTGAGTAATGACCCAATCAGGAGGCTAAAATAAAATGTCATCACGACGTTAGTACGGGCAACCTAAAACCCCACAATAAGACTCCACATTAGTCCTATATAAATCGTAAAAACGATTATAGGTAGTTTATGATTTTATAAAATTCGGCTACCGGAATTTTTGCCATCCAAACTTTTACTACCTAATAATATAACTGCAAAATGAACGATGCTCAGATTTTTTTATCATTTTAGGGCAATTTGTTAATGGCAATAAAAAAGTTGAAATCTGCTATCAACCATTTTGTGCATTTATTTTTAGCTGTAACAAGAAAGGCTGTATAACAGCTAGCCTTTGTAGACTACCGAAAGCTTTCCATATTATTTTTAAAACCTTACCCCTATCTTATAAAAATACAAATATAAACTAATTTTGGTGAAAGCCAATACTAATATCTAAATAATGTATTTATTTTTTATTTATAGTCTCACGCCTGTATCCCCAAAGGGGTAGGCAGAGGTGTAAATATTACACCCACATTTCGCCATGAATTTTTAAGTCCCACGTAATAGGGGGCGAGCCTATTGCCGTACCGGGCACATTACCAGACTCCGTGCTGCTACTGAGAATTTCCTAACGGAAAAACCCAATAACCCTTTGCCCGACCCGGCAATCGAACCCGAGACCTCTCAATCCCACGCGCACATTTATGCCGCGAGACCAACGAGGCAGTCGTATATCTAAATAAATGCTTTCATATTTTCCTCATACACCTGCTGTGACACGGATATTTACGACAGCAAAAGAATAGACAAATAATAAGTCACGTGTCACTGCATACCCACATATTTACGTTATCGGTGTTTTACGTGCAATATTGGTGAGACAATTTCGCCGAGATTTTATAAAGGAAACAAGACATATCCGTCGTCCAGTGGTGGAACGTCAACACGTCCTAATCTCTCGGAGAATGTAGCGAGGGCTCGACAAACATTCACAGGTGTGATCTTGACTGCACGGTTGGCGTATTGGTTTAAGCGGCCGCCTCGCCGCTTCGTACTGCGCCGAGTGTTGTGGGTTCGATCCCCACACGAGACAACACTTTGTGTGTGATCCATAAATTGTTGTTTCGAGTCTGGGTGTTCATTGTGTCCGTTAGTTGTATGTTTGTAAAGTCCCCCGCGACACAGGATTGTATTGCCAGGATCCTAGTGCGGGAGATGTCTTCTAAAAAAGAAAAAAAAATCTTGACATTTTCCCCGGGGTTCGAGTAAAAATGGCACGGATTATCCCGTGGTAGAGGGGTTGAGGGGCAGTCCTATTATTTGTACACGTTCGCCGGCTATCAGTCGCATATCTCTACTATATTAGGTGCATGCGATGCTCAAACGTACACAGATTCTAACTTTAATTAGTGTTGGCGTGTGATGAATTGTATATACGCCTTTACTCGGATATACATGTGATTTAGTATTTTAAGTGATCATATCTCGCTAGTTGTTTTGTTTATGTCTCTTGAGGAATAAAGGAAAATAAGAAATTATATTGTTTGTCATCCACCTTTTATATTGCTACTGAACGTTTTGTTATATTATAACTGTTTCTATACTTTGCGCGGGAGCGTATTTACAGACTTTACAAGGCCAAAACGCAGCCATAGGGAACTGGTCGCGTACATATGTATGTAATGCTATATTTAAATCTGTGATTACAATATATACACGAATTTTGCGTACTGCTCGTGTATAGTTCGTAACGTGAATACGTGCGTCCTAGTCCCGGACTATACTACATTAGTTACACCTTCAAGTAACTAAATAGTTTATGTTAGGTTCTCTTTTGACCCTTAACCCAAACATAGGAGCCCTGCGAAGCAGGGCTCCGTCAACTTAATTTATTAAAAACTATTTAATTGGACATAATGTCTACCCACCTACATATTATATTTGTGATATAATATAATTAAACATCGTTATCGGGCGGGTAAAAATGGTGGCAGTGCGGTAGCGCACGACAATAGGGTTGTCATACGTATGCGTCACGTAGGTGCATACATTTAATAAGCTTTTTCGATTATGTTATATCGTACAATACCTTTATTTAATTAAAATGTATTATAGTTTTAAATGTTTTTTTAAAAGTATAGCTATATAGTATTGTATTTTTTTTCGTATTGTAATAACTTTTTCACTTATTACTCTTTACTACTTCAATGTAATTTGAAAGTTAAGGCGAAATTATTTTCAAAAATATTAAATTATTATTTCGCAGTCGTCATATATTGGATAAAATTTTTACAAGCATCTATGTTAAAAATATGTTTTAATCTATTCTTAACTTTCATATTTTTGTTGTAATGTTAAAAAGTGTTAACATATTTTAAAAATTGGCAACACTAACATTAAGTGAAAAATTAACAATATAAACTTTCAAATTATTTCACAAGTTTAAAATAAATACGTCTTTGTTATGTCAAATGAAGTCGAAAGGTCATTTTCTTACTTAAAATGTATTTTTTTCCAGCAGACATCTTTAACTAACAGAAAGCAGTATAAATAAGTTGTTGGTTTTTTATTCCAAGTAGACCTAAATATCTTTAAGGAATATTTTAACAAAAAATATTCAATAAAAAGTAATTGAAAAATATTTATGTGTTTCATTTCAAAATTATTTCTAACGAAAAACCTACATTAATTATTTTGTATTGACTTAGTTACGAGTGATTATTAAAATATAATTTAATTTTGATATTTTCATAAGATACACAAGGACAAATTGAAATATAGATTCTTAATTACATAAAGATATCAAGTAATAACATTAAACTATTATTAAAAAAAAAATGTGCATGCTATATGGGTACGCGCGGCAACCCTAGTGTCGAATGCCACGACCTTCACCCGCTGGATAATGATGTTTAAATATAATATAATGAATGCCTTACAAAATCCAGAATAATCTTCATTATGATCCCCCGGCTTACACTTGATTTAGTCCGTATGCGTACTGGCACTGTATATTATGGTATAAGCAAGTCAGTTAGATCACTACGAAGTATACTCGAGTATTTGCGAACTAATCGTGTATAGATTGGAAGAACTCAGCAAAAAAGTTATTTCCAATCTATACGCGATTAGTTTCACACCCCTGCGTTCTGGCCTTGTATATAATGTAAATACGCTGCGCGGGAGTATAAGCTAAAGCACTACCTACTAATACATTACAAAAATAGGTAATGATTCTTACTTTCCCCCTTCGCTTAATATCTGTATAATTAACACGATATTATAGTCTTATTCTACCTTTGGAAATAAAAGATACCCAATCTATCGCAACGCCATCATTATAACATTCATCCTCTGGGAAAGGACCGCTTTCAGTGGTTAATGATCCAAGGTAAGGGCTGATTAATTCTAATTGTAATGTTCACTCACTCAGAAGGGCAAACCGGCTCCAATCTGCGTAATAAACTAACTCAACAAAACGATTTCTTGTAATGCTGGATGGTAGCAATAACAATAAAGTGATGAAGCATTATGCGGTCCTGTCCATTTTTATGGTCCCTATTTTAATATAGCTATTCATTAGTGTGTTTGTGTAAATTAATTACTTTGAAGAAAAGATTATTAGGTACAATCTGAAATGTTCGCTTAGGCAGGAATGAGCGCCCAAAAATATTTATATCAGATAATTTAAATTATATTCTTTGTAGGTTTTTTAGAAACTGATGAAAACGATAGCTTTAATTTTATTATGAATTTATTTGAATAAAAGTTTATTCATAGGTGAAGTTAATATAAAGGGCATTAATTACAAGTAGGTTAGTAGGTCAATCTGAGATGAGTAGAGGTTGGTGCCCGATTGGTGACCTCTCTTTGATCTCCCAGCTAGTGCGGTTATCGTCGTGGCATATTTGCTTCGTCAAAAACTTGCGCTTGGTCGCCAGGAGGATATTGACCACAATCGCCACTGCGCCTGCAGGGAGGACTGGTGACAAAACACAATCAGAGTCTTGATTCAATGGGGCAGCGTTATTATTTTGCTATTGTTTGTTTATATCTTATGAGTAGGTCAACTCTAGTGTCGGAGTTTTTAGAGCTCCCGAAAAATCCGACAGGGCGTAATGATTCTCGTCTTTCGAAGAAACCAACCGACAGTTTTACAGGCCCTCCGAAGCACGCTAGCGCTCCGGGGCCCAATTCTTCTAATTATATTTATTAAAGAATGGTAAAAAAAATATGCATTCTACCAACAGTAAAAGCATTTGTATGGGGCTGAGAAGTACGAGAATAAAAGTGAAAAACCGGCCAAGTGCGTGTCGGGCCACGCGCAATGTAGGATTCCGTAGTTGCCCATAATGGCCATTATTGATAATAACTTCTGTTTCACATGGGACTAAAAACGAGCATCTTGATTAAGCCAACGCTCCGAATGTAAACTCACAGAAATAGGTATTTATAAGTTAACCGACGATTACTCGTAAACTAGTGATGTCTACTTAGCCGTGATAGTTTTCCTTTTAAATTCGTTATATGTACTACTTTTGTGATTTTTTTTACTTCTTCCAAATTAATAGTTTAGCCGGCAGCGGAGGGGGGGGGGGGACACTTGAGTCTAACAATTTTTTTCACTTCAAAGCTTGATATTTGACAAACCAATCACTTGATCGAAAAATGATTTGAGCAAACTAATAATATTTTTTTAAAACCTATCCAATGATACCCCACACAATGGGGTACTCAACAAAAAAAAATCAATCCCACTATATATGTAGGGGAGATATCCTTAAAAAAAATATTTTCCTAAATTTTATTCTACAGTTTTGTTGCAATATCGTATGTCTATATTCATGTCAAATATCAGCTTTCTAGCACCAGGGGTCTTTGAGCTAGGCTGCGGACGGACAGACGGACGGACATGACGAAACTATAAGGGTTCCTTGTGGACTACGGAACCCTAAAAAGGGACTATGTAACTAATAGACAAATTTTTTGAGCTTTTTGTATAGCTACATTGGCAGCCCAACTGCGCGTATTGGAACGAATAGTAATATAATATGGAATGACGTTGTAATATTTACATTTCTGATTGAACCACACGTTTTGACATGCGACCCGGTGTTGCTTCGTAAGTTTGATTTATAAATTCGCCTGTACAGCTATGCTTGCTGATTTGATATAGTTGATTGAATCAGGCGTTACTTGGCGGAACTCTATTGTAACCTAATGAAAGGAAAGAGGAACCCACCACGCACTCTCGGATTGACCACCCCAACTATTGCAATAGAACAAGGTTGACAATACCAAACTCCTGGCTTGTAAAAACCAAACAAAATATTCTAGTAAGAATTAATAACAGCAGCGGCAATGTAACGGAGCTGGCTGCATTAAAATGTATGTTGTCGCATTTAATAAATTTTATGAGTGCCACAGATTTAGTGTTGGGCAGATAAGGCAATATATGTACACTGTTAACATTTAAATTATGTACAATTTAAGGAAAAGTCATGTGGAACGAGGATCGTATAATTTTATTACAATATTAGTGTTAACAGGTATATGAATTGAGAACCGAAATAATGTTTTTACATTATTTATTTGTATGTATAAGTATTTATGTATATATAATTCTAGTAGGTATTACATAAATGTATATTTCAAGTATAAACATCTTATTACTGCCATTTCCTTTCTACTAATAATATATCCACCCAAAGCGCTGCACGGTGAAAGCTATTAGCAGTAATGACGCCTTTGTACTCTATTTAATAAGATTCCTTTAAATGTTCTAATCACAAGGTATTTCATCTTTTTTATTTGAAATAACTTTAAAAGTGGAATCAAACAATGAATAATAAAAACACCCGAAATGGTTTATTTAAGTCGATCTTTTAAAGGCTATTCTTTTTGTACAAAAGAAAACCTTTGAAGAGGGTCCTGAATCTACAGCTAACTGAAACCTAAGCCGTCTTCAACTACCGCTTTATGTTAACTGGCAGATTCAACATGAATGTTATTGTAGCAACTAAACACGCCACTCTTACGTTTTACTTTTTTATGTACTTATCTCGACAAGTAGTCTTACGCTTCACTTATGTGTAACCTTCAGATTTAATAAGAACACTTTTTGTTAAGAGAAACACAGGGATATGGATTATAATACAATGATATCAAATGTTCGATTGTATCAGTAAATAAAATGAAAGACGTAGCGACGACATCTACATACATCATGAGGTAGAGGTTATATTGCGACGTTTATTTATACATTACTCCATATTATTTTATATAGTGAAAATTTTAGCACAAGGATTTTAACCTATATAAAATAAAATTGTATGCATATATTAGGTATATAAAATAATTAAATTCGCCATTGCCGGTCTAACAAGATACGAAAACACTTTAACTTTGCTTCATTTGACTTGAACAATCCAATATTCAGTAAGACAAGCCCAAAATAGTAAGACGTAATGTAAGTGCTCGTACTATCTAATCAAATGCGTCGACAGCGAGTAATTACGTGTCTTCGCCGTGTACACTCCGCACTAGCGGGGGTACCTACGCGGCGTCAAAGCGATTGCGACATTGTTGAGTACAATGACGCAACGTAATGTCGTATGGCGGCAACTCAATGCTATCGATACTCGGTGGAACCTCGCACCGCGGTATCGCACCCCCCTCACCGATTTGCATAAAGCTTCGCGGACAGCGTTTTGGCGTCAGTTCAGCTTGTATCTCATTAGCATAACTGCTCAATTATTTTGTGCGGGATAGTCACTTTACAGACAAATTTTGGTTTTGTGCTACGTTGAGCATCCCATTGAGCGGCAGCTAGTCTTTGATAAAATTGCTCAGCCTTGTTAGATGTGTGCCAAATTCTAATATTGAAGTATAACTAGGGTGTAAAGGTGGGTTAAATATCCTCGTGCCTGAAGCCCGGCTTAAACTTGCGTTTATGTGGTTAAATGGATTATTAAGAAGTAATACCGAAACAAGTAGTATATGTTTTAAGGTTACGGTAAACATAATCATTAGCTGTAAGCTTATTTAAAGCAAATTCTATAATAATTTAATTTTATTGATTGTTATATGTTTCAGCGTTATCCTAGTTGTATTCTAAACTTTCGCCGTGGTACCCGAGATCCGCTTACTAGTCTGTAAAATCGTTTGGCGTAGCGTAACCTGACTAAATAATTTTATGTAAATAACATCATTAAATAGCGAAATATCTCGTTTAGTGCAGAAAGTGGTGTGAGACCTAGGATTTACCGCATATTTTAAAATTTTGTATATTATTTCATAATTATTACCTCTATTTTAAATAAAACTATTATGTTTAATAAAAGTACAAAGTATATTTTCTGAATATAAATAAGTCATCGTCTACAATAGGCAAAGAAGCGAAGAATAGGGGCTTCGATCTATTCTATAGGTTGCGGAATAAAAACGCAAAAGTAGGCTGTAAAACTTCTATTTCAGATTTGTATTTGGTAATTAATCATTAGAGTATCTCAATAAGTAATAAATAGTAGTAATACGTTTGCGCGACTTGTGTGACGCCAACAACGCTGTATACTACCCGATTCAAGCCAGCCAATACTCTCGGAAAATATTGATTGAAATTTGATATATCCCACAGTTGAGAATTTCAGTATTAAGTTATTACTTAATATGATTGCTATATGATTGCAATATGAAACTTATAACAATCAATAAAATTAAATTACTATGGCATTTGCTTTAAATAAGCTTACCTACAGCTAATGATTACTTTTATATATTTAAGGAGTATGAGGTGGAGAGTGTGCGGAGTAAGGCTGATTGATAAAGTGAAAAACAGTGTGATACGAGAGAAGTGTGGTCTAAAAGAAGATGTAGTGACAAAGGTTGAAAAAGGAATGTTGCGTTGGTTTGGACATTTGGAACGGATGGATGAAAGAAGGAATACAAAAGGAGTGTATCGTGCGAGAATGAATGGAAATGTCGGTAGGGGACGCCCTAGGCGGACGTACGCCGACCAAATAGGTGACGTACTGAAAAAGGGCCAAATTAAAAGTACCCATAACCGACGCGCATGCATGATGAGGTTAATGAATGTCGAAGAAGCGAAAGAAGTATGTTTGAACCGAAGCATGTGGCGTTCTATAGTCTCTGCCTACCCCAATGGGAGACAGGCGTGACGATATAGATAGATAGATAGATATAACTAAATTTTATGTGTTAGTTGTATAGTTATTTTATAAAAGCTGTTACAAAAGAAATCGGTAGAAACGGGCACTTTCGTTTAGCTGCCGTATCACCGAAGAAAATTTTGAATAAAATATTTCATAGTCTCTGCACAAAGAACGTCATGAATTCAGAATATCATCATCATCATCCTAGCGCTGTCCCGGTTGCGCTCCAAAACCCACGCTTTGGAGCCCGGGGTCCGCTTTCCGGCTATGTCTCCTCCACTTCGCACGGTCTTCAGCATCCCTGGTGGTGAGTTGGTTGGCACGCATATCACCCCTTACGACGTCAAGCCAGCATTTCTTTGGCCTTCCCCGTTTACCGGGGCCTGGTGGAGGTAGCATGGCAAGACATTTGTTACCCACGTAAGATGCCGGTTGACGTAAGACGTGGCCATACCAGCGTAGACGACACTCTTGCAGTTTGTCAGCAATGTCACGGACATGAAGGCTACCCCGGATGCGGGAGTTCCTAATGCGGTCCTTCCGCGTGACACCACACATCCAGCGCAGCATGTTATGAACGTCAATGTCAGCGTCATGAATTCAGAATATAACCCTTGGTAAATTACAGTCAAATACACCCAACAGTTTAGCGCCTGCCTCAAACATTCCTCCGTACGTCAAGCCTAAGTGCATGGAACCCTTTTAACTAGATGTTTAACTGGATTTACACAGGGAACGAGATTGAAACGTACTCAAAACGACGACGCTGCTACGTTTGCCCACCGCATGCATTTCACGACAATATTCACGTCTGTCAACGGCACCTTGGCTTTATCAACCGTAGTTTAACATAAGATAGTGCTGTGCGCGCTAAGGTTCAACGCTCACTGGCGGACTTCAAGTTTATGCGACGAATAAAATGGAAGCTTGAAAATATGAAAATAAAATCGAAATTTCATTGAAATCGTTTGCGAAATTACAGGAAGTTTAAGATTACATTATCAGCTTTCGGTATGCCGCGGCATCCATTAGAAGGCTACTGCAAGTCTGATCGAAGCAAGATGAAGCATGAGGTAGCACCTGTTCTCCGCATCATGATTGTCCATGTTGTGACCAATGAATATCGATGTAAACCAAGAGTAACATATCTCATAAAACAGTACAACCACTTGGCATGCTTGAGATCAGCCGCAGTATTTGCCGTTACTATAGAGATTGTAGAGAATCTCTTGACGCTAGTGGGTACAAAACCTCACGTACCATAATACGCAGCACATTTGTTTTAGTTAGTGGCATATAGTTAGGTGAATAACTTCTAGCAGCATGTGAAATGTCTTTGTTGAATAATTCACACCTCTTGTTTATGTTTATTCTACGTTTTAAAAGCTTTTGTTCTTACTCTTCACAAAATCGTCTCTCATCTCCACAGCATTGATTCTACTTTCATGCTTCATTTCACTTTTGCATTTAGTTATATCTATAACTAAATAGTAAATTAAAAGAAAATGAATTGCTATAATAGTAGGTAGTAATGGACGCATTAATTGTTAAGTACATGAAACAAGTTATGGGATTTTATAGACAGTTCATGAGTAAAATAGTTTGTATAGTAAGCGCGTTTAAGCGCAATGAACTACCAATTCTGTTGACGTCGTCAAAAACCTAGTGGACCATCTGTTGTTTCGAAAACAAGTACTATCTACATAAAAGAATAAAATAATATAAGATTGGGTGAAAATAACTGTCGTCTGAAACTGTTCACACAAACTGTAGCACTACGTACTCGCAAGTACATGATAATACTGAATGTTTATCGCTCTGTGTGACTGTTCAGCATATGGTGACAATACTTGGCCTAAATAACACGTTCTTGCTCAATAATATTTATACAGTGAGCTTATAGTGTCTATTTCCCTGTGTTCATTGATACTTTTATTTTGCGACCTAATAAAGCTATATTTTATCTGCTGTGCTTACTTTTTGTGTGAAATGTTTAGATTGCTACTGAATCTGTCCCCATATGTGACGCTTTAGGTCACTGCTCCACAAAAGAGAAATTACTTATAGCTAATATGTCGAGATAAATGAAGGGGGCAAAGTACTAGTAAAAGATTTACTTGCTACATTCTGTCCGCGGTTCCGCCAACATGAGTGTTGACTATCGCATTAAAATATAGCTATGGTATTTTCATGTATAAGCTGGTGTTAGCGAGAAAGCAGGACAGACAAATAAACACAGTGTCACATTTGTAATATTAGTATGGCTTATTATTTTTCCAACGTATTAGATCCTTCTGTAATTAATAAACTCTTATAGGTATATATTCACTGTCTGACTTTAAATGTAAGTATAGCTGGACATCTTCTATAGTTTCCATTATACGGGAAAACCCACTTTACTTGTCTAACTGGTTTGTTTTAGATGAGGATTTTGCTTTGACTTATCTTGTGGACCTACCGTTGAACAGTTATTAACATCTATAACAGGTATCATCGAAACATGTTTTGCTTTGTTACATATTTAATTTTAGGCATACACATTAAATTTCTTTCGTAAAGAGTGTCGAACTTATTGCATCGCATTAATCATGTAATAGAAAACCGTAGTTCAAATAACACCTAAACCAATCAAATTTAACTTTTAAACTTCTCTACTGGGCAAATCGATAGCCGCATCGTCAAATACAATCCACAATATTTATCTACACCCTGATGGGCCGGAAGCAAACTAATGGATGTCGGGCTTAACCACGCTCCATTTTACGTTGATTTATCATCTGCAACAAATACGTCAATATCACTTGAATATGTCCATTACTGGTGATCTACGCTCGCTAATCATATTTTAACGAGCTTTTGTTGCGGAATATGTGATTATTTTTTTATGGGAGTGAAGTTTTAGGTGTAGTATTTAAATGTTGACGCGAATAACCGATGTGGGAGAAGGACACAAGCTGTTTGCCTGAGTAAACTATAGTTTTGCTTTAAAGTTTTGTGGTGATGATTTTATACATAACCATAATCGTTGTATGCTAGTTATGGCATGTAGCACGCTGAAACTAAAAATGTAAAATTTGCGATGAATTGATAAAATTTTCCAGCATCACCCGATTCAAAATACACCATACACAGGATAGACATAACCTTAAAGGTCAAATTGCCGACAAAATATTTAATCTAATGAATACATTACTTAAGCATCTAATATATTTCACGAAATCTATAATATAATGTTAATGACTTTATTAGTAATGTGGCTCATAAATGTCTCACTGGTCCTTGATGTAAGAAAATCAAGTCGATTTTCCGCCCACCTTTTGTCACGTTAAAATATGATGATTAAATTAGTAATTTCCTCCTCAGGTGAATTGTAGACGTCCTTTATAGAATGAAGAAAAATCTTATTTTATTTAATAATGGGTTTGACGTGATCAAATTGTGTCACACAGATACTTCACTTTTTTTGGATGTAAGGAATTTAATACCGCGAATTACATCGAATATTACGTTCTTCGTAATGGCGCTGATACACTTAAGCATTCACCTGTAATGAGCATTCTCGCGAATGTTACAAAAAAAATAAGTGTGTTTTAGCGAGCATTCTCACGAACATTCGGGCGACTCTTAGAATATATGTATGTAGATAATACATAGAATTCGCGCTACAATGGCGGTTAAACCCAATATATTTACTTCACTATGACTTATGATTTTAATCTAGGGAAGAATCTCCGTAGTTTGTCACTATTTTTTACTTGACTATGGGCTTACTCAGAATAAATATCGATAATGTTTACAATAGATCCTTAGATTTGGTTTACTCAGAATTAATTTTAATAGAATGTTGATAAATTCTCGATATCGATAAATAAATTTGAACGTAGGCACAGACACTTGTGTGATTTATTAAACCTGTTCAAATTAAAATCTGCATTTTATTATTTAGAAACGTCATTTGTTTATGTATCTTACTCTTGCTCTAGAAATAATTCATAAGTGAAACTGGAGTAAACATTTTGGGTAAAACTGCTGTTGTATTGCGATTTCTATATTTTTCTATATTCTACGGACTATTTGAATTTAGAGTGATCGCTAGAATGATCGTGAATATGTTCGTTTCGACAAAACAGAAAACGGCGAATGCTCGCTCTTCTGTGACAAGTGAATGCTCATGTGTATCAGCGCCATAAGATCACTTTTCTTAGCGTAGTAAGATATTAGTTAGGTAATTATATGAGTTATACTAGAATAATAATCATCACATAAATAAAATCACCGATATATCTTCGCAGAGTTTAAACTATTGAAGTAAAGTATGTAATCGTCATAGAAGATTTTTTTAACATTTGACCACTAAGCGGGTTAAATTGTTAAAAGTTTTCTTGAAAGTAGTCTGTATTTATAAATGCGGAAATCAACTATCACCGTCGAAGCATGTTCTCAGTTGCATACAGACTCACCAGGAACCCGGCCACTTACAAGTCCACCCTGATCTGACAGAATTCTTGCATTGAATTGAATTGCTCTTCGACAGAACGACTACCGTCTAACCTCTGCAACCCACAGAAAACCTCCGCAATTGTCTGGCTGCTTAGAGAAATGTTAGTTTATCCAAGGGTACTGACTGTCCCTAACGGCTGCCAAACATCTTTGTAACAAGCGGCACCGGTGGTTTTACTAATCATTGTTTCGACTGCTAGCATTTCCGGAATAAATGTAAAAATAAACTCAATAAATTCATGAAATACGGTCTTGATAGCAAAATGGGTAAAACAATCCCATACAAGTCCTACGCCGACAAACCTGCTTAACGCGGAGTTGGGAAACATGTTTTTCCTATTTGTATAGCGGAAGGCGTTCCGATACGCGCCTATTGGCTTGTGTAGGGCTTTTATTGATGAATGTTGTGCTGACAGACAATGCAATCACACAACCCAACATGTGTGGTAGACGTTATCTATTTATTCAGTACATATAAATGTTTTGATGGTCTGCAGTGATAATTGGTAAACGAAATGCCTGAAAGATATTCGTGCGAATTAAGTGACATAATTGCATCCCATCCTCAATACAATGAGATTGCGATTAAGTATGCCACTTGATGTAGGCTCTATATTATAATAGGTATCATTTGTTTATTTTGTAAGGAGTTTCTCGGTGTGATGTAATTGTGAAACAAATTATTATGGTTCTTACGCGTTGTCCTAATTGTTACTTCTTGACAGTGTGAGGATTGCTTTTTTTATACTTACTTTATTGGTATTGCACACACATTTCACCTTATGAATTTTAGGTCCCACATATTAGGAGGCGAGCCTATTGCGGGTACCGGGCACTTTGACTTTAGACTGGATGCTGCTACTGAGAATTTGGAAAACCACAGTAACACGTTTGCTCGGCACTAATCTGTCGTTGTGTCATCGTCTGCTGATCGGGATCGATTCCCGAACCCGCTACTTCCAGATCAGCATACATATACGCTATCCCGGTGGATACCGTATATGTATGCTGATGTATCCTTACACTGCCGCCGTGGTCCAGTGACCACGGCGGCAGTGTAAGGAATGTTTATACTCTATTATTTAGTATTATATAAACAGAAACTTTTCCTGTAAGCTATTAATACTTTGCCCTATAAACTTTAAAACAAAACATTGTTTAAATAGCTACAACTGGTCCTAATATTATTGGCTGTTAACTTCCAAAGGAACCAAAATTTGATTTTATTAGCAAAGACACTAATCAAATTCATTCTGTTTCTTGTCGTACTTCAACGATCTTTGTGTACTCAAAGATCTTCTAAGGAGCAGTTATGTAGTTGAAAGATAATTCTAACGCCAATTTAGTAGTTCGCCAAATTTTTTCCTATTTATTAGCTTCATGGAAACTTAGTAGGCGAATTCAAATAATTATTTTATAGAAATCTCTACAACAATTTATATTTTATTTTCTTTCTAGACTGGTGGTCTAGTGGTTATACCCAACAAAGTTCCGAAATCGAGAACAAAATGTGTCGTAACTAAAGGACAGGTTACAAAACGGCGAAGTTAAAATTAAAGCCTATAGCGTAGCAGTTACTCATATACTAACTTGTATAAAAACATTAGCTTCATTTCCATTAATTTGAATACTGGCTGCCGACGAAAGGAAAGGTACAGATAGTATATCAGTAGTTCATTGTTCTAGGTAAGTTACCTGTGAATGAAACTGATACACAAATTATTCACCACAATGTTTGCTAGTTATCACAAAAACTTTAGTAGTCTTAATAGCTGATAAATATGTTAATATCATTCGAATATTTTAAGTTTGACTTTCGTTATCATAGCTTGGAATTTTCTATTGGATTGGCCAAATAGTCTAGAATTTAAAATTATCTTTAAGTCCTAAGTAAGTGAGCAATTTTAGTTCAATATTATATACTCCAGCTATTCTTAAATAATTATAATATATACGTCAAATCATCACCATCATCGTCCTAGTGTATCCTTGTTACATCTCTAAAACCTTCGCAAGAAATTTTCAGGCACTTGTCTAAGTCGAGGTCTTCACAACAGGTGGGACCGATGGCTTAACGTAGCCTCTGACACGCAGGGCTTGCTATGATTTATAATTAATCACCATATCAGCCGATAGACGTCCTTTGCTGCCCATAGGCCTCTCCCAAGACTATTCACACAGACCGATCTTGAGCAAATAATGAATTTTTAATTTCAATATATTTTATCGACGTTTTATGAACTCTCTTGGTGTATGTTTTGAAACAAACAATCCGTTCAATATTTTCAGCTTTGTGAACTACTAATTATATTCCTTGTTTAACAGTGAACACATAACAACTAGGGGATGCAAGTACTAAAGCACGAACGCCGCTGACGCGAAGCACAAACGACAGTCAGTTTAATTAGTGGCTATTTAACTTTCCTTCAAAGGGGAATGGGCAAAAATATATGGAGCTTGGTCCAAATTTCCACCACCAATAAGAAGTTACGACGCCATGAAAACTTGCAATTTAAAAACCTTTTTACGCTTCTTTATTTCACTATATCTTTTAAACTACTCGATTGACTTAGGTGTGGGACACTTCGTTGTAATTCATACGTTATTATGGTTGATATCAGCTATATGACGTCAAAATAAAAACAATATGGCGGCCGCGGTAGGTATCTCGCTACGTCAAAAAAAACCCTATCATGTGGGGTATCAAATGAAAGGACTTATACCTATCTTTACAATGCCGAAATGCAAAAGATTTTTTTTTGTATTTTGTACTTTGCAGACTTATCATTGTATACTTTACAGACGATTTGAGCGCATTACAGAACAGGGGGAATGCGTCATCATTGCTACCATGTTTTTACTGCTTGAAATGTGGCTATGTGCGAAAAAAATTCACGGTTAAATAATTAAAAATACGTATTTTAATCTGAGTGAATATATTTTTTTCGCCTAGTAATCAAAATTGTATGGTATTTAGTCGACTTTAAGCTTACATAGCCCCCAATAGTGGTGGAAATTTGGACCACTTCTGCTCATTGTCTTTTGTTTTGTCCATATTTGAGTTTTACTAGGCAAAATTTTGCTCAACTCGGATTAAAGTTTTCATTCATTAGGTATACAAGATACAATCTTTATGTATAGTTGTGGGCTTGATTGAAATGAAATTTTATTTATAATTCGTTGGAGATGCTCCTTCATCTATTCAACGAAGGTAATCTCTGCACGTCGATTCTGTAAAATTCAAACGTCGCTATTCGCTCTCACTTTGCATAAGGTTCAAAATGACCTTGATTTTGAGTGCGCAGCGAACTTCGAACTGACGGGGGAATTACCTTGTAGAATGCCACTTTTTACGTCATATCATACTTTATCTGTCAAAATCTCGAGGTCATTTTAGTTCAACTCGCAAACACGCTCGTAGGGGTAGCGCTAGTGTAGATTCAAATTATCAACCGAGTTTTAGAATGCCAATCAAGAAACTCACAGCGGATTCAGATTCGAAGTTTAGAATGAAGTCTTACAGAATCACACTGCAGGTCTTTATAAAATATTTGATATTTTTAAGACATTATTCAGATGCAATGCTGAATGGTGAACATTACATGTCTGCGGTAATTGGTGTATCAATCCAATATACATTTTTAAGTATGTGTAAAGAAGCTTTAACGCAAATCAGTTAAAATTGAATGTACCTGCTAATTGTACTTCAAATTAACACCTGTCAAAATAATATTAAAACCATTAAGTATTTTAACAGAATGATATACGGCCATTTTCAATATTCGATCCATATATGGATTTTGAGATTCGAGATTCGTGTTAGACATATTTTGTACAAAATATGTCAGAAACGAATCTAAAATCTACAGATCTATCTATAGATCGAATATTGAATTCCGTAGATAACGCTTCGAAATTTATTTAAGAGTATAACTGGCGCCATCGAAGCCATCAGAGAATATTATTTCAAGGAGGTTCTTTATCTTAACAGTGTAAAAAGAAAAAAAGGTCGGGTGTAATCCTCTATCAAAATTCAGCTTACCGAGAAAACACCTCCAGGAGCGGAAGCCTCCCAAATGAAGTGGTTGGCGGAACAGGATAAGCGGAATGACTTTCCGGTCCCGACGGGATCGTAAAAGTCAACGCATATATTTAATTTCGTGAGTTATATTACTGGCTGCGTAGCGTGTACACGTGTGCTACTCCGGACAATGTCTGCTTTGTTTACGGAGCCGACTTAATTATACAATGTAAACGAATTTTTTAACGGACGGAATCCTCTTTAAGTTGCCTGATAATGCGAATATTCGTTCTGGTGCGTCTTTTGTTGGTACATTAATATGTTTATTTAAAACTAGATGAGCCGGCGGTTACACCCACGTTTCATCAATATTTCGCTCATAGCGAAATATTATTGTTATTCGATTGTTAGATGTCTAATTTCAAGAATTTTTGAAATCGGACCAGTAGTTCCTGAGATTAGCGCGTTCAACCAAACAAACAAACATACTCTTTAGCTTTATATATTAGTACAAGATTAAGGAGTTCAAGTAGTTATTTGTAAATACTGTATTGGCAGCGTAAAGTATACTCTGTTTAAAAGAACCAGCAATCGCAGAGCAGTGCAAGATATCTTGTTAGTTAGAAGACAAGCGAAACTTTGTGTTTATTCATGGAATGAGACAAGTATGGATTTAGCGTTACAAGCGTTACGTAAAGGTAAGGCTTAAACGACGCAAGCAGGATTTACGGCGTGCCTATAGCGACACTGAAAAGACGATATGATGACAAAAATACGAAGGCCAAAGGATGCAAACAAATAGTTGGTTCAACGGGAGATCTGACTCCAGAATTGGAGAAAAACAGGTTGAACATATTTTAGAATTGGAACGATGTTTATATGGTGTAACACCAACTGTCATGTAAATGTTGGGTGCACGAGGAGTGTGCTTGTGTAAAAAAGGGCAAAAAGAAATATTTGTAGAAATAAGTGATAAATATGAGAGTTGAGGGATATAAGGCAAGAAAAAGACCAAAGAAAAGATGGATGGATTGTGTGAAGGCTGACATGAATGAAAAGGGAGTGAATAATCAGATGACGGCTGATAGTTGAGAATGGAAGAGAAAGACATTCTGCGCCAACCCCAAGTAATATGGGAACAGGGCAGGAAAAGGAGAAGGATAAATTTAAGATTTAACTGTACATGTCTTTCAAATGTTGAATTAAAATGTGATTATAAAAACCTTGTATTTTGTGTTTCCTAAAAATAATCCATTTATCTTAGGCACTTTGAATGGACCAGTAGGCCAATATTGTCCAAGTCCAATGATAGCAACTGAGTGGTCCAATCAAAGATAAAGTGGTCCAAACAAGGCGACCATATTTTATTTATTTATGGCTCTTTTGGCACTAAACCCATAATTAAAAAAATATAAAATGAATACTGCGGATACTTCCATCAAAGTACAATTCATTTAACTAATTTCTATATTGCCTACTGCTATAGTTTTGATTTTATGACTGTCCAAAGTTAAGTGGTCCAATAGTAGAAACCTTACCCTATAAACATGGCAGGCACTTAGAATTCGTTGAAAATCTTCATTGAGAGCTACGAGTCACAAAGGAACTTTAGAGTTTACAATCATTGCTGATATCCACGTTTTAAGTCAAAGTATTTTTCCATGTGGGTTCACCTATAAATGAATAAGTTTACTTAGGACCGCATGAGGGACATGGAAGAGTACAATTAAGGAATTACGTTTATAGAGTCAGTCACCAATGTCTGATAAGTTATGAATATATCAATTGTTAGACACAAATGTCGTTCTAATTTGGTACTTTTCTAGCACATAATGATTATCCAAAGGTGGTATAAGGGCATTAACCTTTTTGTTCATAGTTTGTCCGTACAAAGTGGAGACATTACCTATGTCTTTGGAGAACGTCTCGTGAGGATATCTCTTCAGGATAGGACAGAATCATCATGTAGTCTTTTGTAGTCCGCAGCTAGTCATAGGATTCTTTTATTTGCGTCACAAAAGCATTGTCAGTCAATATACGGCTTGGTACACGGTTTGATGTCAAGTTTTCTGTCTCTTCGCAAAGATCCTTTTTCCTTCGTGTTATTTTTTTTAGTGAAGACCACTTGCCATATCTACGGAATAAAATGAGTTAGTTACTTTTTGTATTCATAACACACATGGAATTTATAGCATTCCTAAATTGTAATGTTCTAGCATAGACACCATTCCTCGAATGAGAAGCTTCGAAATATAATATTGAAATTTAGGCATTTAATTCCATTCCACAGTAATTGGTGTTTGCACAGAATTTGTCGCATGTTGTGAACTGTTTGTTCACTTTCAGCTGCAACTAGTATGGAGTAGGGTAGCTGCTCTACTCCTCTGAGTCCTACAGTAGCGTATATTATATTCAAGACTTAACGCTGAAACACAGTTGTGAACTCTCACAAATTCGTTACTGTGAATTGTACTTTAATGATTTCATAAGATATATACGATAAGCCACGATTTGGAAGCGTTGCCATGATATTAATTCTGTACTACTCGAAAACAAAGTCAACCAGAATATACCTATAATAACCGAAGATCTACTGCTAACAAAACTTGCGTATTAAATTTGAATTATGCTTGATGGTATGGATGTGTTTTATGTGTATAACATAAAAAAAATCTAGATCGTTCGTCGCCGCCGTAGCTTAAACTTTATTTAAAACCTTAACCTTCAAGCGAAAAATTTACTGCTGAGTTTGCAGCTCCTGCGATGTCTTTTATCATTTATGTCCTTTTATGTCTCAAAATTCTAGATCCACGTACTTATGTAAATCCTAACATTTCACGTGTACACGGAGACGTCTTAAGTAACATTGCTTTATTATAAAATTTTAAACTGACTACAAATGTACATAATATTCTAAACTAAGATATTCTTATATAACTTCGTGAAATAGTCTGTCGGGCTCTTACAATACCATATTAAAATTTAAAAGTCCGTACTTTCGTCGCATGTACAGCGCATAAGGCAGAATCGCAAGACATTTTGTTGTATTTCAATAAGAATAGTTACCAGTTTGCTAGTTTTAATGAAATTCTTAACGAATAACACTTCACTGAAACTTCTTGTACTTTTACATAATTTTTAAATAATGTCTTACTGGGATGTGAAAATATTTGAAGCGACATCTGAGTTATAAAAGACTAGCTTCTAAACTATGCTTCGATTGGTTATCGGTTATCGTGACAAAGCGGGTCTTTAATGCATTATATCGTATAAATGTATATTATCTCATATTTTTTGTAGTAAAACGATTTTTGAGATTTGCATTGTAATTTTTTTACCCGGTGATTCAACCCGGATAGTGTGACAGCGTGTATACGGAATCTATGTAATTATACATTTAGTAGACAAGAGGAAAATCCTTACAAATAAATAAAGAAACTCAGATCCGCATGTAAAATAGCAGGTAGTAGAGCCTTGGTGATTTCAGTTCGACCGGGGAAGTACTACCCTCTCACAGAAAATCGACGTAAAGTAACAGTACCTAAACTGTTGCGCTTCGTTCGGTGAGTGAGAGTGCCGGAGGCCCTATCCCCTATTCCTTCTCCCCCATCACACTCCTTATCCTATCCCTTTTCCCAACCCCAAGGGGCGGCAACGCACTTGTGACTCCTGTGGTGTTGCTTGTGTCCATGGGCGGCGGTAATTGCTTACCATCAGGCGATCCGTCTGCACGTTTTCCGCCTTATACTTAAAAAAAAAAGGTATAGGTAAGATTGCATAGCGAGGTTAATCCCATTACGATTGAAATGCAATTTGAACGATACCTTATTCAACAAAATATAAGAAAAGTAGGCAAATATCACGTAGCTTAAGTGCCTTTATTATGACCACTTCGTCCCCGGCACCGGATACTTGTTGACGTAATGCACGAAAGCTCTCACATAGCGCCACAATTTGCCCACCAACGATTATGAAACTATCAGGTATCCGGCGCTGGCTATCCGGAAATCGGCAAATATGACAGACCTTTTCATTTCGAGACTGAGGCAAAACGAATAAATATCTATATAAGATCATTGAAAAAAATATATAAGATCAGATATAAGGGAAAAACGTGACACCAATAATAATGTTATTACAGTTTGCTGAAAAAGACGCAATCCTTAATCTAACAATGTTTATTGAAACAATAAAGCCGTCAAATCAAAGTAGAGTAGTACATAGATATGCTAATGTATTCAACCTTGGCGTCCTCCAAACGCGTTCGGCGATTACGAGGTGATTGAGTAACAAACACGCGTGCGTCCAAACTTGCGCGTTAATAAAATATTAGGTTTATGTCGAACACACGAGAAGATCGTTCCATATTCATAAACTACATCATTTTTTAATCGTATAATTTCCTTGTTACGGCTACGGCAAGGGTTTATCGTTGTTATGTTTTATGATTATCTTGAAAAGTGCTAAAACCTTTTTATTACCACTTTATAAATGCCGTAAAATGTACTCCGGGATTTATGTCCGTATATTTTTGTTATCTACCTCTAGGTACTGCAATCCACTTTAATCCTGTCTGGGGCAATGACTATTCGACAAAAAATCGGTCCTTCACTCCAATTTGCATATGAATAGCGGACGCAGTTCTCTTGGCCGACATGAGCGTCGTGGGTAAATTTTTTGCGGATCCCCGAACAGCCGTGATTAACATAAAATTTTTATGAAAAGCCCAATATTTGGAGCGTATGACGTGATGTGTGGAACCTTCTGCCTACGTTATACTTGATGAATAAAATCTTACTCGATAAGATGCTTGGATATGTTAATATCTGATAATCCTCTACAATATTGAACCAGATGTCTTTTCACGGAAAAATCCTGGTTAGAAGCGGTGACTTCAGACACAGCATTGTAGAGTTAAGCTCTTAAGTAGTTATAGCGGCTGAAACCCTCGTCCTCAGTCATAATTCAGAACGTACTCGTAATTCAATTTACATGATGAAGTTTAAAATAATAATACTCGTAGCATCCTCCTTCACTTATATTAATATATCCTTCAATTAAGCAATTTAACGTCATAATAAAGACCAGAATGTTGCTATAAAATGCTCAAGTCGGGTCGGAAATGACTTTGGAGTTGGCCCTTTTTACACAAAACGGCGAATTCTCTCGAGTGCTCATTGACCTTTAACAGGGCTTTGAAGTGAAAGTTAATTAAATTTCTGCTGCTTACATTACAATGAAAATTTGCATCAGGTAAATACGAACCAGAAAAATAAACATAGATCCTTGAATGGAAGAACTTTTGTATAAATTATGATTATTCGTTTCGGCGTGAGCTGATTGATGAGGGTACGCGAGTAAGTAGGTAAACACTTGGGTTTCGGACTGGCAGATTTACTTTTACTAGCAACTACTTTATGTTACCAAGAATATCACAAAGTTATTTTCTCGACAGGTTTCCTATGAGATGCAGTTGCCACGATCCCAAGTGGAATCACTGAAACATACATTAGTAGTACTTGGGTATAACGTATTGCGTTTGAGAAGTCCATGCTTGTATTTATATACGTTTATAATTTGTGAAGGTTTATAATTTGGTCGCTTCTTATAACTTGGGTTACTTTTATGATAATAAGAGCTCTATTACATTAAAGACAGTGATGTCTGGTGTTGGAAAGCTAAAAAATTGGGATAGCGGTTTTCTCCTTAAAGAGTAGATTAACTTTGTGACGTAAACCCATTTCGGCTGTTTGATCAATTTGACGGTAGCAGTGCTTCATAAGAGTATAGTTAAGTATTGGTTTGATTCCAGCTGGTAGCTACTAATCAAATAGAAATTCTTTATAATGTCAAAAATAAGGAATGTATGAGCTCATTTTCATTGGCACAAATTGTAAATTTCAACTGGGTAAATTAAGTATCGTGGTTTTGGTAGGCGTTGTTCCAAAAGACCTCCCGTTAAACACGCATATGAGGGTATATTTTTAATGGAGCACTTAAAAATATTTGGTTTATTATAAAAGAATTTATAATTATATGATATTAGGTTTTATCGACTACGTACCACCTATTATTAAGTTATGTTTATGGCCCTTGACGCGAATAGGGTTATCCCAGTATATTGTTATTTGGGAACATGAACGGTAGATAGCGGTTGGCTGGCTATTATATAAACCCGATTCATCATGCGAAATGGGATTTATTTATTATTTATTTAAATTATATATGCATATAAGAGCCGGACTTGGAATATAGAACCTAGCACTATGGCGGGAAAAATTTAAAAGTTACCTACATTTAACTTTTATTTATTCACTAATACCTTGGCATTTTTGAGAATAACTACCTTATTCTCAAAAATGCCAAGGTATTAGTATTAGGTATCTGAGATAATTCAGACTGGTCAATTACATATTTAAACTAGAGGACGCCAGCAGCTACGCCTGCATTTTTTTTAATTTACCCGTTTTGGCCGATCCCGTAGGAATTTCGAGAAATCCCTTTTTAGTGCACCCCTACAGTCCCCAAGGAACATACATGCCAAATTTCAGCTTCCTGCGCCAAATAGTTTCGGCTGTAGCGTGTCTGTCATTCAGTCAATAACGCAAGGATTTTATATATTAAGATAACAGGTACGTAGGAGGATAGTACTGATAGAATTTCCTTATATAGCTTATAAAAAGTTGAAAACCTACACGAGAAAGATGTGAAAGATTTACGAAGATTGATAGCAAGATTTGAGATGTTCGATAGCATAGATGATATGGACGAATTGTGGCAGTCCCTTAAGGAAGGAGTAGTATGTGTAGCGTCTGAAGTATGTGGTGTGATCAAGAGAAGGAAAATACGAAAGATTAAGAATACATGGTGGGTCAAGGATGTACAAACAGCAGTGTTAGAGAAGAAGAAAGCTTGGTTAGATTGGTTGGCTGTCAGAGCAAATGAAAGAATGGGAAAAAAACTATTGAGGACATAGATGAAGCTAGAAAAGAGTTCGTTTGTTCAAAAAGAATAGTGAAAGAAATGGTTAAAAGGAAAAAAGAGGAAAAGAAAGATAAGTTTGATAGTAGATTATCTGACGATTTTCGGAGAAACATTAACTTTTTCTGGAAATCCGTTCATGTAGTTCGAGGAAAAACTGCATCCTCAGAATACACAGCAATCAGAGACAAGAATGGTAAGATACTGAATGGTGAATTGTGTGTGCTGTAGAGATGGAAACAGTATTTTGAAGGATTCTTTGAAAGAATGACGACAGAGACATCAACAGGTGAAATGAATGGTAATGATAGCAATGATGAAAGCGATATTGGCGTGGATGAGATTTTAAAGGCACTGGCCAGTATAAAATTCGGTAAGGCTGCAGGGTATGATAGGATTACAGTCGAAATGCTGAAGGCTGGACAGGGCATCATAGTTAGTTAGTCAGCTGCAGCGTTTATTTAACTTGTGCTGGCACACCGGCCGAATACCTGATGACTGGGCCATAGCAGTAGTTGGGCCTCTTTATAAAGAAAAAGGCTCGCAACAAGACTGCAAAAACTATAGAGGCATTAGCCTTCTCAGCATTGTATGCAAATTGTATGCGAAGGTACTGATTAAAAGAGTTATGAAAGTAACCGACAAGAAAATATGGGACGTACAAGCGGGGTTCCAACGGGGTATGGGGTGCACGGATCAAGTCTTTTCCTTGCGATGCATAGCCGAGAAATGTTTGGCCAAAGGTCGAAAGGTCTACTGCGCTTTCGTGGATTTGGAAAACGCTTACGATAAAGTGGTGAGGAATGAAATGTGGTCGGTACTGTCGATGTATGGGGTGGACAGCAGCCTCATTTGAGCTCTGAAATCCAATGAGCTTGTGTGAGGATAAACGGGACATACACTGGCTGGTTTACCATCAACGCAGGTGTTAGACTGGGATGTGTTGCGTCGCCGTGGCTGTTCAACCTCTTCATGGACAGTTGTTTGCAAGATTTGAAACAAAGTGATTGTGGATTGAGGATGAATGAGTTACTTGTCAAATGCCTCCTTTATGCTGATGATCAGGTTATACTTGCGTCTTCAGCGGAGGAGTTGCAGGAGATGGTAACAATCATGCATGGTGCGTTAGAGAGGAAAGATATGAAAGTAAATGTAAGTAAAACAAAAGTTATGGTTTTTGAAAAGGAGGAATGCGTTACGGCTTGTAATGTTATGATCGATGGACAACGAGTAGAGCAAGTGAATGAGTTTGTACTTAAGTACGCTGTTTACATGAGATGGTAAGAATGTAGAAGATAGTGAATACATATACATAGAGTTAATGCAGGTAATAGAGTGAATGGAGCTCTGAAGGCGTTTATCAATAGCCAAAACGTGTCCAAAAAGGCACGTTTGGCTGTGCATTTTTTATGCATTTATATGCATTAAGAGTAGGTACTAACACCCCTCGTGTTAGTACCTACTCTTATGTATGGTAGTAATAATTGGGTATGGCAGAAGAGTCATGAAAGTAGAATAAATGCTGTAGAAATTAGAGCACTGAGAAGTATGTGTGGTGTTTCTTTGACTGACAGAGTAAAGAATTATATGATAAGAGAATGTTGTGGGGTAAAAGAAGATGTACGTGGCACGTAGAGAGGATGGATGACGAAAGACTGACCAAGCAGGTATATAAGGCAAGTGTGGAAGGGACAGGACGAAGGGGAAGACCTAGGCGGACGTTCTCTCACCAGATTGGAGACGTCCTAAAAACAGGACAGGTTAGAAGTACCCTGAACAGAAGAGCATGCACGAGGAATCTGATGGGAGTGAATGGACCGAGAGAGATATGTCAGGATCGTTGCAAATGGCGTTCCGTAGTCTCTGCCTACCCCTCCGGGAAACAGGCGTGAGTCTATGTATGTATGTAAATATCCTTTTTGTTTCGAATATATTCCTTAGCCATGGAATATCGCTATCCCTTCGGGTTGCGGAGGTCAGACAGGCAGTCGCTCCGTGGAAAAGCTATTATTCCGCCAAATCCGGTTATACTAGAAAGTGGACCCCAGGTTGAGACTGGTTAACGCTAGGAGGATGATGATGATGATATATTCCTTAACCTCCTCCACCATCCACAGAATGAAATGAGGCACTGACACTTTGTAAGCTTAATGTGTCACCCAATGGACGGTAGCGTTCGTAGCAAAACTTTGCTTGCCGTTCGCAATAGGTCGGCAAAGTTAAGTAAAGTTTACTAAGGTCGCCACTTGGATGGGTAAATGCGTGTGGCATTTACATCAGAGCGCTACCGTGCTTCGGAGGGCACGTCATGTGGTCGGTCCTGCTTCTTTCAGCTCTATGTCAGAGGTCTCTGGGTGGTCTGAAAATTCCGACACCAAGGCTGGCCACACACTTTCACGAAAAAGAAAAAAGATGACTACTTCGACCAAAGGATTCAAACATAACAATATAACATTTAAAAGTAATTTCGGCAAGCACTAGTTCATCGAAACGGTCAACGTTAAAATCTGTATAATATAAATTGTTTCATTTGGAACAGAATTGTGTATATATATAATAAAATAAAAATCTTTCAAGAGACCTATTAAATCTGTACACAATATTTTAATTTCTTTCACACGCTGTAAAGCAAATATAAGAGCACAAACCATTTAAAAAGTAACCAAAGAACTGAGATAGGTAAAGTATTTGCGGGCGGACTATGTTACTAAGTAATATCTCATAAATCGTTAAGTATATTTAAAGGTTTGTTAAAAACGCACTATCTTTCGTCCATTTGACATCTTTCATGGTATTTATAGACATACACAATATGTATATATATATATATATATATATATATATATATATATATATATATATATTGTGTAAATATGTATATATTATTGTATGTGTGTAGGTATATGTATATGTGTATGTATATATGTTTGTGTTTGCTATGAATTATTCTGGTTGTCTTTGAAACTGCTCCATTTATCGCACTAGACTTATTTACCATCTGTCCATCCTAAGGTTGCCTGGAAGAGATCGCTTTCAGCGATAAGGCCGCCATTTGTACATTCTGTTTGTGTTCTGTTTTGTTTTATAATGTAATTTTTGTAAGGTGTACAATAAAGAATAATCTATCTATCTATCTAATTAGCAAACGGGGCAATTTGCACATGTGTGAGACAATCTTTTGTGCTGGCCATTAAGAGACCCATATCACGTTTCTTTGTCTCTGTACATTCTGTATAATATAAGTGAGTGGCCTCACGCACACGCTATACGAATTAATTTCAGCTTCAAAACAAATGTTGACTCGTTAGTCCAAATATTTTAGACGGTGGTTCGTTAAACAAGTTTAACAGTGCTTAAGGTTTTTTTAAATTGAATCTGGCGCTTTTTGACTTATACCTTATGTACCACAGTGGTTCGCGTTCACACAACTAACATTGTGACCCAGTTTTGGATGTATTAGGATTTGGACACTTAAGGACCTTTGCTACGCTTAAGGGACTGATTCCCTGTACACTCACGGCACCATGCCGTATGATTGGCCAACCAACAACGTCGCTGACTAACTTGTGGAGGCTTACCGACTTCGCTTATGCGCAAGACTCACAATAGCTTTCACTTACAGCTTATTGCGGCACGAGTGGGAACAGGTTTAGCACAGCCCTGCTCCCGACCACTGCTTTACTGTGTAGTAACGGACCCCCCCCCCCGGTTTGATCTCTTCATGCTTGAGATAAATAGTTTTATTGAATGCTTTCACGAACCGTCATTGCAAAGTTATTAAATATCTAATTTCACGTAAATGTATTTAACTTGAATATAAGATTATGCATTAACAAAGCCAAATTGGATCGTGATAAAGGTTTTTGACCATCAATATGAAACATATTATGTTTTTGGGCCGTATCTTGTTTATAAACTTTATAACTCGTATCTTCCGCGAAGCTAAATGGATTTCTTCAGTTTTATAATTTTGAAAATAAAGTTGCCTTTAAGAGCTTAGGCACTGTGAAAGCCTTATTTTCTGGTTTCACTAGAAAACGAATCTCTTCAGAATTTAGTTAATGTTCTAGCTCCTAATACCTCAACTAAATTCTGAAGAGATCAGTCAGCAATGATGCGTCTTTTAAGAAACTCATGCAGACTTTCCTGAGTATCACACTATTTTCGTAATCTATCAACATACACCTGCAAACCATTCTTTATATTACATACATACATAGACTCACGCCTGTTTCCCCGAAGGGGTAGGCAGAGGCATATTAAACGCCCACTTTTCGCCAGTGTTTTGATCCCACGTAATAGGTGGCGAGCCTATTGCCGCTTATTGGGACATTTTGTTTGCCAGAGCCTCGTCCGTTGATCGGCAGGTGCACCGCTTGCAGGTGAGGTTGGCTTGGGACCCTAAGTTCTTGGTGGGAACCCTATGCACCCCTTTATATTCTTTCTATACGAAACACTCTACTTGATAAACATTTAATGCTTTTTCATATCATAGCACTCGTTCATGTCAGAAATGTTGTTCACATTACTTGAATTGTATTTATTAAAAATCTACGGTTTTGACATCGGTTTTCGTCATCTTAATATATAAAATCCTTGCGTTACTGACTGACTGACAGACACGCTACAGCCGAAACTATTGGGCGCAGGAAGCTGAAATTTGGCATGTATGTTCCTTAGGGAACCTAGGGGTGCACTAAGAAGGGATTTCCCGAAATTCCCACGGGATCGGCCGAAACGGGTAAATAAAAAAAAAATGCGGGCGTAGCTGCGGGCGGCCTCTAGTCGATAATAATTCCAAACTAACTGTTCTCACGCCAACTGTAAGTAAACATTCTCACTGCAGAACTCCGTAGTCACATCTCTGTGTTATATGACTGTGGTGCTTAAGTGAACATTCTTTATTTATTTATCATGTTTAGATCAGGTATATTCTTGTCATTAAACTGATAGCATCTTGACTAAATTCTACAAATGAATAAATAATCAAAAATCCTTTTGTCTTTAACCCCTCGTGTGCTTAAATGCAGATCTGCATGAGGCCATCGATTTGTAATTGTACAAGTGGTTGAGGCAATGGTACATTTTCAATGCGATGCAACGGACGTAACTGACTTCTAAGTTAATTGCGTTTATCACTTACGATTCTTTAGATAAGTTAACAATCAAGATATTACTATATTTTACACTTTTGTTTTGTAGTCAATGTTCTTACAATCGTATCATCCAGCAACATAGACGTTTTCTTAGTTGCATCAGATACTTTTACCTTGTTGCCTAGTTGCCGCTTTATAGGCAACACAAACTACATAAACTGATGTAGACATCTGAGGATATTGACAGAGAGTCATGAATCTTCATGAAAGGAGATGACTACAGGTATTGTTATTGATCGCATCCACCAAATATCGCTTAAACTTGCGAATATAATAGATCTTGATCTGCTTTTTCTTTCAGCACTACTTTGCCACGGAGCCCTAAAAGTATAATAAATATATTAGTCGATAATACCCTACGATGTTTCCGCATAACATAGAAAAGCAATTTTCCATAAAATAATACCTTACTAAAATACGGACGTGCACGCATATGAAGCAATAAAATAGTCATACATTTTTGTTTACTGAATTTTTATATGAGCACCATCCGAACTTGTAGCCAAATATATTTTTGTGCTTAATAAACTAAACGGCAGAACTGATCGAGTAAAGGGTAAAAGCATTCAAGTATAAGTTTAGTGGAGCCTGCGAAATGAGTGTTCAGTTTCCTACACATTCTATAAATATAAATATCTTTACGTCTATTTTTGTAATTCGGTCGAAAAATCTAGATATTGATTTTCCTTGTATATAACATTATTGTGGTCATTTATAATACGTATTATAATCTCGCCATTACTTTTAACACATTAAATTTTAAACGTGTTAGGCCTAATTGTAATTTTATATTTTTATTGTTCCACATGACAAACACTAGGCAGTATATGACTCAAAAAAATACCTGTGAGGTATTAAATTTAATCTTTCTAAGTAGTATAGATTGCTACTACACGCTTTGTACTTGTCATCTATCCCTACTTAGAAAAGGCTTTACTTTTGGCCATCAAGGCCATGATTATTAATATTTTATTGGCATGATGCCCTTTGCTAAGGGGTTTCATGTATGCTTAAGATCAGGCGGCCTGGAGTCATTTTGATAGGCTTCAATAAAAAAAAGCGGGATCTGGCAAGAAACAGTGACAACACGCAGTTTATAATATAAGAGCTATTTCGATTTCATCATAAAAATGTATAAAATTTTCTCAAACTTTAACCTCAGGACCTTTTACCTATAAATGTATATACCCAAGATATGTCTAATAATAAAATGACGCATAAAGATTTTAGGATTTATAGCTGAATACGGACTCAAGGCGTTGACAAACTGTAAAAAACGCCAACACCTATCTAATATTGATATCTATATAAGGTGTTGCCTTTAGCCTCACACTACGCATTGTGTAGATAGTACCTAGGCATCACACAAAAATGTTTTAGTTTTGATTAAATGTTTAAAATAATTTCATAACCTGAGATACGGTGTAATAACCTCCGTGAACCAAAGCATTCGGCACGAAGATGTCGAAACAAAAATGAACTTTTTCCAACAATGTTTTATTTATTTGCTACATGTTTTCCAAACACGCATCTCACGCGAAATCTTTTGAGCATCAAACGCAGTTTTCGTCTAAATTTCGGAGAAAAAGGTACGAAATGATTTAGTTTGTAGAACAAAGACTGGGTGACGAGAAAATCGTATGGCAAGATAAGCAATCCTTAAATGGGTTATATTTATGTGATAAGGAACACTAAAAATGATTTAAACCTCAGCACATCTTTATTGCGTCTCATGAATAACATATGAACGTATTTTTTTAAAATTCTAAGCAAAAATCCGTTATATCTTACGGTCATCTTAGAAAAAGGTGGCTTAGCACCGTTTTTTAAAGCTAATATTTAGCAGCGAGTTATTTTTAATCTTCTACAAAATCTTAGTATATGCTTTTCTACTAAACTCAGCTTCATAATTCTTTCTTCATCTTCTTTTATAGCAAAAACGAGAAATACTTCCCTGGCATAAATATTAAACAAATTTTTGCTGGAGATCTATATCATTATGAAGTCTTATGTTTTTGAACTTTAGCCCTAACAATATTCAGTTTGCATCAAACGTTACACCTGATTTTACTGTGAGACCAATAATACAATAAATAATATACAATAAGACAATAGTATTTTTCCAGCGCAAGGTCTTTAATTAGATAAAGAGAGTCTCAAATCTCTAGAAAATACATACATGCGTGATCTTTGTATTAAGAAATTAAATTACTTTTATAATTAACTAGCTGTGCCCGCGACTTCGTTCGCGTAAATGTTAAAATTTAATTAGCATGACATTTATGCCAAATGTGTACAATATTTATAAATATATGTCCTTAGAGAATTTCTTTATACACAACATTACTTGTTTTACCACCTTCACATAGAACATGTAAATTTTTTTACCGCTTACTCGTGAACATGCCACATATAACTGACCATGTGAAAAAAAACATGTTCGGGGGTCGATTCCAGCTGTTTCAAGTATGTCCCTGCCATTTATTTAGAAAATACACACAGGGCTACGAATATCCAGCCCTGCCGAAATTAAGATAGCGCCGTTGAGTTACTCAAGAGGTATCTGAATTCAGGCCTCAGTCTCCCACCCACGGATTCCCACGTACGTGAGGTGTGGGAATTTGGGAATAATGAGACACATGTATAAGTACAGAACACGAAAGAACGATAGACATCAAAGAAACGCAACCACATTCATTATTCAAAAGAAACGACAAAGACACCATCATCATTGTCTTGCCCTGGTCCCAATTTAATTGGGATCGGCGCAGTATGTCCTTCGCTTCCATACTTCTCTGTCACCAGTCATCCGATCGTTTATATCCCTTTCTCTTTCATATCCATTCTCACACAGTCCATCCATCTTTTCCTTGGCCGCCCTCTGCCTTTTCGTCCTTCTAGGTGCATATTCATCACTTTCTTACCTACGTACATCGCACCTCTTCGCATAATATGTCTATACCAGGCCAATCGACTCCCTTTTACCTTTTCATCAATGGGCGCCACTTTTATACTACCTCTAATGTAATCATTCCTAATTCTGTCCATTCTTGTCACTCCACACATCCATCGTAACATTCTCATCTCAGCAACATGCAATCGTTTCTCATCCATCTTCTTTGTAGCCCAACACTCAGCTCCTTACAGTACGACAGGCCTTACAACCGTCTTATACATGCGGCCTTTTAACTTCACAGGCATTTTGTGATCTCATATTGTGCCTGAGACCTGTCGCCATTTCATCCATCCTGCGTTAATTCGTTGCCTAACACCCCGATCAATTTCGCCGTCATCTTGCAGGAGTGAACCTAGGTAGCAAAAATCGGAGCATACTGGTAGAGGTGTACCGCCGAGCGTAACCGGTATAGAACTGGAGAGACCGCCAAAGTCACAGAACATATACTCTGTCTTGGTTCTGTTTATTCTCAGGCCTACATTCTCCAATCTCTGCCACCACTCTTCCAGCTTGCTCTGCACCTTCTGTCCACTCTCTGCTACCAGAATGATGTCCAGAGGCACCCTGGTGCATGCTGTTTGCCGATGCAAACAGCATGCACCAGGGTGCCTCTTCTTGTATATCCGATGATAAAGCATCCATAATTAGCAGGAAGAGATAGGGGCTAAAGGAGTCCCGTACGGTATATGGAATTACCCTTGAACGATATAACTGTCTACAGAAAGCATGGTTCACCGACGAACGGAATTTAGCGACAGCACGTTTCGCCGAATAACGCTACAACGAATGAATGGTTGGCCGATACCAAGATATGCCGATGTCATGGTTCGCCGAAACACGCTTGAACTAAATAATCCTTTACTGATAGCAATTTACATCGAAAGCACCTTTTCTTACACCGCCGATCCAAAATAATTGTCTTTAGTTTCTCGCTCATTTTTGACAGACATCGAATTAGTGGGCTAGCTCACATCATGTACAATAATAATAAATTGCATTAACTGCTATTTCCATGCGTTTATATCTTAGTAATTCAATAAAAATTAAAGTTAAGGAAATAATAAAACTGCAAATTTTATAATTTTTATAATTAAATGATAAATAACAAAATAAAGGTTGCAAACTGCGCAATCATAAGAAACATGCTAGAAAACAATCAATTTTGAAAATGAAAAAAGTACTACCAGTTATATCTATACTAATATAATAAAGCGGAAGAGTTTGTTTGTTTGTTTGTTTGTTTGAACGCGCTAATCTCAGGAACTACCGGTCAGATCTGAAAAAATATTTTTGTATACGATAGCCCAATTATTCCAGAAGGCTATAGGCTATATAACATAACGCTTCGACCCTTTGGGGCCGGGCAAAAGGCTAAAATGGCTAAAAGATAATGTCGGCTAATCTCAGGAACTAGCAGTCGGATTTTAAAAATTGTCATTGCCTATGATCGCCCAATTATTCCGAAAGGCTATAGGTTATATAAAATTACGCCACAGCTTTTAGGGGCCAGACAAAATTAATAAAATGGTCAAACGAGGAGGGGGAGGGTTGGGTCAAAGGCAAAAAAAGGCTAAACGAATAGGATACAATCTATATGGGTATCGTTTTCGAGATTTTCGGGACGCTGATTAATAATATGAAATTTATTAAGTGATCCAAGATGGCGGACGGGAAATCAAAGATGGCGGATGAGAAAATTTAAAAAATCAATATGGGTATCGCCTTCGATATTTTAAGGGGTGGGGAATCGAAATACAACAACTATTTCGTGATCAAAGATGGCGGATGGAAAATCAAAGATGGCGGATGGGAAAATTAAAAGAAATCAATATTGGTATCGTCTGCGATGCTCAAAGGGATGGGGAATCAATATTATATAAAAATCTATGTTTGTTTGTTCATCATTTATAGACTCTGAAATGATAAGAGATTAAGCGCTAAGTCAATGTTAGCTCTGGAAAAGGGGCTTGGAAAAAAGGGAATTAAATAAAAACTCTTAAAAAGGCGATACGGAGTTCACTGGGTCAGCTAGTTATGTTATATTCATGATTTTTGATGTACATGATGTGAGCTAGCCCACTAATTCGATGTCTGTCAAAATTTATGAGCGAGAAACTAAAGACAATTATTTTGGATCGGCGGTTACAATCTTTAATATCTCACAAACGGTCAAACTACCCACAATATCAATAAGATAATGATTACACTGTCTTACATTGTTTCCTAGATGATGAAACAAAAGAACAAGCAACACAGAATATTGAAACACAATGGCAGTTAAATAGTCAGAACCATAATATCGTACATGAGCCGTCACCGAAGGAGAATAGGACGAACTAGTCGTGCTTGTCGACTTAATAGCTAGCTTAAACCTTATTTACACGTTTGACCGTTTAACTGTCATGTCATGTCACGTCATGTCAGTGACATATAAAGTAAAAATACTTGGATATCAGTAATTTCAGCCCACAGCCTAAATACCAATATATGACCAATAACATTACATAGCTCTAACGCTTGTATGAATGTGAGTTATTTTATTTTGTTGGTAGCATAACTGCCACAGTCTACTCTTATGCTGATGAAGGTACTTTTGCGTGATCAGCTACTGCAATAAAGCTGGTAAGATCGAGATAATACGATGTTCATTGTGTTTAAATTTTTGATACATCTTCAAGAGGACTATGTGGCCTTTAAACTACTACTAACTCTTATTTAGGTCACAAAATGTTGATGAGTCGTACTACCATTGTTTCACAAGCTTCTATTACATGGTACATTTTTAGTGAATTTGCAAATATTCAAATTGATATTATACCTTTTTCGTAAGTCCACTACTTTATAAAACAGAACAATCAATCATAGAGAGCTGGAACTTACAGAACTTTGGCAATTCTCTGTTACACATTAGCATAAAACCAAGTAGAATTTACAGACCAGGTAGCCATCTAACTACGTAGTCCTTCAATAACCAGTAAGTTGTCCGAACACTAATTTTAGTCACCTTATTTCTAATTTGACTTGAAGATCCTTCACCCAAAAGTACACAGACATTTTTACACGCTTGCAAGTTTGCGTAAAACATAGTTATATTTCTCTCCGTGCACACAAAAAAGCTTCTCTCGATAATAACATACATACATACATAGACTCACGCCTGTTTCCCGGAGGGGTAGGCAGAGACTACGGAACGCCATTTGCAACGATCCTGACATACCTCACTTGCTTCACTCACTCCCATCAAGTTTCTCATGCATGCTCTTCTGTTAAGGGTACTTCTGACTTGTCCTTTTTTAAAATATCGCTCTAGGCAACCGAGAACGATTAATCGAATAGAATGCAAGCGGGAACTGCAAGTACCTACTAATTGTCTTGTAGAACTTAAAAGACCTAACTTTTGGTCCGTCGCAAAGAACAAAGTAATGATTTATATTTTAATGAAATACACATTTTCATTCTCTAAAACGTTCTTATCGTTACACTTGGATAGTTTCATGCTATCCATTACCGCTAGCAGTGACGTGCAGTAAGGTGTTAATGCAGAAAAGATTCGGTTGAAGCTGAAATATATTTAACGTTGGTGTCCATTATGTAATATTAAACGCTTCAGTCTTTTTATATCACTCGCGATATGTGTAAAAATTTCGTTCGCGATGTTTCAAGCGTAGGTATTCGTATTGTAAGTATGTTTCTGCATGGCAATGCTTTTAATATCATCATTACTTATTTTACACGTGGTTTGCCAATATTTAAATTGCTTTCTTAAATGAGTTTCTAATTATACCAAGGGAAAGCAAATATAAAATTACGAATCTCAATAAAAAAACTTGGCAAAAATATCCATCACCATTCTGAGTTGGCCTTGTCAAAGACACTGATTCACCGAAATAAATCGTCCCCGTCAGAGACCATTTAAAATGCCCTTTGAGAATATCAGAGCGTGGGGCCAAACGCCTCGCCTTATGAACAAATAACACTTGAGAGCAAATGCTCCTGAATACAAATTAGTCTGGAGATGCAATTTCGCGGGGTGATGTGACGTTTTGAACGCTTTCCAACATCCCAGACGTAAATAATTTTCCAATAGGAAATGATTATTTCACGGTATTAGCTTATATTCTAGTCTTGCCACGTTTAGTATTCATCCAATAACGCTAACATTGCCAGTGTTACTGGTGCCTCGTTTTTCCAAAGCAATGTTTCTACACTTGCTGTCTGTCGTTCCGTGACGATTCTATCAAAGAAGTTGCGTTAGGAAAATAAAATATCTTCTGAGTAGAAAAAGATGTTTGCTACTTTGAGTACTTCTAATCTAAATTAAAAAATAAAGGAATATTTTTAACAGCGTATCAAAAATGTTATGTAACACACTAAAGTGAGTTACGCAAAAAAACTTTATTATTTCACTAAAATACTGACTTGCACACTAAAATACTATTTGTACACTAAATATGATGATCTTTTTACAAAATATCATTTGATATGAAAAGTTTCGTCCGCTCGGGAAACTTATCCACTCAGAAAACTTAATAGGTTATGTTAGGTTCTCTTGTGACCCTGCTCCCAAAAATAGGGCTCCGTCAACTTATCTTAGTGGTGCAATTAGTATTTTTGGTGGAAAATTAGTATTTTTGACTTACAGTTAAATACAATCCAAAAATAAATGACAAGCGTAATGTGCCCACTTCAACCCTAGCGGGGCCCGCGCGAGTATTTGGTTCCGAGATTATAATAGAAAATGACTATGTAACTTATCTTACAATGTACTGCAGCGTCAAAGGTCAAATATGTGTTTCACAGTCAGGTATTAACTTCGAAGATTGTATTTTTTCGTTTAGGAGTTCTTAAATACATCTTATTACAAGAATCACTGCAGGCAGGCCACACACTGAAGTCGTTGGTGGTTAGACGAATTATGAAGTGGCAGTTTAGCTGTTATAGTTATCTGTGGATGCGGCTGTCAACGCTGTCACATACGAGGCGAGTTACAAAATACATGCAAAGTGGGTTCCACGACAAATCTTTACTAGCTTTACAAGAGTGACTGCATTTGAGTTCAGGCTCAAAATACTAGAGCGTTATCTACTCAACTAAATTGAAAATAATAATATAATATACTACCACATACACACAACACCATCTAGTCCCAAACTAAGCATATTATATATTGTACTATGGGCACTAGACCAAGGATAAGCATACATGCTTTTATTTTTTATGTAAAAAAATACATGTTACATTATATAAGAAACACCCAGACTAAAACAAACATCTATGTTCATATAAACCACTGTTTGACTTGAGCGGGCATCGAACCCGCATCAAAAGTATTTTATATTTATTAAACAACCGTAATTATATTAAGATGGTGAAATACATATAGTATTACACCCAGTAGAACGCATGAATTGGATGTTCATTACTCCAAATATTATGACGCAGTAATATTTCATGAATTATATGAAAATGCATTTTTGGAAGAAACTTATTAAACGAATACCTACAGAGAGTTGCTACTGAAAATAGATTTTTCATACCTTTCAATAAAGAGGTTAAGCTAACCAAATGAGGGTAAGTACCGAAACCCGCACTTCTCGGAAATGGCACCGCAGGATCGAGTGGTGTTACCAATATGAAACGTTGGGACATATAAAATAAAGTATTTTTACTTCATTATTGAACTAGCGGAGCCCGCGGTTACATCCGTGTTATTTAGGGCGACAGCTCCGTGGCTCGTAGATTGATTTTACATATACGGCCAATTGACTCCCACGATAAATGTGCTATCTAACACAAAACTTTATTCAAATTGAACCAGTAGTACTTGAGACTAGCACGTTCAACCAACCAAAGTAACAAACTCTTCAGCTTTATAACATTAGTAAAAATTGGTTAATATAATTACGCGATTGAAACCCGTACACGTATGTGTACAAATCGCCAAGGTTTAAAGGCATTTATAACAGGCTAACCGATTTAAGTTAAAAGCATTTTATATATATGCACATACCTACATCTTTCGAGTAAATAGTGGACGGGAAACCCGTGTCCGCAGACTGTCCCCATTACTTATGTCCGTTCTCAGACTATTAGCTGCACACGTTAGGCATTTTAATGAGTTCACAGTGTTGTTTTATTACCGTTTATGCGGATTAAAAGTATTAAGACTGCAGTAGTCTTACTTTCATTAATATGTCATGGACCTATACAATAAAAGTACAATATACAATACAAACTAGGTTCTTCATTTGTAATATGACGTTGTTTAAACAACTCTTGTTTGCGCTTATGCCAATCGCAATTTCGACATGACGTATCCTACATAAGTTCTGAGTCATTTTCCCAGTCGACTGTTAGCTATAATAACATGGTATTTGGAAGTCTGCCTAATAAGCTAACGACCTATCATATAACATATTTGAATGATATTTTAGAGATATAAGCGCGTGGGTGTCGGTTATAACGACCAAAGGGAGCCTTTGTACTATTCTGATATAACTATGGATAAACGAACTTACTAAAGTTTTGTGTAAAAAAGTAAAGTAGTAAGATTTTTAAGGTACATAGATGATATAAGCGGGATTTTCTCTATCAGTCTAATTTTTTAGAGTGGTGCATACATAAAATTCTGTCTAGGTACGTCTGTAGATAGCCTGGTAAAACATCAGAAAGCATAAAGTCGCATCTCCGTAAATAAGTGTACGACTTATAAAATGAAATGGCATCCGGTATTTTCTTGTTCTTTAATTTTAAGCTAAGAATGGACCGATTAAATTATGTCGCATTCAATCTAAACGGATCCTGTGAAATGTAGCAGTAGTCCAGACGCAGTCGGTTTGTCTGTCTGTCTAGCCACTGCACATAATTGAAAATGGAACGAAAAACAAAACAGTCTGCGATTGTTGCGCACATGTTTGATGCGAATCTTTATCAGTTTATAAATTACTGGTGTTTGGAAGTGTTCTTCTAGGCTTGTGATATAGACTAGTCTTGAGTGATTGATCTGTTTGTGGTTGATAATTATGTAAAGGGAATGGTAGCAAGGAGCAATATCGAATTTAGTTTTATCTTGATTTGTATCTTTGCCGATTATTTTATTTATAGACTAGCATTTTCGGTAACGCTAGCTTCAAACTAGCGCCTTTTCTAAGAAACTTTCAAATTATGGCAAGATTCTTCTATGTTGGGAATTTCATGACTCTAGATTAAATAGTTTAGGCTCTGCGATGATAGCTCTTTATATAAATATAAAAATATAACGTTATACTTTACCCATTCGATCAAGTCACATCTTTCATCTTACGAATTTTTTATTTTATTTATTTATTTCATGCACAAAACAAGTTACAATTTTTTACGTAAACATATAAAGCTTATAACTAACTTAGATCTAAATTGTACTCAGCAATAAACATTTACAAAACATAATAGTTTCACGTGACTATTAACATACATATTACATACATTTCGGCATGAGTTACTGTGTACATACAAGATTAACACAAATAGGGAGAAATCAATATAAGTATAGGTATGTATATTTTACAATATTAAGTGTCGGTCATACTACATTCAGACAGTTTGAGTACCTATTATAACTTTTGAGAAGGTTGTGGTTTTGAATGGAGGATATCTTTGACAATTTTTATATATGATATGAATCTAGAATGCTATAAAGATTTCGCCACACTTGCATCTTTTGCTATATTTTTACCTTGCTACTGCTTAAGCGGGTGATCATAAAATATTCAATGCAAATACAACTTTTAAAAGTTAGAGGTGCGAGCCGTGTGGACTTGAATACAAGACCTCGGTTGCCTCGTGCGAGGCAAGGCACTTCCTAACTTTGGAATAAATAAACAACGACATGTCTTCTTGACCTGATTTTAGGAGATTTGAATTTACCTGCCCGAGCAGTAAAAGGACTAGTTAGGAGACCATTTATAATGCTTTATTATGGAAGGCAAGGGGGTAGGTGTTGAAACTAAGCACTTCTTGGTGACTGCGTCTTAGTTCATCAGTCATCCTGTGACCAAGGCTGGTATGAGCCACTTCGAGAAATTATTTACTCGTACTATTATTCAAGACACCCACGTTAGTATTAGTTGTACTAGTATCATACCATTTGCATCCAAGCATTAAAATTGTCCGTGTAGTGACGGATTAAGAATACGGAATGTCACCACCCCATATCATCCCATGGGTGTCGTAAGAGCCGACAGAGGGAGCATTATATGCAGAGAACAGCACTGTAAGAGAAGGAAAACTTGATACAAACCCTATACCAACCCGTTTGGCCAGTGTGGTATAATAGGCCAATTCCTCCTTTCAAAGGAGAGGCCTAGTCCAGCAGTGGACTGTTAAAGGCTGATGATGATGATGATGATTAAATTCGTTGTTTAATTGATGATGAGGGATTCGCTTGAAAGTCTCACCAGATTTGGTGAAAAATATTAGTTTGACACACTTACATTATTATTAGTACTTACCCATAAGCACTAACATTGTTGCTTAGTAACGTTTTCCTCATAAAAATGCAAATACAACATGTGCTTTTCTTCATTGAATCATACAAATGCTTCTACTAAAGTGAAAGGACAAGAGACTCTTAACAAGCACGCCGAGGAAAAATAGTAAAAGAAAACTCGAGACGGACGTACAATCATTTAATGAATTTGCAATTTGCATACCGACAACGACCCAAGATAAAAAGTTGAGAACTGCCTAGAGAGATTATTACGCTGGAATAAAGATAAATGTTCTCGTTTTATCAGTAGATATTGAATTTTGTATTATTTTATTAATTTTTTTTGCAATCCTGTATTTGAAGTCATTGGCTACTAATACAGTTTGCAAAATATTTCAGTTTATCTATCAAAAGATCTTTTGAATTACTGGTTGATACTTACGTCGTTGACAAAGACCCATTAATAATAAAACTCAATAAAGTTGTTCTTCGAGCTAAGTCTATCGTAGCACTGATCTTGCAACTTTTTCAATTATATTGATAGGACAATGTGAACAGACTTTATGTAAGCGATTAATATAATTGATACCAAGCACTGCCTCGCTTGTACAGTTAATTGCTTATCTGTTTTCTTCAGAAATGTTAATAACCTAAAATGGAAATGGAAAAGGAAACTGACCGAAGACACCCAGTATACGGCCAAATTCCAGCTAGCAAAAGGCTAAAAAGCCGTAACAGTTTCCTCCACACCGTATCTGCAAGTGCCAATGATGCTCCTGAAGCCAGAGTTAGCCTGTGGCGTGGAAAATTCTCCCTGCCATCCTTTATCACACCAGCAGAAAAGTTACCAGCGGGAGCCAAACTGCCTTGGCCAACCTGGAAGGCACTCAACAGGTTGCGTACCCAGGTTGGCCGATGTAAAGACAATATGTCAAAGTGGGGGTATATAGATACAAGTGCGAATAGATGTGACTGCGGCGTATCACCACAGACAATGGATCATCTGCTGTCGTGCCCGGTGAACCCAGAATCGTGCACACTGGATGACCTGTATCAGGCGACACCAAATGCCATCAGCGTTGCTGAAAACTGGTCCAAAATTTTATAAAATGTGTTGACATCGACACGATAAGTAAGTAAGTACCTGGATGATAAGCTTTTCTTTGTTAGGGACTTTTAATATACACACGGTACATTGTTTACAAGAGATGGTAAGAATGAAAAATATATTGAAAGAAGATTTAATGCAGGTAATAGTGTGAATGGAGCTCTGAAGGCGTTTATGAACAGTCAAAACGTGTCCAAAAAGGCGCGTTTGGCTGTGTATAGAGGGGTGTTAGTGCCTACCCTTATGTATGGTACTGAAAGTTGGGTATGGCATGAGAGACTTGAAAGTAGAATAAATGCTGTAGAGCACTGAGAAGTATGTGTGGTGTGTCTTTGACCGACAGAGTAAAGAATTGTGTGATAAGAGAGTGTTGTGGGGTAAAAGAAGATGTGGTGACAAGCATCGAGAAAGGTATGCTAAGATGGTTTGGGCACGTGGAGAGGATGGATGACGAAAGACTGAACAAGCAGATATATAAGGCAAGTGTGGAAGGGACAGGACGAAGGGGAAGACCTAGGCAGACGTTCTCTGACCAGATTGGAGACATCCTAAAAAAAGGACAGGTCAGAAGTACCCTAAACAGACGAGCATGCATGAGAAACTTGATGGGAGTGAATGAAGCAAGAGAGGTATGTCAGGATCGTTGCAAATGGCGTTCCGTAGTCTCTGCCTACCCCTCCGGGAAACAGGCGTGAGTCTATGTATGTATGTAATGTTTTAATATACAAGCCATGACAGCCAATATTTTGCAAGAAATGTAACATAATAATATAGTTTGATATTATGTCAGTATATTTATAAAAACTGTACTGTTTCGAATGAGCTTACAGAGTCGAATGATATTGTCACACCAGTGTTTTTAAGAAACAGCTCTTTATTTTCTAAGTTGTTTTACAATGTTAGACTACAAAACCACGAATACTTACGTACAAAGCAGCTTTACTTGCCAGAACATCGTATAGTACGAGCGACCTCCTTACAGACGGTTCAAAATATCTAGTTGGTGCGACTCCGGCGTTCTGTTATCGTGTTCTTGTCTCTCCTATTATTGGTTTCCCTTTTGTTACGTCTTTAAGTTAAAGACTATTGACTTTAACTTTTTCCTTTGCTATAGCGCCGTGCAGTACTGTTAGTAACTGAACTAGATAGAGCTTATTACAGGAAACACTTCCGCGACCAAGTATTATCTGTACTCGAATGTACTTCAAAAACTTAGAGTTAAAGTTACTTTAAACTAACGGAGGTACGTCTGTTGGTACAACCGATTCGAAAAAGAAAACATCAGAAAGAGTTACCAAATTCATAAAGTGCACTTACTCTTAGCTTTGGGTTGGTAAGGCGCCGATGTAGACGTGGTAATTTGGGTAATTTTTCGACGAAAAGAGTCAGTTCGGCGGTCAAAAGGAATGATTCCATTTCAGTCGATGTGCTCGCACGTACTTCAACTAGTTGTATTAATTAAATGCAAGCCCCTGAGTCCATTTTACGAGCCCCGGCAGAGTGGAACTCGTTTCGTTTATCCGCTTCCACTCATAAGCAATTACTTTGCCGAAACGACTTTCCGAGGGACCACGAACGTGCAAAGAAATTAAGCTGTGCGGATTTTAGTGTTTACATCTTTAATGGAAGCTAGAGATTTGAGTATTACGTGTCACATGTTATGCAGTAATGAGAGGATTTCTGATGTTGCTTCCAATATTTTGAACCATCTGTAAGGAGGTCGCTCATACTATACGATGGTCGGGCAAGTAAAGCTGCTTTGTACTTAAATATTCGTGGTTTTGTAGTCTAACATTGTAAGACAATTGTCATATATCTAAAGGAATTAGGTTTGTAATCCGATTAAAGCGTTTGATGTTGCTTTTGTAGCTTTGTATTACCGATTGCCAACACGCTGTTTGCAAGCTTATCTTATACCTTTCTTGTCGTAGCTCCCTAGGTTGTTTCATGTATATTCGCAGGATTTACACACACAATTTCTAGAAGGTAATGAATATTCCCAGAGATGGTGTGATAGACTACAACAGTTAAAGTGTTGGTACAATGCCATCATTTATTCGTAGTATATACTTTAGGTGAGTAAAAAGTCAGTATGCAAGATGTGTTGACATTAGCATTAATTTCAAATACCATATTAACTTGACAGTGTCTGCTTTGTCTACTAATTTTATTGCTTTTAAGGTTCCGTGGCCGGCGGGGCAACGGGCTTTTATAACTTAGCCTCCCCTGTCTATCCTTCTGTCTGTTAGTGGGCCGTAGCTCTTCATGAACCACAATAGTTGGAGAACTCAATTATAAGAAGGAAACTAATATATTATTAAAGTACTGCTTCTTTGCTAATATTAATTTCTTGACTGTTGCACATAACTGTGAGTTGCAATACTAAAAATACAATATCATCTTCTCCCTAGCGTTGTCCCAGTTGCAACCTGGAGCCCGCTTACTAGTCTAACGGATTTGACGGAATATCAGCTTTCCACAGACCACAGAGTGATAAAACAAAATCAAATCAAATCATCAGCCCTTTATACTGTCCCACTGCTGGGCACGGGCCTCTTCTCAGTATGAGAAGGGCAAGGCCCCATCCACCACGCTGGCCTAGTGCGGGTTGGCAGACTTCACATGTCTTTCGAGAACATCCTGGAGAACTCTCAGACATGCAGGTTTCCTCACGATGATTTCCTTCACCATTTAGCAAGCGATAATTAACAATTTAATACACACATAACTTTGAAAAGTCATTGGTGCGCGCCGTGGACTCGAACCCGGACCCTCTGCGTAGCAGCCTGTCGGTCTCTCCACTAGGCTGTTGCTGCTTATATATAAAACAAAACAAAAGCATAGTGATATTTTACGGTTAAGACTAGTGCCATTTTATTCAGAGGTACTGACTCTTTATATGTGAGCATTTCAAACTTTCGCTATTTCTAAGGTTTTCAATCAAACCCTTGTAGTATATTTATTCTTTAACCGAGTCTAAATAAACGTATCAGTATGTGTTGGCTAACATATCGTTAATACTCGCTCAGTCGCCCTCAACGACGTGCTCAGGGAGACAACGACATGACACATATGTTTTTTCTTAACCATAAGGTTGACGTAGAAAATACGCTAAGAAATTTCATTTCAGCTGTTTCTTTTCTTTCGACCTTATTACGCTTATAGCCTTTTCAAGACTTTCGGCTTTCATTTATTTCCGAAGGAGTGTGTGCTAAAGAACTCACGTGTGCACTTTGCTGCTATCGAGTGCCCTTTAGATAGAGTTCTGCATGAATCGAACTTAAAATCTTTCGAATATGCGGGCCTCAGTTTGCTCTGGATGAATCTTCGTGTACCTTCGCTGCTAAACGAGCATCCTCTTACATTCGGGTTTGTTTTGACGATTAGTTCCATAAGTTGTGGATCATCTGCTATGGGAGTTGGACAGATGTTAAATTAATAGCGACCCAATTTGAGATATTCTCTTGGCGATTGCCTTAAATGGGTCTTTACTAATATAGATTGAAGATTCGGAGTTATTTATAGTAGTAAGTACCTATGTATTATATAGATAAAGTAGGACAGGTGGTATTTGTAAGAACAAAATTCTACATGAAAGTGTTCGATGCTTTTTCTTGTTTTGTCGGCTGATGTTGTGAAAATTCACGAATATTATGTAGTGTCAAGAGCCGCAAGTTTTTCCATGAAACATAATTAAGCCACTTTTGATATGGTAACGTTGCATCATTGGCATAATTAATAACTATCGAATTTTACTATAAACCTCTCAGTTGGTAATGCTGTTTTATTATTTTTGTTGCTTTAAATGGCCCAGCAATGTCACCCAAAAATATAATTACATTTATTTATGTTCAACTAGCTTTTGCCCGCTGCTTCCCAAGCGTAAATATTATTTAGATAAAAAAAATGTACAAACTCACCTAAATTCTTCAAGGAACATACATGCCAAATTTCGCCTACTTGCGCTTAGCAGTTTCAGCTGTAGCGTATCTGTCAGTCAGTAAGCAACGCAAGGATTTTATATATACAAATGAAACCGATTCGATTGAAAAATAAAAGGCTCAACACAAACTCGTACTCTGTTTTCTACCCTCTTAGGGGAAGAATTTCCAAAATAAATGTTTTTGTATTTACTTACGTCATTGGTGGATCCAATAAACAAAGTATGAACTTAATCCCTTGAAGTATTAAAAGGGTTTCATATAAATTCTGACTCCCTTTTTCATCCACTTAGGGTAATAATTTCCAAAAAAGACTCTCTTAATGTTCACTAACTTCATTTGAGGAACCAATATACATAGTTTGAAATTAATCCATTGAAGGGATAAAAGTTTCAACCAATTAAACCCCCTGAGGGGAAGTATTTCCAAAAATCCTACAGCACAAGGAACATACGTGCCAAATTTCAACTACTCGCGCTCAGTAGTTTCGGCTGTAGCATGTCTGTCAGTCAGTAACGCAAGGATTTTATATATACAGAAGATGAAAGCGATTTGATTGAAAAATATACATAAACTCGTACTCTCTTTTCTACCCTCTTAGAGGAAGAATTTCTAAAATAAATGTTTTTGTGTTCACTAACGTCAATTACGGATCCAATAAACAAAGTATGAAGTTAATCCCTTGAAGTATTAAATGGGTTTCATACAAATTCCGACACTCCTTTTTATCCACTTAGGGTAATAATTTCCCAAAAGTCTTTCTAAGTGTTCACTTACTTAATTTGAGGAACGAATATCCAACTTTGAAGTTAATCCATTGAAGGGATAAAAAGTTTCATACAAACTTTGAAAACCTCGTTAAGGGGAGGAATTTCCAAAAAATCGTCTCTTAGTGCGCCCCTACTCACCTCAAGCAACATACGTGCCAAATTTCAACTACTTACGCTCAGTAAATTCGGCTGTAGCGTGTCTGTCAGTGAGTAAGTAACGCAAAGATTTTATATATACGAACGATATGTTTTAATGAGTGCTTAATAAAGTTACTAACTGATTCGTAATTATGCACCGTCATCGACAGATTAAACAACATTCATGTACGTTAAATGTTTTTCTACAAATATATTGCTGAGAATATTATGTCGTTGACAGTATCCGAATAATATTCGTGTTGTTTTCAGTATTGCAGAAATAATGCAATACGCTTAATTCAGCATAAAATATATCTATTTATGCGAATATGATTTTGTTTATAAACATTTGTTCATCACTTTCCTTTCATTTCTATAATAATGGCCAGATACTAATAATATTTAAAACTTTTAAAGGTAAATATCGGTCCAATTAAGCACGATCAAGAAAGCAACGTACCGTCTTACCAAGCTCATATTTTACTAACACATCTTTATAATACAAAATTAAGTTTTGTTTCGATTTGAATACCTGTAGAATTCCCTACAGGAATCTAAGCTTGAAACAGTACACAGAGGCGTGGCCCGAGTTTATCGCAAGAACGACGGAGTATGGCATAGCTTTGGGAATAAATCTATTTGATTGCTTGCATGATCACTGACAGCCTGACTTGCACGCCTTAAACTGTGCACATGTTGCCAATAATTTCACGGAAGCACTTCGTTAACTCGGGTATACTAGCTAATGAAATGCTGAGGGAATGTGAGTTGGTTATGAGGTTGGGAGTAAGTAAGTGATCTGGTTGGCAGTTGATTCAATAATACGAGGTAGGAAGATGTGAACAGGTTGTAATAATTTTATAGACATAGAGAAAAGTGCATGCTATAATGATTTTTGTATACTTCACGTTTGTGAAGTAACAAATATGTTTTGTTTGTTGGTTTGAAGTAGTGGTTCTTGAACTTTATTGGAATCCTTAACAAAGATGCTTCATTTGAAGCTCAATTTTGAATCGATATTTAGAGGCAAGCTTATATAATAATATGTTAGTAATATTAAATTAGCTTTTACAAATTTATAGCACTAACATAGTACTCCTCAGGTGGCGCATCCTAAAATGTTTATGAGGTATATAACAAACGCTTCTGAAACTAGTTTGGCAAACCATAACAGTTATAAATATTTAGTTCCAGTTGCATAAAACAGAAACTTCACGAAGTTTAGCAAAGCTAATAAAACATTAGGCAGAAAGATACAGGGTCTGGTTCTGACGCGAATGGCTCAATACCGGCAAGGTATCGGCGTGATGAATTTAATTATAGTAATTACTTCTAAAAACAACAAATAATAATTACCTAATGGTCTTATTATTATTATCAATAATCAACGAAGCCATGGCATAGCATACGTACAGAAAAGCGTGGTATGACGTTGTCTCAGCGAAGAAGACATGTATACACGGCACTGACGTGACGTGGTTAATGCGTGTCACCAGCGTGGCTGTGGCGTGACTAACTCTAGGCATCAGCGTAGCAGATACATGCTACAACCCTAGCAACTGAGATGTTTAAAGTATCGAAGATGTAGCGTAGCTTGGAGCACAAGTCTATAACTAAATCTATTGGCGTAGCAAAAGTGCAGATTACTGTTAGTTATCCACACAGTCAACAATAAAATCGCAAACATGCGACCAGTTTATACATCTTGCTACGATTATACGAACTGCAAAATTATCTTCCATATTCAAAATTGCTTTTGATATTGTGCGAAGGTTAGTAGAATAATATCGCCATTAGACATGTGTGTATTGTCCCTTAGCATAACTCGTAAATAACACGACCATTCTATCCATGTTCCGTAGATAAAGGCACCGCAGTGCGAACAAGCTCTTAGATTTGATCGTTATCGGATTCACGGTGCAGTAAGGCAGTTAAAAAGCTTACGACTAAAGTATGTTTTCGGTTTAAAGCTGTGTAGTTAAGTATAATCCGGATATTTCAAATTCAAATTACTGAACTAGGGGTGTAAAATGAAGCGATTTATCTTTATGTGAAGAATTATTTCTCCTTGTATTTTGATAGCTATGTTAGTGCGGGTTTCGGCACCTACCATCACTTGGTTTTTATTTATGTTTGCAAGGTCAGTACTTCGACACACTACACTAATGACGTCTACACACTGATGAACTTTGTCACTGCGGCGGTGTTTGCATTTGCTGATGACTGGATTCCGAGTAGTCGATAATCTAAATCAATCCTCCCGGTTGAAATTGTTATATTTCTTGATTTCCACCGCTTCACGTACTATCCTGTAGTAATAGTGACGATCGGTGGATAAGACTTGTGCTTGATGCAATTCTATCCAGTGGTTTGGTCCAGACTCAAACAAATGCTCAGTTATAGCTGACTTATTAATAATTATGTCGATTTCTTACAGCTGCGATATATTTCTTTACTCTTTGAGCGAGTAGAAAACCAAGTGAAGGTAAGTGCCGAAAACCACACTTCCACAAGACGGCGCTGAGCTCTCACCAGTCTCTCCGCGACCACGCTCTGTGCAAGACTATCAAAACCCGGAAAGAAATAGGTATTTTACCTTAAATAAGTCTATTTTACGCGTTTAAGACCCGCTGAATTATTTTGTATGATAAATCGCGATTGTTTAAAGTCTTTTAGCTACATATGTTAGGTTCATTTAAGTAGATATTGCTTATTATTTAAAGTTTTTATTTCTAATCTGCTTTTAATGACAAACTTTATTTTATTCGATGTCTTTATATTCATCTTCCTCATCTTATATATTCTTATATATGTAAATACGTGTACTAATTGATATGTCATCGCAGAGTCTGAGCTACTAAGGCTGGAAACAAAACATTTAGACATTAGGCTCAATTACTCACGTATACTCCTACCAAAGAAGGATTTTTTTATTTCTACCATAAACAGAAAAAAATCGCTTTACGAGAAAGACCGGCGTGTGAAATCGCAGAGGATAGCTAGTTTATATATAAAGATAATTTTAGTGTCGGCGTATCTTCTTTGTACATAGATAAAATTCTTCCGTTACTGACTGGGTGATGGACAACGCACTGCGGATACTACAGGGCGAAAGAAGCTAAAATTTGCCATGCATATTTTTTCAGGAGTGTAAAGTAGCACTAAGAAAGTATTTTTGAAAATTTACCACTAATGGGGCTAAAACGACCTATGCGGACGGAGCCGTGATCGATGTCTATTTTAAGGCGCTGTCCTAACCGACTGTTTTGGTAAATGAGGGGGTGAAGCAGGGGAGGTGAAGGGCGCTTAGCTCCGCCTACTCGCGCGTGCGGCCGTATTCTGGGGACATCCGTATTCCAATATTACAAAATCGCAAGCAAAACGTCTTAGCATATTGAATTGAAATACTGATATTAAAATTTGTATTACATAAATCAATCTGTTTGTACAATATAGACATAGCGCAATTTTTGTTCTCAGTGGAGCCATGAGCAAAACTGGTTTACATTAGACGTTATAGGTATTAATAGTTGACGTAAGTAGGTAAATACCTACGTGCCGTAAGATAATTAAGTCAGTTCCATGTATGGAGAGGCTCTTATTATTTTTGTTTTGTTTTTGTATAAAAATGGTGAAGCGGTTCATAGAATACTTACATCTAATTCCATTCCTGCCAGTTTTCAAATCTGTTTTGCAATAAATTGGCTGTGACATACGGGCGGATAGACAGACAGACATGGCGAATCTATATCGTTCCAATTTTACAATTTTTGGCTGCGGTACCCTAAAAACCACTGCCCTACTGAGCGCAAAAGCCGTATCTCAACTAAAGCGAGTTTCGAGATAATTGAAGTTTAGTAAAAGTTGATTTATTTTATTCAATTATGGATGTTTTATTTTTATTATAGGTATAATTATTATGGTAAAGGTTTCGAAATACGTCGCCGTTTTTAGGGGTTGTGAGTGATTGAGAGGGGAGGAGGGGAGGTCTCGGAAACTCTCCTCATCATTTTCACTTGCCGGAAATACTTGGTTTCCTCTGAAAAAAAAACTCCAAACGTCGGAGTGTATGAGTAGTATATTATTGGGCATTCTATACCACTATCGGCAAGTTGCGAGGCGAGTAGGCGCACTCGCCTCGCAGCCGATAGTGGTACAGAATGCCCAATAATAAATGATCGCCTCGCCTCTATATAATAAGTATAACGTACGTCGATCGACTCCAATCTTACTAGTATTGTAGTAGTTAGTATTACTTACTGTACTCAACCATTTTTCATGCTAGTGCGCCTTATTTGCTGTAGTCAACAGGTCTCCAGTAAGACGGTTTCTTATTACAGATCACGTATCGCTCATCGTTACCCAAAATATGCAACAGTGTGGTAGTTTATAAATGTTAATGTAATAAACGTTTTATGTCATTTTCAATTAATCAGTTTTAGATAACAATCATGAAATTTGTCAAACAGCCGCAATCACTGAACGTTAATATAATCTGTGAAAATGTTTGTAAAACCAGTTCTCGTCATGGAGAATTATTACCTAACTCGGTACGATGTATCATTTGTGGACCATCCAACTGCGGGAAAACCAATTTATTAATTGGACTTCTTTTACATGATAACGGTTTACGATTTCAAAATGTTTATATTTACTCAAAAACCTTGTACCAACCAAAGTATATTTTTTAAGAAAGAGTTTTACAACGAGTTCCTGGTGTTTTACTTGAGAAATATCATAGTAATCAAGAAGTATTACGAGTTCAGGATGCAAAACCCAACTCCGTGATTATTTTTGACGACGTTGCTTGCGAAAATCAAAGTAGCATGCGTGATTTCTTTGCAATGGGAAGACATAAGTACATCGATAGTTTTTATCTAAACCAAACATATAGCAAAATCCCAAAGCAATTAATAAGAGACAATGCAAACCTAATTATACTGTTTAGACAAGATGACATTAATTTAAGACATGTGTATGACGAACATGTTAATACGGATATGACTTGGAATGAGTTCCGGGAAATGTGCTGCCAAATTTGGACAGAACCTTTTAATTATGTGGTCACTAATAAAGATTGCCCGAAAAATAAAGGATGTTACAGAAAAAACTTTGACAACTTTGTTGTATTTGACAAAAATAAATAGATATTAAGGCCGCTGTCCTATTATAGTAATTATTCTTCACACAACAGTTAAACAGTAACGATCTGTTTTAAAAAACATGGAAAAAACATTAAAAAGACAAATTGTTGATGCCGCTGCCGCAGTAAATAAAAAGATTCGCAAAATGAGAGACGTTGAGACCGATACTAAACAAACCCTTGAAACAGTTTTTAAACCTGTAACAGAATCACTCAACCAAATTGCTAGTGGTGGTAGGCAAACTTCTCAAGATGCTACAGTAGATGAAGAAACTGAAGTGCCATTTGTTGACCAAACTTTGCAAAAAGAAAACATAAATAGAAAAAGTGATATAAAAGACGATGAATATGAAACTGAAGTTGATAGTGATTCTTCATTTCAATCGTTAGCTAAAAGCAGTAAAGATGTTAATACATCATCTTGGTCTATATCATCGGAAGCACTGGCAGATATTCCATTTGGTGTTAGTGCAGAGCGTGGTAAATTGATGTTAGGTTCTGCTGCTATAACAATTAACGATGAATATATCATAGTAGCTGGTCGCAAATACCGAAGTACTTCTGGTTTAAAAGAATTGTTACTGAAAAAAGATGTTGATTTAAGTTGGTAACAGAAAGTGATATGAAACATTATAAGTCAATGTTACTTGATACAAATGCGCATCGTCGAGATAATTAACCGAGTAAACCAATAAAGAGTAATAAAGGACAAAAATATTTACAAATTATTAAGCCTCTTTTTAAACTACAAAGTACAGTTCAGACCAACCAATCTAAAGGAAAAGGACTACCTTTAACAAAAATATGGAAAAAAGATATCGATTTAGTCTATTGGGACAATCCAAATGAACTGGTGGATAGGCTCAAACTCTTACTTGCGTCTCGAGATGCTGGGAACACAGGAGTAGACAACGAAATTATATCTATTATAGAAGAATTGCGAGAAAGTAAAATAATAAACAAATAAATGGTATACAAACTAAATTAGTCATTTTACTACAAACCTTCTAATTAAATACACCTTCAGTATGAATGTGGATAAATTTGGACACTATATTCACAAAAGAATGCGTTTGTCTGAACTTTTTGAGTTCAATGACAATGCATTATTAAAATCAGAAAGCGGTGATTACGATTTAAAAACATCACGACTGACAGGAATAAGAACACCTGTAGAAGCAGACGATGCCGTGAATAAAGAATATGTAGACAGTTTAAACACTGGTCTGAAAAAATAATTAAATCAGTTGATTGGGTCATTGCGTTACCAAATTTTAATAGATGTGCAAAAAACGCTTCAAAATAGTTTAAAAGCAAAGATATCGGAAATTTCAATTCAGTTGGAAGACAAGTTTTATACTAAAGCAGATGTTGATAAATTGCTTAAACAAACTTCACAATGAGTAAAGAACAAATTGTTAATGAAATACACAAATCGGCAAGAAAAAACTTCCTGCGTCGATCTGTTATTCTAAAGGGTATCGACGACTTATGGCAAGCTGATCTGATGGACATGCAAAATTTGAAAAAATATAATAAGGCATATAATTACGTACTAGTGGTCATTGATTGCTTCTCAAAGTATGCGTGGGCCGAGCCATTAAAATCTAAAAATAAATTTGACGTTGCTCGTGCATTTGAAAGAATATTAGTTAGCAGTCAACGATAACCTTTTCATTTACCAACGGATATGGGAACAGAGTTTTATAACAATGAATTTCAAACACTTATAAAGAGGTACAACATTAATCATTACTCAACATATTCTACCAAAAAAGCTTCAATTGTAGAGCGATTTATCAAAACTTTAAAAAATAAAATGTATAAATACTTCAGTCTCAATGGAAACTATAAATGGTTAGGTCAAACACTAGAAACTTTGTTGAAGACGTATAATAACACAAAACATCGAACTATCAGATTTAAACCAAAGGATGTTAATAAAACTAATGAGTCTCTAATATTACAAAATAATTAAAAGGGATATAAACATGTATCTGTACGACCTAAACCTAAATTTAAAGTTGGTGATAATGTACGTATTAGTAAATACAAACAACATTTTGAGAAAGGCTACACACCTAATTGGTCAACTGAACTATTTACTATAAAGAAAGTTAATAGCACCATACCAGTAACATATAACATGTACAGGATCAACGAAAGCAGGCTATATTAGGAACATTTTACGAGCAAGAACTTCAGAAATCGGGATACCCTGGAGTTTATTTGATAGAAAAAGTTTTAAAAAGAAAAGGAACAAAATTGTTCGTAAAATGGTTGGGATTAAACAACAAAGAAAACAGTTGGATTGATAAGAATTCATTAATAACATAACTTTATAACGATTATATAACTGTATTTATTTTCTCGACCTAGCGAAAGCATTTGACACGGTCTCCTCCCCCCTCCTAATTTCAAAACTTGAGCGGTTAGGAATACGAGGTACTCAACTCAGCCTTTTTAAAAGTTATCTGGCAGATCGCAAACAGTGTGTCACAGTAAATGGATATACCAGTACTGAACTTCCCATAGAATACGGCGTGCCGCAGGGCAGTATACTCGGCCCAACTCTGTTTATTACTTACATAAATGAGCTCTGCCACACAAGCCTACAAAATGGCAAGATTATAACTTTTGCTGACGACACCGTACTACTTTTCTCGGGAAAAACCAAAGCTGAAGTGCATGCCTCAGCTCAAACTGGTTTGAATATTGTCACTGCATGGCTTCAACAGAACCTATTGACCCTTAACGTTGATAAAACCAAATGTATGGAATACTCCATCACTCAATCAAACACCTCACTTTCTCAAGCTTTCCCTCTGGTTGCCCATTATTGTACTACCACCTCTATGCCATTACCAAACTGCCGTTGTGCCCCCCTAAAATATACAAGCACTGTTAAATACCTGGGAATACTAATCGACAACACGCTGAGCTTTAAAATGCATATCGAGTCAATGTCCGGTAGAATCAGAAAGTTAATGTACGTTTTTAAGTCCCTCAGACATGTCGCTGATTTTACTTTACTTAAAACAGTATACTACGCCCTCTGCCAATCTATTTTAATCTACTGTATACCATCTTGGGGGGGTGCTCCTAAAACCTCTTTTCTGCAGCTTGAACGCTCTCAAAGAGCCATCCTTAAAGTTATGGCCTTTCTTCCCTTCCGCTTCCCCACAACAGATTTATACCAGACCACTAAAATTGTCACAGTGCGCCAGCTGTTCATACTGTACACTGTCCTAAAACAACACCACCTTCTCCCCTACATTCCTAAGAAATCGATACAGGTTACCAGACGCTTCAATCCTGCTCCCCGCCAAATAAATCCCTTGACCACCAGCTTTGCTCAAAGATTTTTCTGCTTTCTAGGTAACTACCTCTACAATAATCTTAATAAAGAACTAGATATTTATGCACTCACTAGATTCCAAGTAAAAAAGAAAGTTACGGAATTCCTCCTCACTCTAGACTATGACAAAACAGAAGCCCTTTTGAAACCCCTTAAATAAACAAACAATCATTTATCCATCCATTAATTCACACACACACACACACACACACACACATACACACACACACATACACACACACACACACACACACACACACACACACACACACACACACACACACACACACACACACACACACACACACACACACACACACGCACGCACGCACAAACACTCACATGTGTCATAATATGTATACCTATCTATAATTTATAAATTAGAAAATTTCTTTCATGCAAAATATAATCTAACCTCGTAGCATGCCGTATAACCGTCCGAAGGGGAGGCCTGATGACCTGAAATACAGGTTTACGCCCCGTTTAGGCATCAGTCTCCCGCAATTTTTCTACTAACCCCCTATGCTAAGTATTATACTCTGTATAAGGAAGAACATTGTGAGAGAATCAATAAAAATATTATTATTATTTATAAAACATTGCCTTCATTACACTTTTGGCAATGCAAGGCGGTGGACTAGTTAATACTTTAAAAAATAATTTACCGTTTGAAGTTCATTTACCCGGTTACAATTATTGCGGACCAGGAACAAAACTTCAGAAACGTTTACAACGAGGTGATCGAGGTGTAAATAAACTTGACGAATCCTGTATGCAACACGACATTGCATACGCAAACCATACAGACTATTCTAATCGGAATATAGCAGATTTACAATTACTTGACATGGCCAACCAGAGGCTAAAATCGAAGGATGCAGCAAAGGATGAAAAACTTTGCTCATGGTTAGTGAGCAAAGTTATGAAAGCTAAAATAAAATCTGGAGCTGGCATAAAAAGTTTTAAAAGTTTCGTATCAAAAATAAAATCAAGAATAAAAAAACTTAAACCTAAGGACAGTAAAGCATTAATAAAAGCCGCTTACGCAGCAGCTAAAAAACTATTTCCTTGTATTCATAAAGTTAGAGTGCCACGTGTAATACCCATACCCAAGACTGGAGGAGTTTTACCTTTAATCCCTATTTTTGCTGGGTTGTCAGCATTAGGAACACTGGCTGGTGGTGCAGCCGGTATTGCAAAAATTGTTAACGATTATAAAGCAGCTGAAAAAAACTTGCGGGAGACAGAGCGTCATAATAAGACTATGGAAGCTTTAGCATTAGGCAAGGGTTTGTACATTAAGCCTCATAAGAATGGCAAAGGTTTGTTTATTAAATATTCAAAAAACTAAAAAGAATGCTACCCAACCGTGCTCTAACTAATGTAGACATCCTAAAGCATGCAAGCAATATTCCCCACTTCCGAGGAGTTTACATGAAGGACAAGTTACCAAAGACACCGAAACGTATTGAATGTGGTATTGTTAACTTAGGTAATTCTACGAATGAAGGAACGCATTGGCTTATATTAAAGTTGGAAATTATTGTGAATATTTTGATAGCTTTGGAGACCTAAAACCTCCAATGGAAGTGATGCAGTATTTAAAGAAATGTAATGTTTTTTATAATTACACAAGATATCAAAAATTTAATGCAGTGAATTGCGGACATTTGTGTTTAGAATACCTTTGGTCTTTTTGGAATAAACTATTATAAAATTCACGCTTTTCTTTTATTTCAATCATTTGCAAGATGTCATTCACATTGTCTATAACTGGGAACTCATCTTCTTTGTCAACGTACTATCCTAATACGTTGCAACTATGGACAGTACGAATGTGCTCTATTGCACTTTTCAACATTTAATTCTATTCCAAACATTGATAAAAGTAATAATAAGTTTTACTACGGTTCTCATGAAGTTATTGAAATACCGGAGGGCACGTATGAATTGCAAGATATAAATTATTATCTTAAATCTAAAATAAAAGATGCGTCAATTAAAGTGCAGTGCAACAATAATACGTTAAAATCTTCAATATACTGTTCAAAAAACGTAAATTTCAGTGAAGAAGATTCGTTTGGCAGTTTAATAGGTTTTGATAAGCAAATTTTAAAAGCAAATGAATGGCATGTATCACAGTTTCCTGTCAACATTTTACCTACGACCGTTATAAGGATTGAATGTGATATTGTCAGTGGCTCGTACATAAACGGAAAACCTAGTCATATTATTCACGAATTTGCATTTAGTGTGCCTCCTGGATACAGAATTATAGAAATACCAAAAAACGCTATATAGTTTCCAATCAACCAAAATAACATAAGCTGTAATCATATCAGGATATTAGATATAAACAATCGCTTGATTAATTTACGAGGAGAAGAAGTGCAGCTTTACCTGCACCTGAAAAGAAAAAATGATTGACTACAATAAATATGTACATCATGAAGCCAAAAACATCAGTACTCTTCATACTTCCAATCAATCAAGTACTCGCTCTAAGAAGAAAATAAAATTAACTAAAGAAAATAAGGCATTCCTCAAAGCGATCGTTTTGCTAAAGTGAATATATTAGACGTTTTATCCGCTCCTTCTTTCGACAATACTGTCGAAGGAATTGAATTCCATTCCTACAAACCTTATGTGACAAGTTTTAACAGAAACGATGAAATTCGCATACCTATCAACCAACTGGATTTGTACATACTACCATCAGCAAGCACCCTGTACTTGGAAGGTACTGTTATCGTTCGCAAAAGGGATTCAAAAGACGTAGCTAGCACTGTTCAATTCACAAATAATGCCCTACTCTACTTGTTTCAAGATATCAGGTATGAGTTAAATGGTGTAGAAATCGATAAGATAAAAAATGCTGGCGTTACTACCACCATAAAATCTTTAAATTCGATGAACGAAAGTGAATCCAAAATGTCCCATGCCTGGGGTTGGAATATCGATGGTATAAAGAATATTAATGGAGGTAGTTTCTCTGCTTCTATACCACTCTGCAACATCCTTGGTTTCGCTGAAGATTCCAAGAAAGTCGTAATAAACAGTAGACAAGAATTAATATTATTGCGCAGTAACACAAATCTAAACGCCGTAAAACTCAACACGGGTGAAATTGTTGAGGACGTTCAGATAAATAAAATTATATGGCGCGTCCCACATGTTAAGGTGTCAGATAAAGAAAAAATTTGTTTACTAAAATTATTAGAAAAAGATCGCTCGCTCCAGATGATATTTAGAAATTGGGATTTGTACGAATATCCTGCTTTACCTAAAACTACAAAACATAGCTAGTCTATCAAAACTTCCTCGCAAATAGACAAACCCAGATACATCGTTATTGGCTTACAAACTAATAGAAAAAACAACGCATCGTCTGACATGTCTCAGTTTGAGCACTACTACGTTCGCGATGTTAGAGTGTACCTCAATTCGACTTACTTCCCATATGAAAACCTAAATGTGAATTTCGCAAATAACAGAATCGCTTTATTATACGAAAACTACGTCAGATTTCAACAGTCATACTATGGACGTCGCTCGGAGCCTTTATTGAACGAAAAGCAGTTTAGAGACTTAGCGCCATTATTTGTTGTCGATTGCTCTAGACAAGCAGATAATTTGAAGACTGGTCCGGTTGTGGACGTAAGAGTGGAAATAGAGAGTGATTCCGACATACCAGAACAAACTTCGGCTTACTGTCTTATATTAAACGACTGTATAATTGAGTATAAGCCTCTGAGTAATACCGTACGAAAAATATCATGAATTTAAATACTATCATAGCGGATGTTCAAGGATTCAAGGACCTATACAACAATTTTACAGTGAAAGAATTCGCTTTTACCACTCGCAATTATACAAAAACCTTTTTAATAAAACCTCCATATTTGTTTAAGCACTTAACATGTCAAAGAAATATAACCTTAACATGTGAAGAGAAGAGACAAGTAAAATTTTTAGAAAGAACTAGGGGTATTCATTGGAACGAAGGATATATAGATTATAGAGAATTCCATCGTGTTATCGTACCATATCTCGAAAATAAGGAAATATATGTCAAAGGTTTAGAGAAGGTGAAGTGGATAAAGAATATTTGTAATAATTGTAATGTGATTAATATTGGTGATGAACAATGTCCTAGTTTATTGCTGTTGCATCAAAAATACTGTGATGGTAAAACTTATTTTAATTGCAATGTACATGTAAAGTTTTGTGCGCTTAAAAATGTTTTATGTTTAAAAAAATATTTAGTGTGGTAATAAACCGTGCACATTATATGGATTTTATAAAATAAAACATATTTTCAAGAATAAAGATATTTTATTTTTATAAATGATACCTAACACATTCTGGAAAGAAGTAAAACAACAAAAACTCAAAACACTAGCTAAAATATTTAAAAAAATACATAATTATACACACAAACTCATAAAAAGTCATTATCGACTAAAGATTTAGAAATTTTCTTAACTAATGCTTCCGTATCGTCCATGACACTATCAAGAGCGTCCTGCACAATGTATTGAGCGTTCAATATGACGTTCTCGCTGTTACTATTACTGTCAGCATGCTGAGGGCTGTTGTTGCACAGATCGACGACCGAAATTTTTATTAATTTAATACCGCGTCGCTGTAGGCGACTCATAACAAATGACTTCGTTGGAGTTTGCTTTTTTGACTTTTCCCTGCACCGTTGCTTTGGTTTTTTGTCTTTTGCAGGTTGTTTACAACATTGCTCAGGCTTATTACGAATCATCTCGTAGAAATCTTCGTAAGGGTCTTGAGCGTATTGGCTCAAAACTATCTCTGATGCAGATACCTGAAACAAATTGTTAAAAAAACTTTATAAACACAATGGAAACCTTCGTTTCTAACATGCTACAGTGGTATAATTAGTAATGAAAACAACGAGTTAGATTCCTTTTTAAGAATATCATTTGTAAGTATGTTAATAATATTTTATCCTATTAAAACTTACACACGGTTATTTGACCCCAAGCTAAGCAGTTTGTGCTACGGCTACCAAATAACTGATCAACATACTTATGTTTTCTTAAATACATACACATCGCAGATAAATTATAACTAGATATAGAACGAATAATCGTACACATCACACAGATGTGTCCTAAGTAGGAATCGAACCCACAACCTTAGGTTTATTGATCAAGATCACTAACCTCTAAAACAACAGGTCAATCATACTACTTATAATTACTGAGAATTTAATCTGAAATTTAATACTGCTGCGAAAACGAAACACAAGTAGGTTAGATTGTTAATAATATATTTTTACTTACCGATAACATGATTATATCGCACTCGAAAATTATACAAGCTGTCAACGCGGGTAATTATTCGCTAATGATAATTAAAATATGTAAATACCATCTAGTCTTTATAATACATATAAAATGTCAACTAAGCAATACTGCGCTGTGTACTCTTTCTATGCCTACTGAGGGCATTGAACTATCGTAACGTTTATTATTATGAAGGTTATGAAGACTTATTTGAAAGTATTAGCCCCTTAAAAACAACTTTTAATTGATTTAATTACGATTTACGTCATGTTAATTACGATTTTGATTCAATCTATAAATCAACTATAGATATATTGTTAAAAAAAATTGAAGAATTTCAGGAAAGGGATAGCGGTTGGACCTTTTTGTGTAATTCACATCTAGAAACAAATATCAATAAGTATCAACCTCTCGGTGGATCAAAATTTATAGCTTTGCCAAAATGTATAAAAACAAAAGAGCTTGTTTGAATATTCGAAACACAGATGAGTATTGTTTTTTATACATTTTGTACCCCACCACCCGGCATCCCGATAGAATTTCGTCTTATCCTCGCTTCCAAGATGTTTTAAATGTTAGTGATTTGTCATTTCCAATCACATTTTCAGACATTGCTGTCTTTGAGAGAAATAATCCCTTTCTAAATATATTCGTGTATGGTTTGAAGAATGAAAAAACAGTAATAGGCCTTTTGTATCAGTCGAGGAATAACAAATCTAAGAGCATTCACCTGTTATTTTTAGAAAATAATACTACTTCTCATTATTGTCTTATCAAGGATTTGTCTCGCTTAGTAAGGAATCCGATGACCAAACATAATGATAAATTATACTTCTGCGAAACATGTTTACTGTTTTTTCCTTCTCACAAACAAATTGATTCACATCTGTGTGGAGGAATAGCCACTGTTTTGCCAGAAAAAGGTACATTTTTACAATTTAAAAACTATGAGAGAAAGCAAGATATTCCATTCGTGATTTACGCAGACTTTGAAACGCTACTTGAACCGATTTCCGGCCATGAATACAACACCGCTAATACGTCATACTCACATCGCCACGTGCCGGCCGCGTTCGCCTATAATGTTGTATTTATTTAAGTTATCGTGGCGATGACTGTGTTACAAAATTTGTACATTTTCTCACTGAAGATGTTAAAAAGATACATAGAATTCTATCCAGAAACGAGCCTATGATATTCACAGATAAAAATAGACTCGAGTTTGAGCGCGCTAATAAGTGCTATATTTGTGGCCATTTATTGTGGTGTGATAGGGTAAGGGACCATTGTCACTTAACAGGTCGTTACCGAGGAGCAGCACACCGACACTGTAATCTACAACATAAAGTTCCAAAATTCGTTCCAATATTCTTCCATAACTTATCCAGTTACGATTGTCATTTGTTCATAAAAATGTTAGGCGAAATTCCAGGTCAAATAAAAATAATTCCCAGGAACAAGGAGAACTATATGGCTTTTACAAAGTTTGTTCATATCGCTGATAATGAGTTTATACAAATTCGATTTTTAGATTCTTTTAACTTTTTAAGCACTAGTTTAGACTAGCTTGTTAAAAAATTGCAGTTGGAAGATTTTGTTAATTTAAAATCTCATTTTTCTGACACACGACAATTTAGTTTATTGACTCGAAAGGGTGTATATCCATATGATTATATGACAAATTGGGAGTGCTATGATCAAAAATCATTACCGTCTAAGTGTCATTTTCATAATTCTATTACCAGCGAAGATATTAGCGATGACGATTACAATCATGCTCAAACAGTTTGGACTCAATTTAATATAAATAATTTAGGCGAGTATACCGATCTATACCTAAAAACTGACGTACTTTTATTGACTGACATATTCCAAAATTTTAGAAAGACGTGTTAGCTGTATTATAAACTAGATCCCGCGTTTTATATAACTGCATCTAGTTTATCTTTCGATGCAATGTTACTTAAAACAGGTGTTCAATTAGAACTGGTGTCGGACTTGGCCATTGTGAGAATGATTCAAAGCGGTATAAGAGGTGGTCTGTGTATGTGTTCCCATCGGCACGCAAAAGCTAACCATAAATACATGCCTGAATATGATCCATCACAGCCTGAGTGTTTCATAGCATATTTAGATTGTAACAATCTTTTTTTTTAGTAGTAGTAGTTTCAGATTTCTAACTGATAAAGAATTGACCAATTTTGACGTTAAGTCTGTTGGGGATCGAGCTGAATGGGGTTTCATACTAGAAGTCGATCTCTTATATCCTGATCATTTACACAATCACCATAATGATTTACCATTTTGTCCCGAGAAATGTATACCTCCTGGAGGCAAAACGAAAAAATTAATTGCTAATTTATATAATAAGTACAATTATGTGATACATTACATTCATTAAAAAAAGTGCTTAGAAAATGGTTTAATTTTACGTAAAGTGCATAGGGCAATTACTTTTAGGCAAAGTCCGTATTTGAGACAGTATATAGAATTTAACACTCAACTAAGACAAAGAGCGAAAAGTGCTTTCGAGCAAGACTTTTTTAAATTATTAAATAACAGAGTTTTTGGCAAAACTTTGGAAAATACTGAGAAAAGAGTAACCGTTCATTTGGTTAACCAGTGGTGCGATCAGTCCAATCGTACCAAAAAAATATTATCAGCCGAGAAACTCATAGCCAACCCCTATTTCCATAGTGTGTCTATTTTAACTGAAAATTTAGTTGCAATCTAAATGAGACCCGACAAAATTATTTTAGATAAACCTATTTATATCGGATTTACTGTATTAGAACTCTCTAAATCACATATGTACAATTTCCATTATAATATTGTAAAGCCTTTTTATAAGGACCGAGTGCAGCTGTGTTACACAGATACTGATTATTTAGTCTATAAAATTTACACTAACGACTTTTATCACGATTTGAATAATCACTTTTTGCAATATTTTGACACAAGTAACTATGACCCAGGAAATGATTTAAGCATACCATTAATTAACAAAAAAATCCGGGCTTGTTTAAGGATGAAATGGGAGGTAAATATATCACTGATTTTGTCGGTTTGCGATCAAAACTATACTCCATAAAAACTCAAATAAAATCATTAAGAAAGCAAAGGGAGTAAAATCATGCGTAGTTAGGGACTTAAGCATGAATGATTATGAAAATATTTTATTTAACGGTGGAGTTATACGCAAAAACAATATCATGTTTAAATCAATTAGATATGAAATATTTACTCGAAGTGTCAACAAAGTTGCTCTATCTAGAAATGACGATAAACGATCGATATCTGCGGATAACATAACAACCCGAGCCTGGGGACACTCATTCATTATTATGAATAGTGAACATAATAGTATACAATTATAAGTTTAAAATATTAATTACCTATAAGTATCACCTATCACATTCATAATACTGCTTGTACATATATCTGCGATACATACCTACAGATTGTATTACGTTAGAATACAATAACATGTAATTTTGCCTAACCTGAGAATCGAAGCCGGTCACATATGCCGTTACATCAATATTAGATATAAGTATTTTCGGGTGTAATCTTACTTAAGTTAGCAAAATGTTTTATTAATTACATTGTAACTTTGCTCGAACCGAGCATCAAACAGTGGATGTGATCAACCCCTAACCTGTGCCACAGACTGAGTGCACAATCTACTCATATTTTTTGGTACGATTGGACTGATCGCACCACTGGTTAACCAAATGAACGGTTACTCTTTTCTCAGTATTTTCCAAAGTTTTGCCAAAAACACTGTTATTTAATAATTTAAAAAAGTCTTGCTCGAAAGCACTTTTCGCTCTTTGTCTTAGTTGAGTGTTAAATTCTATATACTGTCTCAAATACGGACTTTGCCTAAAAGTAATTGCCCCTATGCACTTTACGTAAAATTAAACCATTTTCTAAGCACTTTTTTTAATGAATGTAATGTATCACATAATTGTACTTATTATATAAATTAGCAATTATTTTTTTCGTTTTGCCTCCAGGAGGTATACATTTCTCGGGACAAAATGGTAAATCATTATGGTGATTGTGTAAATGATCAGGATATAAGAGATCGACTTCTAGTATGAAACCCCATTCAGCTCGATCCCCAACAGACTTAACGTCAAAATTGGTCAATTCTTTATCAGTTAGAAATCTGAAACTACTACTAATAAAAAAAAAGATTGTTACAATCTAAATATGCTATGAAACACTCAGGCTGCGATGGATCATATTCAGGCTAGTATTTATGGTTAGCTTTTGC